>OX381707.1:62498003-63698003 GCA_947462335.1 Harmothoe impar | reverse complement strand
ACACATGTCAGCGTATTTGTGAAAAAAGGGGTACTTCTAGGGCCCCTAAAATAAGTGGTTTTGGAACAAAAAAAAAGGATTTCTTTTTAACTTTGAAATCAGTGGAATGAGTGCGGGAACCGGGAAGCCTTCACTCTTATTCCCAGCTAGTATCAAATTCAAGGAGCACGATTAGAGCGTGACGCCTGGCACAGTTAATACATGCATGGATACTGTCGGTATATGCCTATGTATTAGTTAATTTATATAAGAGTGGTTATGCTGTATGTTCTTCCCATGGTTCACATCTAATACTCACAGTTTATTGCAACATCCACCAGTCATCCTATTTAATCCCATTTGCGTTGTAGCAATGCCAGTATTCAGACCTGATCCTCTGAAAGATATACTCAAATTTAGAATCGGATTTGCACAGAAGCATGCACCATGTGTTTGAGTGGCAAGCAATGTGCTCTTGTGTTGTTTGTCATCAGCTTTCCTCTGTGTCTTGTATGCATATATCGAACTTTGACTAACACTGCTGTGAGAGAGTACCACAGAACCCTCAGTTTCCAGGAGACAAAGTGCTCAGTTCAAGGAGTGGAGCACCATGGCCGAACACCATGTGAATACATGGTTGATGTATATTACCATGGGTATGAGAAAGTGAGAGTGCTATATGGGTGAGTAATACCTTAAAGTTGTATAAATGTAATGTCCATTGTTTTCTTCCTACACTAAATAGACAAATGGTTCCTCTCTTCATACTTGCCCTTCATAAAATAGAAATTCCACGAAATCTTTCATTTTATCCTCAAGTCTTTGCCCTTTAAAACTCGACAACCCCTCCAGAGTGGATAAAAGTCAATGTGATGTTAAACTAACAGTACTCACTATTTGAATCAATGTTATTCAAACAGATATAAATGTTGTTTAAACATCATACTGACTTTTCCCCTGTCCGACTTTATGTATGTGGCCGACGTGAGGTAAAGCATACCCTTAACAATACTAAAATATCAACATAATTTGATTAAGGCGAGAAAGGGTATGAGATTAAAAAAACATGGTCAACAAATGTAAGGTGGGTAGGTAGGATAATATCTTGCTTGAAGATCACTTCAGTATTATCAAAATATCCGGTTGAGTCATGGTTTGTTAGGCATAATAAAAAGGTGATTCTTCCATCATATCAAATGTTTCTGATAAAGAAAAGGGTGTTTTTGTGCTTGAATTGATTGAGCAGGCCTTTTGAAATTGAACACCAAAAAATAGCGCTGTTTGGATTAAATTTACATTATGTTAAGCATATTGCTGCGTTTTACATATTTGCAAAGGAAGCAGGACAGTTAGCTTAGTCAAAACTTTATTTGGATACACCTAGGTGAAGGACATTGATATTTATCACTAGGTTAATCATCATACTTTTTTTTGAAATTGTATTTTTCCTCAGTGCACAACCAGCAAAGCGCAGTGACCACAGCTATCGGCCTTGTATAGAGGTGATTGCCAGGTACCGTGATGTAGAGGGGGTAATACGGAATGGAACACTGTACCAGCATTATACACTACTGTCAGGAAAGGGACAGGTGAGTCAATTAAAATGTAATTATGCAAAAAAAAGGCTGTCACCAAAGTGCATAATCTCCAAGTATATACATACATATCATGAGCACTTTGAGCAATGGCCTAGTTTAATATTCAAGTTAAACGATCAGTCTATGAACTCCATTGCCACATCTATGCCCCTATGGGTATAATATTATGAAAAATACAATTTAAACATTTAAGATTAATTATTAATTATAACAAGCCAGAACCGAACACAAGTGTTCAGTTCTGGCTTGATCTCTCCATATAATCTTTAGGTTATGATGATCAACTGAAATTAAAGGCATCCATGGCAGTGGGGGATGACAAATAAGTTAGGGCAGTTGGTCAGATATTGTGCCAGTTGGTACAATGCTAGGCACAGCATGTTTTGAATTGCTGTTGTAACAGAATGGTCCTAGCAACATGACAATAGTTCCAATAGAATCTCCAGGGCTTGTGTACGGGGGGTAGGTATGGTCAAATACCTTCTATTGCCACCTATTATGCCGGTTGCTAAGCATGGAGTGTTTGGAGTTGCTGTTGCTAGGTAACAGAGTGGTCATAGCAACATAACACTAGTTCAATTAGAATCCCCAGGGCTTGTATACTGAGGGTAGGTATGGTCAAATACCTTCTATTCCCACTTATTGTGCCGGTTGCTAGGCATTGAATGTTTGGAGTTGCTGTTGCTAGGTAACAGAGTGGTCATAGCAACATGACAATAGTTCCATTAGAATCCCCAGGGCTTGTATACTGGGGGTAGGTATGGTCAAATACTTTCTATTCCCAATGCTTGTGCCCTATTAGGGCAATTGTATATCCGGGTGATTGACAGGCATGACCTCAGGTCATTTGCTGACCTGGGGTCACACCTGTCAATCATCTTAGGATTTTGATGAAATTTTCATCACAGCAATGATTGTAATAGGTGCCCTACACTGGTATTTGAGGATTCAGCATAAATGTAAAGTAACATATTGGTAGAAATATATATTTCCTAGCTCTGTGTGAAAGGGGCAATGCCATTTAAAGAACAGGAGTTGCATAAAATCACTAAAACCTTTTTTGCATGATATCTATAAACACTTGTTTGAAACAATAGAACTATTACAGGTGCTGTAGCATTGAGGTTCCCGTGAATCATGGTCTAATAATAACTAATGTCAAGTATTATGGTCATCTTTGCAGCACTGCAGCTTTGCTGACTGTGGCCCTGATGAGAATACCACCGGAAGACAAGTCGCAGACAACCTCTCCAAGTTATCTCGGGCATCAGAAATCAAATGTTACTATAACACCAAAGACTACAGGCAGGCCATATTGATGAAGATCACCTTCTCACAGGTGGTCAGCACTGTGTGGTTTACTGGTCTGATATCGTTGATAGGATGTGTAGTTGTATCAGTGGTAGTGATCAGTATGTTGGTGGTTGCTGTTAAGTTGGTGATGGAAAGGTGCACCTGCAACTTTGACAAATTCCAGGGAAAGCTGAAAGTGCTCATCAACGAACGGTACATCACTGTGAAAACAGATGACACAGCTTGACGAATGCCGCATAGATCCTCTATATGAAGTGATGCGTAATTGGATGTGCAGCTATGTCAGTTGATGATATCAATTTTTTGGTTTCCCATTGTTGATCATCTGCATTTAAGCTCAAATCTTACCACATAATGTTGGTTATTTGCAGTGTTTTGTGATTTATAGACATCAAAATAAAAGTTCTTAGTGAACCCTTAACAACAAAATTGGCTGATCGGGGGAATCAGTGGAAGACAGAAGAACTTTTTTTTTAAACCAAGCAAATAACATTTCCGAAAATAAGGTGCGCGCAATCCATTAACCAGCTTTAGAATCGAAAACTCACTGCTCTGAGCTAAAGTTGACGCATATATGCAGCTTCAACAACTACAATGACACATATTCAAGAACTGTAATACTGTACATAGTGTCAGGTATCAGTTATCCCCAACATTTTATCAGTTTAGAAGATTATTTCATTCCGGAATATCATTTCATAGTGAGATTAAAATGGGAACTTTATAAACTGTGCGGACAGACTGCCCGGGGCCCCAAACAAAAACGCTATTGACAGTTTGAACTGTCAATAGTGGAAAACATTTCTGTTATTGACAGTTCACACTGTCAACAGTGGAAAGTATTCCTGTTATTGACAGTTCCTCATGCGAACTGTCAATAGTGGAATATTTCTGTCTTATTGACAGTTCCCACTGACATTGGAGTCAAAAAGTAGTTTTTATTAGCAAAATTGTAATTTTTAGCAAAAGTGTTTTTTTCACCAAAATCGGTTTTGCCCTCAAAATCGGTTTTGCCCCAAAAATCGGTTTTGGTCCATAATCGGTTTTGCCCCAAAATTGGTTATGCCTCCAAAATCGGTTTTGGACCCAAATCGGTTTTGCCCCCAAAATCGGGGTTGCACTGAAAATCGGTTTTGCCCCCAAAATCGGTTTTACCCTCGAAATAAGTTTTGCCCCCGAAATCGAGGTTTGCACTGAAAATCGGTTATGCACTAAAAATCGGTTTTCCACTAAAATAGAATTTTCTATCAAAATCGAACTTTCCACCAAAATCGAATTTACAACCAAAATCGAATTTTCCACCAAAATCGAACTTCCCACCAAAAACAAACTTAACACCGAAAACAAACTTTACACCAAAATCGAACTTTACACCAAAATCGAACTTAACACCAAAATCGAACTTTACACCAAAATCGAACTTTACACCAAAATCGAACTTTACACCAAAATCGCTCTCAGGGTTATGACAGTCAATAAGGGGAAAGTTTTCCACTATTGACAGTTTGAACTGTCAATAGCTAAATCAAGGTGGGCCGGCTATTGACAGTGCAAACTGTCAATAGTGGAATATTTTTCTCTTATTGACAGTTCAAACTGTCAAAAGTGGGATATTTTTCTCTTATTGACAGTTCCTTTTTGGAAGTGTCAATAAGAGAGTCTTTTTTTCCTTATTGACAGTTTGAACTGTCAATAAGGGAATTATATCCCGGTATTGACAGTTCAAACTGTCAATAAGGGAATTTTATTCTGTTATTGACAGTTCGAACTGTCAATAGTCACGGCCTTTCCAGATGGTTGATGGTAAAGGTAATTTAGAATGCTGCACAGTCCATCACTCCAAGTAAGACATGTTATGGAATCAGCGCTTTGTCTATATTTGACTACTATAAAATATACTCATGCAATGATTGCGTAAAGTATGTACTCCAGAACATCTTAATAGACATTCTACATAACAAGTGTCTTTAATAACTTTAATAAATAACTTTAATAAATTACAGCGTGTGTCTTTAGTCATCCCTGATTGTTATTTTTCAATAAAGACCACGTGTGAATGTTAATTTAAATTCGAAGACAAACACAATCATCTAAATTAATTTCCTTGGCATAATAACGTTGCTTGCCATAGGACATATTTGCAACTTTCTTCAATTTATTTTACAAGAAGATACTCATATGTAAGGATTTTAATAAGAAATATATATTTATGATATAATAAGACACCACAAAAGCAGAACAGTTATAAAAGTAAAGATTTTATTTGAGAACTTTATAGCAATAGAGAAGGATGAAACATGAAGTGTAATGGAAAGTATAAAAGGCCGTAATCCTAATCTACACTATACAAATGTCAATACTCAGGGTAAAAGAGAAATGTATATTTATCTCAGTAGCCCCCCACCCTCATGTACTTAAATACAATGATTGCAACAACTTCAAAGCCACATTCTAGTACAAATCAGATTGCGTTATATACCCAGGGATATATCATTTAGTCCTCTATTGCACTGCAATAGAGGAGTTATGTACACGAGTTTGCTATCTATAAAATATTTGGACTATTGACCAAAGATTATCCAATCTTTCCCAGCTTACTATACAATTCAGTATATTATGATATATCATTATGTTGTAACATAGCATTTTCTCGGTCGAATTAATACTGCCATTTTCTAACTACATAGTAAATTACTACATAGCAAATAAGTAGATATAATGCTTTGATTAAAATGACTTCCCATTTACAGCTTTATTAGGTCTGTAAGATGGACTGATGAGCATAAAGGTACTGGCCACTCCTATACACAAGTAGTCATATAAACGTGTTGTAAATATAGTATGATAAAAAGCCATGCGGTTGTTTTGATTGTCTCATCATTTTGTGACAGCCTAATATTAACAGATAGGTCTACTTTTATCATTGCATACATCTTGCAAAGGGCTTTTTGGTGGAGACTTAGAACAGTCCATTCAACACGTGAGTTGATGATGATAAAAACAGCATATTATGTTCAAATTGGACGGAGTTGACCAATACCAACATGGTATAGGCTTATACAATGTACATATCACAGTCAGTACCTTTTAATTGTGATCAACAGACCACATCAACCATGGTACAAAAGTAAATGGTTACACAGCTTTATCTTTGACTATAAGAATTATACTGACCAAGGACTGCCTTGACCAATTGGCCTTGTAGCCTTGATTATGTTCCCTAATTTTAACTGTACATTCAACAGGTAACAATTAAAATCCACCACAGCTCTTGTAACAAGTACTTGCTGGGTGTCTCAGTATAGGCGCAGTCCACTTAATTCCTAAGGCCCTCCGCCAGGGGGTGGTCCAATGGTTCTATGCCACTCCCTAGTGTTAAGCCTGCGAACTAAGACGTAGACTGTGCCAGTTTATTGAACTGACCAAAACTGCCTTCACCATGGGCACATACGTCCAGGGACCGAGTTGTGTTGCCGTATGTCTGACCAAAGTTGTACCGCCGCTCTGTAGGAGAGGAAAGAATTTTACATATTAATTATTTTCATTGGATATTCATAATCATTTCCCATCATAATCGTCCAATTACGTACCATGATCTTTACAAATTACATTACAAAATGTTATAATATATAATTATCATATACAATGTAGATATTCAATCCACGTACACAAGTTAGGAATAATCTATTGAAGGGAGAAGCCCACTACATACATATATTAATTATCTAGACATTTCTGAAGCCATATGGGATTCAGCCAAAATAACTTATAACTATAGATATAAAGTGATCCGTTGTATTTGGCAACGTAGGACCAGGGATATAAAGTACGATACCCCATGGTAGGACACATCGTAACCCATATCATTCCTAACGAATTGCTACCAATAGTAAGCCAGCGTTGCATGCTTATACATACATCGTGTATTAAAGTAAACTCACGTGGAACATAGCCCGTGTACTTGGGAATCATGCCGTTAGTTGGGTAAAGCCTCCTGTTGGAGGTTCCTTGATCGTCCAAAGACCTGGATGACGTGGGGTAGAAAATAAAATACTGTAATATTTCAACGTTAATTATTGCATTAATACTATAAAATATATGTAAAACCATCTTGAGTGTCAGTCCCATACTTACATACTCCTTATCAACTGAAGTTGTACTGGCATAGTGACTAATCTTTGCTGGGTTAATTGTATTGACATACTTCATCTGCAATTTGGAATTCTTCCAATACAACCAGTACTGGTACAACGAAATGACTAAATAAGGAACTGGTATCAAAGACAGACCATACATAAACATACAAGTAACCATTTATACTTTTTTTTTTCGGTGGTGTATAAATGCAACCATGGCGCGTAACTCGCCAGTGCTGCATTCATGCATGATGACGACCTCATAGGGTTAATCCATTCCCTAAGGTGGTCATGATACATGTATGCAGCCATGACAAGGAAGTGACTCGACAGGGCAGCATTCAAACACCATGACGGCCTAGCACATTAAATCACTATGCGGCCCTTTAATGATTAAATGGCAACCTCGCGGTGCAACGTGCAGGAGGAATGAAGACCTCGGCCTACCTGTTGAGGTTAACTGGTGCAGATTGCAGGGCCACGCGCTGGTCAGTCTCTGCCTTGAAGGCCTCCAGGCCGTTCTTGGTCATCTGGTGGTAGCGACAGCCCAGCCCAAGCTCTGTAGTGTGCACCCTGGGGATGAAGCCACGATAGCCTGGCATAGGGGGCTCCGTCAGTGGGCGTTTGTCCTCTGAAAGATGCACATCCATCGGTTATATAATGGTTTCATATTCTGTGTTATAGAAGTGTGCCTGATTTATACTCATTGACCTTTTCATTTCCATTTATTATAATATTAAATAGTGGGGACATATATTAAAAGGAGTGCGCATTGCCCCCCCCCCCCGACTTAAGAGAGATTCTTTATCTATACATTCCTATTCCCTATTCATAGCCTAATCAACTCCTTGTGCATTTTACTATAAACATAAAGAAATTAATCAATTCTAATCAAAATCCGTAATGCCTATAATCCTCTATAATGCATCAATATTCTTCCAATAATCCAAAGTATCTCTCCATACCCATAAGGAGTGGCTGTGAGGGGTTGGTGTCCTTGTAGAGGTCCATCCTATCCTTAACACTGCCCTGGATGGGGGCCAGCCTGGGGTAGCTCTTCACAGAGCTCCTTAACTGTCCCATCTTGTTGACGTGGGTGGACATGTTAGTGATGTGCTCATCTATACACACGTCACAGTCCTCCTTGTAAGTGCCACCAAACCGGTATGGCCGCCTTGGGATATAACCTATAATAAAATAAAATATAATTAATAAAATGTCATATTAAATGTCTAAATTGGTGCTTATTCTTTCACCAATTTATTTCATACACTGTTCAACATAGCCAAAATGATTATATCAATATGAATATTAAACCAAGGGGATTTTAATCGTTTAACCTACAAAAAAATCAAGATGGTCTAATTAAGGCTACATGATTAATACAGTGGACAATGGGTACGCTACTTACCAGTGTACCCGGGGATCATGTCCCTTGTTAACTTGTTGTCTCCTGTGGGGTCGGGTAGGCGGTTCATCAGTACTGGTCTGGCAGTATCAGCAGCAAGACTTGAAGGTAGCCCAGACTGCTTGTGTTCATACAGCTAGAAATATTAGAAATATTATAAAAAATCATGAGTCATTGGTTAACATGAGGTAGGCCAAAAGGAATTGAACGACTGAACAAACAGTATTCAGTGAGATATCAGGGCGCTATTTCCATCAGGCCCATATGGCACTTATTCATTTGCTTGATGAGTATGTTCAGTTGGGTGATGATACCAGATCATGTCTGACAAATTAGCTTCAGGGTACTCCTATAATCATATCTGATTACTTCGCAAACCCCCTCCTAGCGCAAAACAACAGGTAGATTGGCATCTGATGAAAGTAATGAATATGACAAACAATTGCATGTAGTCCTACCAGGTCCCTTCCTCATGCATTCTTAACCACAGGAAATTAATTCATCTATTCCTTGTGTTTGCGACTCCTAGGCCAGTACACTGTTATCGCATTAATCTGATATAATCAGGGATTTGTTGAGGGGGTTATGTATATTGGTTACGAGCAGGTTCCTAATTACCAATCAATACCTCAGATCAATAGAACCTACACTATACACACTACTATTGATCCCAATGCCAGCAGCCAAATGAATCCAACAGCCGAGGGTGGGGAATAACACTGCTTAATTATGGACAGAGGCAAATGTGTCTATGGTATGTCATGCTAGAATTGGCAATCACTGAGCAGATGTAAAGGCAGGGGAACATCTAGGCTATGTTAGATATACATTGTTGTACAGGGGTTTTACTTCTTGTTGGAGCCGCAGCCGAGTGACGTATAGCGTGCAATCTGTTTAAGCCGATATGTTATTTGATATAGTTTGACGTGGGAGCTTGACATGAGCTACACGAACCATGGAAGTTCTGACATGCAAAGTCAGAACAGTGATTTGTGTTCCTAATAAAGAGAGTTGTCTGCTTTGCCTGATGCGGTAATCATGCACGAGAACGTTTTTCCCTCACTTTTCAATTCTATCACTGATTAAAGTACATTCAGCACCGATGGAGTTGCTCTCTCCATAAGCTAGCTCTCAAGCTATGCCAATGTTGATCCGTCTGTCACGACTGTCTGTCCATCCAGGACCGAGCATAGTGATGGATGTAATAGAAGGGACCGATCATCGTGACAGATGTAGTAGGAGGGACCGATCATCGTGACAGATGTAGGAGGAGGGACCAATCATCGTGACAGAAGTAGGAGGAGGGACCAATCATCGTGACAGAAGTAGGAGGAGGACCAATCATCGTGACAGATGGAGGAGGAGGGACCAATCATCGTGACAGATGTAGGAGGAGGGACCAATCATCGTGACAGATGGAGGAGCCCAGTGGGCACAAAATACAGTTTGACATTGAATCAACGTTGCATCAACATTGAATCAACATTGACAACCATTTATCAATGTGCCCACTGGGAGGAGGGACCAATTATTGTAGCAGATGTAGGAGGCGTAGAGAACAGTGGAGGATGTCCCTTAGACGAGTAAGGAAGGTGGGGAAGAGTTGGTAATAGCATAAGGCCAAAAAGAATAGAAGGTGTGTTTCAGGTTACATGGTCTGAAAATCTAGGGTAGGTAGGTCGGATTTTTCTGAAAAGTACCTAGAAATTGACTTGCAAACTTCAATGCAGACTCGCTGATAAATTATCAGAACGACTCTTAAATTGCCCCAAAATGACCTAAAACATAAATACATTTTCAAAATTGGATAAAAATGTCTAGGGTCG
The DNA here is from genome assembly GCA_947462335.1 of Harmothoe impar. Classification (NCBI taxonomy): domain Eukaryota; kingdom Metazoa; phylum Annelida; class Polychaeta; order Phyllodocida; family Polynoidae; genus Harmothoe; species Harmothoe impar. The sequence continues at coordinate 63,687,742 of OX381707.1, read as the reverse complement.
ACCCTGTTTAGGTACCTAGGTCGGGTAATAATGGCTTAGGTTCTCATTACCGCGGCTCCAATTGTTGGTTTGGTCATTATTTCTTGGTGCTCATTGTTTCTTGATATTCTCGTGTTACCCTCTTCTATTGTTTTAGTGCTACACAACTTTATGTATACGATCATATATCACATGTCGACAAGTAACAACATGTAGTTGTTATGTTCCCTACCATGCAATGTAATCAGGTCTAACCCCCCCCCCAGTCTCATGGTTACCATATGTATACCCTTCCCCCTTTCTGGATGTAGATCCGGTTCATAACTCCCTGATTTATTTATGCAACTGTTGCTGGTGGCCTAGTATTGCATGTGGTGGAAAGATATTACTCCCTAAAGTTTCCTCGAAATGAGTTGCCTGCCACTTTAAGCAAACTGTTTGAATTCAAATTGTAAAAGAAAGAACTGACAAAAACACACTAAAGACACATTTGGAAAAGAAAAGGAATGAAATAACATTATGAATCTGGGATTGTTCGTTGCCGTCATTCTCATGTACCAGAACCAATGATAATAATATTATATCATATTTATTGCGAAATCCAATTATTCTCTGTGTATTTTCGACATTTTACAATCATGATAAATACAAGAATTTCACCCACTCATTGTTAGCCCACATGCACTAGTCTGAGTATGATCCCAATACCAATGAGCCATGGTGTGAGAAAGCAGCTATAAGTTCACCCCTAGACTCAGAGCCCTGCTATCCACCACCTCCTCAAATCCCTGCAGCTGAGTTAATTCTGCTACTAACCAATGCCTACACCATCTACAGGCAGGGACCACAGTGCCTCCTACAGGAACATTTATGTAATTTACAGGGGGGATTATCCCATAACATATATGACTCTGTTGTGCAGTGGTCACACAGTAGTGCATAATGACATGTGGGGGGAATTGTTTAAGAGGGCAGCACAAAAGAGGGGCTTTCCTGTTCAACACCTCTTGTGCCTGCCTTGCCAAATCCCCTCTTTCCTTTATCCACAGCAATTACATCTAGTCCAAATTGAGCCATTTAATGGGCTGTTGTGGATGTCTAAGTCTAAATACAATCATTAATGTGGAAGTATGATTACTCAACCCCTTTATAAGCCAATATATAACGGTATACAATGACCGTCAGCAATGGAACCTCGAGTATTTCTGTTGGCACTATAGCGGTTATTCACCCTGATAAATCATTCAACGCTCAACCTCACATTCCCTGGTCCTCATTGGAATTAGCACACTTAGGGGACCATAGCCACTACATGGAATATATCCATACAAAGAGAACTTTCTGCCTTGATAAACATGTATTCAATAGTATCTATAGAGCAAGGCCACATTGCTATTTCAATAGTATGAATAGAATAAATAGTATATTATTCTTTGCCATGCACAATAGCTGAAAGAATATATCAGTTTTATGTGTCCCTGTTTCCAGACGATATGGTTGCCTCTAGGGCTTTAGTGACACATGACATTTGGCATTCAGTTCCGTTCCAAATTAGCATTGATTAGATTTCGATTAGCGTGGGTGGGGTGGCAGCTGAGGCACACGTATGAAAGGTCACTGGATAATTTTGGTCTGGCCATCGTAGAAAACACTAAGAGAAAATCGCTGTGGTAATAAGAATAAGTAACTTGAATCATCAGATCACAAACCATTAATATAGTTAAATCACTTACCTGTTTAAGTTCGTGTGTATCGCCACCATAAGTCTTTCCAACTCTGTATTTGATTTGTGGACAGTATCCACGGTACCTAGAATGGAATATATAGATGTTTGATATAATTATCATTATTGTCCAACCTTCCCAAGGAGCCTTGCTAAACATTACTTTTGGAGAATGAATACTCCGATAATCTTAAATCCATGTAGATACAATGTACAGAGGAAACTTTTAGGTTGTCAAATTGATGATAACAAAATTTGCAACCGTAGGTCGTCAATGTGATCACTTGAGGTTATCACCCTTGGGTATTTGGTAATCTGACCATGCTTGTAAGGAATCTGGTCATATTGACATACACCATTCTCTATAGGACAGTACAAGCTGCCATCTGCCATTATTTATATTGACAACCTAAGTCGTCAGTACCCCGCAAATCGTGGTCACTCTTTGCCAACCAAGACTGTAAAAGAGATGTCCTTGCTGGAGAGAGGCACTGATCAGAGACACTCACTGCATACACCATTCTCTATAGGACAGTACTAGCTGCAATCTGCCATTATTTATAATGAAACCTAAATCGTCAGTACCCCGCAAATCGTGGTCACTCTTTGCCAGCCTCACCAATTTTGCCGAATATATTGGGTTGGCGAATTTGGTCATGACCAAACCTGACCAAAGTTGGCAAATTTGGCCATGACTAAACCTGACCAAAGTTGGCGAATTTGGTTATGACCAAACCTGACCAAAGTTGGTGAATTTGGTTATGACCAAATGTGACCATAAGTTGGTGAATTTGGTACATTGAAATCATTAGGTTTGATCATGACCAAATTGCCAACTTTGGTGAGGTTTGGTCATGACTAAATTGGCCAACTTTAGTAAGGTTTGATCTTGACCAAATCGGTTATGACCAATGTTCGCCAATCATGGCCAAGTGTGGCCACGATTTGCTGGTTACTAACGAGGTCCAGTTTCTCTGGGGTTTCAGTGTACTGAGGACTTTTCAATGCCCTTAAATTTTGTTGAGCACTCTTGTTTGCATTTCTATTATAGTACATGTATTGGATAAACTGCCTTTTATGTTTTTAGCTTTCATACCCTCCATGTTAGTATGTAACAATGGCTTAGTTTAATGGGTTCAAGTGGTCACTGGCGTGTATGATATTCAAATCCTGATAATAGGATTTCAGTCTTACATCCAAACTATGCCCACCTCCTAGCAAGCCATCTTCTTTAATCCTGTAGGCATAGGTGAGGTAATTCAGGGATTACCCTGTCCAGATTTAGATAGGTCATTTGATCCTTTAATCTACCTACATACAGAGAGATTATCCTCTGCAGGTAGAATTATACCCCAAAGCCTGTGTTATGAAGAATGTTGATGGCCAACTTTTTTACTTTCATACTAAGCCATGGGAACGTTGGCACTCTATAAATATTAGTTCTAATAACAAGAAGGAACTCACAACCTTTCATGTGCAGAAGTATAATGATAACTCCGAACACCAATAGTTTGAAAAATATTAATTATAACACCCATTATTCTCAATATATCCTTCATTAAATATTCCCTAATATGGTTAAATCATTGATGAAGATTAATGGTTTGCCCCTCGATCTGGAAGCCTGCCTTTCGTAGCAGTGCTAACAGAGTAGAACCAAATCCAAACAGTGGCTCAATCCTGGAGGCAAATAAAGCAGTCTGTATTTCCAGTATGTTGGTGGGTATGCTAATGGTTGCTGAGGGGGCAGAGGGGCCAGGACTGACCAAGACCTCTCATGGCCAATGTGTATAGAAATCACACATGCTTTCTTTAGGGTTTTCTTTGGTAGAAATAACAAACTTGGTGCCTTTGAATAGGCTGGGCACTGCGCCAAAGTTGGCCTGTGGCTGCGTCAGCTTGTTATTACCTTTGGTAAACGGTTAGACTTTGCTTTTCTAAAGACTTAAGTGGCATTGAGTCAACTGTGTATATGGTTCCCCATGTTCCTGATATTTCCTGACTATTATCTATAGACAATATAACATTGAAACTGATATTAAAGGAAATCACCAAGCAGGTGGAACTATTTAAACGACGCCCGAGGAATGGCTCCAAATTCATCAATCTTAGATTCGTGTTGTGCACATTTGTATGCTGATGCGGGAACGTCTAAATCCTTAGGATTATAGGCAGGTGGAACTATTTAAAAGACGACTTATGAAGATTGCGAAATTCTTGAATACTCCAAACTTGTATTTGGGGAACTGTAACCATGACAGAAAGTTAGTTATCTGTTGAGGGGCTGTGTAGCATTATGTAGCTAAATATGGATTATCCTGTGTATCTTATGGACAAAAGATAATGTCATAGTATTATCTACACCATGCCTGTATCTGCGATACATCTACAGTGCGGCACGTCGCCACCAGAACAGAGGACGATATGTTATGATAATAACCACATTTCCCTCTCCCTTTCAACAGGATAGTGTACCGCATTCATCCACTCAGGTCTATAGAAAAATAGAAATATTAAAATAACATATTTGGTTCTGTTTATTCCTGAGTTGATCACCAATAATTTATCGTCTAAGGTTAGCCTAGATATATACATCCCAGTAATAAAAATATATAAGACTATACTGTGAATATTCTGGACACTGCCAGGTGTAAAATCATGCTATATACACTTGCTTAGACTTAGAACCTTGTTTGGCCTGAGGTCCTATTTGTCTCATGTTGACCCTTATACTATAGAGCTTGCCAGTTGTTAATCTATATCAGGTGTATGTACAGGATTATAGCAGTGTATGTTTTATGTGTGCTCTGGTCTATATCACTAAAATATTGCTGTACAACTAATGTGAGTACTCCGTGTGGGTCCTATAGGTTCGCCATGAGACATATATCGACCAGTGACACGGCCAAAGCTTTAATATGAAATATTGTTCCTGCTGCTGGCACCTACTAATTATTGGCATGTACAATGGAGACCACTATAGATAGAGTAGCCTATAGTATTTTACAATGGTCTGTACATTAACCATAGACAAAACCATTGACAAATGTAATACGACCTAATGTATATGGTTGCATAAGCAAGATAACATTCACATTAGATAATTGAAAGGAAAGAGCAAAGATAGGTAGCACTATGTTTTAAAATGTCTGGGTATCCACCATGTGATATTACTTTATAATTTATGAGAGCACTGTACCTCAGTGATTTAGGATATAGACCATTCATTAATACGTGTGTACATAACCATTGGAGGTTAGCATTAACTATAGAAACGACATGGCTATAACATTAAACATAACTATTTCCATTATCATGAATGATATAACACAGGGGGATAAACCAACTGATAATGTTTGTATCTGCTAATTGCCCAGGGTGGCCATGGGTGGGTTACCACTCACAGCGAAGTGATCATGCAGGCGTTTGTCAACAGTGCTAAAGCCTTTAGTCTATATGCAACCCAACACCCAGGTTGTGGCTCCAGAGGGGTAAAAGGCGACCTGGCGACCTGGGCCGTTTTCCAGGCGACTTTTCGACCTGGACCATTAATATTTCCGACCTGCGACCTGTTGATTTCAAATGGCCATACTGAAATATAATAAAAAAGTGACCTGCGACCTGGATATTTTTGCAAAAAAAGCGACTTTGCGACCTGTTGCCCTTAAAAGAGGCGACTTTGTGACCTCAGGGGGGGACCCCTCTGCACCCCCCAGGTTCATAGGCAAACATATGCCCTATGGCCACCGTATTCACTCAGCAAACCCTACATGGGTCACTAACATAACTACATGCACTAACCCAGTCCCATCTCCCTCATAATGGTACTTAGGATTTGACCCTGCCTCCCACCTCACCTGCCCTCTACCTTTCCACCATGGTTAAAACATTGCCCATGGGACCCAGTCACTTTGCTGGGTTGCTCCAGCGCCCAGGGTGGTGGTGGGGGTACGTTCCTATGGGGGTGGGGGTCAGGAGCATGGCACCATGGTACCATGGTATCAGGAAGTTGGGATCAATATTACATGCATGTGGTTCTTACCCTGGTAAATGTGTTCCATCCCGCAGACCAGCAAAGCTACGCCGCTCCTCCACGCTCGGACCTCCTCCCAGACTGATGGTGGCCATCCTCCTCCTGTAGGTTACTGACCCCTTAAGTTAATTGAAATATCCTCCTGGGTGTGATCTTTAACGCTTCTCTCTAGAAGGGCAGCAAACTATTGAGTTTGAAATACCCCCAGCAATTGTTAGACAAGAATAGTCAGTCAGGTAGGCAATTCCTCCAGTGGCTAGACTCTGATATAAATCAGTCTACTGGGGTTGTGCCTTAGAAGTCTAGGCCTCCTGTCTGCATGAACTGGAGGTCTCCTGTGGGGAACAGGAGGAGAGGAGGAGGGTGGTGGTTGCTGGAGTAGCCACACAGTCGTCTTTCACACCCAGTAACCACGGCTCTGTGTATACAGGTAGGTGGTATGCTTCCAGTGTTGGCCGCCAGGAGGACATGTGCCCAGTGTTCAGCCCAGGTGAGGTAATACCGGTAGCGCCCCCTGCACTCAGGTGTGGCATTCACACCCTGGAGAGCCCCCGCTTTCGCTACTCCTGTTTGCTCCTGACCAGATTGCCATGGGATTAACCCCTTCTACCCACCCCCTCCCCCGCCAACACACACATACATACACCACCAGTGCACAAGCTCAGTGGCTCCCAACTGCGGGACGCAGACTCACCAATTAGTAATGCGTCAAAAGGGCAGCAGGGGGCAGCACCAGGGCGTCCAACACACCTCTAGGTTCCTCCAGGTGTGGGTGACGGCTTCATGGTGTGAAAGCCCTCGTCACCTTATGTAGTATTCTCCTATGATACTGCTTAAGGATCAAGTATACTCTAATAGTTTAAAGGCGCAGATCTCCGTACCCCTCCAGCGACAGTCGGAGTGAAGCCGGGACAGGTACTCAGAGATTGGTAGATGACGGAAATTAAATCATTTTTTATTTACACACCACACGAATGCATACTGCATAAGTAAACAACATCCTCATTTGTAATGTACACTGTAAATAGTCACTGTTAGTTTACAGCACAATATACTGTACATTTACAGAACATTTTGCTGTAGTCGGAAATACAGAACTATTTGCTGTATATTTACCGACTTCTGTGCTGTAAATCATATTTACAGTAATGTTGCTGTAAATTTACAGCACATGATCTGTAGTTTTCTGCCACATGGTGGCAGCACTATATCATTTTGTGTAACAATTCTTGTACACAATGTATTTTGGGGGGTAAATAAAGCCCCTTGTCTGTCAAAACATAGTAAAATAAGAATGTGTGAGAGAAACTTCAGCAAGATATTGTATAAGGTATTTCAACTTGCAGAAATGTGTCAAATAATGCAAACATCAGCAAAGGTATACAATAGATACCACATCTGTGGAAAAATCAAATCCTTAACTGTCTGAACTGTGTAGTGCTGGTATCACATACAGTTTAGCTGGATAAGTATTAAAACCATTACATTGTGTAATGTTTGTTATCCATAATGCAACTGAAGTAATGCAGGAAGGTTCTCTCCATGCATGTCAATTGAGATCAATTGATAATAACAATAATTAATGATAAAAAACTCAACTTATGGCATTTACAGTACTTTCTGCTGTTAAATTACAGCATACAATATACTGTAAATTTACAGCAAAATGTGCTGGCAGTTTTGGTTCCAGTAGATTTTGCTGTAATTGAACAGAAGAATATGCTGTAAAATTACAGCACATTCTTCTGTTTAAATTACAGCAACTGAGTTGCTGTAAATTTACAGCAAAATGTGCTGGAACCAAAACTGCCAGCACATTTTGCTGTAAATCTACAGTGGTTACTTCTAACAGTGTAGAAATATAATGGGACTGGTTATTTAATGCATATTGCACGTCATCTATATAGATATGGCAATAGCAACTGGCCTCATGGCCGATAATTGGACCTGTCAGACAAGCTGCAACTTTCTTGCCCATCGCCTTTCCCCACCCTCATCCCTCAGGCCATATTAAAAAAAAGAATAGGTTTGTTTCAGGTCACCCGACTGTGTCTAGCTAAACGGAACAGCCTTCCCCCTCCTAGATTTAGGCGGTAGATTTGAGATTTATTCTGTGATCGCAATCTAGCGAGAGCACATGGCACGTCTAAAACACAGTAGCTGAACGGGGCCGATCCTATGTTTTTTGTGCAATTTTGAAGAAAATTTCATATTTTTACTTTTTTGGTCATTTTTAGGGTTTACACAGAGGATGGCTAGGACTTTCATGTTAAAAAATAAAATAAAATAAATATCCGACCTCCCGACCCTAGTCTTTCTTCCCATGTTACCTGAAACATACCTTTTACTCATTTCTGGCCTCACCAGATCAATCTCTCTCATCAATCCATCTTTATTCGCACTAAGCTCATCCCCAGGTGTGGCTAATAGCGGGTCTATGATGCCTGTCACCTCTCGGTTGGATTTAAAAGTTATCGTATCCTATCGATGGTTGGCTTGAAAAAAATAACTTGTGTATTCCATTGTTTTTAGATTTAGGACTGTCTTGCCTATATTCTAGTCTGCACCAGATGTGATTATCTATAGTCTGTGGGGGATTAACGATAATCCACACAGGGCAGTGTTTCATAAAGATCGAGTAACTATAAATTTCGGAATACAGAAGTCGACCAATATGTACAAGTCAGTCTAGAAGTGGGTAGTCAATCTCATCATGTATAACAGCCATTCCGGCAGCACACGGGTACGAACAAGATGAGTTGTACAACCGTGATCTGCAGTACCTGACGTGATCTGCAGTGGTGCACATCACGTCAGACCATCCAACCGTGATCTGCATCAAATCAACGTGATCTGCATTAATCTTGCAACCATCTGCTTTGTGAATATTATGGATGGGCAATGCCCTATCCAGTATCCCAATAGGTTCTAAGTCTCATATATTCCGAGACATCTCTATCTAATCAGTATATCCATTATTATTCAAAAACGCTATTGACAGTTTGAACTGTCAATAGTGGAAAACATTTCTGTTATTGACAGTTCACACTGTCAACAGTGGAAATTATTCCTGTTATTAACAGTTCCTCATGCGAACTGTCAATAGTGGAATATTTCTGTCTTATTGACAGTTCCCACTGACATTGGAGTCAAAAAGTGGTTTTTATTAGCAAAATTGTATTTTTTAGCAAAAGTGTTTTTTTCACCAAAATCGGTTTTGCCCTCAAAATCGGTTTTGCCCCAAAAATCGGTTTTGGCCCATGATCGGTTTTGCCCCAAAATTGGTTATGCCTCCAAAATCGGTTTTGGACCCAAATCGATTTTGCCCTCAAAATCGGGGTTGCACTGAAAATCGGTTTTGCCCCCAAAATCGGTTTTACCCTCGAAATAAGTTTTGCCCCCGAAATCGAGGTTTGCACTGAAAATCGGTTATGCACTAAAAATCGGTTTTCCACTGAAATAGATTTTTCTCCAAAATCGAATTTTCTATCAAAATGGAACATTCCACCAAAATCGAACTTCCCACCAAAGTCGAACTTTCCACCAAAAACAAACTTTACACCAAAAACAAACTTTACACCGAAATCGAACTTTAGCCCTACACCAAAATCGAACTTTACACCAAAATCGAACTTTACACCAAAATCGAACTTTACACCAAAATCGAACTTTACACCAAAATCGAACTTTACACCAAAATCGAACTTTACACCAAAATCGAACTTTACACCAAAATCGAACTTTACACCAAAATCGAACTTTACACCAAAATCGAACTTTACACCAAAATCGAACTTTACACCAAAATCGAACTTTACACCAAAATCGAACTTTACACCAAAATCGCTCTCAGGGTTATGACAGTAATTATAAGGAACTGTCAATAAGAGAGGAAATTCCCACTATTGACAGTTCGGTGAAGAACTGTCAATAACGGTATAATTTACCACTACTGACAGTTTGAACTGTCAATAAGAGAAAAATATCCCACTATTGACAGTTTGAACTGTCAATAAGGGGAAAGTTTTCCACTATTGACAGTTTGAACTGTCAATAGCTAAATCAAGGTGGGCCGGCTATTGACAGTGCAAACTGTCAATAGTGGAATATTTTTCTCTTATTGACAGTTCAAACTGTCAAAAGTGGGATATTTCTCTCTTACTGACAGTTCAAACTGTCAATACCAGGATATTATTCCCTTATTGACAGTTCACACTGGCAATAAGAGATTCGTTTTTTCTTATTGGCAGTTCCTTTTTGGAAGTGTCAATAAGAGAGTCTTTTTTTCCTTATTGACAGTTTGAACTGTCAATAAGGGAATTATATCCCGGTATTGACAGTTCAAACTGTCAATAAGGGAATTTTATTCTGTTATTGACAGTTCGAACTGTCAATAGTCACGGCCATTATTATTGGGGAATTATCATGACATGGAATGGGAATAATAGTACCCATAGTAAACCACCATTGCCCAATAAAAGAGCTGGCTACTATGAAATACACCCCAGTTACTTACTAGATGCAGCATGTGTCTATCTGAGTAAAGCAAAGTAGAATTCTATTGATGCAGTTTACAACCCTTTGCAACTCATTAATTGAGGCAGATCACGTTGATTTGATGCAGATCACGGTTGGATGGTCTGACGTGATCTGCACTACTGCAGATCACGTCCGTTACTGCAGATCACGGGTGTTCACATCGCACATGTGTCGATGCTTTAGCCACCCTCCACACTTCTGTCTGCATAAAGTGATAAACAGAGCAACATGCAACACATGCAATACGATATTGTCCGTATTCACCCTGTTACAGTCCCTTAGACGTAGACGGTAATTATTGCATGACAACACGCAAGCATAAACTAACTTGTACACTCGTGTTTCGGTTAGCATCCACTTGGTGGCAGCCTATCCTCAACATGAAGCCGTTATTTCCACCAACTGACTGTACCGCAACTCACTGCTTTATAGCCAATCCCATGACAGCTATCGTCCCATATAGGGTAGTTTAAACTACTGGTGGACGTATAGTCATGTCCATGGGTTATACTTAAACTGATACATTATGTATAATACATGCTCATCAATAGCACCCAGCCCCCTGGGGGTACTTTATAGGTATAACATTGCTACAGCGGTCGCGGTTGAATGTCAATACAGCTAAAAAGGAGGGGCGGTCACTCAACTCCCAGTGTTGAAAGGAAGGGTGGTCACAGCCTAATGATATTCCTATTAAGAGTTAGGGCATAATGCTTCCTGGTTGAAAGTTCCATGAGTTTATAGTCATGGGGAGGGTGTTAAATCACTAATTTTGTCTACGGTTTTAGGGACAGGCTCAAACTATGCATATGTGACACAACACTAAGGAAATCACAAAAATACTTTTTCTGAACCCTCTGACCCCCTGGGTTCGAAGGTCAGCCAAATAGTGAATTAATTTTAATAATTTTTAAGACTTTAAGATTAAGAGTTATCAAGATTCGATTAAGACTCACTCTAACGTTTGTCCGTGCACTCTGCTGAGCTAGGCCTGTCGAGCCCCTATGACCCCCGCCCCTCAGCAGGCGCCCCTCAGCTTACAACAACAATTAAAAACTCTGACATACACAAGTTCACAACATTACTTGACCAAAACCCATAATATTTGATTGTCTTAGAAAGGGCTAATTGGCAAACTTGCAGAGCTAATTGTTAGGTTTGCAGTGTTAATTGGTGAGTTTGTCATTGCGGTCTGGGATCTCAAATTTCATTTCCTCATATCAGTGGGCGGTCACTATCCATAATTTCACTCAATTTGAAAAGGGAGGGGCGGTCAGAACACAGCCAGAACCAGAACCCCTGAGTATGAAAAGGGGGGATGTAGGGCGGCAGCGGGCAGTCAACTTCAAAGAGTCAGTGCCTCCCCCCTCTCCCCCGGCACCCAGCAAACCCCCCCCCCCCTCCCCAACCCCGCTGGAAAAAAAGCAAAGTACAAAATGACTGGCCGCCGTTGAGTTCTGATCGGGGCTTCTTTCCCTCGGGCCTTTTCCTATACAGTATTACCTAGGCGATATACATGTACCCATAGGCGTTTTCTCCAGACTAGGGTCCCTGCCATAATTAACTACACTGCTGGTACCCTTTAGGTCTACAGTTTGTCCCACACTATACATATGTGCACCTTTCTTGTATTGGGCTAATTACGCATGGTAGAATGTATTGTAAAGTGTATGCCTTCAGGGAAACAATTTGCTTCAAAGAGCGTCCATGTTCCACTGGGGCTTGTATTTACCGGCTTAGCACGGTTTGAAGCATTTGGAAACATAATTAGTACCCCCAGGGCAAGTGATGGCATTTCTTTCTTTATTGTAATTAGTGCTCACATAAAACAGTCGGTATAACTGCGCTTCCTACTCCTTCTGCACTGATGTTATTCCCAGGATCCCCAGGGGATAAACACCTACCTTTAATAGTAGTTCAATACATACACGAGTTCACATGTCGCTTTGAATAAAACTTTAATGTAAAAACACATTGTCATATATATGAGATTGGGATATATATAGATCGCAATATCATTTTTTGAAGAACGATTCTGACGTCCTCCTACGCTCCTTTCTTTTTAGAATGTATCTTAATCTCCTTTCCACACGTCACATACAGGACGTTACGTAAACCCAGCAAATTATTTTTCATATACGGATGTACACTGATAATCTTTATACTTCTGGGCTTGGTCTGTAGTGGCTATTCCAGGTTAGTATTAGGGGTATTGGTAAGTATGACGAACTGATATTCAAAAATGAATGGGGCAAAACTAAATGAGACTAGGTATCGACTAACCGTGGGTGGTCGTATAAGGAGCCAAAAATGACTACTAATAACTAGATTAATCATTAGTGACTGACTATCTAAGGTCAGAATATCAGTGTGTGCTGTTTATTCTATATAGGGGTCAAGCTGGACGTGGGTGCATCCATCGACTTAAGCTTGTAACTGGCGAGATAAGCACTGATAACAGCGGTCACATGGGCACAAACTGTTACATAATGCACCCTAAAAATTCTTCAGTAAATGCAGGGTTTTATCTGATTGGTTGATAATGCATCCACCTACATACCTATAACTGTTGACCATAGAGCTGCTCCATGTAACGCTGTTTGATGTTGTGTGACTTAGGCCACTCAAAAAAAAAAATTAAAATGGTTTCTCATCACCGCGCGCATCATAAAAATCAGTTTTTCTTTTTTTTGCTAATTTTTTTTATGAAAAATTTGATAAAAATGGACAAACATTGGGATGTTTGGTATCAAATTTAAGCTAATACTGCCAGTAATGCAGTAGGATAGAAATAACTTATATTTTCCCTACTTTTAAAGATCCTTAAAATTTTAATTCTTAACTTCTAAAATGTGAACTTTGGTCATGAAAAACGTATATCATCCCATACATTTTAACCCGCGAGTAAGAAAAAAACAAAACAAAAAAAACCTCCCTCATCTGATTTTTCAAACCATGGTGATGAGAAACCACTTTTTTTTGAGTGGCCTTAAATAGACATGTGATATCGGACAGCATTAGACAATTCCCATTTGTGTCAGTGTCTCACTCAAGGTGCACGTTCCTGACACACTGTCACACACTTTAACAATCTCACACTATTTTGCTGGTATTAGCACCATGTGTAGAATTATTTCAAATACAAAACGGTTAGTTAAGGGTCTGTTTTGACAATTTCCCATCGTCTACGAATACGAATACCGGTTAGTAAAATATTGGGGGGGGGGGGGGGCATAACCATGATATTAGCGTATTAAGTATGTCTCTTAAAGAGCGCACTTTAGTAGCTCTGGTAATGGTTAAACCATAAAGGTATGCTGCTCCCCATAACATATTTTGATTTACTCACAGCTTAACCTGCACAATTCAACTCAATCCAATTCAAACATTCTAAAATGTCAACTGCAATAGTCATAACTTATATAGGTTCATGTATTTAGTCTATTGCAATGTTACAACGTTATTCTTTTAATGCATTTAATCTAATATCATCAAACAAACACCACCAAAATAGTTTTAAAGATGGTGTGAATCCACACACACAAACAGAACCCCCACCTACATGGTCTATTGGCACTGCTAAGACAGGGTAATCATGAACGCTACATCATGTTTATGTCTCAATCATGCTGACAAGCTGGTTACTTTCGACAACAGTAAAAGCCCTGCCCGTGACAAACCCCTGAGTCATAGACTACTGATATGCATGAGGTGGCACCAGCTTACTCCCAACCTTTAGATACTACTCCTATAAAGATGTCAGCACCGACCCCCAATGGGGATAATTAAGGTCAATGCAGGTGATTAGCTTGCTGGTGTAACTACATAAAGCAGGACCAGCAGGGGGATCCGACACCTTAACGTCAGCCCCCACTGACCAATTAATGGTGTATTTAGTTCACAATATGCGATGGGTAGAAGCCGGGGTAGATTCAACTAGAGTCGACCACATACCTTGAGGCGGAGCTAGACTTGCATTTGTATTTAGTCTGGCATTCTAAGTCCTCTGTTTGTCTATAGCTCTAATAGTTAGTCACATTAGTTACTCTTACCACCAACGGACGTATAGAGAGCTCATCGAGCATGGATACGTATAGAAATTCAAGTGTCCGACTCAATGTATGACTGTAGCAGTTTCCATCTGGTAAAGATATTATATTATTTTGACTGTAGTAAACAATTAACATTATCTTTTTCAATTAGGGCGGATAAAGTACAGAAGAAAGGAGAATACTTTGAAGATAACGAGGATGAGAGGAAAGCAAACGATAAAGGGGAGGAGATGTTCACATTTATTGCCTATCTCTCACTGCCACGACGATGAGCACACTTGGAGTGTAATCGTATAACTAAAGGCTACCCAGTGCTCCGCATTATTTAAAGGTATTCAACACAATCTAACTGATTTTAGATCGACCAACAATTTTTCTTAATGACTCTTAGGGATGTTAGCCTGATGCATATGGAACACAAAGAAAAGAGAAAAATGCTATGTCACAGGATTTGTTTGCCTTTTGGAGGGTATACTAATTTGGGTGAATCACATAGGCCCTCATGAGAAAATAATTTTTTTTTTACATTATTTGACATAGAAAAAAATCTCCCAACAATATCTCAATAAAAATACAGGCATGCATTTAGATGATCATTATGAACATGTTGAAAAGAAGAAAATAGGGGGTCACAGGCAAAATGAAATTATGCTGAATTGTTCAAAATAATTTCTTATCTATTCACTGTATAAGCCTATGGGCATGGCAAATAAGAAATATAGTGATCAGGATGCGTAGAATATCAAGGTGTGACACTTGGATGGCAGATAAAGGAAGATCATGACATATAAGTTGGGGAAATCTGCAAATATCATGGTTTTAGGTAGTTCCAGTTTTTGCCACCAGGTGCCGTATGCGTAGATTGTGTTGAGTACCTTTAACTTTAAGCGTTATCCTTAGAGACTTGGTGAGGCCGAGCCATCCGTTGTCACGTGTTTGTCACAGGGACCGGAAGTGAGCCGCACAGCGCCCCCAAGCAGCGCCTACTGACACTACTTCCTGTGCAGAATAGAGGTTGGTCTTCTATTATATGCCAGACTGTATACTGCTGGCATGGGTAAGGATTGTAAAGGACCAAGGGATAGAGACCAAGAGGCTTTGGCCACTTGATGGGGTTCCCCCTAGTCTACACTCAAAAAGTAAACTTGTCTCCAGACTCTTCAAAGACCAAGTGACTATCATAAAATAAACGAGTCAAAAACTTGTCTAAGTGACAAGGAAGCGGGTCTTCTAGCTGGAGATAGAAGACCTGCTTGGCATGTGCCAGCCCAAAACCCGACATTTGCCAGCTCCCGATTCTATTTGTGGGATGGTAACTTGATAGGTTAGACAACTTTTGACTCGTTTATTTCATGATAGTCACTTTGGAGACAAGTTTATTTTTTCAGTGATACTGCACAAGTGATGTCAATTGTCACGACGCTGGCAAGCGTTTTGCTCACCCCATCCCATATTATAGTGTCTATAGTCCAAATCAGTCTCTGGATTATGTTTACATTTGGGATCAATATCAGCATTCATTTCAAACTGCCCTGCCCGTGTCTAGCTAGTCTCACCCGGCCTTACTTTGTTGCATTAATTTCTGTAAGTGTTTTGGAAATTCTGGATTTAGTAAACTACTCAATTAAACCAAAAAACTAATTCATCACAAGGAGAGACTCTATCATGGCTTATGTATTATTACAACTCTGATATCAATTTCACATTTATATGGAATTTAAATGTGTGCTGACACACCTTTATTCTCCTGAGATTTAAAGGTGATCAGATGTTTTTAAGAAATGATTTTACCATAGATGTGGTCCTAAGAGATTACCCCAGCATAACAGCTGACAGAGTGTTTCTAGAGAGCTATCACTTTACTATGGTGCTCCACAGGCAGCACAAACTTCCCAGTTCCCACTTACTCATTCAAATAAATCCACTACTCAACATGTACTAACCACTGCAGACAGTGAAGTAGCATACTAGTATTATGTGTGTGATATGAACCCATAGCTTTCCAGTGATATGAAAATGCTTATAATGGTTATTGGAGTCAATTACATGTAGCCATAAATGGGAAATGGATGTAAAATGTAGGGGAAATATCTGACTATCCTCACCATGGTATGCCACTCGTAATGGCCTATGTACAGGCGGCACAGTAGCTGGTTTCTTGCGTGCCACATTTCGGATCAGCAGACTAATCAATCTAGTCTGGGCAGTTCAAACTAGTGGAGTCTGGGTATGTACAGCAGTTGCATGCACCCAGTTGGCTTACCTGTATAGTGGATCCAAAGGGGCTAAAGGCGACCTGACGACCTGGGCTGTCTTCCAGGCGACCTGGTGCAATAATAAAAACGACCTGGCGACTTTTGGAAAGGTTCGACTTAGTATAGAATAAATGGTCCAAAAAGGCGACTTTGTGACATGGGGCCCTTAATCTCGGCGACTTTCCGACTTGAGGGGGGGCGGGTCCCCTCTGCACCCCCTTCATCGGCCTATCTGTTCATGGTGGCACCAGAGAGGTCAAAAGTGACCTGGCGACCTGGCGACCTGGCGACCTGGTATAATCATTTAAGCGACCTGGCGACATTTAGACAGAATTGTCAATAGGATAAAGGCTCCAAAAAAAGTGACTTTGTGACATGGGCCCCTTAATTTCGCCGACTTTCCCACCTCAGCGGGGACCCCTCTGCACCCCCTTCATGCCTATTGATAGGATGACTACTTAGCAACCAAATGTATTACAAGTACCGACCAATAACACTCTGCTGTCTGTTGGCCAGTTGGAGTGCTTCACAGAGTTGACTTCCTTAGCTGCTAGAAATGAGTAGCAGCACCAGAATTACACAGAAAGGTATCTGATGGCAGGCACGGATTACATCTTACTTTAGGTAACCCCCCCCCCCCCCCCCCCAAAAAAAAAGATACAAACCAAAAACATTTGTTTCTCATCACGAAGTCGGGGAATATGGTGGCCATGCTGAGGGCCCGGGCTCTTAGTGCTCTCTTGGAGCCGAAACTGCTGAGTCACCTGGCTTGCGGGAGTACTCCAGCTGGCCAAGGCTTGGTACAAATGTAGTATGCAGAGGGTCTAGTGCAATGGCAAAATTAAAGGGGCATTCTCACCACTCGTTCTTAACCACATACTAGACAAGAACGAATTGTGAGTGGGATACGCTTGATGATTATGGGACATTATGCCACTTTAATTAGGAATGATCAATCCCACACCATGTTAGCTCATGTCATGTTGAAGAAAAGTATCATAGAATATTTTGAGACTTAATGGAGATATGATCTTCAATATACACATATGTAAAGATTATTTTGTCTTAGATTGAATTTGTGAATTGATTTCTTATTTCAATTCTTATTTCAATTTTATCTTGTTTTATCAACATGGAAGCCCTGTATTGAACATAAAGCAGATGAACTTTTCGTTGGGTTTATGCAACTTGGTGGGCAATTAAATAACAAGATATTAAGTCTCTGTATTGTATTAGTATCGCTGGATTTTATGTCATATTTAATTTAATTTTATCTTAACAAGATTTTATTCATAACTCATCTCATGTATGATAGTCAACTATCCAAATCTTGGCCTATGTACTTGCCTTCTAGCCTGTTGTTAGTTAATGAAAAGCATGCAGGGCTCAGACGTGTATAATCATTGTATTCACTAGGTATCATCTAACTTCTCATACCCCTCTCCCCCCTCCCCTAAGTAAAATCACCATATGTCTGACTTTCTCATAAGTCAACATATATACATTATAATTGAAATGGAGGTGCTGTAAACAAAATGCAAACTTAATCTTGTGATTTCATTATAAGTATCAACCTCTTCTGTGATTCACTTTTATTTTTTTTGAGATTACAGAATAAACTCATGTCAAATTGAAATTGAAATTGATTGTTATCATCAGAGCCGTTTCGTATACTTCTGGTGGGATCAAGTAACATTATTACATGTGTGGGACTGTAGATCTACTTTGGTGGTGTCTCTTCCCACGTGCGGCTCCTGACTTTCTTATGAGGACTGACGCGGCGGTACGTCTTCAGAAATGACGTGGCGGTACGTCACCAGAAATGACGTGGCGGTACGTCACCAGAAATGACGTGGCGTGACGCAGCAAGCACGGCCAGCCATTAGCGGGCCATCGCCTCGTTTTGACTAGTCAACAGTCTCGGGGGTATATCACGTGGGGTGACATGAACGAGACAGCGTCGTCTGACGTGCACGTCCACGCTACTTAATTCTATGACAGCCACTTTTGTCGACACACACTTGTAAAGGGTATAGCCAGATACGGTATAGGACCTAGTCATGTTATACAGCACATCTCAGGATATACTATGCACAAAATAGTATGATGAACGATGGACAAAGCCACGTAAAAAAGCAAAACTGCTTTTTTATATCAATGCCTACTCATAATATGCCTCTATATCAACGTCGATCGACCAAGAGATATAGCCCTGATCGACCCATTGGCAATTTCTATTCAATGTTCAACTTGTTGTTGTGCTCACTGGTATGTAATTTCCCCTTTATATAATTGAGATAAGTCCGATGCCCGGGGTCCGACACTCCTATATAATGATACATAACAATAATATTATGATTTAGGACATGCCTACTTGTTCTGACATGCACGTCTAGTGATACTCACATGATTCTCCATGAAAAATGAAAAAAAAAGAAATTACACACAGAGATAAAACAGCGTCAAAAGGGAGTCCAGGTTGCCTCCCTCGTTGATATGCTTTTAGGGCTCATTTGCTCCCACTGAGGGCTATGGGTGGGCGTCCTACACGATGCCACGCATGACCAGTTCACAGCTAATACGGTTCTCACGCTTGGATGGTCTCTAGGATGAAAATTTGTCATCACTTTTGATAATTTCCGATGAAGGCAGTAATCACCATATCGGATGCTGTCTCCTAGACTTTCATACTGAATGATGTTAAACTTAGTACCTGAGGGGCACCGTTTATTCATCCGCTGATAGAGATGAGACGAAACGCCAGACTTTAATGGTTAAGTATGATAGGCCTATATGATAGTGATACTCTTGTGCCTACGTTATATGGGTTGGATACTCAGTAGGTCACGAGGAAGCAATTATTATTCCTCTATGTTTCTATATAGCATAATGCACAAAATTAGCCACACACAAAATTTGTTGACCATAGTCTTAGCCCTAGTCTGATTAAACAATCCCTCACACACAATGTTTCAGCCTCAATAAACGGGTTGACCATGAAAATCTCAAAAAGTCACTTTTATCCACAGGTAGTCCCATCTTGCCCTGTTTTGGGCCTAAAATCGACCTCTGGCCACATCAGTTTTTGCATGCCTCAGAAATTCCCCAACCCTTTACATAGCATAAAACTACATGTGCTATTCTATACAAAGGGTATTTGGGAACACCTGTGAATTTTTTCACAATTTTAGCCGTTTTTGTTTCATCTGAAATATAACCCAATCAGCAGCCAGAACACCCTTCAATGCAGACCAGAATACCATATGACTCGGTAGATGGCGCCATTTGCTTCCACGTGACCAGTAGGAGTATCCAGGTATATTACACTGGCGGCAATTGGTTCCACTACAGGTCACGTGGAAGTAAATGGCGCCATCTACCAAGTCATATGGTATTCTGGTCTGCATTGAAGGGTGTTCTGGCTGCTGATTGGGTTATATTTCAGATGAAACAAAAATGGCTAAAATTGTGAAAAAATTCACAGGTGTTCCCAAATACCCTTTGGATAGAACAGCACATGTAGTTTTATGCTATGTAAAGGGTTGGGGAATTTGAGAGGCATGCAAAAACTGATGTGGCCAAAGGTCGATTTTAGGCCCAAAACAGGGCAAAATGGGACTACCTGTGGATAAAGGTGACTTTCTTGAGCTTTTCATGGTCAACCCGTTTATTGAGGCTGAAACATTGTGTGTGAGGGATTGTTTAATTAGACTAGGACTAAGACTATGGTCAACAAATTTTGTGGATGGCTAATTTTGTGCATTACGCTATATAGAAACATAGAGGAATAATAATTACTTCCTCGTGACCTATAGCGGCATTGGACTTTTTCAGATCATAGCTTGGATTCTCTTTAAATATCATTTTTCTGTTACAGGGAGATAGGTTTTGAAGAAATATGGCAGAAACAATCATTGAAACCATGTGGAACTGGCAAAAAATGGTAAATATCATGGTGTCGGAGCCCTGTCGGAGATAGGCCATTCCGCGATTTTTCCCCGTTTCACCAAGATACCTTAGATACAAGTATTTCTGGGAATAAATATTTGAAAGGTGACCTATTTTAGTGGAAAATGTGTGATTTTGCTCATCAGTAGGTGGTTTTCAGTCATTCTCCACAGGGACCTCTATGTAGGCCTATTGATAGTTCAATTAGAATTTGCGGGTTTTAGACATCAACCCGAGGAGGCAGCTGCTGCCCGATCAACAGCCAGTAGTCTAGTTATGAGTGCATGGATCTCAATGATGTTGGTCAGGCATGTTGTTTATGTATTTAAATGGAAGGACATGCCTAGAGAAATAGACCTGCAGTTACATAAGTGTGTACATTCACCATGCGGGAATTATCATAATATTACTATTTTTTAGCATATTTTTCTCACATTTTCCATAATTTTGTAACATTTCTGTAGAATTCTGGACCCCATTCTACATAATCAGTACCCATTCCTCCATCAGGCAGATGTAGTTCACATACATGTCAAGTTTGGGGGCTGTAGAGAAATTATTTGCTTGAAATAAGGGTCTTTTTTAGATTGATGCCCTAGCTTGGAAATAGCATGGAAACGGGTAAGAATTTCTGACCGAGTGGTATTCAGCGACACTCCCATAGGATAAAATTGAGAAAGGTTATGGCTATCTAGCTTTAGGAATTAGATGGTAAGACTCCATGGTTTGAAAAAAACATAATTTTGGCTTGATGGGAAGGATATACCTACACTACAGGTCACGTGGAAGTAAATGGCGCCATCTACCGAGTCATATGGTATTCTGGTCTGCATTGAAGGGTGTTCTGGCTGCTGATTGGGTTATATTTCAGATGAAACAAAAATGGCTAAAATTGTGAAAAAATTCACAGGTGTTCCCAAATACCCTTTGGATAGAACAGCACATGTAGTTTTATGCTATGTAAAGGGTTGGGGAATTTGAGAGGCATGCAAAAACTGATGTGGCCAAAGGTCGATTTTAGGCCCAAAACAGGGCAAAATGGGACTACCTGTGGATAAAGGTGACTTTCTTGAGCTTTTCATGGTCAACCCGTTTATTGAGGCTGAAACACTGTGTGTGAGGGATTGTTTAATTAGACTAGGACTAAGACTATGGTCAACAAATTTTGTGGATGGCTAATTTTGTGCATTACGCTATATAGAAACATAGAGGAATAATAATTACTTCCTCGTGACCTATACGCCACCAGCCTGTGGCGCCACTAGTCGGCGAGGTTGGTTCTCCTCTCCGTCATATTGACTCCAACCTAAACCCAGTCTCGGGCCCTGACTGTACGTTTACAGTCTGGGAGAGTGATTGGGCATATCTATCTACACTGGACCACATACCCTGCTTTACTGTATATGCCCACTAGTATCGGCAACCATGAGAGTGTGGGTTCGAACCCCACTCTGGCTCAATTTGTATTATTGTTAATAACTGCACAAAACACCTGAATTCAGCTAAATTACATGGTAACATATTTTCTATGTAATATGAATATGTCAGTATTGGTGATATTTATGCCTCAAATGGATTGAATACAAATTTTATAAAACGTAATGCCTATTGTGCCATGGTGGGATTCGAACCTACACCCCTCATTAGAAAATGATCCAGGATTCCGGATCATTTTTATTAGATATACATTTGTCCAGGCCCAGTAATGGGCCTGGAGTGTTCGAGGCTGACCTCAACCCAGAGCGGCCCAGGTTCGGTCCGTATGGGCCCTGTGGACCTGCTGACAAGCCTTCGGCTGTGTTGGTTTTAAAACTGTATCATCTTATCACCAGAGCGGTTCACTTCTACCTGTACTCCCATTATTATATGTTGATTTTTTCTGTACCTGGATATGATTACCTGTCCTAAATGTAGGAGAGACTTTGACGGCAGGTTCAAGAACTGTGAGCACTGTGGTGAAAAGAATTCAAGCAGGAAAGATAGGAGATTGTCCTTTAATACGTGACGAGGTGGAGCGGGGGTTGGAGTACACACACACACACACATATATATATATATATATATATATATATATATATATATATATATATATATATATATATATATATATATATATATATATATATGATAAAGTACCAGCTATGAATCCATTGTTCATACTGAGGCGTGATGAGAAAATATCACTATGGCTTCATTATTATCTTGTATCCGCTTTCATATCAGGTAAACTATTCACTCCTACATATGAGATACATAATTTGTTATGCAGACCTATACTGCTATATACAGTAAAACTTCGTTATTAGAAACTCTTTTATAAATGACGAATTTTGTTTAGAACAAAATACTACGGGACCTTAACCCAGCCACATCTTATCTATGGACACTGTGTTGGTATATGTCACATACCAACATCAGCAATAATGGGGTCAGTATAAAGGTTAATTAGGATTAGCATTATAGTTATACAAATGATTATTTTATGTAGTAGTATGCAAACTTCTGACAGGTTTTATGAAAGTTGAAAAAAAGTGGTAAGTGTCCCATCATAGGTTTACCTACCAGGGGCACTCAGGCAGGTTTTTCTTTTATCCCCCTATGTCTGTTTTGATCCCCTTATGGACCCCCAATCTCCCATAAATAGCACTGGTTGATCCCCACTGGCTGGTTTCACACGGACTGACCCTACTGACTGCACCCAACACAGGGTACTGCGTTTGTTTGGTCCCCAATCACCTATAGATAACACTGACTGGTAACTCCTATTTGGTTACTACGAATCTTGCTGGTTTAGCAAGGTGTTTGTGCAAAGTAATAACAAAGTTTTACTGTATAGCCTATGTCAAGGCAAGCGGTTAAACCATCGGTGGGCGTCTTTATATGAAGATCGGCGTCCATTATTGACTGCACTTTGATGGCCATTCTGAGACCATATCTCTGAGACGACAGCAATGTGATTAAAACAGTGAAATACATTATGTCAGTTATTCTAACTCCTTACGTCCATGAGGTTATTCCTCCCTTCTACTACTTCTACCTGTCCTCAAGATCCCTGCACCTGGTGGGAATGACTTGCCAACATAAACATAAGCTCAATGGCTTTCTCTTGCGGCTGTCTGTTAGAGAAAATAGGAGTGCTTCACAAAATTGGCTTTATTCGTTTGCTACTTGAAATGACCAGTCTACTAGAACCCAGAATAAAAATAGAAGGATAGATTTCTGTTTTGAGTTTGAGAAGTTTTGATGTAAGGTATTCATTAAATGTTACTTTAACATAACTTATGATCGAACTCGCATCCTCCAGTGCTCTACTACCTGAGCTAGTCAGACATACAGTATTACCAATGTGACTCTGTAATTGCCCCATAAGCATTGAGGGGGCTCAGGCATAACTGAGATATACAGGCCTGTAGGTAACAGGGTGAAGAGGAGGTTTTGTTTCTCCTGGCTTATTTCAGATTAGTAATACTCCAAGTTGTCAAGAAGACACGGAACTTATGGGTGAGGAGAGTATCCCTATACCTACATAATGTAATTAGAAAGTGAGTGACATTTAGATAAATCCTCCATCTTAAATCCCCTCATACTATTTATATAAGTTTGGTCTGGAGTTGAACCAGGGACACCTTGATTATCAGTCCAGTGTCTTAAACAGTTAAACACTACCGATATTGTGGTGCCACATTAAAGCATTGGCCAGTATTGACACTACACTCTCAGATGGAGACGCACCAGTCAAAGTAACACAGAGAATTAGCTGTAGTTCCTGAGTCCTATATTGAGACCCCTACTAAAAATGTCTATACTAGCTCTTTGGATTCATTCTTCACACACTATACAGCAAATTACATTATGTAGGGATTATTTACTTCCTTCTAATGATGATAATTGCATCTACTTTGATTATTGCTATCACTGTTGCCACGACCGATGTATTATTCAATGAGAATATATATATAATTTACATACTATTACAGTATTCTGATTGTAACATTCAGTTGAATGATTCTGAAACAATTAAGTTAATGCCAGCAGGAATTGATGATAAACACTTGATGGGACTGTATAACATCATAGCTGTTTTCTTATGGAGACTAATGATGGAATCAAAGTGAATGTTAAATACACAAACTAATTGCAAGCAAGCTTTCCTTACCTCAGATCAAAGGGAGAAGTCTTCACACGCACTTCTCTTTCTTCTATATCATAGAGCAACTCATTTGTCCAATCTTGTCTCCAAATCTAGAATTACAATCACGAAGAGCTTCCTGTTTTATCTCAAACTGCTGATGCATCATTCAGCTACACCCTCAGAAAAGTGAGAGTCATTGTCGCTAAAACTACCCTCACCTGAGAGTCAGACAGTGCCTGACCCTCAGGTGAGGGTAGTTTTAGCGACAATGACTCTCACTTTTCTGTGTGTGTAGTTACCCTCTGAGGTATTATAAACCCCGTAGTAGTTTTGTGTCGCCATCTATTAGGTTATGTCAAGGTGGTATTTGTTTAGTTTATTGCATACATTTTCATATCGATACTATTCTGTCAATTCCGAAGAGCTACGATTAAAACTTTAGTTCAAAGAGAATTATAACATTACATTGTTCCTTTAATTGTGTTAAATTCCTATTTTCCCTACCGAATGGAATTTCTGAATCGGTTAATATTGCATGGTTGCTCATTTCCTCCTCCCAGCGAAATGATTAAATCGGTGCCATCCAAACCGATAAACATCTTCGGTACATTAATATAATATTGGTCATATTCGGCTGAGGAATACCTTTTTCTAAAAGGTGTCCACAAATGCACAATATATTTCATCCCTTGTGAACTATTTACATGCGAAGGTCATCTGCACGTATCTATCTGTTAGGTTTTATCTGATATTGTTAGTGATAAAATGGGGAGAGCATTCTCATTTCTTATGCAGAGGGTGATTCTAGCCACTAGGGTATGTCTGGCGTGTGCAATAAACATGGCAAAAGTATTGGATGAGAGCCCAGTTTACAGGTAGGCTCTCCCTTACCTCTAGAGATGGCAGGCACTACAATTATTATACAAGTACATTGCTTATTTGTCTGGCTGTATGCCTGTGTTACATGTTTAGACCCCTTGTTAGGCTAGATAGTCTCAAAATTGTGAGATAGTCTCAAAATACTATGGTTTTGTGACAACCTTGCAATATACCGGTAGTCATAAAATGTGTCCTTAATGAGGACAGATTGATAAAAATCATTCCGGAATATTTCAAGTTAAAATATACCCATTTACCAATAAAGTACCCATTTTCGCGGGTCTGTGCCCAAAAACGGACCCTTTCCCTTGAAATCGTGTTCACGCATGGTACCCGGTAACCAAAGCTGAGGGAGTGGCCCCCGGGATTATACCATAGCAGTTCCTTGCCACGCAGACCTTCGCGGTCATTGCTGGCTTTAGGACATATAGTCTAGTGAATTAAGGGAACAAATTGGCATTATACTTTATTGTTGGATAAAAGTGCCAATTTTTTTTTACACATGGTTTGAACCAAGAACTTTTACTTTTTTCCTTGCTCCAAAAGAAATTTCCATGCTATCCTTGTTTTTCAGCCATTTTAAAATGTGGTCACCAAAATCATTTAAATAAAGAGGAAATCTTAATTTTAAGAACTTTTATAGAAATATTTAGGACTGAAACTGTAAAAGATGCTGAACTGGTGACTATATATGAAGGTTAATATTCAAATCTAAATCAATGCATTAAAAATTCAAGATGGCTGCCCTTCATAAAGATGACTGTCAGATCAATTGAACCCATATTTTTCAGGTTCATTTAGTTGTTTCTTTGATTTGAACAAAGCCCTATACCAGGAACAATATCATGGAACCCTTATATGTTCATCGGATGACAAGAAATGTCGGATAAATGTGCATATTGAACTGGTAAGGAAGCAGCAGCAGTAATATTACCAGTCACTGCCCGAGGTATCTGCACCTGACAGACGGGGTTGGCAAGATAATTAGTGCACCCCTTGACAGATACAGGGGAGAGGGGGGGGGGGGCAGCAGGCCTTGCCCCCCCCCCCCACATAAAAAAAGGGAGAGGAGAAGATAGATGATGGAGGAAAAGGGGATGGAGGGAAAAAAAGGGAAAACTGGCAATTAATTAACAAACAGTATTTCAGGGAAGTAGATGGGAACTCTTTCCTGGAGGGGGGGCATTGCATATATGTGTGAGCAGGTGGTGGAAAAGTCATCAGGGAGGGGGTTAGTTCTTGTTTTGACCACCAGGGGCACAGGGATAGGAAAATAGTGACAAATAGGCTATAAAATGCCCTATGGTACTTTTAAAAGTAGAATATTCTTCTCTAATTTATACCATTTTCAGTTATACATTTCAACTCATGTTTGAGAAGCAATTCTGACAAAAAGTGCAGAAATATTTGCTATATTTTATATAGATCCTGACGCCCGCTTTAATTCCAAATTCTCCCTGGGGCCTTGTCCCTCCGTCTGGCCCTGCTCCAAAGCAAAGCCCTGGGATATGAGGTCCTTCTGGACCCCCACCCCTCAGGCTCCAACCCCTCCTACTGGGCCCCACGCTACCGGCTTCCACCCCTCTGCCTGGACCCCCATGAGTCCCAGGGCTTTTATGACTCCTCACAGGGTTGCTACAATTAATGCTACTTGCTGTATATAAGTTACTATGATTGGACAGGACTGCTGGTAATTGGATTTGTGTAAAAGATTATTTGATTACAAAATGAACATCCTGAGCTTCCACTCCTCCTGGGGCCCCACTCCTCCCCATTCCTCTTTTCAGGTCTGGGGGACATGCTGTTGGCTGAGGGATGTGTTCAGGATGGAGCAGAGGTGTGGTCCCTTCCCTATACCTTGTCTAGGGGAACCTGGCGAGGCAGACAAAGGGCCTGACTAATGAGTTCTCCATGGAAATCTTATACCTGTGGTCAATGGTTGAATTGAGACCTCAGATAAACCAAACTTCTCACCTCATGAACCCCTTCCTCCAGTGTATTTAATTGCAGTGCTAATGAAATCCCCCCTCCTCTCCCCAATTTTTATGGCCCATAATGACACCACCAGAGGGATGAGGCTGGTCTCCTCCTGTAGGTGTCAAACTTAACATTAATAAAGGTACTAATGCCCTAACAGTCAGGGGGCTAACCAGGATATGCCAGACAAGGTATATCATATACACCTTCCAATTTCCCTGACCCTCACCTTCCATCCCATGTCCACTCCACTCCCCTCCAGGTCCCTTTCCATGCCCTGGCCTAACCCTGTGGCTTCCCCTCCCTCTAAGACCCATGTGTTGCCTACTCAAGCCTGGGAAGATGGAAGCAGTTGGAGGGAAAAGGAAATCATTAGAAAAAAAGGACAGTCAGGAAATGGAATGCAAGACAAGAGTGGGGAATCAATCTGTTCCTTTTTGAAACAAAAAAACACCCAACTAGAACGACCCCTGACTGGTGGCTGCTAATGAATCTGTACAGCTTTTAGAACACACCAAAATGAACCATTTGGCCTCTAGATTTCAACATTTTCCCAGGAGTGCCAAGCGGACTGTATCCTGCTTGCAACTATATATGTGTATCCTGCTTGCAACTATAAAAGACCCATATGTTCAGTTAAGCTCTCCAACCCCACCCCTCCTTTCCTCTCAATGTCACTCCCTCCCTCTCAATCTGTTCAAAATAATTTGTAGGTGGGGGAGACATGCCTTCAGGCGACAAAAGTAACTTTTCCAAAGAATCTCTTTCTCAAAAACAAATCCTGAATAAAATGATAAAGGCTAGATATAGATCAGACTTGTGATCAATTGTGTACTAAATTCATATGAAACCACCATTTCAAGGTTATTTATAAAAAAAAATCCTGAGGGGGCATGCCCCCAAATCTCCCAAGTGTGACCCCTGCGCTTCATTTGCGGTGGCAACGGCGCTTCGCTTGCGGTGTTCTGCTGCAATACCCAATCCGTCTAGAATGCTCACATCAAAACAATCCTACTATTACCAATTTTATACCATAACAGAGTATAATATACATGGAAACATTTAGAATTACCCTTATAATAAATGAGAGGTTTAAAAAAAAGCACAATTGACTGCCTGTGAAAGTAATTAAAATGAAAGCTTAAAGTCACAATTAGTTTGGCCTTTCAGGTTTAATTTTGAGCCCATAATATTATTGCATGTTGGGGGGGCTAATTGTTTCATATTCATGACAATCAATGTCTACTGTAGCAATATTATTAGGTCTCAACACCAGAAACCTGCGAAAGATTAACTTATGAAATTATTTTTGTCATATTTCACATTTTTCAGGAAAATGACCCAAAAATGGTGTGGCAGGACACTTTTTTCTTGGAGCAAGGAAAAATATTCAATAGCACATATTTATCTACCTATAAACCAACTTTAGTACTTTTATCCAGAAATAAAGTATATTTCCCTTAATTCACTAGACTAATAGATCTAGTCGGGGGTGGAAGATTCCTACTCATGTCACGTGCTCACCATCACTCTCCAAACAGAGGTCGGCGTTACTCTGTATGCACTGGCCAAGACATTTCGCAGAGTGCCTCTGGCTGGAGAAGACGCCATGATGTCCTTACAGATCCGGCGGAAGTTGGGTTGAACCACCATAATCGAATGAGGCAGCCCAGACTGCCGCTAATAGAGATGCATAGAGCACAATTTGTAAGAGGGAGAAATCGACGTATATCTTGGTGGACCAGTGGGCTAGTGATAAGGCCAATTGAATTAAAGGTGTGTTTCAGGTTACCCAACCCTACCTAACAAAAAAGAGCTGACACTAGAACTTTTGTATCAAATTTTGAAAAAAAAAGTTTTTAAGTAATTTTGGGGCCTATTTGAGAGTCAATTTGATAGTCCACGAGTTGACGCTGTTGTCGGTGATTCAGGGCTGAAGTTTGCAAGTCAATCATTAGGTACTTTTCAGGCCAAAGTAAAAAAAGAAATCAAAAAAAGAATCTGACCTACCCTACCTAGACTTTCACACTATGTAACCTAAAACACACCATTTTCTTTTTTTGGCCTAAGGGTACGACTAGGAAAACCAGCTATAAACTAGATGGGGGGTGATATGGATATGGTATAGCCGGTCTGTGGACACGTAATACAGTCTGGCAATATCAGATCAAAACCAGCAATCGCCATAGGCAACTGGAAAGTGACCATCCTGGTGTTGCCAAGCAGGGTTTCGGGGTAAGGAACAGACTGTAGTAGAAGAGGCCTCAGCGAAATCCTAATCACTTGGCGGACTGAAAGGAGAAACTATCGGTCTAGAATCCAAAGGCATTAATGGCCACTCTAAAGAGACGTTGTTTACAATG
This sequence comes from Harmothoe impar, assembly GCA_947462335.1. Lineage (NCBI taxonomy): Eukaryota > Metazoa > Annelida > Polychaeta > Phyllodocida > Polynoidae > Harmothoe > Harmothoe impar. The sequence goes on along the minus strand of OX381707.1, from coordinate 63,657,862 downwards.
AGAAGAGACATTAAATGCTACTCTCAAATACATTTCTGACACCTGCACCAAATGCGTCACAGTGTGCACTTTTTGATGGATTCCTTCTAAACGTTGTTACCAGTCCGTTGACATTTAAGACGCTTGAAAATTCTTAGGCCAGGTATGTTCCCGGATATAGGACGTGTTAATTGTTTAATAACAGGATAGCCCACCCACCAAAATGTTTCCGGTTCCCCTGCGAGAAGGGTTCAAATATTTTCCGTCACCCTTACCTGTGTTCGATTTTTGTCGCGACCGACTCCGTTTAACTATAATAAAACTGGGTTTATAAAAAGGTGTGTAAACAGATTGTAATAAAATTAGTAATACACATTCTTAAAACAGTTCTATCTACATCTGCCCTAAAAAAACAATTTCCTTTCAAGCCGGTCATAGATTGCACCCAGTCATAGACCTCCAAATTAGATCGATTTGGTGAGACACAGCCATATTCATCTTTATTTCAGATTAGGATGTGAATACATACATAAAACAGCACATCATGCATTATACATACAGATGATACAAGAAGGCTTCCATCCCGCCCACTGATGCCCTTTTTGCAAGACCCAGAACCAATTAGGGCGTTATCGCATGGCAGAAAGAAACCCACTACAGCTAGTAGATAGATCACGTCAGTATCGTTCCTCTTGTTGGAGCCTCTTGTCCAATTTTGTACGTGAACATTGCTCCCCAGTGTTTCTCCTACAGTGACTGATGACAGACAGGGAAACAAGCCAAACACGCGCTGTGTGCATCAGCAGAGGCTAGGATCAGCTATGTAGAGGCAGATTTTGTAATGGATATGTTACACCAAACAATACATTGGAAAGGCATATAGAGAAACTGTATGTGATGGTATTATCTCCATGGACCACAGCCTTTTTTGGAGGAATTATAATGGGCATCACTTATTTCTCGTGTTATACTGACTCGAAATCCAATGAGTGAATTGATATAAAATCTAAAAAGAAATTAAAGAATTCTTTAAGGTGGGTCAATCTGATGTCATTTTCTGCGCAGATACATTCTCTAGTTTGACCATAGACCACCAGGGGACCTTTGTTTCATATTGGCACAAGTTTTATCAAATTTAATGGACAAAGGTGTTGCCTGACCGGTCAAGAACCACCAACCTTTGGATATGAAGGTATGCATTCTGCCACTGCCCAATGGAGTCCATGGTGGTGGCTCTCATTCAGAATTCATCCATAACTAGCCCTTAGTAAGTTTCTATTTCCTTTCAACTTCTATTTTCAATGGACAAAAACTTTAGTACATATGTAACAAAACTTTATACTCCTATTACATGAAACATTGACTTAGGGCTTGAATATCTCAGAAAAAAGCTCGGGACCCTGTTTTTTTCTCAACTTTGTTGGAAAGTGTATGCTATAATGGTCTTATGGCAAAAACCTTATGAAAATCTAGCTACCTAAACCAAGGGATTGACCAACCTTGAGTAGTAATTGGACGAGAATCCTCCCAAAACCTGTGAGTAAGCTCATTCAGCACTGGCTGTGCCAACACAATGTCATACCCCGGGGGCGTTCTCCAGCCAATCAAGGCAAGTAATGCCACTCATGTGTAACTATAGACTGGCTGCGTAATTTTCCTGGTCAAAAGTGTCTTAGTCAAATCAGAATGCTCAACCATGCCAAAGTCATTCCCCTCCTGACATCAACCATCACATCTGTCCTCTTGGTTATATTTCTGTTGAATATAGATAGTTTGATCCAATCAATATTGGCAGGGACACCTTAATGGAAAATATGCATTGGGATGACAGTGCCAAAACAATCATCTTGATTGATATAATTATAATATATGCTACGAAAGAAAAATTACAGAATATATACTAACGTCCTTTGTAAAATATAAAATATATCCTATAGATAACTTTGAAGTAATATTTTGACTAAATAAACTGATATACTTCCTTAGTCATTGCATTTGGGGGAGGGGGCGTCAGCCCTTTTCAGCTCAAAAACAACAGGCATCCGTCGTTATCATAGTCCAAAGGGTGGGGGTGGAGGGAGAGGGGGGCAAAAAGGTTTCGAACCAACTCCCCTGTAATCACCACTCCTTAAAGTCCATATTAAATGCACAAACTTGTTCTCTGACTATGAACCCATTGCACTGAAAACCTATGGGAGGCGGGATGTTAATGATAAACGACCGCTTAATTAATATTTCTTAGAACTGCCTGAAGAACTGAACTCTAGATTAAATTAAACTGAGGTCAATTTCATGTGATACCTCCGACGGCGAAAATTGATAAACTCAAAGGTACACTTATTTTACCGGCATACCAACATTAACACTTGTACTGGTGTTTTTATCAAAACATCCCTCGGGGCACTCGACTCACCTGACCCATGCTGCTGTTATGCACTATGTGTACCATGCACCTATCCTTTAACCATGGACAGTTTTGCGACCCACCAACAATGGGATTTCCCGAATTTTTACATGTGTCTAGAAATATGTTTCGGTATTAAATTGAGAGGATACCCATTTAATGTTGATGTGGAGTCAGACAGGAGGGTGTTTTTCCCCATTGGTCCAATACGGAACCAAAATTGAGTGAAAATACAGACCATATACGGGATCCTTATTGAGAAGCAGAAAAATAGTTTTTTTTCCACCTCCGTAACATGTCCGTATGTGCATATAGAAATCGGTATGGGTATGCTGCATACGGCATACCAATATGGCACTCACCTGCCCTAATTGTAAAAATGTACTAAAACCAGTCTACATTCCAGGGAACCCCTGGGGAATTCCCTCTGTGACGTCATAATATGTAGCAACATACGGAGGTAGGCTGGGGAGGGTATAAATAGGGTCTGTATGTTGGGGAACAGACAGGGGAGGGATAGGAGAGGTTTGGGAAGGGACAGGAGAGGTCGGGGAAGAGAGAGGAGAGGTCAGGGAAGAGACAGGAGAGGTCAGGGAAGAGATAGGAAAGGTCGGGAAAGGCACTGGATTTGGAGTGTTTTCTTCACTTCTGGTGCCCAGCCAGCTCTGTACTCTGATAGCTATTGTCTACCACCGTTTATACACGAGGAGTCTATAGGCAGAGTTTCAGCTCCGTAGGGCCATTATTTACCGAGTTACAGAAGAAAAGACATTTTTTTATATAATTTCTTTGAAACTCCTTTACTTATCTAATCATTAAAATAATTCTAGAGCCATTTTTTCACATTATATGTGCACTTTAATAAGGGAGAAGGGAGGTCGGGGACTGTACTAGCTTACAGAATAATGGTTTAGGTCCACATGACCTCCCGCCTTCCCTGAATGTTCCCAATTTGCTTGCGATCTCCATTCCTTTATAAATATGAGAGGAGTTGAGGCCAGCATGACTTAGCCTCTAGGTGGCAGCACCAACACGGCCCGGAATTTGCAGTCAGGCTTACTGTACATGGTAGGCAACACAAGAGAGGTTTCTCCCCTGTGTGGATCCATGTTGGTATCTAAATGGTAGATATTCTACACTGTGCAGCCCTTAGAGGAGAAATTTATGCCGTATGCTGCGTATGGAGCACTTTTTTTGAATTTAGGCTGCTCCCATAGCTCAGGAATTGAGGAGACTTATACGGACACTATGTGGAAAATATTTCCCGTATCTGATGAGGAAAAACACTTTTTCTCCATATGCGCATACAGGATTCCGTATAGGATACGGGATTCTGCTTTTTTCAAAAAAATGTCCAAATACGATGAGGAAAAACACTTTTTGCCCGTATGGGTTGCCGGGACCCTGTATGACACATACGGACCCCAAAACCAATGGGGGAAAAACGGCCTCCAGGTGAGGGATTGATTTTACAGAGTCCCTAGTAGCAAACACATGTTGGCCTAGACTGCCTACCATCCCCGTCTATGGCAAAGGGGAGAGGGGAGGAGTGGGAGGTAAGAGGAAAGAGTGAGTAGATATAAAGACAGACTTGAGCAAGTCTGGTGTTGGCCCACATCACGTGGACCCGCACCATGTTTCCACATGAATTGTTGGCCCACATGGGCTAAGGTGTGGGCCCACGTGGGCTAGCCCAAGTTGGGCACAGATCGGTGGCTGCATGAGGTGCCCACGTTGGGCTCTGCTCCCATTTCAACATATTTCATTCCCCAAAGATATTTTTTCAGTGACATTACATTAGAATCTATTTATTTCGTACACAAACATTCCTACAGACCTGATCCTGTGCGATGAACAATTATATAATAATATCCCTCACAAGCTTGAGCGCATGTGATCTGTTCTGAAAATAGATCACCAAAATAATACTGAATATCCTCAGTGCTTGGTATATTCATTATCTTGATTAAGCTTCCATAGTCTGATAGTGCAAGTGTATGTTTAGTAAATTAATAGAGAAAATTTCCCACCAACAATTAATGCTCTACTTAATGAGAAATGAAATTATTGACAGTAATCAATTTGGGTTTATGCCAGGGCGCTCTACAACAGATGCCACCTTTAGATTAATACAAGCCTTATATGAAGCATGCAAGAAGAGTGAATATTCTGTTATCATGTTTTTGGACCTAAGAAAAGCATTCAACACTGTAAACCATTATGATTCTATTAGGTAAATTAGCTAAAATTGAATGTGATGTCAGTTCTATAGCATGGCTGTGTGACTATTTATCTGGTCGAAAACAAAGAACTAGGGCAAATAATAAGTTATCTGAATGTAAGGAAGCCTCTTGCGGGGTCCCCCAGGGTTCTGTGTTGGGACCCTTACTTTTTGTAATATATATAAACGATGTAGTTAGATGTATAAAACATGCCAAGTATTTTCTCTATGCAGATGGTTTAGCTGTAGTCATCAGTGGTAAAGATGTCAATATAATGAAAGCGTTAATGCAGGCTGATTTAGACAATATTTTTAACTGGTGCTACTCCAACATGCTAACTGTGAATGTAAGTAAGACAAAGGTGTTGTGGTGCTACCCAAGGAGGTACCGCCCGGATCTTACTGACTGCACACTGAGTCTCGGGGGAAACATCCTTCAATGTGTACAGCATTTCAATTACCTTGGAGTCATTATTGACTTCAATCTAGATTTTGGACTTCAATGTAAGAAAGTTAATTCAATGGCATACTCTCGCTTTCTACAGCTATGTACGTTGAGATCTGATATAGATGATGCTCTGTGTCTAACCATCTTTAAGACTATGTCTCTACCAGTATTTGATTACTGTGACTCTGTATTGGGTGGTGCACCGGTTACGGCAGTACGAAAACTGCAAACGATACAGAATAAGAACCTAAGGCTAAGTAAGGGCATCAAGCACCCACTTGATATCAGAACCAGGGATCTCCATACCCTTTGCAATGTACGAAAACTGAGTAACAGACGGTCATATAGATTGAGAACTTTTATATACACATGGGCTAGAAAAGCTGATAATGTGATACAGCATATTAGGACCTTGAGGGCCAACAACAAGATTAAAATTAAAATTAGTAGACCAATCCTGGAGTCCTATCGCTCTAGTCCTCTGTACTGTGGAGCAACAGTGTGGACTTCCCTTGATCACATGGTACAGAAACTGGACAGTCTGGAAAAGTTCAAAAAAGGGATAGCATTGTTATAGTACCCCTATTGTCTATCATCATTGTTTATATGTGTTATCATGTTGTCTGAAACATATAATGAATTAAAGAATGGTTGATATCCACGGATTGTTAGCTTTGTAGACCAATGTTATACTTTATGCTCATGGAAACCACCTGTGATACCCTCTATACTCTATGTGAGAGACCTAATCTGTATAATGATAATGTGTGGAATATACATCTCTGTATCCTTTATATGCCTCCTGTTGGCTATATTATGAAGATCATCCTACTTTTGTAATGATTTATAGCCAAATAAAAATATTTCTCAACTGCAACTTCAACTTATAAAAACATTATGGTGAACAACCATTTTTATATGATTACAGGCAGACGGCTTTCTGTCATGGGCTATAGATTAGCAGTGTATTTAGGTTTCATGTACCGTACTGTCGTGTTTAAGCATCCCAGCGCTTATAACTTTGGAGGGCTGTGTACCCCCGGCGCTTATACAAGGCAGGCACTTATTCAAGATTAATTTTTAGTGCTTAAGAGTTATTTAAAGACCCCCACACCCCTGGTGCTTATAGAAGACCAGTGCTCATTCAATACCTGGCGCTTAAACATGACGGTATGCAGTATGTTATAATCACAGCTTCATCAGTAACTAAATAAATTGAATCTCTCAACTGAGAATTAATTGGAAGCAGTAGTAATGGGTCTGGGTTAATTAAAGTCGCAACAATAATGAACCATCATCAGCTACCAGAGAAGGATACCTACTCATAGCTTCATTATCAGTGAAGACTGATGTTATAGTAAGAGCAATTAATCTAGGAGGGGGAGGGTGCTGTAACATGCAACCTAATCAAGAGGCACATGAGAAATGATCTGGAAATTGATTAGTGCCACCTGATGATTAAATAAGGACATTCCCGCTGTCTTGATAACTATGATTAATGTATGTAATCTTCAATTTATTCAGTTTAAATACTAGTCTTTTTGTTATCATGTGATGGAGTATATTACTGACAAAATCGGTGATTAGTGATAACAGTTTTTAATGGTTGATTGAAATATATTTGAAAGATGACCAATATGGACAATTTACTGAAATGCTTATGTAGCATATTCTCTGCGTGTAGTAAATATTCGAATTTCAACATTATATATATCGCCAATTTTCATTGTTATCACCAGGTCACTGTTTAGCCAGTGTAGTGCCATAATCAGAGCACAGGATCAATCAATGCCTATAGGCAGACTGATAACTTCAAGAAGTGAAGATGGGAAACACTTCATTTCCGCAGGGGTCGTCTTTATAGCTGATATGTGAAGATAGCATCTTTAAGTTGTATGAGGGTACATGTAATAAGCAGTGGTGATGTATATGCCTCACATGAGGGCCATTACAGATCTAGAGTAGAATGATTTTAGATGCTGTTGAGTTACAATGTTGGTGATTGAATTACGCTATTAGCCAAGACGTCTTTGCTAGTGGATGAGTTGGGTGAACTTTGTGACATTGCATGGAACAATGGTTTGTATTGATGTCATTCAATGGTATCTTGGCATGTTGTCTATGCCATAATGACCAGCAAATCCAGATTATTCCTTTGAGGTTCCCTCACTCCAGAAATGGTTTACCGGGTTGGGTAAATGAAAAATTAAAAGATTCTATTTGAGCTACCATCTAAGTGAGTCTCCCTTAAGTCAGCTTCTATTCAGTTAGTGCTAAACTCTTCCACCAGGATCTTCAAGCAGTCAATCCTCTAGTGAAAGCCACACAAACTGGTTTCCTCCAGAGTCCAACAGTTCACCTCAAGAAAGAACCTAAGGCTAAGTAAGGGCATTAAGCACCCACTTGATATCAGAACCAGGGATCTCCATACCCTTTGCAATGTACGAAAACTGAGTAACAGAGGCACATATAGATTGAGAACTTTTATGCACATGTGGGCTAGAAAAGCTGATAATGTGATACAGCCTATTAGGGCCTTGAGGGCCAACAACAAAATTATCGCTCTAGTCCTCTGTACTTTGGAGCAGCAGTGTGGACTTCACTTGATCACACGGTACAGAAACTGGACAGTCTGGAAGAGTTAAAAAAGGGATAGCATTGTTATAGTACCCCTATTGTCTATCATCATTGTCTATACGTGTTATCATGTTGTCTGAAACATATAATGAATTAAAGAATGGTTGATATCCACGGACTGTTAGCTTTGTAGACCAATGTTATACGTTATGCTCGTGGAAACCACCTGTACCCTCTATACTCTATGTGAGAGACCTAATCTGTATATGATAATGTGTGGAATATACATCTCTGTATCCTTTATATGCCTCCTGTTGGCTATATTATGAAGATCATCCTACTTTTGTAATGATTTATAGCCAAATAAAAATATTTTTCAACTTCAACTTATAAAAACATTATGGTCAACAACCATTTTTATATTATTACAGGCAAACGGATTTCTGTCATGTGCTATAGATTAACAGTGTATTTAGGTTTCATTTACCGTACCGTCATGTTTAAGCATCCCAGCGCTTATAACTTTGGAGGGCTGTGTACCCCCGGCGCTTATACAAGGCAGGCACTTATTCAAGATTAATTTTTAGTGCTTAAGAGTTATTTAAAGACCCCCACACCCCTGGTGCTTATAGAAGACCAGTGCTCATTCAATACCTGGCGCTTAAACATGACGGTATGCAGTATGTTATAATCACAGCTTCATCAGTAACTAAATAAATTGAATCTCTCAACTGAGAATTAATTGGAAGCAGTAGTAATGGGTCTGGGTTAATTAAAGTCGCAACAATAATGAACCATCATCAGCTACAAGAGAAGGATACCTACTCATAGCTTCATTATCAGTGAAGACTGATGTTATAGTAAGAGCAATTAATCTAGGAGGGGGAGGGTGCTGTAACATGCAACCTAATCAAGAGGCACATGAGAAATGATCTGGAAATTGATTAGTGCCACCTGATGATTAAATAAGGACATTCCCGCTGTCTTTATAACTATGATTAATGTATGTAATCTTCAATTTATTCAGTTTAAATACTAGTCTTTTTGTTATCATGTGATGGAGTATATTACTGACAAAATCGGCAATTAGTGATAACAGTTTTTAATGGTTGATTGAAATATATTTGAAAGATGACCAATATGGACAATTTACTGAAATGCTTATGTAGCATATTCTCTGTGTGTAGCGAATATTCGAATTTCATCATTATATATATTGCCAATTTGCATTGTTATCGCCAGGTCACTGTTTAGCCAGTGTAGTGCCATAATCAGAGCTTATAGCTGATATGTGAAGATGTCATTTTAAAGTTGTATGAGGGTACATGTAATAAGCAGTGGTGATGTATATGCCTCACATGAGGGCCATTACAGATCTAGAGTAGAATGATTTTAGATGCTGTTGAGTTACAATGTTGGTGATTGAATTACGCTATTGGCCAAGACGTCTTTGCTAGTGGATGAGTTGGGTGAACTTTGTGACATTGCATGGAACAATGGTTTGTATTGATGTCATTCAATGGTATCTTGGCATGTTGTCTATGCCATAATGACCAGCAAATCTATATTATTCCTTTGAGGTTCCCTCACTCCAGAAATGGTTTAACGGGTTGGGTAAATGAAAAATTAAAAGATTCTATTTGAGCTACCATCTAAGTGAGTCTCCCTGAAGTCAGCTCCTATTCAGTTAGTGCTAAACTCTTCCACCAGGATCTTCAAGCAGTCAATCCTCTAGTGAAAGCCACACAAACTGGTTTCCTCCAGAGTCCAACAGTTCACCTCAAGAAAGCCCTAGATGGGTTTCCTAAATGTGGTACCCTTGGTGAAAAGATATCAATAGAGGCACAATTTAGGCATTAGGCTATTGTCCAGTCCCAGGGTGTGTTGCTGCATTTCAATTCAGAGTCTGAAGACCCTAAACATCGTGATGGAGACACCAGCCAGTTTCCATTCCTACTGTTAATATCTTATCACCCCATTGTGTCTCTACATTATTGCCAAGATAACAGAAATGTTTGTATCAATATATTGTAGTATCAAATAGATAGTGGCACCGATAATAATGCCTTCCTAGGCTACGTTCTAGATCGACTGCTTGTAATACTTCCTCAAGGGTTGAGATGTGAATTATGTTGATGCAATCTTATACTTATGGTTTTCGATAGATCAACAATGTAATTTCTCCAACATGGAACGATATCATAATAGCTGACCAATAAAATAACAATTCATGAAAAAAGGCAAAAAGACATTAAGTTGAATTCATCACACACTGTTTCTACTAGTTATAATCTGACACCTCCCATTTACATAGTGAGTATAGTAGCTCAACAAAACATATAGCTTTAAATGACTTGGCATTCTACACCACGTATTAATCTCCCAACCTGTAACCTATTCCTTCAGCATATAACATCTATACAAGTGCCCCTAAATCTTGATGCATGTATAATATGCTCCATTTTCAGATTCGACCATCTAGACCGATGAGGCAAGAAAGGGTGACTTTTCAGGAAGATTGTTGAAAATTTCTGAAGTGTGACCGTCAAATACATAAATATAACCTCAAAATCCAACATGCTAGGATTATTGTTTGAAGGATAATTGTCCTGTGAATCTCCTGATATGAGATTTTGGCAAACAAAGACATTACAGACAATGTTATGAGGATTCTTTTAAAACCAACATACAAAGACAACTTTATTATGAAAAGTCACCCTTTCTTGCTGAATTGATTTATAGTTGTCATGTAAGTTCTAAATATGTGTGCAAAGATAGGCTAATAGACATCACTTTGACATGCAATCTTCCTGTACATGGACTGCAGTGATATAGCTGAACCAGAAAATTGGCTGCCACAGCAACCCATCCTGTCTGCCATGTCACCCAATTCTGGCTTCATCACATTACAAATTGGTCGCCGTTACTTCCGACACCTGTCCACAAGTTGGTGAGAAGTGAGGCCTTTAAGTATGGTTAAAAGATTTTTCAGTGTCAGCAAACTTGGTCAGCACATCATTCCCCCATTTTAATTCATGGAAGAAAGCAATTTTGTCTATACCCTAGTGTCAGTAGCATTTAATATTTTATTCTGGATGAGTAGATGGCATAAACTCCCCACTTATGTGGTTTTGGCTATTTCTGGCCCTTTTCAGGCTTATACCCCTACTGAATAACCAGTTTTGCACCAATTTATTCAAATTTTTGGTATATGTGAAAAAACATCCTAATAATTCAGGAAATCTCTATTTTTTTGTGTATTGGCCCAATATTTTCTGTTTTCTGGCCCTCCAAAGGCCCAAAAAACCCTAAAAACCTCAAAAACGCTAAAAATGACATATTTTACATGCCTTCCATGTGTACTGAGGCAGTAACAGCTTATTCCTAATATCATTTTCTATTAGGTCTATGGTATAGTCAATTGATTCACGAGGATTTCACTAGATATGTTCCGGGTTTTTTTTCTCCACAGTCATTTAAGTGTGTTTTGTGAGCAAAATATTCAAATGTCATTTCAGGTTGATACCTCTATAAAGTAAATAAAGAAGATCCACACAGTCTCTATTGTATCCCAGATTGTGAGGTAACTCTTGTGTCTTCTGCTGGAAAAAAGACATTTTGAAAAATATCCAATAATCTTGCCTCCAGGAGCATATGTCTATTGGGATACATATTTTCCGTCACGGAGTCACCCGGAATATTCGTCACGGAGTCACCAGCCACCCTGATGAAAATTTAAACCTTCCTAAAATTGTTAATACCCAATATATTTAAGTTATCTCTGGTTTTCCTGTGTCCTACCCACTCCCTCTAATGTTCTAATGCAAAAATCCACCTTTTTTATGCTCATTTATACAAGAAATAATTTCCGTCACGGAGTCACCCGGGTGACTCCATGACGTAAAATAGGTTAATAGGGGTACTTTAGGCCTATACTGTGCAAATTTGGTCTAACCAGATATCATGATGCTTCATATTTCTTAAAGTACACATGATCAGGACACTGTAGAGTGAATTTAACCAATAATGGGACCATACAAGTGGTAGTGTCCACAGTAATACCTTGTAATCACACGACACCTAATGAGATGTCTGTGCTTTCATGGTTTTCCTTGATAAAAAATGTTATATCTTGCCATAAATTGTATAATTAAAAGAGCCAAATAATAATGGCGCACTGTGAATCTCATTAAGCTTATTTTACAAAGCCTTGCTGATCTAAATGTACAAGTGTATGATCCTGACAAGCCGACACTCCCTGACACCTAATGAGATGCCTGGAGTAATATGATATGTCATTTGATGGTCATTTTTTTGATAGTACTCATACCCTTTGATATTCATAAACTGTACTGCCAAACAATAATGGCCACGATGTCTAAGATTGCTCACAAATGAGTAATGCTGCTTTATCCCTACATGAGTATGACTCTGATGATCCAACACCCCAAGACACCTAATGAGATGCTTGGTGGTTGTTTGACCGCCCAGTCTGCTCACATTGCTAAAGGTTAATTGTGACCTGCCCTGTTGGTGGGTGTGGATGTCCACGTGTACATTGACATACTTCTTGTGTGTGTGTGTGTATGCTCTGTACATGGGTACTCCAACCTACAAACAGGTTATTATTATTATTATTATTATTATTATTATTATTATTATTATTATTATTATTATTATATCATGCCTCACCACCATGATATTAGGTAGTAGAAACTAGGACAAAGGTTCGAACCCTCATCACCACTATGCAGTTAATTAGTTAGACTAGTTAACCTGCTAGATTAGATTAGATTAGATTAGCTTAGAATTAGTTTTTGGCCTCATTTTTAGCCAGTTAGACATAAACTATTGTATTCCATGATAATACACATGTGGGGCAGCCACTTCTCTATGCTACCCATGTTACACAAATGCTCAGAAATGATTAGACTTAAGGACTCTCTGTGTCAAACCGCCCTCCTAAAGGGCGCCTCTATGCCTACTCTGACCTATATCGGAGTTCTACCAGTAAGCCACACCCTAGTCACCAAAGACTACTGTGTACACATCTCCAATGCTAACCACTGGAGTCATACAGAACTGACAATACTAACAATACTAACATTGCTGACACAACCAGGCACTGTCTCACAAAAATGACTACAGCGCCCCAAACCTTTGCCAAGTTGAAGGGTTTAAAAATAGGTCACTATAACATCCGTAGTTTACATTATAAATTCAGCCTGTTATATGACTTGGTTCAGATGTATGATATCTTATGTGTCAGTGAAAGCTGGCTCGCTGAAGGATACTCTGACCACAAATTACACGTGCCTGGTTACATATTTTTCAGATTTGATCGTTTAGTTGATAAGACAGGTGGTGGGCTATTATTATATGTATGTGACAAGATGGCACCTTATTGCTCAATAGTGCCATCACTCAAGCATTCTAATGCTGACATTGAGTCTCTAGTAATCAATTATACCCAAGAAAAACATCGTCTAACAGCCATAATACTTGTATATAGGCCACCCAGTGGCAGCTATGTCAAATGTATTGATACTATGGAAGAAATCTGTCAAGACCCCCTTGTATCAGAGAGGGAACGTTGGTTACTAGGTGACATCAATGTAAATTTATTTGAGCCCAACGACTGTAAAACTAAATATTATAAAAAAGCTGTCGGTAATCTGAATCTCCATGATATCATATATCATGTAACACGACCCTATACTAACGGTAACCCGGGTGGTACCTGTATTGACCTTATCGCCACTGATTGTGACATTGTTAGCCATCAGGGCACTATGCCTCAGTTATTAAGTGATCACCTTCCAGTTTACGCAGTAAAAAAGAAACCCAAGGAGAAATATGAAACGATCACAATGAGAGGTCGGTCTTACAAGAGGTATGATTATCATCATTTTGTTGAATATTTACTTGACACTGACTGGACCTATTTTGATACAAACAATAATGTAGATGAGAAATGGTCCTTTATGTTAACCCGTATTACTAATTATCTAGATATACACTGTCCTATTAAGAACATGAAATTCAAGGACATGAATAAGCCCTGGATGACCAGGGATATTTATGAGACAATACATGAGCGTAATGAGTATGTGCTTGAGTATTGTAATGGGGGCAAATTAAACCCTGTTCTATATGAAATGGCTAGACAATGTAGAAGGGATATAAATGCTAAAACAAGGGTGGCAGAAGAAGACTATTATAAGGATAAATTAGATAAATTGTCAAAAAACCCTACTAAATTCTGGCGGGAATTAAATTTATTACTGGGCAATAAGGGTGATAGCAAGCCTAATGTTGTTATGGACCATCATAACACTGGGGTAGAAATAAAGGGCAAAGATGTAGCGGACTACATAAATACCTATTTCTCATGTATAGGTCAGACACTGTTTGATTCCCTAGGTAACAGCCCTAAAGTAAATTTAAACAAAGAGCCCATTAGTCACAGTTATCCAGATACAAATAACACTGAAGTCAGCTATTCTGAGGTACTATTGTTAATCAAAGAAATTGAAACTCATAAATCTAGCGGTATTGAAGATATAAACACCTCTGTCCTAAAGGATGCCCTGCTCATATTAGCCCCGCAGCTAAGGGATCTAATAAACTTTTGTCTACATAACATTGCATTTCCAACCAACTGGGCCTCTGCCAAGGTAGTACCTCTACCAAAGTCTGGCAATCCACGTCAAGTAGGAAATTGGCGTCCAATATCGCTACTACCTGTTCCTAGCAAAATAATGGAACGAATCATATACCGTAGAATAAATAATCATCTTGAGGTTAATGAATTATTAACCAATAGCCAATATGGTTTCAGAAATGCAAGAGGAACAAACGATGCAGTATTTAGACTCGTAAACGACATCTATTTTGCCCGGGATAACGATGAATATATGGTCACATGTTTCTTAGATATACGTAAAGCTTTCGATAGCATCCACCAGGGTGAGCTTATAGCCAGAATGCGCTCACTAAACCTACCCCACATATATTCTGATTGGTTATGTGCATATCTAGGTAAAAGGAGTCAGTCTGTTATATGTAATGGAACGACTTCTACTATTCTCCCTGTCCATTATGGTGTCCCGCAAGGATCCATATTGGGACCACTACTGTTTATCTGCTTTGTAAATAACTTGCCTTCTGTTGTTAACCACTGTAAAATAATTCTATATGCTGATGATGTAGTTTTCTACTGCTCGCATAAATCCCTGACGAGTGCAATTGAAAAACTACAGGCCGACGCTAGTGCCATATATAACTGGTTTAGCAATAGTGGTTTATCCATTAATACAGGGAAAACCAAAATTGTTACTTTCGGCAAACAACCAACATTTACAGATGGTCCAGTTATTATCAAAATGGGATCAACTGTCCTCGAATACGTACAAGAATATGAGTATCTAGGCATAATTCTTGATGCTGATTTTACGCTAGTAAAAACCATTAGTAAGTCAATAAGCACTGCAAGTAACCGTAACCACATGCTGGGTAAGATGCGACGTGCTATCAAAAGATCTACAGCAACCCTGGTATACAAACAAACAATATTACCTGTTCTTGAATATTGTGGTTATCTGTTCAACGGTGTAAATTTGCATCAGCACAAAAGACTACAGCTGACACAAAACAGGTGCTTAAGAACATGTCTAAATGTAAAAATCAAATATCCTGTAATCGCTTTGCATAAAGATACTGCTGTGGATTATCTGTGTATACGTTATGATGTACAACTGTTGCTACTGTTATTTAAATATATGTATGAAACCTCACATAATCACAGAGAGCTGGGTTTATCCTTCCAGACACCGGTGCAGGGAGGTAGAATCACCAGGTCAACTGGTACAGGCCTGTTGAAATACCCACCCTCTGTAAAACTAGGCTATAGAAGAAGCCCCATTTACCGAGGTGTAGACCTATGGAATAAATTAAATGCATCATGTAGGATGGCACAGTCCAAGGATATCTTCAAAAAGAAGGCAAAAGCCAAATTGCTAGAATTTCTAGCTCTGAAGCATAGGTGGTAAAATACCTTACTATATGTTACTGCATGTTTATTATGTATCGTCATACACATGTTTTGGATCAAGTGATGTCAGCATTCCTCCTTAAAACTATGCACACATACTGTCTCTTGGAAGCTATATTATAATGAATAAACTGTATTGGTATAGTTATAGACAATACTGTACAGAATTGCTGGTATAGATTGAAATGCTATGCCAACAAATGCACATGCCTAACACAATGGTACAGAAACATACAGTACATATTGTACATATAAGGTGCAATCCATATGTTACATAATCTAAGACAGCAACCCAAACTTGTTACATCAATTGCACGCAATGCTGCTCACAAAGACAGATTCATCATGTTATTCGTATATCATTCATTTATGTTATGTACTTATGTATTGAAATAACAAATTAGATACTCTTTCCATTCAGCTCTAATACTGAATGTATTGTAAAGACCATTGCAGTCCTATGATATCTCCCAGTTGCCATAATGTGACTAGTTGAGAATATACCATATTATTGCTCTGACGAGTTTACAATAGACACCTGTATTTGTGGTATTGTACCCATTTTGAATGTACCGTATTCTTTAGAAAATCACTTTGTGCAATAAAGATACGTTATAAACTCAAAAAAAAAATTTTGAGGAAACTAGGGTAAAGTTGAGAGTATGTAGTTGAAATGTTCATATTTCTGATAAATGTTCAAATTCATCGGGCTGTATCTCAAAAACTATTACTCAGAGGATATCCATTCTTGGTATGCTTCAAGATATATGTTGGCCCAGCTTGTAAACAAAATTATTAGTTGCTGTGATGTATTTAAAACAAAATGTTCATGATCATGGATTTTTGGTCACGGAGTCACCTGAAAAAAGGACAATAAACTTCACGAGGCGATAAAAACTGAACTGCTAGGGTTAGACATGTATCAAAAAGTGTTCCAAGGAGCCAAGATATATACCTTTCAATATACTAAACTTGTTTAAACATATTAAGAACTTTCTGATTTGTCCTTCCTCTATCCTAAAACAACATAAGTCAGGAGTTTGAGCCAGATATACTTTATTTCCCTGTGGATAAGACCCGGCTTAAACAAGTACTAGGTGGCAGACTGACAAGAGCAAGGGCAAGGCTTATATTGCTATACCTGAAGAAACACATTTAAATATTTCCAATAATTTACTTGCCAATTTAAGCATTATTTCTCCTTAGACATGACTTTTGTTGAATATATATTGCAACCCCCAGGCCTATACCTGGGGCCTGGCTTATACAATACTAAGTCCTAAGACCTTTTACACTGGTGGTAGGGTGTTACATGGGCCGTGAGAATGCGTCCCCGCAGGGCAGTTAGAGGGAGAATTCTGACATAGTTCCATACATATGCTCCCCATAACTTTAATACACATTCCACAATATTGGTTGAGCCCTTCATTTAATCCCAATTATTATGCGCTTTTGATAGGCATAGTGATTCTGATCTTGTGTCATTCATTCTTATATTAAAAGACCTGTGAATGTGCAGTTACCCCTGAGTCTTGGTACTGTGTGAGTGGGTAGCCTGTGGCACCTACATCTGCAGTAGGAGAGCTAGACATGACCTAAATGAATGTCAAATATGGGAGAATCTATGGAATTCCAAATAAATATAAAGCTATTGGCAGTTTCCATACATATTGGGGTATCCCATAAGACATGCACATTTTTATTGTGAGCAATAGTTTAGATTTTGTGACATATTATGTAAAAATATTACACCATGCATTAACTTATTAGAAAATGTGCATTCATAAAATACATGTTCTTAGGGACAGAATGCATCCATAAAACATGATATAGCTATAACCAAATCCCCCATACTTGAAGTCAAAGTAGCCCTATATCTCCCCTATACTTATGGTCATATTTAGACTATAAATCCTTAAAAAGATAACACCTCAGGCATAAATAATGAAAGACACAGATTCATATATAATAATGGTAAAATAATCAACAGTCTATTTGATATACTTATTGAGCTATTAAATCTTACATTGAATGAACATTCTACCCCAGTGCCTGGGGCTGTCTGCAGGGTGGTTACTCAACCCTCACCACCCTGCAGGGACCACTGTGTGCACTCAGTGTGAGTGCCATGGGCCTGATAGGTTATATATAGAGCAGCAGGGGTACAAATACAAGGACCTTTCCAACTTTATAGCACTCCCAAACATTTAATATTATAGATATCTTTATTCTGTTTTTTGCATTGTCATTTTCTATCTCTTTTCTCCCAAGACCATTAGATGAATATACTCTAAGGATGATAGTTCATTTTCGATGTAACACCCTACTGGTGGGCATATATACACGGGGCCCGTCTTATACAAGGGGAAATGCTGTATTTATATCCAATACAGCTTTAGGCCAAACATTAGTTGATTGGTCTGAAACCTATGGAAGGTAGGGAGACATCGAATTTTATTCATATATATTTGGTTTATCTTTTAAAATCCAAATGATCTATTGTGCTTGCTCTCTCTCTTACCATGCAAAGCAAGAAAACAGCATTATTACTTTGTAAGTTAGTTGATCACATGACACCTATATATAGCTTTCAAATTGGCTCATGCATCTTCTCTTATAACAGGTAATCATAATTCTTTTGATCATCTTCTTACTTAGCATAGACTTTGCATGAAGTCCCAAATTCATTTGGTGTGTGGAAAGCGTTTTTTTTGGAATGATCCAACTCAAAAGTACCAGAGGTGGTAAAAATGGATAACAAAATGATTTTTCCTTTACTTCCTTTCCTGCACCACAACCTCACATTTTCACAGGCATCTATAGACAATTCAAGGTAGCAGTGCCACCATAACCATACCATGTTCCTTTTTTCAGTGTTTTCCACCTACCCAATGGGTTGTACCTGAATAATCGACAGCAGTAGGGTACAGAATGTGTGAAGTGATACATTCCACATAATATTATTCTTTAATTGGTCCATTGACCAGCTGTTTCTCCGGGAAAGACTAGGCAGTTGCCACCTGCATGGCAAGACAGTGGAAGTGAAATGATGGAGACGCTAACGCAGGCAAAAATCACTTCCGGATGCACCCCTAAGGGCCATAATCAGAACGAAACCAGTCCCATCACCACACGATCTGATGCCCCAATGCAAATTTAGGAAGATTTCCACCTTATTCCTGCTTCTTAGTTCCATAGGTGTGTCATGCAATGGTATACCCACCACATTGATTGCTCTAATGGCAGGTGACTCTACTTCTGATTTGCTATAGGGATTTGCTAGGGATGTGGAAAAGTTACTGTAAATGTATGTTATTTTGCGTTGTACTTATTTCCGCGAATTTCACAGATTTTAAAATCCGCGGGATTTTGTCCAGCGTTAATAATTATCCTATGTAGTTATGTAACTACTATATTGCTAAATCCGCGAATTTAAATCCGCACAAATTTGTAATTGATAGTCAATCCGCAAAAATATACATGCACAAAAATATCTACATTTACAGTATCACTTTTTCTTAGACAACAACCAGAATAGTAGCCCTATTGACCCAGAAATAGATCAGACACCAAGGACACATTTAATGCATGCTATCATGCCATCCCAGGTTATTTCTGAGTCAGACAGAAAACAATTAAGTCGTCTTTTGAAGTAGGAAAAAGATGGAGAGCTTTAATCTCATAAGAACTCACAAGAAATGCTGAGGCATGATTGGCTTACTTTAATCGTGGAGCCATCTGAGATTGGAAATCTGTCACTCTGTAACACTTATGTATGGGAAGACAATAGAGACGAATCCCTTCTTGGAAGTAAGTCGACCATCCATATCAGTACTTCTAGTCATGTCATCGATCACCATAGACAGCTTAATTTCAGGTATATGTGGCCAGGTGAGGGAAAATGTGCCTCCAGGGGGGATTTATAGTACTGGTTTTGGCCACCAGAGGGCAGTATATGTGTAAAACACTGAAAAATATACTAAAAAATGCTTGAGACAAAATTTTCATGGGGAATCCAGTGATATGCTTAGAATTATTCCATCTCCACTGAAAACGTTCCATTTTTGGAATGCAAAAGGAACATTTGTTGCCATGGAAACATGGAAAATTGGCATATATGGCAATTTCTGGTTGCCATGGAAACACTCCATTATTCCAAATGGGATTTTTTGGCCACAAATGTTTTTGAAAATTTCACAAGGAACTCAGAATTGAAAACATACCTCAGAAATTCCCTCTAGAACCAATTTTATGATAAAAACATTAGATGTCTTTGGTTATTTTTCAACAAAACTGTATTTTTTACATAATTAGCATTCATAATAGGATAGAGTGGATTTAGAGCTTATTTGCCATTTTCAGTTGTACACACCAACCCCGGTTTGGCAAGCAGTTACAGCAAAAGTACTTGGGATAATTTAGCTCAAGATATCTCATTTTAAAGCCTGTAACATAAACTTTGAAAAGCCATTTCCACCCTGGAGGCACGTATTCCTGCACCTGGCCACATATGACCTTCTTGGTAACAACTTTTTTGGTGTCTGATAGGCCGAAAGCAATGTTTTGCCAAATCAAAGTGATTGTTGATTAGGGTACGTCAATTAAGTTGAAAGTAAGTGATCTCAAAATTACACATCTATATTCATTTCTCACACAGAAGGGGTTATTTATCTGATTAGCCTTGCAAGTACAGGACATGCATCCACTTCACATTTCCCCTTCTATGAGCCGGGCCCAAAATATCTATAAGCCTGCCCAGTTTTTAAGCTGGGTCAGAATGGTATATGTCTTAAATTAGCCTGGGCCTGAATAATCCCTGATAGGAACAACCTAAGACTATTGGATAAACATCCCATATTGGGCCTACATACTGTATTGGAGAGTTCTGTTCTAAAAAGTAGCAATAACACTTTTAAGATAATAAAAGTTTGCATGGACACATGTCAGAATGAACTGTTTTGAGTTTCATCTGTGGTCAACTAATGGAAATGTGGCTCTTAATATCAAGATGGCTGAAACTTTGAACACTTTTTAAACAGGAGACCATAATCTCAGAAAAGCCAGTGTGATTACACAAGACAAAATCCTCAGTTTCAAACAATCAGAAAGTAGAATTCATTCTTTTCCCCTTTCAAATCCACAAACAGTTCAGATATTAAAATGTCATATTCTATAAAAGATATTCTGAGGCAGCTGAGGAGAAAGGTACATCCAGGAGGGATTTTTAATACTAGGGTTTGCCCACCAGGGCAAGAAGCGTATAGGGTAGGAGGTCTGACTTAGAGCTTCGCCTATGGGTATAGTGTGACAAGCCACCCCCCTCTAGGCCCATCTACCCCCTATGAAAGTGGGCGACCTTGTGTGCTCACTATTGAAAACTATGGAGAATAGTGGGTTTTATGTGGTTCTTTTGAGTCTTTATTAGAATGATACCAAATGAAAAAAAGGGGCTTTCTAGACCAAAAAATCCTGCTGAATCCAAATTTTGTGGTCTCGATTCCCAAAAATTGACCAAATCCACTCAAAAATGATGTTTGATGATGCAAAGTTTTAAGAGAATGTACAAAATAATGTTGAAAATATTTGGGACATTATCTATATATAAACCTGTCAAACAAAATCAGTACCTCAATCTACCTATTCAAAATTGGCCTATCCCTTAATCTGACAGGCATTCTTCCTATGTATCACTCTACCTATCCTGCACACTGCCTATCCCTCAGCCTACCTATCCCTCAAGTTACTTATCCCTTGAATTCGAACCTTCTCTTGGATTAGCTGATCCCTCCAAAAGCTTAAAGGCTAAAGCCTATCCCTCTCCTTGCTACTCCTGCCCACTTTCTGTGCCTACCTATCACTGAGTCTACCTATCCCCAATCTGCCTATCACCCAGCCTACCTATCCCTCATTGTGACTATCCCTCACTCTGCCTATTTGCTATATTTTATCAGCCTTATCCATATTTTTAACTATGCCCATCTGCTAAACATAACATTCCTCACCATGTCCACTATGATTGTACCTATCCTCAATTTTCCTATCACCCAGCCTACCTATCCCTCAATGTGACGATCTCTCACACTGCCTATCCCTCATGTTTAACTTGCATTACTTTTTCTGTTTATCTGATCATATCTACTAAAGATAACAGGCCTACAATTTTTATGGATAAGTTAATTTTCCTATCACCCAGTATACCTCTCCTTCATTATGCCTATGCTGGCATATCCCTCATGTCTAAACTACACATCCCTCAGACTCCCTAGCCCCATGGCTTTTACATATCCCCACCTTGAAAGATACTCTCCATACCTATCTCTTAAACTACTTATTAGACACATACTACCTATTCTTTTCACACTTCATCTTCCTGAATACCTATCCCTCATGCCCTCTATGACTGTCCCTCAATTTGCCTCTCCCTCATGCTCCCTATAACTTTTTACTGTTACCTATGGTGACCATTCCTTAGTCAACATACCCCTAAGGTATCTATCCTACAGTTTACTTGCACATATACCTCCATCTACCTATCATTCAAGTGTAGGGGCTAGGGTTAGACGGGGTTTATATGGCGGGTTCTGTTGGATGCTGTGTTGCAAACTCAGTCCGAACCCTTCAGCCCGACAGCAGGTGGTAGCACCTGTGTCGGGCTTGGGGTATGGACAGAGGTCGCTATGGGCTTCCGGTCTGCGCGTGCGCGCGCAGGCTGGCTGCCTATATATATACCCAGCATCCGATAGGACTCGTCGGTCACTTTGGATCCAGCTTGGACAAAGGCCCTGCGATCATATCGGCTACGAGGCTACTGACCTGCTCCGAACTCTATAGGGAGTTCGCACTGATATAGCTTTGCCTGTCTAGGTTACTGAATAAACCTTTGATTCGCAACCTGTACACTTGTACTGTGTCGACTTTTGTTCTTTACTTAATAATCTATCAGTATTATAAAGAACAAAGTCTCGTTTATTACACTGGTGCCATATCATTGAGCCTACCTATCCCTCATGATGCCTATCCTTCATGTTGTTGCTGTATATCCCTCAGTGTGCCTAACCCGCCGTATACATATCCCTCACCTTGTGTTCTGTTTTTTCTTTCTATTTCTCAGTCTGCCTCTTATAAATTATGCCTGTCCCTCTCTGTGCCTATCCTTCAGCCTACATATCTCTCATGTCTCTGTGCATAGCCCTTAGCCTCTTAAATATTCGTGCTTATCTAGATCTATGCTTGACCTTTCCTGCCCTTAAGATGCCTAGCTTTCACTTTATCTATCCTACTTGCTCACTCTAGCTCTCTAGCTCTCTATCTTCCGATCCCCCATGCTGCATATCGCACATTCTGTATATTCTTCATTTTACCCATTTCTCTATTTACCCATCAGCAGATAGCATAACTATATCTACCTAGTATAACTATATTTTCATATCACCCATGCTACCTATCCTGCACTGAATATCATCCATTGTGGTACTTATCTAACAATCTACCTGCTACCCATGATGCATATCCTGTAGTCGATGGACATATCTATCTATATAACTATATCGGCCATGGGTGATAGGAGGATAGAGGAAATGTCAGGGGCAGGGATATGCAACATGTAGTATAGATGTATACATTAAGGGCTTCACATAAAAACATGAAAGGCATGAAGGATAGGCACTCTGAGGATATAGGTAGACTCAATTATATGAAGCATGAGTGATAGGTAGATGAAGGTACATGTGCATGTACACTGTGGGATAGGTACCTTAGGTGTGTGTTTACTAAGGAATATTGTAGGTACATTGGGAAAAAGGAAGGCTGGGAGACCTTAGATAGGTAAAAGGTTATAGGGAGTATGAGGGATAGGCAGAATAAGGGCTAGTCATAACATGAGGGATAGGTATTCAGCAAAATGAAGTCTGAGAGGGATAGGTAGTGTGTGTAATAACCAGTGTGAGAGATAGGTATGGAGAGTATCTTGCAAGGTGGGGATATGTAAATGCCATGGGGGCTAGGGAGTCTGAGGGATGTGTAGGTTCAGCATGAGGGATATGCCAGGATAGGCACAATGAAGGATAGGTTGACTAGATGATAGACAATTTAACTTATACATAGAAATAGTAGACATGTTATGTTGAGCTCCATGTGGGACTAGATAAATTGAGTGTAGATGAAAAATGAGGGATAGGCAGAGTGAGGGATATTCACATTGAGGGATAGGTAGGCAGGGTGATAGGAAAATTGAGGATAGGTACAAATCAAAGTGGACATGGTGAGGAATGTTATGTTTAGCAGATGGGCATAAGGCAGAGTGAGGGATAGTCGCAATGAGGGATAGGTAGGCTGGGTGATAGGCAGATTGGGGATAGGTAGACTCAGTGATAGGTAGGCATAGAAAGTGGGCAGGAGTAGCAAGGAGAGGGATAGGCTTTAGCCTTTAAGCTTTTGGAGGGATGAGCTAATCCAAGAGAAGGTTCGAATTCAAGGGATAGGTAACTTGAGGGATAGGTAGGCTGAGGGATAGGCAGTGTGCAGGATAGGTAGAGTGATACACAGGAGGAATGCCTGATAGATTGAGGGATAGGCCAATTTTGAATATGTAGATTGAGGTACTGATTTTGATTGACAGGTTTATATATAGATAATGTCCCAAACATTTTCAACATTATTTTGTACATTCTCTTAAAACTTTGCATCATCAAACATCATTTTTGAGTGGATTTGGTCAGTTTCTGGGAATCAAGGCCACAAAATTTGGATTCAGCAGGATTTGTTGGTCTAGAAAACCCCTTCTTTTCATTTGGTATCACTGTAATAAAGACTCAAAAGAACCACATAAAACCCCCTATTCTCCATAGTTTTCAATAGTGAGCACACAAAGTTGCCCACTTTCATGGGGGGGGGGGGGGGTAGGGGGGGGGCTATAACATGGGAATCTACCGAGTCGGACATCCTACCCTATATAATCCTTTACTAGGGGGCAACACAATGACCATAACTGTGAAAATGGGCTAAAATTTGCTCTAAG
The DNA here is from genome assembly GCA_947462335.1 of Harmothoe impar. Taxonomy (NCBI): domain Eukaryota; kingdom Metazoa; phylum Annelida; class Polychaeta; order Phyllodocida; family Polynoidae; genus Harmothoe; species Harmothoe impar. The sequence goes on along the minus strand of OX381707.1, from coordinate 63,633,164 downwards.
GTGATTTTTTACACACAGAAAATGATGGTTTTCTCCAAAACCTTCTATTTTGGGGCAATCCTTCCATATTTGGAATGTAAATGGAACGTTTTGCAGCCAATATGAGGCCTAAATAAGGCTTTCTTTCTAAAATGTGTTGCCATGGCAACCACAATCTCCTTCCAAATAGAATAGGAATGAATTCCAATCAATAGAGAAATTCATAGGGGTTACTACACTGAAATCATAATGTAAATATCATTTCTATATCAAGATTTAGGATAAAAAAAATAAAAAAATAGGTTAGGTAATAAGTGAAATTTTGCAAAATCAGGATAATTAGATAAAGGAATACAATTAAAACAACAAGTGATAGAGCCTATTGGCTGTTTGGCAAGGGTAGCACCATCCCAGGTTCATGAAACAATTTCTCTCAAACTAGAAGGGATATCTCCATCTTTCATACCTCTTTTGAAAGCTAATGACTTCAATTTTAAAACATAGATTCCACCTCGGAATGCCCGAAATAAACACAAAGGAGCACTCGTATAGTTCCCCACTGAGAGGTATTAGCATTTGTCGATATTGGACAGTGCCCACACATATTCAAGGAGCCAGTTCTCAGAAACTTAAAGTGGAAAGTGGAAAGTTGGAGAACTCAATTTTATGATTGAGTTTTACCTTGGGGGTCTCAACTGTGCACAAATATTAGGCCAATAAAAAAGCTCTTCACCAATCAATGAGAAATATGATGAATGTGTATTTAAGTTTATTTATTATGTAAGGAAGTTATTACTAGCTTATTATGTAAGGAAGTTATTCCTAGCTTACTGCATTACTAGAACACAGATTAATGACTGTCCTCAGTGCTAAGATATGATGTAGATTATCTGTGTTTCTATATTTCATGTATGTTATAATCATAGGTTCATCAGTGACTAAATAAATTGAATGCCTCAACAGAGAATTAATTGGAAGCAGCAGTAATGGGTCTGGGTTATGATTAAAGTCAGAACTATAATGAACCATCATCAGCTACCAGAGAAGGATACCTACTCATAGCTTCATCATCAGTGAAGACTGATGTTATAGTAAGAGCAATTAATCTCAGAGAGGGAGGGTGCTGTAATGTAACCTAATCAGGAGATATATGAGAAATGATCTGGAAATTGATTAGTGCCACTTGATGATTAAATAAGGACACTCCCACTATCTTTCTAACTATGCTAAAAAAATGTATTTAATCTTCAATTCAACCAGTTTAGATGCTGTTTGTCCAGATGGGATTGAGTATATTGCTGATAAAATCAGCAATTATAATAATGTTCATTTTTTCATGCTTGATTGAAATGAATTTTGAAAGGTGATCAATATGGGCAGAATGTCTGTGTTTATAGTACAGGAACTTTAGATGAATTCTAACCCAAACCTGGAATTAAATACCATAAAGCTGAAAATTTCAGGAATGGCTTGTCATTATATTAGGTTTGACCTCCTAAAAGTCCTGGAGTGTCCTATGTGGGCTTCCATTGAAAAACGGGCCAAATCCAATATGGCCGCCAAATAATCAGAATCTCATCTCCAATAATGACAAAATCACTCCTAGAATAATTTAAACCTTACCTACCCCCCCTAAATTGGGTACAAGGAATCCACTGGTGTCATTGGTTAATTACTAGGACAAGTGGTTGCTTAGCAATAGCAGGTTTGCATAGCAAACTGGGCTTAGAAGCAAGCATCTACGGCAAAACCCCAATGCTCCATTTAGGAAGATCCTTACATCACTCACCCCAGCTAAATGAACCCCAATGAATCAATTGGTATGGCTAGGACCTCTAGTTGGTTAACAATATCACTTCCAACCATATAATTGCTTAGCAACTCAGGTTTGTATAGCAAACTGGGCTTAGAAGCAAGCATCTACAGCAAAACCCCACTACAACATTCAGGAAGATCCTGACATCACCCATCCCTATACTAAATTAACTCCAATGAATCAATTGGTATTGCTAGTTCCTGTAGGCAACAAGGGACGAACTTGCAGAGTCACTAGACGCCACCCATTCTGTGTGTTATCTTAAATCACCACTTCTGGCGTAATCTTAAAGTCTTAATAGTACTCACCATTATTAAAGAAGGAAAAAAAAGGAAAAGAAGAAGGGGGGTTGGGGGGCAGAGCCCCCCTATTAGGACTAGATTGAGTTTTGTTATTAAGATTACGGGAAAAGTGGAGTTTTGTTATTAAGATTACGGGAAAAGTGGGCTTTTTAAGATTAAAGATTACAGGAAAAGTGGAGTTTTGTTATTAAGATTACGGGAAAAGTGGGCTTTTTAAGATTACGCACAGAATGGGCCTTCTAGTGACTCCACAGCTTCTTCCCCAAGTGCGTCCTCTAGTTGCTTAGCAATGTTACTTTCAATTACAGAAGAATCTCGTTATAAGGAGGACGGATATAAGGATCAGACGGTTATAAGGAGTAGATTTGCTCTGCCACTTTCTTTCTCATACATTTCTATACTTGAAAAACCCTGCTAGAATGAGCAATTCCCATGAAAAATCGTTTATAAGGAGCACTTTCTGAGCATGAATAGGTTATTTTTACAACAAACTTCCACAATACACAGGGAAGCCCTGGCAGTAGGTAGGCGTCCCTACACTACACAGGGAATCCCTGGCAGTAGGCAGGCGTCCCTACACTACACAGGGAAGCCCTGGCAGTAGGCAGGCATCCCTACACTACACAGGGAAGCCCTGGCAGTAGGCAGGTGTCCCTACACTACACAGGGAAGCCCTGACAGTAGGTAGGCGTCCCTACACTACACAAGAGATGCACTCACACTAGGGGTAGGGGTGGTGGGCAACTTTGGGGGAGGTGTGGGGCGTCTACTCACCCCTCCCCTCCCCTCTGTGTCACTATAGTGTTGGGGTGTTGCTCAGCTAACAAAAACATTATTTTTTGTCAGAATAACGTTTTAAAACTTTATATAACGTTATGCCATAGTAAGGAGCCTTAGGTTATATAATGTTATAAAATATTGTGCACTGTATATATGACCAAAATCGGTTACAAGGAAGGTTGGTTATAAGGAGCAAATTTGCCTTGCCGAAAGGTGCTCCTTATAACGAGATTTTACTGTATATCGTTGCCTAGCAACATAGGTCTAACTTGTTCCTAATGCAATATCAATACAGCGATCCCCTCAAAAGGGACAGTGAGGATACCAATCATGTCATTAATCTCTTTCTTTTCCATTCAATTCTTGCTAACATGTGTGCTTGCTTAGCAACCTTGATTATATTTCTTTATTTGCCTAGCAACACCATGGGTCCCCAGATCAATTTTCATTCTGCCTTTCCTTATATTATAAGATAATCCTGGGATAGAAATGAAAGTGTAGCTTATCACTCCTTGCTAACATATTCTCTCGGGTTAAAGGAAAAGACCAGCGTGATTTCATGTGGCCTTCTATCGATAGTATTGATTAGCAATATTCTGACTTGCACACTATAAAAATGGGCATCATGTACTTAAACCAGTAATAAAGAAGATCAGAGTGACGTCACATGAGACCAAATATGTACCCAGTCATGCAAATCCTATACAAGTTCAGTATATTCTACTACAATTTACAGTGTAATAGAAGGTAATATATGGTTAGGGGGCTATTCCTTGTATACATGAAGTAATTACAACCCCCTTTTTCTTCTCATTTTGTACAGACAGTTATAAGGGAGGCCACAATAGTCTTATCAAGCACAGAGCAGGGTGAGAGGTAGCTGTCCGATAGGCTCCATTCACTGACGCTTCTGTCACTCTCTACACAGATTGTTTTGTGAGACAAGAGTTATTTCAGCTGATAATGAGGAATACAGTAATATGACTTAGTGTGCTGTATATGGAATGGTATAATAGCCTTCATTTCTGCATATAGCATTCAGAGACAAACGGAAAGTGCACTATGAGAAGTCTTCAAAGTAAACTCTACAAATATGATAAGACTGTCTAACCTAGTGGTTCTGTTGCATGCCCCTTGGCATGTAAGAGGCTTATGGGTGGAATCGCCATGAGGACAAGTACAAATTGACCAAGAACACAGAAGTTATTGGGTGTATCCTCATGAGGTAGTTTAAGAGTAGATGTTCAATTATTCTGTATTTTATAAATGCCTTTGTGGTAAATTGGATAGTGTCCAGCATTTTGTATTATATTGTTAGGCCTATGATTTGTAAGAGGATGGCTAGGTAAGGCTAACCAACATCAGTAACAGTTAACCTATTGCTAAGCAACTCCCACAATTATTAATGACATCATTATTTTTATTTTTCCACTTGGTGCTGTTAGAATGTTCAATATTAATTCTAAATGATATTAAAACATCTCAATCTGCATGGAATTCAACCACAAAAAAAGTGAAATGTGAGTTGCTAGGCAATTATGTGTTTGAAAGTAATGATGCTAAGCAACTAGAGGTCTAAACTAAAGCAATATTAGCAATCTGTTCCTTAGAGTTGATATAGTGGGGCTATGTGATACCTGCAGGTTCTTCCTGAATGGCACCATGGGGGTCTCGCTGTAGATATTTGCTTTTAAGCCCAGGTTGCTAGGTAAGCCTGCTGTTGCTAAGAAACTGCTTGTCCTAGCAACAAACCAATGACACCAGTGGATTCCTTGCACCTATTTTAGAGGAGTAGGTAAGGTTTGTATTCTTCTAAGATGAATATTGTTGTCATAGGAGATGGGTTTAACCCCGGTTTGCTAGGCAAACCTGCTGTTGCTAAGCAACCACTTGTCCTAGCAACAAACCAATGGATTCCTTGGACCCATTTTACGGGGGGTAGGTAAGGTTTATATTCTTCTAGGATAAATATTGTTGTCATAGGAGATGAGATTCTGATTATCTGGCGGCCATATTGGATTTGGCAGTTTTTTGACGGAAGCCCACATAGGATACTCCAGGACTTTTAGTACAGTGATAACAATACCAAAACCAATCATTCCTGCGATTTTCAGCTTTATGGTATTTAATTCCAGGTAAAAACCTAAAGTTCCTGTACTATTAGTGACTATTCAATTTTCAACATTGTATGTAGGGGAAATTTACCTCGCCAGCAGATGTCACTGCCGGTATAGCACCACAAGCAGAGCACAGGATGAATATCCATGGGCAGACCCACAGCAACTGCCCATAGTATAAGAAGTGAAAAAGGGAAATGCTTCATCCAGTTGTTATTATAGCTGTGTAATGGTGGCATTTTATAGTTATATGAGGGTACATGTAATAAGGTGCTAACTATTGTACCTTACAGTATATTCCCTTGTGATAATGCTATATGCCTCACATGAGGTTTTTCACTCATTTAGAATATAATCAATTCAGAAACTGCCCAATTACAATGTTAGTGATCAATTTATGCTACTACATTAAATCTGTTTATACATCATGGTCAGATACAGCATTGCAGCTCACTTACTTTTACTTCATTAATGAGTATGGTCCTAACTATGTCTCCACTTTGATTGTGGATAGGTCTACTGGAATCTGTAATATTGCATGGCACTGTCAATCAGCATCAGCAGCACAAGGCCTGCACACGCTCACCGTGTCAGCTGTCAACAATGTATAGTATTGAAGTCATTTGATGCTGTCTGGGTATGTTGTCAGTGCAATTGGACAACAAGTGCTAGTTCCGTCAATCCATATAATTAGTTTTTTTTGGCAACTTTCCACATAGCAGTATCAAAAAGGAAACAGTCTAGTTCGTTCGGCACAGCGGCCTATCTTGCCCATCTCTTACATCAACCTGTTATGTAAGCTACACTGGGCCCCTGTACCTCTCCTTTTATCAGTGAACTGGTCACCACAGACTCTCTGGGTGTCAGGATCCATTTCCCCATTTTGGCCAACGGATTGACCGTCATGAGGTATACTGGAAAGGACACTAGCAGTTGAGCAGTGGAAGCTATGATTTAAAGCTGGGCCGTCAGGGAATAAGTTCAGCATTTTCCATACATAGACTAAAATAACAGTTCCACCAGAGGGCAGCAGTGTTTGGACAGGGGACCATGAGCATTGTCCAGCTACAACATATTTACCCTATCTTGTGCCTGTGAGACCTGAGCTCCCAGCCCTTAAGAGCCCTCTTGTGAATGATAACTGAACTATATCCAAAAGTGCTTTTGGCCTCACTTCAACCATGACGATCAAGCTTTAAGATGGCAGAATCACGTGTTGTCTAATACTGATAGCAATACAATATTATAAAATATTGTATATGCCACTTGCGCAATGTAGGGACATTTTGGTCAGATTATTTGTCCTATTAAATTGCGCAAGGGGGAGGAGTGGGCGGGGGGGGGGGGGACTTGAGCGTGAGAGTGCCAATGTATGGCCTACTACGTAACTATTAAAGTGTCTGTACATGTATATGTATAGAATAGCAAACGGGTAGGGAAGGTGCTGGTCACTGGGAAGAGATACAACTTGAAGTTCAAAGGTCCATGTTTATCCCTCCTTCTAATGACAGAAGCCCTGTGCAATTCCAGAACGGTTGCACCATGTAAGAATTCCGACACTGCGTAACCTTAAGGATGTGCAGTTCCGGAATTATACAACTTCCGATACAGCACCTGACATATATGTGTCATGATTATGGATTGGTTCTCAAACACATAACTGGTGCCTTTTAGAAAGTCTTTATCAGATTGGACGGACATACCTTTGGGGGCTTATTGTTGTATAATGCACCACATTTCCCACATCATCAGTTCAAGATTTTGTAATTCCCTAAATGCTCATAGTTATGCAGTTTAACAATAAAGACATCTCATATCAATTCACATGTAATATCTTATTATATACATCTCCAAGTCTATTTCCCCCAATTCTTCCCATGTCTTATAATATTTCCGCAGCACAACATTATGGAGACATATCCCTCCTCTATCTGACTCTATGTGGAAGCATGCTCCTCCCTGCAAAGACCATAATAATATTATTGGTAACGTGAGCAGTCATCAGTCAAAAGCACCATGATTTATCATGTAGTGCAATTACTGTTACATTCTGCCAGAGTCTGCCGTTGGTTCATATATATAGATAATATTATAGTGGCTCTTGCACTATTTTATCAAGCATGTATACACGTTTGAATCAACGCACCTAAAGCTATAGACCTTTCTTACATAATACATGTACACGCAGTAACCATTAGCCATAGTGAAAGAGAGTTGTCCAGACTTGTCCCCCTAGGACATTTTTGTCCTGGTGCATGACCAGCAAATAAACCTAGATCTAGATATTATTCCTTAGTGGTACCCTTGCTCCACAAATGGTTTACGGTTGAAGTAAAAAAGATCTTCTCCATTTGAGCAACCATCCAAGTGAGTCTAACCTAAGTTGACTCACATTCAGTTAGTGCTAAACTCCCCTACCAGCAGTCAATTCTCCAGTGAGAGCCACACAAACTGATATCCTCCCGAAACCAGCAGGTTACTAGTCTGTGCCACTGACGCTATAGGTTGTCTGGCTACCTTCAGTCCCCGGCTGCAGTGGCCACCTTGAATAGCAGGGAGTTCCCTGATTTTCTGCTGGCTCAACTCGCATCATGAAAGGGGGTATGGAGATTGGCGGAAGTCACATGATAATCACGTGATCAAACAGCTAGAAGAGGAATCTATTTTTAGAAGTCCCGTGACTTAATGACGTCAGAGCATAAAATGGCGCTATGGCCCCACAAACCTAAGACCAGGCGACATGGGAGCGATCTTTGTTTGGCTCGATAAACTAGCAGGTTACTTCGAGGGAGGCCCTAGATGGGATTCCTAAATGTGTTAGACTAGGTGAAATGATATCGATAGTGACATAATTTAGGGATTTGCCCATTGTCCAGTCCCAGAGTGTGTTGCTGCATCTCAATTTGGAGTCTGAAGCCCCTGAGGTCCCGTTCAGACTGAGCATTGTAAAGTGGGCAAAAAAGGCACACCAGCCAGTTTCCATTCATTATTGTTAATCTCTTATGACTCCACTCACGTGTCTATACATTATTGCAGAGATAACAGAAAGGATGGTATCAATATACCGTAGTATCAAATAGTAGTATCAATTGCGCTAGATGAATTAACATTTGGCATTATGTCTGAAGCTGACCGTTTGCTTGAACTGCTCCCTTTACTATAAGAATGATTGACATCAGTGTTTGAACGCTAACTAAGAAAGGTTCCCACTCGAGCATAATTATACAGGTGATGCTGAAGCATATTGGCTAAATGGTTTATTGGCCCGCTGTTAAAGGACCCATTAGGTCGCCTGAGAATTGTGCCTCTTGGGGAAAGACTAGGCAGTGGCCACCTGCAAGGCAGGGCAGAGGAAGTGAAATGATGGAGATGCTGATGCAGGCAATCACTTCCGGGTGCACCCCTAAGGCCCGTAATCATAATGAGACTAGCCCCATCACCATTCTCTATAGCACCTGATGCCCCAATAAAAGTTAAGGGAGATGGCCACCTCCTACCTGCTTCTCTGTTTTGTCTTCCCTAGTTCCATAGGTGTGTCATGTAATGGTATACTCACCTCATTGATTGCTCTGCCTAAGTTTGGTATTCTAGTCATACTTATTGTATAATGAATCTAAATTCAATCAAAATGTTTGAACTTTTGTTCTCTAACTTTTAACTTTTGTTTCTTTGTCTCTTCTCGCTCAATGTTTGGAGGTCTAATAAGGATTTGCCAATCAGACATGTAATACACATGGGGAAAAGTTATTGCCTTGTCATTGGCTTATCCAACTATCAGAATAGTATAGAGCCAGAAATAGATCAGACACTGAAGAGACAGTTAACATGTACCATCATGCCATCCCAGGTTATTTCTGAGTCAGACAGAGAACAATTAACCCTGTGCACCCAGTAAGTCAATATATCGCACAAAATTGCATTGAGTTACAAGAAATGCAGTGGTGAAGGGGTTAAGTCGTCTTTTGAAGCAGGACAAAGATGAAGAGCTTTAATCTCATAAGATTTCTCTCACAGAAAATGGTTGGGAAAATGAGACATGATTGGCTTACTTTAACTGTGGAGCTTAATTTAACGTGGGAAGACTGATGAAACCCTATTTGTAAGTAAGTTGACCATTTATAATTTTACATGTAGTCATGTAATCCATCAAAATAGAGACCTAAGTCAAGTTTATGGCCTTTTTTGACAGCTCTTTTGTGGCTGATAGGCCAATAGCAACATTGCTAAGGATCAATGTGGTTGTGGATTAGGGTACTTCAATTAAGTTAAATCAATCATAATCCCAAAGTTACACATCTATATCTATTTCCCACACGGAGGGGGTTATCATTTGTAAAGCCAGGTAGGTACAGGGCAGGCATCCACATCACATAATCCATCAATACCCCAGTGGACACATGATTCAGTTCAATGTTGAACCAACATTGAATCTATGTTGAATCAATATTTTAAACCAATTTTCAATGTTGATTCAATGTTCTGTGCCCACTGGAGTTGTCCTTTGTCTCAACGCTTAGGATGGTAATTATACTATAGGTTTGATTTCATATATATTCTATTAGCATTTTCCTACAAAAATCTGTCATGGAAGATGATTCAGTTAATTCAATTACGGTTGTGTTCTAGTGAAATGTTTGGTGGACATTTTGTAACAGTCTTACCGTTGGTATCCCAGCTGCTGCAGTGTCGAATTCAGGTTTTTGGTCTTCTGAGAAGCATGCTGACATTCCAAATCATATGCCAAAGTATCAAATATCTGGGAGCAATGTTTCACTTCAGAAATATGCATTCAGTGGGTTCACTGAATATTTCCAGAGCAGTAGTTTACCAATCATCCCTCACTCTCTTGTAACACACTAGGTGGCACTTGTGTGCTGTGTCTACAGAGTTAATTGTAATTCCATACCTTCAGGGCCCCTGAGACCTATGCTTAGATTTATAAACAACCGATGGGAGCACATATCATGTAGCTGACCAGGCTTGGGTTCTCTCTGGCAAAGCTGTAGATATTGTTGTGAATAGATACTTTACATGGACTCATTTATGTATCATTCTGATAGGAAGTGTGTATTCCATTTACCATTTACCAATTTCAACAGTTTTAACAAGTATCACTAAAATTCAATTCCAGTCATCCCAACTGATATACTAACTTGAACCCTTCAGCTAAGGGCAAAATAATCACCCACATCCTTGACCATGGGCATCCCAACTGCTATTACTACAAAAATGGGGGTTATATTAGGCCCAATTCCACCATTAGTGTTGCAGCGTTCAAGGCTAATTAGCTGAACACACATCACCAAAAAAGACCCTTCAGTGACACTGGGGACCCTTTCAGTGACTCTAAGGACCCTTCCAGTAGCTCTAGGGACCCCTTTAGTGACATTGGGGACCCCTTCAGTGACTCTGGGGACCCCTTTAGTGACACTGGGGACCCCTTCAGTGACTCTGTGGACCCTTCCAGGGGCTCTAGGGACCCTTCCGGTGGCTCCAGGAGGACCTCTGTACACTGTGGTGGCACCTCAGGTGGCTGTGGGTGCATCTTTGCTGATTCTGTGAACACCTGTGCTGACTCTATGACCACCTGTAGCCCTGGAAACACCCAGACGGGCTCTGGGTATGCATACCCTGGCATTAGTAGATGCCTACTAGCTCTAAAGATCTCTTTGCTGGTACCAAGGAAGACTCCTCCCCTATACCAGAGACGACTGGATCATCTTCCCCTATACCAGGGATGGCTAGATCATCTTCCCTTATACCAGAGATGCTAGATCATCTTCCCCTACATCAGGGATGAGGATATCATCTTCCCCTCTATCAGGGATGAGGAAATCATCTTCCCCTATATCAAGGATGACTAGATCATCTTCGCCAGTATCTAGGACGACTGTACCACCTCCCTCAATATCCGGGTTGTAGCTGAAGGGTCCCCAGAGTTACAGAAGCGGTTAACAGAGCCGCTAGAAGGGTCCACAGAGCCACTGGAAGGGTCCACAGAGCTGATGGGAGCCACTGGAAGGGTCCCTAATCAACCAAGTTTTATTACAATACCTACATGCCCCCCCCCACCGTAAGAAGCTCAAGGGCTCTTGGGGGCAATCCACATGTAGCTAGCTGTTATGTATACCTATTAGCTAATAAACAGGTCCACAGAGCAGCCAGAGGGGTCCACAGAGTCACTAAAGGGGTCCCAGAGCAACTGGAAGGTCCCACAAAGCCTCTTAGAGGGTCCCCAGAACTGCTTGCAGGGTCCCAAGAGCTGTTGAAGGGGTCCCAAGAGCTACTTGAATGGTCCACAGATCTTGCTTCTTTATCAACCTTGAACCATAGAATAGCCTGGATCAAGGTTGTTTAGTTATTGCTATGCTTGTTGATAATGAACCTCTGGACCATGGAAATATGTGTTGTTAGGGAGATAAAAAATAATAACAGTCAATTCCTTGGGTCCAGTTTAAAGGGGTAGTTATGATTATAATCAACCTTAGGACCATGGAAATATGTGTTGCTAGGCAGATAAACAATTAGAGTAGCTGTTGCTAAGCAACCAGCTGTCTTAGAAACAAAGCAATAGAACCATTGAATTCCTTGGGTACAATTTAGGGGGGGTAGGTATGGTTGTAATCAACCTCAGGACCATGGAAAACTGTACATGTGTTGCTAGGCAGATAAACAATTAGAACAGTTGTTTCTAAGCAACCAGCTGTCTTAGAAACAAACCAATAGAACCATTGAATTCCTTGGGTCCAAATTATGGGGGGTAGGCAGTGTTAAAAAAGTATTTTAAGCGATATCTAGGTCATTGGAGATGGAAATCTGATATTTTAGCGGCCATCTTGGATTTTGGTGGCCATATTGGATTCCTGACAACCTTTTCTTTAACACCCACCATATCTGAAAAGCCCATGATCAGAGCTTTTCAGTGGTATATAGTGACCTGTAGTCTTTTTTTGGTGATGGGTGTCACCAGAAATAATGCTCCTGGCTCGCCAATGCTGCAGCACTACATGGGGAGGGTAAAATATATTAAAATGGATATTTCAAAATGTAGGCTGAAAGAAACATATAATCTGTGGAAAAAAAAGTCAATTGGAATATTTTCTCTCCCAGAAATAGACATTTTGTATTTCTCAAAATGATGGCAAATGGCATCACCTGTTTTTGGGTGGCTGATGCAAATTGTCATCACCCGTTTTTAGGTGGATGATGCCAATTGGCATCACCCGTAGTTAAAGGGTTAAAGGGTTCCTTCGATGGCAAATTCATTGTCTTTGCCACCTCAATGGAATGCATACATCAAGTTTGCAGTCATAGAAGAAGTATTAATTTCAGGCTTGAGTCCTCTAATGAGAACAGACTGAGACTATTGGATAAACATCCCTTATTCCTTGCCATGAGCAACTTGTAGTTTAATAAATGAACCCCCTGTTTTGTATCTCACTCCTTGGATTAAAATTGCAAATATTCCCAAGATGGACCAGCAATTGAGATGCCAGTTCAAAATACCCAGCAGCATTGGAGAGTTCTAAAAAGCAATAACACTTTTGATATTATGAAAGTTTCCATGAAAGCATGTGTGTATGAACTGTTTTGAGTTTCATTTGCGGTCAGCTAATGGAAATGTCTCTCTTACTATCAATATTGCTAACACTTTGAATACTTTTTAAACAGAGGGCCATGATATCAGGAAAGCCATTGTGATTACACAAGACAAAATCTAAATGGAAAGCAATCTGAGAGTCGAATTCCTTTGTTTCTCCTTTCAAATACGAATTGTAAATACATAAAAATACAATATTTTGTAAAAGGTATTCTGAGAATCGAAATTATTATAGGTATTGACATTTTAATAAAAGTCACAATTCCTGAAGTTGTTGTGCACATCCACACACATTGGACTATTAAAGGAGGTCCTCCATGTTAGCTGTTTTTGCATTGACATAAATTGGATATCAATGACATCCCTATGTGGTAATTTGCAAATAGGTCACCCATCCGTTTGGTAGAAGACCTACTATTATAGGACCAGTTTACACTATACAATAGCAGTAGCAACTGATCTAGAATTCAGCCAAAAATGTTCCAATCTTAATTGGCCGATCAGTGGTCGAAATCAGCTGAGAGGTGTTATATATTGACCCTGCTGCCAGATTGACGCTGTGATTGTCTAAATAAAGACGATGTGACTCACAATTTACATTGAAAACATCAGAAATATCAACGTCGAGGGAAATCAGCGTCCGGAGATGTCCACATCAGTTGCTATCAGTAGTCATCACCAATGGTATCGGTCAATGTTCTACAGGTCTGATTGTGTTGATTGCCTAATGTTGACAGGTACTAAAGTCTTTATTGGCCGTTTTTTATGGCTGTTTTTTTATGGCCGTTTTTGAGTGTTTCATTTGGGTAAAATTATACAATAATCATTCAAGGAATACTACACACGTTTATGCTAAGTTTGACATCCTTTTAATGAATCACTTTTGTAATAAAATCATTTACCTTAATAAAACACTTAAACATATGCAAACCAAGACCATTCCATTGGCCAGTGGACCACCGACTTAATACATCACTAGGGAATTATCACAGAGAATCGGAGCTAATCTTCACAAAATCGGATAAGCCAATATCTAGATTGTATCACGAAGATACACATTTTGTGTACCAGCCTTTAGCGGAATAGCTCCGATTTGATGAGAAAATCCTGTATTGGTTCGTGCTATTATATATTGTAGCGGACAGGCAAAGGTTGGACACTGAAGGGCTTCCCGACTTTAGTCATATAAAAGCCACAGTTATTACCATGCTAGAGTACACCCACGGCGGTGCTGCCACATCATCAGTTTAACAACCTGGGTAATTACCACTGGCAGTTGAATCTAAATGTAAATCACATCAAATGTAATGTCTTCCATTATAGAATAACCACCAGCATGAAAATTATATCGTCGCCTCAGTATACAAAGGTCGTAAGTGGAAAATTCATGTTTTGAGATATGAGCAAAATAAGAAAAATCAATATGATCTTTAGGCTGTAATTTTTAAAATACATGGTATATTTCCCCAGAAATCATCCTACATATAACCACAAATAACTAAAAACAGATTATATGAAAGCTACTAAACTATCCTACCTAATTCCTTAGTTAATGTGGCAAAAATTAGGAAAAAAAGGGGAAAATTGGGTCACTTACGACCTTTGTATACTGAATTTCATACATATTTTTGTACATCCATTCAGAATACAAAGGTTGTAAGTAATTTCCTCAGTTCAAAACTGTAAATAAGTGTCCAAATAGTTAATCAATTCAAGCATAATGGTCACTAAATGAATTATTTATATTTTTAGTTGTTTATATCACTTAAAAGAGTTATACACAACTTGATGTTGCCTAGCAACAGTGACATTTTGGCTAAAATAAGAAATTTTAGTCATTTTCCCATTAAATTCACCCCCTTTACACTTCAAAGTAAGCATATTTTGTAAAAATATCCAAAATGTACCTATACAATAGGAATTATATAAAATGGTTAGAAAAAACACACTAAATAAGTTATTTTAATGCTAAAATACATTGGGGTTACAATTTCCACATCACTTACGACCTTTGTATACTGAGAAAAAGATCATTTTCTTAGTTACGACCTTTGTATACTGAGCTATAGCTTCCCAAAAAAAGGTCATTTTTGAAAAATTCCAAAAATTGTCGAAAATTTATTGGATAAAGAAAAATATTAAAGAATAAAAAAAAAATCTAAATTTTTCACTTACAACCTTTGTATACTGAGGCGACGATATTAGAGATTGATGTTTAGAAGTTGATAGCTCTAGGCAGGTTGGATGTTATAATCATGTTTTTAGTACACCAATTCCTTTTACATCGGCCGAGTATTCATACCCTCAATAGGATTTAGGTTTTGCACCAAACTGCGTAAAATATACAGATATACCATACCCACAAATCAAGAAGTTTTACTACGCCTAGTTTACAGTATGATTTTCTGTGGGACGATAAGGCTAGTTCAGTTAAATTTTAGTTCTGTTTCATTATGGTCGTATTTACGTTTTATATAAGTATGTCGTAATCAGACGAGCTGATGCGAACCTCCCCAGGGCAAAACTAATTGGAAACAGTAGTAATGAGCCTGGATAAATCAAAGTCAAAAGCGAACCAGAATCAGTCACCAGAAAAGCAGGTTTATACTACTAAGGTTCATTACCAGTGAGGGACTGGTGTTATAGCAAGAGCAATAGGCTATTAATCCAGGAGGGGGGAGGGATCTATAAGATGTACCCTACTCAGGGGATACATGAAGAATGCTCTGGATTGATTGTAACAGGGATGTATTCATGTAAAGGGATATAAATAGAAAATGGAAATTGGAAATTGAGAGCACCTTACTTATCATTAGTGCGCCAACCTTCAGCTAAAGAGAGAGTGAAGCAGGACTTGAAACAATAACATATATCTATTTGATTTTTATATTCATAACCACATTGACATTTGTATGAAATATTTGAGTATTGAATTGTAGATTGATGAGATATACCGGTGTTCTTTTTGTATAAGTTAGGCATAATATTAAATTAGTAGTACAATATAATACATAGTTTGTTACACATAAAATGAAAGATGTGGGTGGGTTGGAAAGGTTAGATGTTGTATCAGTGGTGACAGAGAGGTGAATGTGGGTAAGGAGTTTAATAGTGTGAGAAGAAGGGTGACCAGTTGTTGGTAGGATGTGGTACTGCAATTATATACATGAACATTTAGGTGCAAGAGCACCTATAACCTATCTGTAATTGCCACCGATTTACAAGAAGTGTTCAAAGAGTAAGGCATATACATCTTGAAAGTAAATACTTTGAAAGGTAAAGTAACACATGTCAATGAAATATGGAGTGAAATTATGTATGGTCGAGCCAGGCTTTGTTTCAGCATAGGCCTACACTTTTTCTGATAAATTGGCATAGCTTTCTCCATATCTGCTTGTCATCCTGTTCTATTGTTGTATAGTGTGCAATATGCACCATACATATGTGTACCTACTTGTCTTATCATCACCTTTATGACCGCAACAAAACGGATTTACAATACGTTCTATTGAAGTCATTTCCAAAATGCCTATGGTTCAACGATAAAAATATTTACATCAATTTTATGGGAGAGACGTTATTTGCAAGAGCTATCTACTTCCTAAAGTAGGGGGATTGAATATGGTTTCTTATTCAAACCCACCTCTTCCCATTTCACCCATCTCACCATCATTAAACATACAATAGAAGTTATATAAAACCAAAATTTAATCTTTACAGGCCCATTTATATATCTCAAATCAACAGTGTGCCCCGTGTTCACTTTTCGTCAAACTCTGCTAGAATTAGCATTTCTTTAATTAAATTCTCTGGTCAGATTGAGTCTGGCCTCCAAGGAGAGCCAGACATACTGATCTCCTATAGGCTAGAGTCGAGTAGCTTCCTTTGAAAGAGCAGAAATAGAGTTCCTAAATGTAGGAGGTTCATTGGGATGATGCTGAGAATGAGAAGATTTGGTCAACATCCCACAGTCCAGCTCTAGGATGTGGTGGTGCATCCCAATGTGGGGTTTAAGACCCTGTGGCCCTTTTCAGATTCAAATTAATTAAAGTTGATCAAAGGTGACACAACTTCCAAATCTCAATGGAGCCTATCAACCCCACAATGTGCTCCTGTAGAATATACAGGATAGAGAATAGTATGCGTAATGAAACTATAGCATTGAGAGGATAGTGATATAAGATAAGTTTAGATTAGATCTTTATTTGGCAAGTATATCGCATGCAGTATGGGCGTTTTTCAATAGATGCCAATGATGTTGCTGGAATCAAACTCATGTTTCAGACTCGATTTGTCTTGGTACTAGTATTATGGTCCACAGTTCAGGGTCTTGGCCCGCGATCACAATTGATTATGTGGGTGTTTACATAATGTAACATTATGCATCCTAATGCCTAGGCAAATTATACAATTAGTCACACATTAAGTTACACGATATGTCACACAATAAGTGGCTCCAGGGGCCTGAAGTCATGCAATGTTAATGATTTTATGAAGCTCAACCTTGAGATTTACCCCCCTCCGCCTACACACAATTACCTAAGAGTGTAACAACCATGTTAATGGAAGTGCCCCTGCCAGTTACTTTTCTCCTATAGCTTAGCTGAAGCAATAGGGAGCTGAAGGAGAAAATTGGTTGCCACAGCAACCTCAACCTGTCTGCCATGTCACCTAATTCTGGCTTCATCCCGCTACAAATTGGTCGCCGTTACTTCTGACACCTGTCTACAAGTCTGTGTAGGAGGGAGGCCTTTCAGTGCAGGTGCTGATCGAAGTGATGGGTACGTTTTTCCACTCAACCTGTCATAAACATGATTATATTGTCAGAAGTATAATTGTCTTTATGGGATGAGCAGACACAGGCTCATAGCATGTTTCAATTTGGACCCTTTTTAAATTTTTACAATAACATATATTTGATGCAGTATTTCCATAATGAGGTGTAAGCAGAGTGATACCAACGTAGACATGAGGACACAATACAAAACCGTGAAGTAATTATGGCATAGTTGGTGGGTTGGCTATCAAGAACTGCAAGCGAGTGGTATATTTATAATAGTAATACACTTAACATCAATGTAGGCGTATACAGCAAACAAGTCGTGTCCAATTCAGAAAATGTATCATGTGTAACTCAATTTAGACACGGCACTTAGAATAATTAAATCCCTGAGCCTGGATTCTACATAAGCTGAGTTTAGTCATGACTTCGGACTGAATCCTTCTGAGAAATTACTTAGTATTTTGGGATATATGGGCCAGCAGAGCTACCATGTAGACCAATTATCTATGGACTGTGCTATTATGAGTGAGGACGTGGATCAAATTCTGTCTCTGAGAAATCAGTAGCAGAGATTTTGTAGATCTAAGCAATAATAACTTATGTGACAAAATGCATCACAATGTTCAAGTCTGGACATTCAACACTTTCTTGGGGGCATCCCCTCAACTCCCCCCAGTTGGACCACTGAACTCATGGGAAAACACATCTATCTACCGTACGTTGGCCAGATCTCAGCCCTCTTCAATTCCAGAAGTCCTGGCTCTCCCCAACCCCCACTTGCTATTGTGACCAAGGGCAACATGGAGTTTGGTCTAGGTGCCTTTCATGTATTGTGGACAGTTGCTCAACGCCTTAAAAGACGTATTATGATGACAGTGAAACACACCATAATCTCTATAATTTGTATTATGCAGTAGTGCATATAAATTGTTATAATTATTATCAGGAGTAACCAATTAATTAATATCTTTCAGAGATAAGGTGATAACTTTCTGTCGAAAGCGCCGAAAGCTTATCACCTAGGCAACATTTTATTGAAACAGCTATAGATTTATATAGACCTAGGTAGAGAAAAGACAGAACACCAACCATGCCTTCTAATGCAAGCGAAGAGTAACGTGACCGTTTGACGTATGGTTAAGATGGAGGAGCTTAACCTCACATGGTTTCTCGTACAAGAAACACTGAGACATGGCCCATGATTGGCTAACTTTTACCTCGGATCCTATTTAGATTGGAAAGCTGTCACTGTGTGATACATATGCATCCAATACCATACCGATGAATCCTTACTCCTAAGTAAGCCACCCACCAGTGCTTCAATCCATTTATCACCATCATTATACAGACTGCATGCTATGTATGTGGCCTTTTGGTGAACTAGTGGCAGCTTCCTTCATTTTATCAAGTTTTCAGCAGTGATTAATTACATTAATGTAGATATAACTAAATTATCTAATCTAACAGACATTACAGACAGTGTTCATTATTTAAGAACAGGCGGGAGGTCTATAATGCATAGACATTCACAGTAAGACATTTGAGAAACACAAGTATGAGACAGGCCTCCTCTCCATAGTCTTTATATTCAAAGAATTGAATCCAGCATAAGAAGTGCTGTATCCTTATTTTGTCCTGGAGCTTGGTTATCTTTATGCATGGCATATTTATCATTTACATGGCATATTTATCATTTCCAACTAACAAGATTGTTGAACTGATTGGTATTCCTGTAGCATTTCTTCTAATAATGGTGACGTGATAGGCCTATAAATTGTTCACCAGAAAAGTAATTCCTCACATTTAATACACAGGTCTGCTACTATTCATATTCAATTCAACTGAGCCATAATTCTAATCATCCTAGGCAAACTGATTATGCCTGCGCTTAATGGAAATGAGACATTGATTGAAGGGCTAGTGGAGGATAATGATGTAGATGACTGAAAAACAAAGCCATAAATTCATGATGATTATTGTGAGAGAAAGTTCAAGGATAACCTGAAGGGCATTTATCTGTTTTCTATTTCAATCACCATTTAGCCTTGGGAATGACAATAACAGGCAATTTTGAAAAACAACCATGACCTGCACCACCATTGTGCCATCTATGAGTCCCATAGAATCACTTATATTTGCCGAATATCTTAATAATCTTAATACATCAATTTTTAAATAGATAGAAGATGAATGTATAATTATTATACATTCATATTCTATCTATTTAAAAATTGATGTTATCAGCTTTCCAGTAATATCTTTTTATTAGCAGGTACCACCTCTAGTTTCTGAGTACTGGTCTTCTGAATATGTGTGGTCATTGTCCAATATTAAATGGCAATAAGCTCTACCTTACTTTGTTTTAGAGATATTCCTATCTGATTACCATGATAATTATGCTATTTACCAAATATCCAAACTTTTTCAAACATCAAACTTTGGTCACAGATTTTGATCTAAAATTGGTATTTACATTCTGTTTTCAGCATAGAAATCATTGTGGGGCCATCTATCAATTCTTTTTTTGATTTAGAATGAAAATCATATTTCCATGGCAACCAACATGGAATGCTTTAACCAAAGATGGGATCGTCTAATGTGGCCATGTAATCATATTCTAGATAAAAAAGTAGTATAGAGTTTTTTGCTATATTTTGGTCTATTTCTTTGGCTAGATGGAGCCCCCTGGTGGCCAAAGTTGGTACTGAAAATCCCGCGGAGGGCCCTTTTCCCTTGTTGATCCACGAATATTTCTTCCCAAAAATTAATTCAATTTCAGCTGTCAACGTTGATTTCTCACCTACCGACGGTCAAGTTGGAAAAGAGTTGCTGTTGGATCCTTTAAACGACTTCCCTACCCTCTACATTTAGAGACTGCAATGGTGGTACCCTGTGTATGAAGATGTATATCCCAGGTGCAGGGTAATACGAATCAATGTGCAATGTGCACTGTGTTTGTTCATCAGCAATATATCACCACCATGATGTGTCCCATAAAACATTATCCTATCCAGGGGGGGACAACGCCGCGGCTCCGCCCTCGTGGTAAATGCATGCGTAACATTGTCCTGGCCTGCAGCCAAATGGATGTTCAGTGGTGTAAGAGCCATCAAGTGGTGACACCACTGGCAGTTAGGGGAACTAGCTATTATAGAATATAGTGGCATGGTGTGCTCATTAGACACAATGTAAAATATTCTTTTCAAGCACAAGCACTGATGCTCCCATATGCTCCACTTGATATTTGTATTAATGATTTATCGTTCTATTCATTTTCAATTATAGATTCAGTATAACTTCTCTTAAAAGTTTGCAGTAACAGTTCAAAGTTGACTAATTTTTGATTCCCTGGACAACCCAATGTCACCTCAACTAGCTTAGATTTCTCTATTTGGATGCATTGCCATTCCTCTAACAGGTGTCAGTCTCTGAGGGTTAAGTCTTTTTGATGCGGATGTGGCATTGACTTCCTGTTACATGCAGTATTATTAGAGCATTATGACATTCTGTCAGACAGGCCAAGTTCAAGAGCCAACAGATCAGTGGACAATGTTACGCATGACATGTGTTTAACACCAGGCGGAGCCACAGCGTTGTCCCCCCCTGATCCTATCTAGACAGCTGCTCAGGGCGAAACTCAGTTGCACACATACGATAACATACACTGTACGTCATTTCTAGCTGTCTGAAAGGTGATCGTATGATTTTATCAGCATTGATATCTAACATTTTGAATAATTATCGATGAATCCTCCTTATTTTGATTGTGCAACATTTGACTATTTAGAATGACACAATGTCATGACCAAAGTTTTGGTTACAAATTGTGAATACTATAGCTAATGGAAAAAGGCTGTAAGGTGTCATAGGCACTTTCCATCATGAGAAAGTCATGCAAATACCTTATCCTGCAGGGCATTGTTACTCCGCTACTGTAGAGGATAGCATTACTCCGCTCCTCTTAAGTTCAAGTAAGATGCATTGGAGCTGTCTTCAGCCCCCTCTTAATGCATCATGCTACTTTCCTTACAACTCATTGCCTAGGTGCTAAAAGCGGGATTTATGGAAACTCGTATTGCAATAGTATCTCTAAATCCATTCGCATTATGCTCAAACTAAACATAATATATTTGAAATCTAGCTTTGGCCGCAGCTAAATTACTTGACAAATGAATATAATATTCAAGAGCGCTACAGCCTAACTATGCAACTAAACTGCTACTGTTATATGATATATTAGACATCCGAATAATTTAGTATTCATGAGCTTCATTTATGACCGAATAGTGGGAATGTTACTCCTTATACTACAAAGCTTTACATTTTAGATAAAGGGAAGAGAGCGGCCTCACAAGATATCCATGAGTACCTCAAAAAGAGTGAAAGGCGAGAGAGGTGTACACATGGACATTTTCTATGCCATTTTTGAAGGAATAGAGCCATTTAGGGGAAGAGTATTCAGTTTAATGGGTCCATATATGCTGTTTTAGTCCTTATGTTCTACCCTTTGAAACTGCATGACAGGGCGATGCTCTTGAAAAACTGTTTTCATCTGTGCATACTCATTGGATATCAACATTACTAAGCGGCTTCTATATTCCTATGAATATAATATCATTTCATCAAGATTAATCTCGCCGTACCATATACTATATAGCTCCACAGCTATAGGTTCATTTTACATGACAAAGCCTTCCAAAAACATGTATGCCCATTATTAAACCACCCTTACTTTCTTTGTTTTCATTGTATGTAATCTCTTACCGGCACATTCTATAGCATAAGTAAACTCGCAATGTTATCTACAGGCTCGCATATAACGAGTGTATCAGTAGGAGGCCCTATAAACCAGCTACTTTATGTGATAAGATTTGAGGTAAACCTATACCTATTAAGAACCAATCTGAAGTACATAAATTCGATCAACTAATTTATCAGTCAACTCCATCCATTATTCATTTTTAACCAGGCCAATTAGCCTCTTTGCAAATAATACTCTCAGATTGGCCTCATATTGAACTCAGCCTGGCTGTGTGACTGTCAAATTGTGGTTCCTTAGGGGTGAAACATTTACCTCACATGCCCCTCGAGCAAAAGCCCAAATTCACATATAATTAACACTTAAGATTTTGTTTACAGTACTACTAGTCTACCAAGTGATGCAGGTGGGCTTATCAGCCAGCTCCCGTAAAAGGACCAGATGGGAGAACGACCTGAGGCAAGGGCTGCATGAACGCCACTGCATGACTGTTTGCATTTAAGCAAATCTAAGATGACTTAAAGGAACACTTTAAGCGTATTGAGTTCTGAATGTCATGTAAATGTCCCGAAAAGGTCATAATGAACTAAAGTAGCATCTACTCGAAGCATGAATGCATAATGTATTACTTTGAGCATGATTATTTAATTTACTTAAATGCAAATATTCATGCAGTGCTCACATTGGCGCTATCCTTACAGACAGTCTACACAATGCATAAGAGCAAAATTGTTTTCCATCATAGGATCATTATTCTCGAGAAACCATATCTGTGTATAATATACTTCTTAGTAGTATTTATTTTTCATTTCAATTGCGTGTGGAAAAGGATCTCAGAATTAGACTCCAGGATCTGGCCATATATGCACGTTCTGATATCTGAGCAATGCTCACGCCTAATGCATGCCCCCTTGTGTTTCTGTTTCGCATTCACCCAAAGGATGTGTGATCCGCGAGTGGTGACAAAAATGCTTCTTTCTTCAGTGCCATTATGATTTCAATGTTGTCCATGCATGAATACAAGAGTTATGGATGTTCAATCCATTGATCAAAAGAGTCATTCTTCACCGGTCATAATTGGTATGTGATTTGAGAGGGCATTGTTGAGGTATTACCCAAATAATGTCTCACGAATGTGGCCATGTTTATCTCTCTCATTTCCATCTCTCAGATGTCAAAAGCTGGGATGTCTTTCTGAGCCCTCAAGAATCACGTTTTAGGGCTTTTATCTGAGACACTTCTCCTTTGAAAAGTTTAGCAATCACAATCTCCCTCGCCCTTACTTTTCACCCTTCATGGCAATGTGGCAGGTAAGAGATACACTGCATGGGTGTTTTCATTAAGCAATTTTAATATGCCTTAAAGAAGCACGTTTAGTGGCTTTAAGTTCGGTAATACCATGTAAATGGCCCGGAAAGGTCATAACGGTATTAAAGTTTATTCGAATATGCTTAAAGTTTTCCTTTAAACATATCTAATTTACTTAAATGTAAACATTTATGCAGTGGATGCCCACATGTGGAGAAAGTGTTTGGGAGCTATAGGCTAGGGAGCTATATGTGTAAAGATGAGTTATGAAGAAGGGAAATGTTAGAAAAAAATGCAATGTTAGCAGACTTCAGCTGTCAATCAAACTTGTCTGGACTATAATCAAGTCTGCAGTGAAATTCCCCCTTTTACTTCAATGGGTGGCATTTTCATGAGACTAATCTCAGTGTCCAACCCCTGTCGACCCTCATTGAGACACAGGTGGTGTTGGGCCCCACACCACAGAGCCCTCTGTATGCACGGCACAGGCGGGCCGGGTGATAAAGGCCGGAGTCCTCTTTCAGACTTGCATCACGTGACCGTTATTGGATAAAGCCCTGCCTGAACCACGGCTAATGGGGAGGACATGGCTCCAATTTGGGGGTGAATCAAAACAGGTATGGCCTCTGACTCTGCCACCAGTGTCCCCCATATAATGTTGCTCTGGTTTCCCATAACCACACCGAATGTCCCAAGGCCTGTCACCATCCCAACAAAGGGCTGAATGAGACTATTTGCTACTGGACTCTGATTGCCTGCATTCAGGGACTTCATTCAGGTCTCATTCTTTGGTTTAGGAAGTAAGCTTGATAAACAGTTCTCCCACACCTCCATTTGCCCTAGTTGTTGAGCTACACTGTATGGTACCTTATACAGTTGATTTCCCTCACTCAATCGAAGCAGAAGTTGACATCCAAAGTCTTAAATATGTCATACCTGGTTCGAGGGATCAGCGTAAACAGATTGAGTTACCATGATATAATTATTGTTGACTACTAAAATCATTAGACTGTATTGATCCTAGTGCCTCTACATGGGTAAAAATCGACACGGGCGACACGGGCGACACGGCCCTTTTAAAAATCGGCACGGGCGACACGGCCCTTTTAAAAATCGACGGACATGGACACATGAAGTAGGGTGTATACTAATGGTATGGGATAAAAATCGACACATCGACATGTCCCTTTCAATCAAAATCGATGGTAAAAAATACGGGTACCCATGTAGGGGCACATCCTAGGCCTCAGGCGATATACCCATCTGGTCCATCATGATGCCCATCTAAAGCAACTGGTACAGTAGTAGTATAGTTACACACCTTTAATAAGGCTTACCTGTACCTACATTTAGGCATATACTTTTTGGAAATGTGAGGCAAAAATACCACCCTTGAGCCATTACTTCAGAATGTTTAAAGCATGTTGACAGTAATGAAATAGTGTCGCGTGTGACTTTGTGAGAGGTCTGGTGACAGCATCAGACAACTCCATCATGGGCTTCATTTTCGGTGCTGTAACACTACCGCAATCCTCATTATGGGAAGATGCTATGATAGGTCAGTTCATGTTGCCTCAACAAGGGACTCTCTGCTTTCCTCAGCCATAACTTTAATACCGGATTTTTCTTGCTCATCGCTGGTTCATCTCCACGTGTAAATGATCCGGCCTGACTTCTAAGATAGTACCGGGGATATAATTATAGACAACAAAATAGACTACATCCCAACTGTATGCATCCCCAGGTGCCTTATAGTAAGGTCAGTGACCCATTGCCCACAGGACTGTTCCCCAGCGGGCCGGTAAATATAGGGGTATTGGGTACACTAAATAGGCCATGCAAAAGTATTGTGGTTGTCATCATAAAAGTGGTACTGTAAAAACCAATCTACAAGACACCATCTAGAATATTGAGTATTTTGGAGAATGGTTTGTAATGATTTTAGACCTGCGGGAAAAATATGTTAACTTGAACCAAAATAACATTTAATTTGAAAAAAGTCAAACCAAATAAAAGGTACATTTCTAGATGTGAAAAAAAGTCATAAATTCCATTCTTGACATTTATTTTGTGCCATTGTGAGGTTTTTAGATACATTTTCACCTGCGTTCCTCCCCAGTAAACATCTAGTGTCATTCCTTTGGTGTCACACGACTCCCTCACTCAAACCACACCTGTGTTCATACCAAGTAAAATAGGGAGGAACACCTCCTACCAGGGGTCATTTCACTGCTTTTACATGAGACACCTGTGTTTCTCCCACATATATGTGGTATGATAAATTTTAGTTTGAAATAGCCTACACAATAAAAGGTACAAAGATTTTAAAACAGTACAATGATATGCTTGAGAATTACCATGCAGCGTGTACAATTACAAGTAATGTGCCACTTTTGCTTTTGGTAAAAGTAGCACCTATAGGATGGTTGTCATGGATTAGCTAAGATTCCAATCATGAATGGTTCCAAAGGGAATTCTCAAAAAAAAGGGTGCTGATACCTACCAGCCCCAGCATCATCACCTGGCTTTTTGAATGAAATCTAGCCTAACTATTCCTAGTTTCCAGCCCCAGTTTAGAGCCAGGTGGTGTTGGGCCCCACACCACAGAGCCCTCTGTATGCATGGCACAGGAAGGCCGGGTGATAAAGGCCGGAGTCCTCTTTCAGACTTGCATCAAGTGACCGTTATTGGATAAAGCCTGTCCCGAGCTGTAGCAAATGGGTGGACATGGCTCCAATTTGGGTTGGATCAAAACAGGCATGGTCTCTGTCACTGCTCCCTTCAGTGCCCCCGAGACGGCAGCTCTGCCTACCAACAGCCACACCGAGCCCCAACGGGCTGTAGATATACAGGTACTGAATTAGTCAATTCAATACTAGTTTCTGATGTTTAATCGTTTAGATATAATTATGTTTTTTTTCTTCTACAGTTAAAAATAAGTGATTACAGACAATCTTTGAGTTTTCCAGTCACTTATTTCAATTACCAAATATGTAATTGGTGCGTTCATAAGTTGCTAAATCACCCAAGTTAGTAAGTTACTAATCCAGCGCCTAACAAACGCACCAAATGGTCGTATGAAAATGCAAAACATTTGTCATAAATGTTATAATTATATTAGAACATAAGATTAAAAGAAAAATATAAACGCTGAATACTTTAGTTGGTAATGGAATAAGTAGGGTGAGTCATTATAAAATGCGTTATAAGAGAAACAGCATCAGAAGTTCACCATAGTAATAATGCATTATCTAGATTGTATATCATTTGAAGAGCCACTATATACATTACGGAGGATAATTATATTTATGAAGTACGGAAGCCAATATGCCCACCCCAGTGGCGTGTTGTGCCAATACGCCCACTGGGTGGGCATATTGAGAATGTCATGTGACCACCTCTTAGCCAATGACAGTGCAGCTCAAAAACAGTCAAAACGTTTGCCGATTGCCGATTTCAACCCCGATTCTTACAAATTAAGCAGCATATTTTAAGTGGTTTTCAAGATCGGAATAGGTAGAGAGGGTAATTCCAACGTAGCTTCGAGGTTTGTGTAGGTTCACTTCCAACCAAACTTTTTATGTCTTAATTTATTTAAGGTTTAAACTACGTTTTTTTGCAAGGTTTATGGACGTCAAAACGTTAAGGTTTACTTATGTTCAACTGACATTTATGTCTGAATTACGTTATTCTACCTCATCAGACATAAATTAACGTATTAAATCTACGTTAAAATACATATTTCATACATAAATTTCTTTGTGATGTTTCTCATTCATATGACTATACTTCCCGAATATAACTCTAGGTGCCACCACCATGAAGTATGGATAGATCGTGCAACACCTTGGCAAATCTATCACATTCAAAGCAGTAAACTCTTTATGATTTTTAATCTAATGTTTGGGAATTAGCCACAAATAATTAGACATTCATATGTAGGAGAATACATGAAGAATTTGCATGTAATATATATATACGTCTGTTGGGCGTAATTAAACCTTAATGTTTTGACGTTGACAAACTTTCTGAAATTACGTAATTAAGTCCTAGAACCAACATAAATCTATGTCTGTTCTACGTATTTCTGTTGACTGGGTAGTGACAAAGGGGGGGGGGGACTATGAATCAATATCAATTGAATTCTGAAGACATGTGCCTTTGACGTGTGTTAAGCAGATGTTGCGGCCTATTTTGATGGGATCTGTACGTTACAAACTGTTCCGGACATTGATCAATATTGCATCTTCATCAGTATCTGTCAAACCAATTGCCGGATGCAATCATCACTATTAACTTTAACTCTTTACTATCTACATTTCATAAAAGAAACGGATTATTCAAGGATATAGCATCTGTGTAATTGACCATAATCTATACATATATAGTTATCTCCGAAATATGGCAGGGAGTTATATGTTTGCAGGGTTGCAACCTTCATGCAAATCTCTTTAATATGGAAAAGTGCCATTAAAATAATGTATGTTTATGTTCGTTCGGCCTCAATTTCAAGGCCAACAGCTTTTTGACACATCCCATACATGTGGCCTGCTTTATA
Organism: Harmothoe impar; assembly: GCA_947462335.1. Classification (NCBI taxonomy): domain Eukaryota; kingdom Metazoa; phylum Annelida; class Polychaeta; order Phyllodocida; family Polynoidae; genus Harmothoe; species Harmothoe impar. Next base: position 63,605,162 of record OX381707.1, on the reverse strand, counting down.
TCACTTTGAATGTTGTGCCCACAGGCCTTCTTTGTCACCACTCTAGCTGTTGTGGTTGTTGTTGCTGAATGTGTTATTGCCAATAAGATCTTTTATACAGGTCGGGATGTTTTTCATAGGCCAATACATACCTGCGTATACGCGGAGGAGCAGTCTTTCTATTTCTGAAAATAAGTGAGATTTACAAAGGCATAGATGTACATACGATACCCTTCATACATTGGCACATGTAACTCTTCCTAATATGTCAAGTCAGAAATAAAACAATTACAACTCAAAACTCAAACTCAAAGCTCGTTCCATAAGTTATAATTTCAAGCCTAGCTGCTATATGTAGTAGTTAAACCACTGCCAGACCCCTGTACGGAGGATAATGGGACTGTCTTAGTCTAGGCTGATCAAGAGTCAGAGTGTGCTCAGCCGTGACTGTCGCATTATCCTCAGTACAGGGGTCTGGAGTGGTTTAACTAACTTATGCCTCACCACTCGGTCACCACCGTTGATTGCTTTGTACATAAAATACAGAGAGGCGGTTTTTCTTTGTCTTTCCACCCAGGTGTGATATAAGTATCATACAAAGGGGCTTAGTTGTGTGTCGAATGCATCTGATTAATCATGTATACATGTTAACATCAGCACTGTGCACATTAATACCCATTTTGTATATCAGGTTGCTCATGAGATACCTCGTAAAAGGGAAAGTTTTGTATGGCCATGGGGGATGCAGATATGGCAGCTGAGCCCCAACCCCCCGCTGTGTCTGATATTCGTATCCTCTCCTCTATATCCATTAGGGCAGTTACATTGATAATCATATATAATCAGTAGGACATAGGCTGGGATTCCATTATATATTATCTCATTTGGATCGGAACTATCCTCCCATATCTGATACAAACAATGACTATAGGCTGTGTCTCACGACCTTGGGCCAATGTTTTTGTCTCTGACCGGGTGCCGTCTCTGACCAGGTGCCATCTCTGACCGGGTGCCGTCTCTGACCGGATGTCACTTTGGGAGTTTAGTTATCTTCTACCAATAGCAGGAGGCTAATTATAATCACATAACAACTGACATAGAGTTTTTAGAAATCCTTATATACATAAGTATAGGTTAACAATTAAAAGAAACGTTTTTTCTGACACCAGGTCAGAGAGGGCACCCGGTCAGAGACGGCACCCAGTCAGAGACGGCACCCGGTCAGAGACAAAACATTGTCCCAAGGTCGTGAGACACAGCCTATAATGCATAGTGGAGCCCAAACTATTATTGTTTGTTTCAGCTGTCCTGAGAAAGCACCAGCTTGATGAGTATTGCCGAAGTCACTTGGTTGTGCTGATAGGAAAACGCCAGGACAACATTGTCGTGTGTATAGGGGTTACTTTTGGCACATCGTCATGCATATGAGGCCTACTATCTGCATAATGGAGGGCGGATAGGACAGTCTATATGCACTACATTTTCATGTTGTATCTAGATCCACTAGGCCCACCGCCAGTCTTGTGTCTAGGATTAAACCAGCCAAGCACCATTCCTAAGCCACATCCCTAAGCAAGACCCGTTCGTAAATGTGAATGGACAATAGCCCACATGGGATAGTCCATTGATTACTTACAGTGAGGTGGCAGCTGCTTGTACCAGTATGAGAAATACTCAGGTAACAGATCCAAGTGAAAAACGGAATGAGAAAGATGTATAGACACTGCAGTATATATATTGTTCAGTAGCACCGTGAGTACACATTCAGAAAAGTCAGCATCATTGTCGCTAAAACCATTCTCAGTGCCTTACTTTCAGGTGAGAGTGGTTTTTAGCGACAATGACGCTGACTTTTCTGAGTGTGTTAACACACGCCTCGTGTAACTCTAATACACTTTGCGCATTATAATATTTAAGCAGCGGGTCCAATTATATGTATCCATTATGTCTACTACCTTACCTTACTAATGCATCTGTAATATAGACCTTTTGGGATGATGTTATACAAGGCTGTGTCTCACCAGATCGGACCAATGTGAACGTCTTTGAGTGGGTGCCATCTTTGACCACCTGACAGAACATGGGTTATTTAGAGCAGGTTAAGATATAAATGGAGGTATATCCACCGCCACTTTCTTTATTTTATCCCTTGGGCCAAAAAAAAAGGTTTGTTTCAGGTAACCCGACCGAAACAGGGCCGACCCTACGTTTTTTAATGCAATTTTGTAGAAATTTACGTGTTTTTTTTACCCTTTTTTGGTAAATTTTGGGGTTTTCAGAGAGGTCGGCCAGTACTTTCATGTTAAAAAAAAAAAGTAAAAAAAAAAAAATCCGACCTACCGACCCTACATTTTCTTGCCATGTTACCTGAAACAAACCTTTTTTTTTTGGCCTTACACATCAAAGATGAAATTTCTTTTAAAAATCTATTTTTTATGGTGGCAGGTCAAAGATGGCACCCGGTCAAAGACATCACCCAGTCAAAGATGGCTCCTGAATAAAGACATTCACATTGCCCGATCCGGTGAGACACAGCCACAATCGATGTGTGATATACATATACATATAACATTCTCAATATCGACAGGCATACTACTTATGTAAAGGCCTGACCTTTATGATGTACTCACTGTGCTATAATAATATATGATCTGTCTATCCTGAAATCAGTCTGGACGGTGGCACCACTTTACCTCATCCTGTTAACATCTCCTCAGCAGCTCAGCTGCATCAGTCTATATTAGACGTATCACCCCAGACACATAGAGTAGATATCTGATAGCTTTTTGCAGTCTAGTAGAAACCCATCTGGCTTATATCATGCGGATAACATTGGTGATTTCACAAAGTGCTGTGCAGCAATGAAATGATAAGCCAAGAAGGCACACTCCAGCACAGTCATATTATCTTATAATTTTATTTTGGTACGTCCATTCTGTGGGGTGTTTCACAAGGGGCATATACAATTAATTGTAGAATAAGTGTTTCTATAGGAGGACTTGATTGCATATAACCAGTAAGACCGACATTTGGTTGTATCAATTGTATACTGCTTTTAAAAAGTGTTTCACAAAGGTCTACAACCAAAATGTGAAGTCAGGGTCTTGGCCTACAATTGAGATACAACTAATGTATAAGTGTTTCACAATGCATATTAGCGTGGAGCTCATACCATGCCCGCTAATATTTTCCTTACATATTTTTTCACGTTTTATTCATGCAATATATGTGTCATACTACACACAAGAATCCCTGCAAATATCTGTTTATTCAGGATGAAAATAAACTGGTCATACACATTTAAACAACACTTATGTTGATCCTATGTGGTCATTATACAAGGAGAGCGTATTTAAGATTAATGCTTTATGGTTATTAAGGTTGACTTACTTTTACCAAATGTTAGTCTTATGTTGGTGTTTCACAAGCCGCATTATTATCTTCAATTGTATCTAAGTATATGTCCATAGATACAATTGAAACTTGTGAAACACCAAGATAAAATTAATATTGGGTGATATTAAGTTGGTCTTAGAAAACATGTAAAATTAATTGTATCTATTTTCTCCTTGTGAAACACCCCACTGATATGTCTTCCTACCTCAACTCCTCACCACTGCTTTGAGACATCGCAATAGGTAGACGACTCAATTAGCTTTTACATGGTCAGGTCAGCTTTTGGTGATAATGGTCAGAGTTAAATTCTGCCTATTTCACACCTAAAAGGGGCTAGGGTATTAAACGAAGGGGTTTACTTGTGTTAGCTACTAGTATATTGAAGATTAGTTACAGGGGGTCAATTCATAACAATATACGACAGCTCAGGAAGGCTAGGATCACAAAATAACATGTAGAAACTTATGAATTGCCACCCAGGTATCTATAGGTATACCTACACTGTACGATTCCATCTAATGTCAAAACACAAGATTTATTTCTCTCATGTAGACATTTTTAAAGGTTTTGTAAACATCAGGGTCTGTTAAATCCTTCTTACATGTATTGTTGATGATATTAATATGCTGTCAATACCATTTTGAAGGCACAGTACATTTAAACTACTCAAAGCAAAACAGTTACTGACGAGAGAAGACGAGGAGGCCTATAACACTTCTGATGGCTGTGTGACCGTTCTAGTAAAGTACTGTGTTAGTAGAGATATCCGAGGCGTCTGTGACGTTAACCTAGTAAATGTATGGGTTTAGCCAGACAGCTAGTATGGCCCTGCTAGTGCTAGAAGGGTCTTTATTACTGTTTTAAATGGTTGTAAACAGGTAAACTTGCCTTGTAGAATAGAGCCCAGGAGGTTCCATTGTAATGTAAATGTTTTGATGGTGTGGTGCTGCGCGTGCCGACACACGGTAAAAAAGTGAATTTTTTTTGTTTAAAGACTGAGCGCATACTCAAAAAATTGTAAAAATATTTCCATTAAGGTTCTAAACAATGCACAAACCTGTTCTGTACATGTGTGTAAGGTATTAAGATGTTCTTAACACTTTTAATGATTCTGTAACCAATCTAGTTTATTACTGTGAAACTCGAGGCGTCTGTGACGTTAACTGGGTACTTGGTACCATGTTGCACACACTAGTGTGACCAATCGGTCGGAAACTCACACCTAAAACCTATTGCTTTGGCAACTAGATGTACTAAAGACATTAGACAGTAATTTTAATGGTAAACAAAGCAAGGTTAAGGAAACTAGGCTAAAGTTGGTAAAGTGTTATAGAATGCTTTGGATTTTTCTATTTTCTACATAATTGAAAGTGCCACAATTTTTTTAATTTACGACTTACAGCTATGAAATTTCCCAGGATTAATGGTACCTAGTCAGCCAACTAGGAGCCAAAATTTGGAATACCTAGGTTACTTTAAAAGAGTTTCTTGCAGTGCATTATTCATTAACGTCACAGACGCCTCGGGATTAGGGTAGCATGTGGTCTACGGTGAATAAAAACTGCATTCTTGGGCGAAATAGAGTTCCACGGGGTTTCAGGGAGTCAAGATGCTACCCTTTCAGGAAAATAAAATTGTTAAGTGAAATTGTGAATTTTGTGTTTTGTCCTTATGTACCCCCAGATCAGCATTTTTTTTCGATCCGACCCATGTATTGTTGATGATATTAATATGCTGTCAATACCATTGTGAAGGCACAGTACATTTAAACTACTCAAAGCAAAACAGTTACTGCTGTCCAACAGCTACTTCGGGTTCCATAATGTATGGGCACTAATGACATCGTCCTTTACACACTACAAGGCCTACACTCAGGCATCAATAGCAAAAAGGTTACAGCCGCTGCTTTCACAGGCAACAAGAAGGAAGTTTACTGTGAGCATCATAACAATGTGATAAGCGACCTTAGGAAATACTGAAGTGGCCTCGGAAGTCTTTTGGACAACAAATCATCACATCTTTTCTCTTGGCAAAACAATATTCACAACCACTCATTCATGCTATCTGAACGTTTGTTGTTAAATGTACAACTGTTTAGAGAATAGAAAACAATATTCTTCACATCGAGACTCTCTGTTGCTCTAAAATGCACAATGGTGTCGAGCCTTCATAAGGCTTCACGTGACTTCTCTGAGGCTATAATGCACGGCCAACTGTTTTATAATATATTATATTGTACTCATCATCATTGCAATGTATTCATTCAGGGCAGATGAAGATATGAATGGGTTGAAAAGATTAATGGATGATATAACACTTTAAATTTGTAACTAGCAGCCCATTTTGTATATATTCATCTTTGCCCGAAATAAACCGCTTTCTATCAAGCCGGTCAAGATGGGTTCACCTCAGTCATTTTCGAGTAGCACTTGATCATGTCTGACCAATATCCCTATGACTAACCTGGGGTAACCATTACATACTAAGGCCCAGAGCATTTAGATTATCTGTGTCGATGTCTAGTTCTCTGAGCTGCTAAGTATAGTGTATAGTTGAATATGATCTGCTGGTTTCACCTGATATGTAATGCTGAATTTAAGATGAAGATAATGGACTTCCTACAAAGTCAATCAGCTGTACTAATGGAGAAAATGGATATCATATGATACATTTATCAGAAGTCTGGAGGCTAATGGAATATGTCAAATTTATACCACAGTTGTGTGGGATAACTAAGGAATCTGCCTGTTTGTATAAGATTTTAAATCAATCACAAACTAATCAATGGGTATAATTCAGTTGTGAATATGCGAACAGTATTTCTACGTTTCGTGTTTGGGTTTTCTAAAGGTAGGTATTTATAGAATTTTTAGTTCTATGGGCAACATGTGTACCTTTAAATAGTCCCTGCCGTGGGAGAAATGTGTGTGAATATGCGTGGGTACATGCATACATGTGTGTTATAAGCCTTGCACAAAAAATCTAAACACTGTGGCTCTCAGTCTGTAGTGGCTATCCCAGGTTGATCAGGCCAGGCATGAACAAGTGCTATTCAAGAATGACTGAGGCAGAACAACATAATGTCTAATGTCTAGCTGAAAAGGACTTTGTGTAATGAACACAAGGTTATTGACTGCATGAATCAACATGTAACGAATAATGTAAAGTAGTAGGTATATCAGCCTTTTGCTTTATTGATATTGGGTTTACGTATACAACGTATGCAACGAAAATGATCAGTGTCATCCAATAGAATGATACTGATATAAAAATTGATATGATAGAAAAATGTTTTTGTGAGACAGAGAACAAAGCCATAGGCGGATACTCAATGAGAATCCAATACTACCCCCCCTATTTGTTTGAGATACTCCATGGGAATTTCAAACCATGCCACTCGCAGGCAGAGTAACTGAACAACTCATCGAGAAAAACAATACCATGGGAGAAGTATTAGGCTCTTTGTCAGGCAGAGCTCACACTGACTCAATTTTATTTTGGATTTGTCATGATCAAATCATACTATACTGTACATTTCATATCTTCCTTTTCATTACAACACTGTGATAACATCTATAAATTGTCGTAATGTATATATCAATGTATAAATGGTGTACGTCTATTCATCTATGCTAAAGGTTTACAAAAAAATACTGAAGCTGAAATGAAAGCCACTGTACCTGGAAAATTATATTTGTAACTGAAAATCAACTTGATGTTATGAATAAACAATTAAGAAAAAGATCTGCTATCGTAAGAATGCAAGTATCAAATCGAATTATCGGGAGTTAAAGACGAAAACGAACACTGCTAGTTATAAATACAGTAACTGCTCATTTTCATCTCATAGCGAGATTTGAAGGCAACATTCATTTAACAGTTTAAATCTAACTGGTCGACCCAATGTTATTAATTTAAAAGCTGTATTTGTCAGTAAATGAAGGAGACCTTTAAAATTGAAATTGAATTGAATTACAAAGTTGACATATTCAATTTGAGATTTAGTTGGTGTAGATACAGGTCGTGGGCGTTGGTTGGGGGGGGGGGGGGGGGTAGAGGAGGCGATCACAAACAACTACTTGGGTTGTTGTAGCGCTTGACAGCAAACCTGGAATTTAGAGCTCCTGCTCATTTTGTGGTGAATTCTATTCAGCATCTTTGACCGCTATGTTGGCCCCAAGCTACCTGTCAAATGTGCCTTAAAAATACATACACAAGTGTAATGTGTTAATTCTATGCCTTTTCAAATTCAAACTGAGATGAAAAATTCTCTTTCATGCCATACAAATTATTAAAAAAACATTTTTGTCTCACTTTGGTAAAGTCACAACCATGGAATACTGGCTCCGGTTATTCAACATGGCTTCCCTTATTTGAACCAATGACCCTGTTGTATTCGATAAAAAAGTAAAAACATGATGGAACAGTCTGGTTTGGAACAGTCAGTGACTACACAACGCTTGCCAGCTGCAAATCAATGGCGAACCAGACCATACTCTGCTATCCATTCACTGCTACTCCTACTAGGGTATGGGCACTGACTACCAAGCATATGAGTGACTACGTGAAACACGCGAATGATATAACCATTCTACCATCTGTGGAGGTTACTTCGGAGCCCCATAGTAAAAGCAAGGGTTGCTATAAATAAACTCAACACTAGTCTTATACCCTGCTACAGTATAGTAGTTTCATCCATGACATTGCACTTCTTGCTAATTATTGATGATAACAAATCTATTGATAAAAACCCTACGAGGGTTGTATATCTTATATAGACCACCAAGTAATAGGGAATGAAGCAATTCCAAACAAAATATCGTATTGATCCATTATTCATCAATAAACAATTTATAAATAGAAGTTTCAATGGTGAAAAAGGCGTCAAAGGTGCTGCCTCAGTAAGTCGACTACACACCATGATAACTAAAATGTACAGTTTATAATGCAAGGGAAGCATCAAGATGAAAACTTCTTGCAACTTCTTTAAGTGGGTTATTGTCACCTTTCATTGTGAAACTTTATCTCCTATAGATAATGAGAAGGAGCAGTGCAATATATTTTCCTGAACTAGTGACAGAAAATTTACTGAGTACATACCTTTCGCCTTTATGAACAATAAATCAGAGGTTAAATGTGATCCGACCCTGGCCAGTCCGCTTTCTTTGAGGAGGCATTTTTTTCAACAAATCTTAAGATACAAACAACGGTAAGAGTAAAAAGAGATACCAGATGCATCCGAGCCTTTCGTACGACATAAGAAGCCAAAATCGGTAGGGTATGGAAGTCATACAAGATGTTATTCTCTGCTATCAATCCCATATGAGTTCCTGTATCTTACTCGCCCCCTCACTCTTCCTTCCCCTACTTCACATGCACTACCCCATCCAAAATCAGGCCTCTCCAGGAGAGCTCATGTGGCAATTTCTCAACCACTTAGAAAGGTTTCTTCCAGGAATGGTGAGACGGAGTAGTCTACAGCCCTTGTTTACGGAGACTGACTGAGGACTGCAGTAAAGGGGGTGAGCTGCTCGATAACAAACTGACGCAAGGAACTAATCAGTATTTACATCCAATGTCTGACAAATTCACAAGCGGACTTAGTTTCTAGGGTGGAGGGATTGGTGGCTGAATAACGTGTAGACATTTGTAATAAGATGCTAGGGGATGCTAGAAAAGGTAAAGGAAACAATGTTTTGATATAATTGAGACAAAACAAATATGTGTAGGGCACATACACCTCTTTTGTCGTTATTTCTATGGTACAATAGCTGCAAGGAAACTCCCATTGGTATGACATGCACATATGTGTTAGCAGTCTGTAACTAAAAGGTAGAAATACTCTCAATATAGACTTGGGGATATGGCAGGAATTCCCCTAACCTACATACCTCTATGTTTGTATGAATTAGCTATTATAAACCTCAAAAATATAGACAGACATGAACAACAATTATGCCTAGGCAGAACCCAGTTAGCTCCACCTACAGTGAAGTAGAGGTTATATTGCACAGGTTAACCCTCTAAGGGGTGCATAGTGCTTTAAGGTGCCATGCTCTATGTGATCATAATACATGAATTCAGCCTTGGCAAGTATACTCGCCCAACTGTTGATTCATTTCCAAAGGTGCATGAATGCAGGCTTGGCGAATAGACTCACCAGGGCTACATTTATGCATCATGCTGACAAAGGGATTCAAGCACATTTAAAGCAGTTTGCCGCCAATAAAGGGTTAACTATTCTGGGTTGTGAATTTGACGACCTTAGACTTGTCACTTGGAGTGGGCCACTGCCTGGGCTAACATTGTCAGTTAGATGACCCTAGTCTTGTCTTGTGGAATGGTAACCGGACAGTTCATCAAATAGACAACCTTTAACTTGTTTATTTTATGACCTTCACTTTAAAGACCCTAAACTCTTATAAGACAACCTTTTGACAAGTTTGGATCCCTTCATTTTATCAGCGCACCTAGCTCACCAGAGTGCACGGACAGACTTTTGAGTTAATCAAGTCTTGATAAGTCTGGGGTTTGAGGGCAGAGCCCCCCATGATACTAACATATGACGCTATCTATATGGTGGGTATTATTAAGACCTTAAGATTAAGACTTATTAAGATTTGATTAAGACTCACTCTAATCGTTTGTCTGTACAATCTGGCCTGCTAGGCCAGCCAAACCTGGGTTTCTCTGATGGCCAATAGACATGTCTCAGATAAAGGAGTTTAATGGATGCAGCGGTACTAAGTATTTGGATTTTCTTGGGAAAAATATGGCAAAACAACAGAAATACCAAATTAATCCATAGTGATGAGCTACGGGGATCATAATGAATTGTGCTGCAATCCAAAAAATGTGATCAATATGATGACTAGGGGTCATCACATATGATTACTTTAAAGAGCACCAGGTACTCCGCCAGGCCACAATCAAATTTGATCACCAAAAGGTCATCATCACTGATCACCTTTTGCGCCATAGGGTTTCCAGTGTATGAATTAGCAGAATGCAAAGATTTTAAAAACATTTGGAGGAAAAGGTTTATCCATAGATTGTATGAAATATTTTTCCCGAAACGTTTGCAAACCCCTTCCCTGTAAACACACCACGTGAATCCAACGTTGCTGACAGGTTTCTGTAGGTTTGCTTCCAACCAAAGGTTTCAAATACGTTTTTTTACAAGGTTTGTGGACGTCAAAACGTGAAGGTTCACTTATGTTGTACAGATGTAGATGGCTGAATTACGGTTTTCTACCTCATTCAGATGTAAATAAACGTAGCAAATCTATGTAGATGAACGTTAAAATTAGTATTTTTTCAACTATAATTGGGTATGTAACGCCTAAGTGTCACACAAGGTGGCAGCACTATTAGGTATTGAGAGAACCATATGATACCTCAGGAAATTTACCACATTCTAGCAGTTAATTTTAGATAATCATGAAGTTATTTTATTGTAAATCAGCCGCACATCATTGACTATTTAAATATAAAGGAGAGCATATCTAATAATTGGACACACATATATGCATTTGCACACTTTATTCAATGGACACCACTTCTGTGGTAAGGAAAAACATACAAAGCCTCACTGCAGCTAAACCTAAAGCATGTATATACGGTGCAGGTGATATTGTGTCCATCAAATTATTCCAAGGGGGAAATAATACAGCTTGAATTGTTCTAATATGGAATCAAATAGGGGTTTACAATTATAGTTCTACCATGACAAATCTTGTTTGCGAATGTAAATATAATTATATCAAAGACATATATATATCTATGGCTAAATACATGTTTTTACATAAACTGTAGGTGTAAGTTTATGTTTGATTTTAACGTTCATTAACGTAGAAAAACGTAAATCAGACTTTTAGGTTTGTGGGTGGTAAATATACCTTCACGTTTTGACGTCCACACACCTTGTAAAATTACGTAGTTCATACCCCAAACCAACGTGGATTTACGTTTGAGCTGCGGATCTGTGTTTACAGGGTTGCTAGCTGGGAAGTCTTCAAGTAAGTGAGAGTCCAAAGCTCTATAAGAAACAGGCGAGGTAGGGTGTCGAAGCCAAAGTATAAGATGATGTTCTCTGATTTCGAGCCCTGTATGGGTTACTGTAGTCTACTGACTATGGCCTTCTGACACGCCTACCTAATCTGTCAACTTGACTCCTGGCCAGCTCATGTGACAATTTATCCACTATTTACAAAGGTTTCTGCTCAATACTGCAACCAAATGTAGTGCGCACCAAGTACTCTGGGGCTCGATTCATAACAATGTACAATAGTCAAATACTATTACGACAGAACATTACCATTTCTCGTACAAAATAGTAGGTGTAGTACATTGTCATATGGGTAAGTTAAAGACATGTTCCTTTTGCAGTCGTAAGGTCATATATAGTGCATTTCACAATGCAGTCGTAAGAATATTACTGGTCATGAAGTCTTACAAAACAAGGGTAATAGCTGGTCGTAAGTCCTTTTTATGTCATTTCACAATCAACGGCTGAGACAGGGTCCAAACTCATCTCAGCCAATGATTTTTTCTCCATTTCAACCTTTAGAGATTCCAAACCCGGTGCAAAAGAAAGAGAAACATGTACTGCACTATGTCAATATGTTGTGTATTACAATACAATGCTTTATCAAGTGGATGTAATATAAATAAAACATTGGTCGTTATAAGAAATCATACTGTATTTTGTATACCGCATGGTGCAGTGGGATAACATGACAGCAGGATAGGAAGGAAATTTCCGACCTGGTTTATTTACTATTTTTATTATATGCTATATAGAAATATAGGGTGCCTGTCAGTCTACAGGTGTCATATTTTGAGTTAGCCTCACATAACCATTTCCTCAACTTTCTTTGTACGACTAGGTGGGAACTCCTCATCGGAAATGACGTCATATTGATTGGAAACACCCCAATATTGCAATAAATATTGAAATAAATTGGTTTCCCCCACATTGTACGACAGGGGCACATACGATTTCAATTATACTTTACAACTGCAGATGTTCCTAATCGTAAATCAATTTACTTCTGACTGTTTTTGAAGGAGATACTACTTCCTCTTGTGAAATGGGTATGCAATCGTTTTTTCTAAAAGTTGAAGCTTTACTTTTTTAAGAACAATTTTTTAAGAACAATTTAACTTTATTGACCAAGAGTAAATCCTTGAGTTGTTGTGTACATGAAGTCATTGGAGTTGATTGGACGGTATTTCACAAATATCCTGTTTACACTTAGTAGTAAATAACACTTATACAATAAAACAAAAATAAAATATATATTACTATCACAGATTTGGCTTCTGAGGTACACTTACAGACGTTCCATAAATACGGGTAATAAAGTTTAGGTGATACATCTACAGAGTAGATTATGCTTGTATGCACCTATACATTTTTCACGCTTTGACTTGACTCATAGAAATGAGACTGAGATATTAACACTGTTACCGGTACATTTACATGAGAAATAGGATTAAATTTTCTGTGTTACCTATTACAGGACATGACAAGGTCTGTATTCCAGATTAATAAATAACTGTGCTAAATGCTGAGGTGACAGGCTATTACAAATTAAATCAAAAACAAGTTTCGTGTATCGACTGGTATCGTCTTGGCTAGCATTTTTTTCATTTCTGTTTTAAACATAGAAATAGGCTCAAGACTTCTCGTTTCCTTTGGGAGTGCGTTCCAGGCTCTTGCTACTGTTACTTCTATGCTACGTTCATATGAAGCTGTATGAATATTATCATATCTTAATAAAGGAGCACTATTAAGTCTAGTGGCTCTTAGTACAGGAACTAGATTACTTACATCTCGCGAGACCTTATAGCCTCTTACCCTGGCATGGAACATTCTTCTATCCTTTAACATGGGCATTTTTGCTGACTCATGTACAAAATCTGTAGATGTTAAATGCGGCAACTTCAAACAGAATTTTAGGCACCGGTTCTGTATATACTGTAAACCCAACAGGGAGTCTTCAGATGCTCCTGAGTAAAGAATGTCCGAATAGTCAATTACCGGTAATGCGTATGTTGTATATATTAATAACATTAAGGCAGTTGGCACATACGATTTAAGTTGGCCTAGTAAGTAGGTTTTAAATGCCAAAGCTTTTCTTAAATGACTTACATGTGCATTAAAAGATAACTCGTAGTCTAGCGTCACACCCAAATACTTAAAAGTAGGTACAAAATGTAGACGTTCATTATTCACAGTCACATGTAATTCATGAAACTTAACCTTTTTATAGGTGGGTGCGGCAGCAAAAAACATGAGTTTTGTCTTTTTTTCATTCATTGTAAGCTTGTTTTTGGTGGACCAAGCACAATAAGAATTTAAACCTCTTTGCAAATGATTTGACATTATTATGGGGTCTTTACCATGTACATACAGAACGGTGTCGTCAGCATAAAGTAGAGTTTTTACATGTAAATCATCATTTTTTATATCATTAACATATAATAAAAAGAATAAAGGGCCCAAAATACTACCCTGTGGAACGCCACATGATAGGTTTTGAGTCTTGGAAGTGACATTATTTGCTATCACCTGTTGTTTCCTGCCACTTAGGTAGTCTTCTATCCAAGATAAATTTCTGCCAGAAATACCGTATTTTTTAAATTTATTTAGTAGAATGGAGTAATTTACGCAATCGAAAGCTTTTTTTGTATCGATAAATGATGCTATTGTTGAAAGGCCTAAATTTCTATTACGTAGGATATCATTTGTTAAAGTACTGATTGTGTCTAAAGTCGAGCAATTTTTTCTATAACCCCCCTGAATATCTGTCAGAATTTTGTTCTCGTCTAGAAAATCTGTTATTTTTGAGTGTATTATTCTTTCTAAAATTTTACCAGGGATGGGGAGTTGGCTAATAGGTCTATAATTTGAAACATTTGTTAAATCCCCAGATTTTGGTAAGGGCGTTACTCTAGCTATTTTCCAACTGGAGGGAATTTTGGAACATTTTAAAGATAACGATAATATTTTTGTAAGTTTCTCTGGCAAACATTTAACAGAAGCTTTAAATACCCTAGTGGAGATATTGTCAACTGACGACGACTTATTGTTGCTGATGTCAGCAGTAATCTTTATAACATCTAACATATCAACATTTATATCTGCCATAATATTTTCATTTAATTCACCCTCAAACGTCCAGTCCTGTACATGTAACCTTTCTAGCTCAGGTCCTATACCAGCATACTTACGACTGTAACCCAAAAATTTACTTAGTAGTATAAACTTATGAATCGAGGCCCTGGTCTAGTGGAAGTATCCAGAACCATTACATAAACGTTAGTAAGACAATTTGTGTGAGTCAAAGCAATACATTCACTTCCATGGCCATTTGGCCCTCATCCAATCTACCATTGTAGAAATAATAAAAAAGTCGATGCAGTCGGTTACATTGGCTATTGATAGGATGTCTGTGAGGAGAAAACTATGCCTACCCTACCAGATTCCCACCGCCCGCTACAGGCAAATCACAGCAGAAATTCACTGGGCAATACAAACATTAGACTGGTAGATCTCGAAGATGCACTCTACATTTTTGATAACTCTTTCATGGTGACCATAGGTTATTCTGCGGTGAATGTCTGAGAATACTTAGGCCTACAAGATAGTGTTAAGAAAGGCGACATGATAGGTTATTCTGCGGTGAATGTCTAAGAAATAGTGTTTAGAAAGGCGACATGATAATGTGTGAAGACTGACAATGAGAAATACCATCGAACGGAAGTGCATGTGCCTAAACCAATAATTAAGTATGTGACAAAAGGGAGGTTCAATTAATACCCATGAATGCCACCACCTCCGATTCCCTGAAATTCAATTACACACCTCAGCTATGACTTACATGCGTTACTCACTCTGAATCGAATGGTACGTTCTAGTTAGAGGACAGTGTTAACCAGCTTCTGCCTCAGGGGCATCCAGTCTCCACTACAGCCTTATATAATGCAATTCCTTCAATTTGCAATACAGGAAACATTTTCATGCCGCATAGCAATATGTTGAACAAGATGAAAACCGTAAGAACAATGTGTGTGTGAGCTTTATCCAAAACTTGACTTTTGGTGAAACAGCATCATTAAGATGTGAATCAGTTCTGATGTCAGGCTGGTTGTGGGTGCACAACTTATTTACATACTAGAGGGCCCATTCATATCTGTATACTACCTACCACGCTTTAGTTCTTCACACCCTGTAGGTTCCTCAAGCAACACTGAATTATTAAAGTGGCACTATTTCTTTGGAATAACCAAATTATACAATCGCTGACTTCAGTGACACTCGCATAGAAGAATAGCGAATCTTTATTTATGAGGGCGAGAATGAGGCAGTCTTTTAAGGGGAGTCTCTCACAAACCATCAGTACAAGAAAAATGATAGACTACTTTTGATAATTATAGACACATAGTTCAGGTATTTACGTGCATCTTCTATGCAGACAACTGGTAGATATTCTTTGCAGATTAACGTTCATACGTTAATCTTAAAATACGTCTATACAATGTATATTGGCATATTAGTTCTGGACAATTATCGTTGAAATATAATATGGTTCTTTCTTTCACCACCTTTTCAAAACAATAAAATGTACTTTTTGCTCGCACGTATATCACAAACCCATGAGATATGTAAATTAATAACGTAATTCTCTGTTACCTATGATTGTGTTGATGCATTGATGTATACATCCTTTATCATACTCTGATGTATAACTATACCTAGTGAACATGCATATGGTAAAATAAAAGATAGAGGAGAACGTTATATTAAAACTGCAGGGAACAATATTATGCAATGAGATAGAAAGAGCTAATCTAATAATTGTTTGCATACAATCATAACTTGAATGTATCTTGCTCTTACATGCATACAGTCACGATGATAAAACCAAGTCAGCATTTTAGTTGAAATGCCATGCCCTCATCAATGTTCATGTAAGGGTCACGTCTGAATGATAAATCATACAAATACAACACAATTTATGTAATGAGAGCAAAAATAAACAGACAATTCTGTTGAAAACAAATGCCTCTTTAAATTGTCACATTTGAAACATAGTTGAGAATTAACCATGGAGATGTATGGCATCACGTAACAGTATGATACCTCACTAAACTGTAGACTCTATCAGCTGTTGCAGGCCCAACAATACTTAAAGTGGAAAATAGGTTAGCGCAATGTTTTTGAATAGAACATAATATCATCTTCTGATAAAACTTGTACTGTCTGACATTTGAAAGGTTAGCAATTCAGACTTAAATACCATTCCCTTGTCCTTAACTTCCTTCTCGATCTGAATTAATGCACAGCACTGCAGATTAACATAGGTTTGATGCTGTTTTTACTGTGTCCCATTTGGACTGTGTGACGATGTCACGGGTGACCGTCATCCATCATCATCAGCCAACGTTAATAGTACAACAATTATGCCTATGGTGTTGCTATTGTGGTGGTAGCTAGGTTAACCATTTATATAAGATTTCCAAGAAGACATGCTGTTTTTAAACTTCATTTATTAAAAATATTATGTTCCCTGCCACTGGCTGGCCACCAAGATAGTCAGTGCCAAGTAAAACAATGACTCACATGGAAATAATGATAATAATATCTATATGAGGTTGCAAAAGCATGCTTACAACTGAAATTCAGAGTCTCACAATGCTACAAAATATGTTATGTTGATTCACATTCTGTTTGTTTGCAGGGTCTGTTGGAATCTTTGCCAGTGAGTAGAATGTCCTACTGCTTCATCCTCTGATGTATTCACTAATTTGCAAAGCAAATGTTTTTCTTGAAAGCAATATCATTTGTAAAGAATGATAATATTTGGAACCAATGATATTAAATACAAATGAGCAGTGATGCTTAGTGATTCTATTAGCCTGTTATCTGATAGTATTCTAAAGAAAATTTGTCGACATCAATTCAGTTCTATGCAGCTAATTAAATCGCTGGTACTCCCATGTGTCCATTGTTTGAGAGAAGATCATTTTTGTCTCCGTCCAAAGTTGTTGTGGTGAATTAACTGTTCATAATTATGTATTTGATAGTATTCTATCATAAATTAATAGCAATTATTAAGGCTCTAATGTAATCATGACTGCACTGTCTCTCAATTCCCAAAACCGAAATCATTATTATGAAACTTAAAAAAGGCAGAATTGTAATATGCATTACATAGGAGGCCCATATTAGAACCTGAATTACACCAGGCTCACATGCTCTTTCATTGCAAATAATGTTTAGCCCATCTTTGCACAGTTTCTTTAATAATAATAAATATCATATCAAAACTAGCCTAAACATATCGAGAAGACACTGTTGGCAAGAATAAAGGAGTATAATAATAATAATTATTATCTGATTATGTATCCAAAATGCTCCCTGGGTGCATTTTCATATTATATGTATTACTGTTCTTATTATAGTGGACACTTGCCATAATGAGATTTCATTTCAACTGTTGAGCTATGGCCCTATCGATACAGTCCTAATTGCAATCTGCGTCAATATAGTATATGTAGGAAACTACGCAGCTTCATACCTAGCGAGGTTATGAATGATGATGCTGATTTCATCTTACACCTTCTTGGATCTCATGCCCTCTTGTTTTCCCGACAATGCACACCTAAAACCCAACCTCATCATTCACAATTGGACTCCAAGGTGTTCCTAATGCGGCACACAGATTACAATATGCTCTCTCGTCCCTCATTTTAAACCCACCAAGCATCAAAGATTCCCTCAGAAATTATCCGCCAACAGCCAGGCACAGCTCTCCAATTGTCCACTTATCTTGACAATTTTGATTTAAAAAAAGGCCATTTCCAGGCTGAGAAATGGATGTGTTGCTCTTAAACCTATTCCCAAGCTGGGAGAACAGTCCTTTACCAGCTCACTTTGATCGCATTATGCTGATGTGCCAAAGCTGGATCCCTGAATCTTATTATTTTCAACCAGGTACAAAAGCTCCAAGAGCAAAACCCTTATAAACATCTATCTACGTGATGGTAAAATATGGCCCATTGACTGACTCTCTGAAGAGTGTATTCCAGTGCTGACAAACAAACTGGATCCTGTTCATCGCAAATCCAGTATAGTTCCACACAGTACACTATAGCCGGGGCTCCAGTACACAATCTTTCCTCGTCTGTAGGTAGACTTGTCACCAGTGGAGTACCCAATTAAGAATTAAAGGTGAGGCTCCACTAACCGACTTTGTTCTCAAGTCGATGCGATTCTCATGAATTTAACTCAGTTATATACCGTAACAATTATACACCTTAGGCACGAAGGTGTTCTAGAGGTGTTCTAGACCCTGCCGTCAGTCGGTTTGAAAATGTTTATAAATAATGGTTATGTCTATAAACAAATGGGACATAGAATCCCCAAGGCTATACAACACAATTAAGGTGCCGATTTAGGTCCTGATTTTGCATCTCAAGTCGAATTTATGGTGGCACATGTAAAAAAGTTTTAAAAGTGGACTTCTTTTCAAAGTGAAGTTGTTGTTTTTTTAAGTGAGATTTTTTTTCAAAGTTAGTTTTTTTTACAATGTGAAAGAAATTTTATGTTTTTTTTCAAAGAACTTTTTCCTGAAAATCACCTTCTTAGAGATTTTGACCTTTCTCTCACTAACTCAGCCATTTCACTGAAAATCAATTTTCTTTTGTGATCCTGATCACTTAAATTCTCGCCAAATTGACATTTTTTCCCCCCAGAAAATAGACTTTCTAATGATTCTCTAGACATTTTCTGACTTGCAACCGGCCAAGTGGCCAATGGGCCAAAATCTCGCAAAAGGACCACTTGATGAACATCAGCTAGACATCAAAGCACTCTGTGCTTTGACGAAAAGGGTTGGAAAGAATATTACCAATTTCATAATTAGATGCTAGGTGGCTTGATTGAAACATTGTCAGGAAGAAACCGATATGTTGATACAAATAGAAAAGATGTAATTTGATAGGAAAATAAATAGACTGAGCTTGATGGTTATCCATGGAATCTAAGATAATTTAATTTGGCCTAATTGAGAATCCACAAAACCAGCAATGTTAAAATTCTCCCAAAATATTTTCCTGGCAAGTTTGACTTGGAGGTGACCATTTATATCAAATTTCCCAGAAGAGATGCTCTTTTTAAACTTCATTTATTAAAGAGATTGTCCTCCCTGCCACTGGCTGGCCATCAAGATAGCCGTTGCCAAGTAAAAAGGTCATTCACATGGGAAGAATGATAAAAATATCTGCATGAGATGGCAAATCCATGCTCACAACTGAAATTCAGAGACTCATAATGGTACAAATGCTATTATGTCGATTCACGTTCTGTTTGTTTGCAGGGTCTCTTGGTATTTTTGCCTGTGAGTGCAATGTCTGACTGCTTCAGCCTCTGATGTACCGTAAAACCTTGCATATAAGCCGTGGCTAGTACGCGAATCAGATCACTGGTGCGGCTTATAGGAACGGCCAACACCGGGGTGCGGCTTATACAAGGGATTTTGCTACTATAGTACAGTACTTAATTCACAATAAACAGATTGCTGGTGCGGCTTAGGCGATCGGCACAAAGTCTAGGTGCCGCTAATACGTGAGTTAGGCTTATATGCAAGGTTTTACGGTATTCACTAATTTGCAAAGCAAACTTCTTTGTTGAAAGCAATATCCTTTGTAAAGAATGATAATATTTGGAAACAGTGACATTAAAGACAAATGAGCAATGATGCTCAGTGATTCTATTAGCCTGTTATCTGATAGTATTCTAAAGAAAACTTGTCAACATCAATTCAGTTCCCTGCAACTAATTAAATCACTGGCACTCCCATGTGTCCACTGTCTGAGAGAAGATAATTTTTGTCTCAGTCCAAAGTTGTGATGGTGAATTAACTGTTCATAATTATATATTTGATAGTATTCTATCAAACAATTAATAGCTAGGCTATAATGTAATCATGGCAGCGCTGTCTTATAATTCTCAAAACCGAAATCATTTTCATGAAACTCAGGAAAGCAGAATCGTAATATGCGTTGCAAAAGAGGTTATTTATAACACTGTGCAACGACGAAAAAAAACCGGGGGGCAGACCTACCTGACTAGACTAATTTGAGGTCACTGAATCCAAAAATGATGGTAAAAAATGCCTCATAAGTCTCAGTTTCAAGATATTCCAACCATGATTATTTGTCGGTCTACTACTGAATATATGGTCTGACCAATATACAGCTGGGACAGCATTCATAAAAAATTGTCAATTTTGTTTGCCTGGCAGAGATAACATGACTCTGAAGCACATTTAGTGGTAACATACCATTAAAAACAGGATTCTACACTGTTATGAAGCTAAATTAGTGATATTTTGCCGATATTAATTGAAAAAATACCATAAAATATATAGATTCATCCTAAAGCGATATAACATTTTTTTAAGCTACTTAGATCTGGATTGTGACCCGTTCTGACAAGAGGTACCTTCAGGGAAGCTATTATTACTGTTTTTAGCCCCCACCAGTGCCAGAATACCAAAAAGAGTAATAAATAGACAGACATTACCGTATTCCCCAGATACAACGATGAGATGTGATTTGGAGAAATATATTTTATTAAGATTTGGTATAATAAAATATGACGATGAATATTACATGTAAACATGTGAATATGAGTGTAGGTAAAATATACAATAAAACCTTTAGTACATGATTATACGAGTTGAGTTGATGTCATACATAAATAGACAGTGATTATTGAGAGATATCACAATTATACCTGTAGATGTTTTTGAATGATATTTTTGAGTGGGCCTCTTATGAGGTTTATAATACCTATGGATATGATAATTTAAGTAGGGTGGGTGGGATGGAGAAAAATGGTAGTGAACCGGGCGGTGTTCAAACAAAGACTGAGGGTGGAAGGCGCGGGAACGCAGGTGGGCAGGTGAGGGCGAGATTTGGGCGAGACCTGAGGTAGGGGGCGCTGGTGGTGACCCAGTTTGATGGAGGGGGCGTGTACCTGGCTGGCGGCAATGACCCAGAATTACACTATTCGTGCAATGCTGTGACCATTACCGTATTCCCCAGATACAACGATGAGATGTGATTTGGAGAAATATATTTTATTAAGATTTGGTATAATAAAATATGACGATGAATATTACATGTAAACATGTGAATACGAGTGTAGGTAAAATATACAATAAAACCTTTAGTACATGATTATACGAGTTGAGTTGATGTCATACATAAATAGACAGTGATTATTGAGAGATATCACAATTATACCTGTAGATGTTTTTGAATGATATTTTTGAGTGGCCAGAAATGCCAACGAGTTGAAGGGTGGTAATATGGGGTGGTAGAGATATTATATGATTATTAGTTATGTATAGTTATGTGGATTACAAGTGATTGTGAATTGTAAAAATTATGAGTGTAACAGTTGGCAGTATCACATTTATCACATTTATCACATTGGGTGTCCTTTGGTATTGGTCGGGGCCTAGCTGTCTTTGGGCATGATGGCCTTGCGGAGGATCTTATTGGCTTTGTTGCCGGCGGCGACAATGTATTGTCTGTGGGCTTCCGACCTCCAGCCCCCGAATGCCTGTACCTCTAGCTCTGGGAGCCCTCCATTGTATGCTTCCGTAGCCGCCGACTTCTTTAGGCTGTGTAGGCTGTACTTTGTCTTTGGCACGCCAAGATGCGCCATCGCTGCGTCCCACTTGTTTTTTATGTGGGACGTGGGCATCACTGTTCTTGTGTCTGGGAACTGGAGGAGGGGCTCCTCTGGGTGTATCGTGGGGGCCTCCTCGAGCATTCTGTGTGCGTGCCATATGGGGCATACCAGAGGGTGGTCTGCTACTTCCATGATCACCACTCGCTGCTGGTCTGCCCTTTGGAGATTCTTGGCGTTCCTGATTGTCAGGATGAGATTGTCTGGTGAGAGGGACATGTCCTTCCTTGTGGGGTGGGATGTAGGTGAGAACTTGCCTGTTGACACCGGGGCTATCTCTGACTGTCTCAGGGCCCCGTAGTATATGACCAGTAGTGCGAACCTCACCACTGTGTCTGCCTGAGTCCCTTGTATGAAGTGAAGGGCTCCCCTGAGGATCTCCATGGGGACAGGGGGCTTCTTTCTGGACTTCACTATGATGTCTCTTTCCATGGCTTCCACAGCCCTCCTGACTTTGGGGTGTGACACTTCCGCTGTGGGCTGTCCGGTCAGCTCGAGGTAAGTCCTTATCTGGCTGACGTGATTGCCTATGGTAGCCGGTGAGTCTATCCACACCGCGAGGTACTCTAGATAAGTACAGATCTGCTGATGGGCTGGTCTGAGGTGGTCCATACCAGTGTGCCGGCAATAGGCTAAGTATGTGCCCGTTGCCGACCGATGGTTCTTGAAGGTGCCCTGTGCCCTGGAGCGCCCCTGACGCTGGCATGCCCTCTGTTGCAGATAGTCTAGCGCCCGATCTGCAAAGGATGGGAGGAGACATGGCGTCAAGAATATGCAGGCACGGGTCTACAAGTTGCATGTCAAAGTCTCTAACATATTTATGTGCTAGGTTTAAATAATGTGAGTTTATATGTGCCCGGCTTAAGGCGTCAGCTATGTCATTTTTGACGCCGGGGACATGTCTAAATGAGAAGTGGACGTCACATATGGCTTCTACCATCCATACGGCCCTGGCGGCCTCTAGAATCTGGTGGTTTTGCCCCCTGCCTGATTGCAATACATGTACCGACGCCTCATTGTCACAGTGGACCCGGATGTGGGATCCTCTATCTTCCTGAGACACCATGGTATGCAGTGCTATAGCTATGTTTGCGGCCTCGATCTCGGACACATTAACTACTGGGTCCTCGATGGGGGCCACCTGTCCGGCGTATGCCATTTTTGTGTCATGTGCCCCGACTCCGGTCAAGCACGCGTCTACATATATGTCTCTGGAGGGGGTGGAGTCTGGGATGTATGCAACCCCATTCCAGTCGCTAGCGAATTCTATGAACCAACTTAAGTCCTGCTTCATTTGAACATTGACGTGTATGAAGTTGCCCCTCATGCCCCGTAGGGCGTCTAACAGTTTGGATACGAACAACCTGGCTGGGCGGATACACTTCGCCACGTGGAGTAGCTTGCCCAGTAAGCTGCATAATTGTTTCTTTGTGAGTGATCTCCTTGTGAGACAGAAGTTTACCTGTTCGAGAGCTTCCTGTATCTTGGTTGGAGATAGTGTGAGAGTCTGCAGTCGAGCATCCACCATGATTCCCAGCCACTCTACGACCTGGGATGGGGGCTGGGTCTTCTCCACGGCCTCTGGTAGGCCTAGTTCCTGTAGGAGGTTTCTGGCCACCTGGTAGTCGTGCTCGGCCTTTTCCCTAGATGGAGAGACCAATATCAGATCGTCAAGGTACATTTTTCCCTTCACACCTTTACGATGGAGTATGTCAACTATGAACATTGCTACCCTCTGCATGTGGCAGCTACTTCCTCTACTTCCGAATGGCATGGTGACGTCAGAGTAGAATTTATTATCCCATTTTACTGCCAATAGAGGCCAATCAATTGGACATGATTTGAAATTTTTAAATGCCCTTGAGACATCGAGTGTGGAGAGATGTGCGCCAGTCCCTATGACCATGAGGTCGTCAACCAGGCTGTCTACAGTCGGTAATTCATGGTCTCTTTCGAGGCCCAGAACAGTGTTTTTAAAGATATAGGCGTTAATCGACGTGTCGTCGGGGAATGTCATGTCACTTATGACGCGTCTGTCACTGGATGCCTTTTTCTCCCGGGACATCAGGGGGGAGATGTGGCACCACGGGGAGAATGGGGGAGCGTCAAACGGACCCACCAGTCCCCCGAGGTCAATTTCTTTGTCAATGAACATGTCAATTTGGTCTGGGTACTTATTAGCACTTGGGTGGTTGTCAGTGTCAAGGGAGTCTGACACGGGGCCCATGTAGCCCAATGGAAAGCCAAACTCTACAAACTGCACAAGTTGCTGAAAGTCAATGTTGTCACCCGTGTACGCGTGCCATGCGTCAAGGTTGAGAAGGGTTGGGAGTGTCATACGGGCGCCCAGCACGTTGGGGATGCCCGATGCTGCTACTGCGTCATAGATCTTGGCTAACTCGTCGGGCATGTCTGGGTTGGGGGACGGCCAGTGCTGCCTGCGGTAGTCTTTGAATGCGTCGGGGGACACGTCTATGTCATAGTCAAACGTGTCGGTTTTACACATGCGTCTAATTTTTGCAAATGGCGGGTCATTATTACCTGCGGCGTTTACGATGCGGCGTGTTGTGGCGTCCTGGGCCGTGTCGTTAACTCCATCGTGGTTGGATGGATGGCGAGGATCCATATCCGTTGCTTGCAGATTAATCGGTGCATCTTCATTTGCCGAATCCTGTTGAACTGGGGCGAATTCGTGATGCTGCGTGGCGGTGCGGTGTTGTTTCGGTGAAGAACCGCCATGTTGGATCTCGTTGGCGTGATCTCGCGAGCCGCGAGAGTTGGCGCGAGACGTGGTGGATTCAAGATGGCGGCGCCCATGGTCCGCCATCTTTGTTGTTGACACTGGGGAATTTCGGTTGTCAGTCACGTTTACATCACATGTTATAGAATCATCACGGTTTGTATCACAATTTGAATCACAGACAGGGTTTATACAGTCAATGTTTACCAGAGTGTGGCCCTTTGCGGGCGTGTCAGCACTATCGTTTCCCGCTGACCCGCCTACTGAGCGTTTTTTGTCGGCGGGGCGCTGTTGGCGGCTGGCGGAGATCGATTGTTGTGGGCGCTGTTACCTGCCGGACCGCCGTGGGGCGGGCGGCTCTTGTTCTGACAGCCTTGATACGAGTGGAAATTCCTCCGCCCCTGCGTCTCACAGTGGCAGCAGGCGTGAACAAAGGTGATCTGGCCTTCTGCGTGATGGTGTCTGTTTTTGCAGCCAGCTTGGGAATTGAAGTCCGGGCAGGTAACCTCGCCGGGATTGCGCTGCACGGTGATCTGGGAGGGATTGAACTTGCCGGGAGGGCGGGAAGCTGACCCTGCCCCCCTCCCGTCGAGGGCGGTCATGGCGAGGCGGACGCGCCATCTGCTGTCTTGCCATGAGCACTTTTCAGACTCGACCTGGTCCCATATGGACTGACTCCAGTTGAGAACGGATGGCCATGATCTGCCCGCCATGATCTCGGTCATGACGTCATGGAAATGGGCTATGATATGGTCCCTGTCCGGGTCGATCTGGGCCTTCGCCCTGTCGTCGGTGAGGATTGTTAACATACAGAATATGTATTCGAGTTCTTTCATGTCGGAACGGACATCCAGCCTCTGCTTGAGGGTCTGGAGGCCGGGGCGGTCTAGGTACATGTATGGCTTCACTATGGGTCTGCGCACAAATGGGTCTGTAATCAAACTGGTCTTACCATCTGTGGCACCCATCCTCATGATCTCACGGGCGAGCTGTTGTTCGACGAACCCGTCGGCGTGACCGCTTGTCCGGAGTTGAGCTATGGACTGTGTCTCACCAAAATGATGCAGGTCTGGGACTGCTTGGCGTCTATATGACACAATGGCGTCTATATGACAGAGTAACTTTACAGGGCTATATTTCCTACCCTTCTTGCATCTTATCCTTTCAAAGGCATATATAACATGGCCCTACTGAAACAGTACCCACATGTGAAATATCCCGATCCTAAGAGTATCATGGTCAAGAGAAATCTGCTATTGATATAGAAATGGCGTCTATATGACACAATGACGTCTATATGACACAGTTACATTTTAGGATTATATTCCCCACCCATATTGTATTTAATTATTTCTAGGTCATACATCACATGACCCCACTAAAACTTTATCCACATGTAAGATATCATGGTCCTGACAATTTTGTAGTCAAAAGAAAAATAGTATATTAGAAGGAAAAGGCGTCTATATGACACAATGGTGTCTATATGACACAGTAACATTTCAAGATCATATTTCACACCCTTATTGTATTTGATTATTTTCAAGTCGTCCATTGTATGACACCACAAATCCATTACCCACATGTGAAATATCACCTTCCCATCAGTGTTTTATTCAAGAAAAATACAGTATTGCGGTATATCTGACACAAAGGTGTCTATATGACAAGCTGGGCGTCTATATGACATGATGATGTCTAAATGACAAGGTGATGTATATAGGTCTATACCTTCAATTCTTATAATTTTTCATTCTTTTCAACTTATGAATCCTACCTATGCACTAAAACACTAGTTATTTACCGAATACAGTGGTCCTCCCGCCTTCAAGCAGTGAGTAGGGGAGTGGGAAAGTGGCGTCTATATGACATAGTGGCGTCTATATGACATGATGGCGTCTATATGACAAGGTGAAATGAGCACTTTAATATCACTGTAGCAGGAACTTATGCATCTCCTGAGAATCATGTAACATGCCTACATGTAGGAAAATGTCTCTGCTATTACTTAGGCAAGGAATAATCAAGAAAGGCTAATTAGGGTAGATACAATAAAACTGCAAAATTATATAACAGGAAAAACAAAAACAAAAAGAAAATTCAATTTTCATACCCTTATCCTGTTTTCGTTAGCAGGGTTTAGCTTGCATATTTTATCTTACTTCAAAGGTATTGATATACTCTCATATTGCAATATAAGTAGACAGGCCATTGTTGCTTTTAAAAAAAAAATAGGCTTATTCAGAAATTTTGCCTAGCTTGTCATATAGACGCCAGTAGCCACCACAACCCTTGTTTGGATGGTTGCCATGGCAACCATCTTCATATTTAAGAAGAATTAAATCCATGGCATGATACCCTAACACCTCTAGTATACCCATGTAAAAGGATAAGGTATTATTGCGAAAAAAATATTTTCTTCCCCTGGTCCTCAGACCTGCATCATTTTCGTGAGACATAGTCTATGTCCGGGAAGCCGGCCATCTGGCCGCGGTCGACCGGGGGAAGGCGGGGCGTAGATCCCGTGTAGTGTGACGGTGCGTGGCCGGGCGCGGCCGGCGGCTGTGCTGTCGGCTGTGGCGCCGGGGGTGCATGTGGCGGCGTGTCGTGGCGGCCGGCGGGCGCCTGCTGACCGCCGGCGGCGTATTCGAACTGGGCGCCCTGCGTCGGAATGGGGGAGCTCTGAGCGGCCGGGGCGGGGTTTCTCAGGGCATTTTGTACAAGGAGGTCTAGCTTATTGTCTATCGACGTCATTTTACCCTTCAGCTGCCCTACCTCGAGCTCGAGAGAGGCGACTCTCGGGTCGTCTTGTTGCTTGGTCGATGGCGCGTATTAGTACGTGCGTATCGGCCCGGGCCTCCGGTCGTGGAGGGGGGTCGGCAGCAAGTACCTGGTGTCTGACATGGAGATGTCGTTGCTATCGAAGCCGGGGGACCAGTCGTCGTCGAAGAGGCCGATGAGGTCGGTGACCTTGTCGGGGGCGCCGCGGCCGCGTCCTCGGCCGCGTCCCTTTGTCTTCGGTCGGGCTCCTCCGTGCGCCATGTGTAGTCTTTGAATGAACGGCCACACTCTACCTACTACGTTCAGCAGAGCTGTTCACAAGTCGTATTGCTTTTGTTAAAACCAGGTTTGATAAAACTTTTGTGTAAAAGAATAACTGGCGTCACAGTTGACGTCTTTAGCAATAGAAAAATGGTAGTGAACCGGGGGGTGTTCAAACAAAGACTGAGGGTGGAAGGCGCGGGAACGCAGGTGGGCAGGTGAGGGCGAGATTTGGGCGAGACCTGAGGTAGGGGGCGCTGGTGGTGACCCAGTTTGATGGAGGGGGCGTGTACCTGGCTGGCGGCAATGACCCAGAATTACACTATCCGTGCAATGCTGTGACAATTTGCTCGGATAACCCTTTATGCAGAATACAATGATAGATCATTGGTGTTACATTTTTAGGATTAAAATTCTATATCTATAATGGTTTTTGTAGACAAAAATGGTACAAAGGCCAGTTTCTGGCTATCATGGTAGCCATTGACACGGTCAAAATATTGGATATTGGCTCTAGAATATTGGAAATGTCATCAATATCGCAAACCTCAAAACAGGCCTTGCAAATTCCTTTCAGAATGAATTTTCTACTAAAAGGTATCCTTGTATGAGGATATTTGACCATCAAACCTAATTTTACATGAAACATTAGCCAGGTACATTGCTGGAATATGGTCAGAGGTGGTCCTTATTGGGAATACAATAGGAAGACAAAGCGACCTTTTAAAGCACTAGTTATATGTTTCAAAGTGTTATTTTGGACCTATTTCTTCACAAAGAATATTTATTTCTATAACAGATCAGTAATATATTAATAATGTAACTAGTTAGAAATGAGTTTTACATGAAAAGAATCATTTTCCTACTTTTTGAACAAATATTGTATATATAAGCTCTCACTGGGTATACAAATAAGACCGTGTGAACATCTGAAAACTGAGACTTACCACACAATTTTGAGTGCTATTTTTGAGTTCTCCAGGTCAAAATACATAAGAATAATTGAGTCTGGTCCCGGTTTTTTTCAATTTTAGAAAATTTGTTGTACAGTGTATAATTAGAACCTGAATTACACCATTTAGGTCCAAATTTAGGTCTCAATTGTGCATCTCGGGTTATTTTGGCTCCCGATCTCATAACAAGGCAGCTGATTTATGCCCAATTTACACCGGATATAAGCCTCTTTTTACCCGATTAAACTGCAAATACCTGTTTGATCGGATTGTGAGAATTACTCAAAAAAATCGGATAGTGGAGCCCCAGCAGATCTATGTTGTACTGGGGTACTCACTAATGTCTGCTTGATCTTGGAGTCTCATAAACCTACGCAGAATATAATTCCTTGGGTTGAGTCAGTTGTGTGAGAACAACGCTAATCTGAAGACAAAATAGGGTATAGTAACTGTTAAAATCAAAGGATTTGGCAAAACCACAAAAGAGAATATTAATTGATAGAACTGTCCCAGTGGGCAAACCTTTTTTGATTCAATGTTGATTCAACTTGTGTAGTGACATGATATCAACAGTTGATACAGGGTTGTCATTTGGTTGATATTGATGAGGTCCTCAACATTGATCATTCATCAGTGATTCAACATTGATGTGGCCATTGTGAATCAACAATGAATCAACATAATAGATGATGATTTACATTGATTCAATATTGACTGCTGATGCATAATTTGAGATAAAGAATATAGTCATGTTTTCAACCTAAATGCAGTCTTCTTTTGTAGACCTATTCCTTGCAATTCATATATTTTCATTACAACATCCCCCCCCCCCAATTTCTCCAAGATTAAATGCTAATTCTAGTACCATTCAGCGGAGGGGTACATGAATGACCTCTGGTGATCACACTAGGAGGCATTCATATCCATTTTAAACTAATCTGGTCAGGACTGAGGCTTTATCTATTATTCTTAGCAACATGAAGAGTGTCTTACAAAAACCATGCATTTATTCTTCTCATTTAATTCCAAATGTCAACCAAATGCGTGTACACACCATAGTTCTCAATGAAAATTAATGAGATTTTGATTAATTGTAAACATTGATGAGAAAATAAGAGCTTACAATTAGGGAAAATATATGTAGCATGTAGATAGATTTGCAAAGGAGTAGGTTGTTGAGGCATCAAGCGGGAAAGGCGGGAAACACATGGTTCATGCAAGGTTAATATCCAAACATTGCATCAATGTTGAAACAGGTGTTGGTTGACAACGTTGAAATAGTAACATTGCATTAATGTTGAAAACATGTTGATCTACCCTGTAACCATATATCAACCAGTTGTCAACGTTAAATTAAGGTTTTGTGCCCACTGGGGTGGGGGGTCATTAGGTGGACATCTGTCAGAGGGGAGCAACCCTAAGATTTAATGTCCTGTAGACAGATTTACCAGCTTCCGGACCATCTATCCATCATAAATGAGCATTGTAAACCTGTGATGTCTGAGAGTGTTGATGTTAAAAGAGGATAAGCTGCTCCTAAATCACAATTTAAATGGGTCGTTTTATTATGGTTTGATCTGAAGGTATCTGATGTTGATTAGCTAACACCTATAATTGAGGAATACAATCTCCCAGTAGGAGGTTTTGCCAATTTCTCCTCTCTTGACTATAGTGGGGCCTCAGCTATTGATGGATGAGCAAAAAAACGAAATGTGGTCCACATAAAGGTGGCTTAATGTTTACCCTGGCGCAACACATAGACATCTAGACTAACCGGTAAAGAATTGTAAACATAGATATTGAATATGGATGCAAAGACATAGTGACTCACAAGCTGACAATATTGTTTTTTCAGTACCCTGTTGAGATCTTCTCTTTCAGAATATCTTGGCATTTTAGTGATAAACTGATGTGCAAATAAGATTATTTGGCAAAACAAAAATATATCAACAACAAAAACCGATGAGTGCCCGTCCGTGGATTTGTCGGCAATGCCCAAGATGTACAATGGGCAACTTGAAGATCACATTGTATCATTACAACTTAAGGTAGGTCGATACCATTGAAAACGGGACCACTGCGCATGTTTCCGCGCATCTACCTTAAATATGTCAGAATGACATCATATTTGGTGAGTGTTTGGTCATATATACCCTCATGACCCATGTAATTTTTTGGACAATTTTGATCAAATTTGAGCATTTTATCAGACAATATGTATTGTATAATAATTCAAGTCGTTGTTTTTTGCATTTCTGACATTTTGTTATCAACCATATTTATAAACCAATAAATGATATAATTCGGACTATAAAGGTGAATAGAATATATTCTGGGCTACATAATGAGACCATTTCATAACATGATTATTGGCATTTTACCCATAATGCAATACTTTAAATATCTTATTTAGCACACTTTTACAGTACTTTTTTACTTCAAAGGCCCAAAACACCAGAAACATGCGCGGGACCCTATGTTAAATTTAGTCTTACTAGTTTCCAAATGATCTTAAATTTTATTTCATAAAGTTTAAGAAAAATGACAACTTTTTTTCTATTGATTTTAATCGATTTTGTGTTTAATTAATTACAAATTAATCCATATTTTCAACCAAACATAGTTTTTTTACCCAGAATGCCACATCACAGAACCATAAAAGTATTTTTGGAATAAAGAAAAATATCTGTGCGCTCATTGTGTGATGTTTCATATTTTTATGGTTGCAGGTTATGGCAAAATAAAATTACGGAACTTGTGAATTTTTTTTCTATTTTTTAGAGTAAAATCGAAATATGTTAATTTTTCAAAATTCTGTATTTAAAAAAGTAGCGCAGGACCCCCCTATTTTCTCTTCAGATATTTGTTCTAAATGATCTGAGGTACCTCTGGAAGAAATTTGGAGGAATTCTATACTTTCTGAGTCAATGGTATCGACCTTCCTTAATACGATTGTGAATGTATATGATTCATTCGATCAAACATCAATGCCGGTATGGACTGGATATATCTTTATTCTAGCAATGGAATAATGATGACACAGTAGATACATTTGCCCTAGTCCTTCCAACACATACTCAGTAGAGGTAGGCACTTTATTGCAATTGAACAAATGGAAAAGAAAAAAACCATGCTCCTCCTTTGGGGATTAGAATGGCTGTGACCCAAAGAGGACCGGTACTCACCCAGGTAGAGGGTGACCCCTAGTGAGAGAACGGAAAATTAGCATTAGTTTCCCATGAGGCTTATAATATATACACATAGTTCAAATGATTAACTATGTTACACGTATTCTCATGGGAACATAGCTCACAAAGATCTCAATAAAGTCAGACATGATATTTATCTATTTATATTTGTTTTATGGAATACTGTAGTCCCATTGACTTAACCGAAGAGGGCCATATTTCAGGAGCACTCGTTTAAGCCTGTTCACAAGGTTATCTCACTTGTGGACCAAGGGGCCGCACTCCCAGCCAACAGACTAAAACTTGTGAACCTTTGTCTATATATATATATATATATATATATATATATATATATATATATATATATATATATATATATATATATATATAAATATATATATATATATGTATATATATATATATATATATATATATATATTATATATATATATATATATATATATATATATATATATATATATATATATATTATATGCGTGACAAAAGACTGACATACTCTGCTTTTGTTCTTATTAAGCCTGTACTTGTTTTGAATAATAGGTGGATTACTTAGACAGAGAGAAAAGTACTTTTCACTTGAGTGGGTTGCAGGTGAACTGGAGGTGGGTGGGATTGACGGTTATTCAGTTCAGCAGCAAACTTATTGTAGGTGATTTCTTACAAGTCAAGTCATTCCAATTTGTGTCCATGCATGGCTTGAAGTTAAGACGGGCCTGTACTGATTTAAATCCTTTTCAAGCCTCTTGTGGATGTCATCTGATCCATCAGACTCCATTTGTCTTTCTCCCCTTTGTTCTGTGATAAATCTCGTAGAAAGGTGAGGAAACCAAAAAAGCGCAGGGTGAATAAAACGCTGTTATACCACAAAGCACTCGAGGGAGGAAAACACGATGAGTATTAAAGGCTTTCTGAATGTTGAGTGGGTTGATTTATGCATTGTTTGTTCATAATGGACAGAAACCAAACTCTGGATGCGAATGAAATGCAAAGAATGATATTTGAGAGAGCAGTTTTCCACACCCAGGAGGTTTTCCTGACCAATTCAAATTTCTCGTATAAGAATAGAAAGCACAAGATTTGACATTGACAGCTGATTTCTCTACAAAATATATATAAATTATACCGTCCAAAAGATTGTGAGTCAACATGTTTTTGTTTTTTTTAAATTTCAGGATAACTGAATTATTGGAAATGTCCTAGAATATTAGTATCAATCAAAACTAACAAGTATTTTACTGAGTAAAAAGTCCCTTTTCCGTCCTCACCTTTGGAGAGACTTCCAATATTCGTGCAGTTTGACAAACAAGAGGACATAAAGTGAGTATCTATTGATTCGATACTGTGAAGGCTCAGTCAACGTCCCCTTTCTACCCATGACTTTATTGACATAATCTCAACATATCTAATACAGCGCGGGAAACATAAGAAAACTCAGTTATAGATTTGTACAAATTCATCAATTTATGTAGTCACTGATAAGCAAGAAACAGAATGTTGTAATCAAAACAATTGCAAAGTTATGCCACTCCAAAAATGACATTTGTTCCTCATCACCAAGCCATGAAAAATGCTTATGGCAAATTCACGATCTGAAAGAGTCGTAAATTTACATGTTCTCTAGGCCATTGCATTCACGACACTGTAAGCTAAAATTTGATACGAAATGTGCTCATTTTTGTCCATTGTTCTTTTCCATTAAATTTTGCCAAAGATTCTTTAAGAATATAAACATCCTGATGACGGTCGTAGTGATGAGAAACAAATGCCTTTTGAGTGGCCTTTACAAAAGAGATGGCAAATCCATGCCCAGTACTGTATCCTTGTCCATCGAAGAGCAACAAATCATAGTCATTATGTTGATTTATGCTACGTTTGTTTGCTGAGTCTCGTGGTCCTTTTGCCAGTGGGTGCAATCTAATACATTCACTGATTTACAAAGTAAACTTCTTTGTTGAAAGCAATATCCTTTGCAAAGAATAACACAATTTGGAAACAATGACATGAACGACAAATGAGCAGTGATGCCACGTGATACTATTGGCCTGTTATCGGATATCTTTTCTAAAGAAAACTTGTCAACATCAATTCTGTTCCATTCCACTAATTGAATTGCTAGTACTCCCGTGGGTGAGTTGTCCACTGTAGTCTGAGGAAGCAATTTCGTGTAGTAGGCCTAGTCACCAGTCAAGCTAATAATTCATAAAGAGGGTAGATTCACCACTTTTGGACGCTATTTCTCAGTAACAAAGTAACCCTTTCTCATTGTCAAAAATGTGTATTTTTGAAACATCTGTTAGATTAATATCCTGATGGTACAAATGTAAAGAAAGGGGGGGGGGCTTGCACTTCATTGATTACTAATGATTCGCTTTGATCTGATATGTTATCCCTGGGAAACTGCTTAATCGTACATATCAGTATGATTCAGTATGAGTGTCTGTGTGATAGTTTAATCTAAAATAAATGCCAGAAAATGCCATGTCCTCAAGTTCTCCTTGATTATAATGACAATCTATGTCCTACATTATATTTACTATCAGTTCATGTTAATAATGTACATCAAAATGGATAAATATATAAATTGCTTATGCATTAGTGTCCGACTCATGGTGAAATCGGTGTCCGACTCTGGGTGAAATTACATTGTCAATTATAATTGCCTGTTACCACTCTAGTATGGCATAAAGTTGTCATAAAGAGTGGCATAAAGTGTGTCAACACCTGGTCCAACATCTGATTGGAACCTGATGGGAAGCTAATGGGAATCTGATGGCACACCCGATACGTAATACATTTCATATCTTTTTAACAGAGAGAAAAAGGAAGTACTGGGCGCAATACTTATTTGGCTTCCATAAAAAGGAGACAAATAGGTACCGCCTTGTAGCTGTAGTTGATGACAGTTCCCGGTGGGGGGCTCAAGGTAGCTGAGATCGATGCTAATCCGGTTCAGCAAATTTATTGGAGGCGACTTCTTATCCGCCAAGTCATTACCTATTTTGTGTCCATGAAAGCTGTGAAGATAAAGCGGTCCTTTACAAACCTCTCGTGGGTGTCATCTGATCACCAGGATATATTTGCCCCGGAGAAAAAAAAGAAAGCTCATAGAGAGAACCTGGAGAATAAAAAGCAGTTACTCTTTGGGCTTCGGCAAAAAATTAGAACAGAGTCAATATTTGCAGTTTTCTGGGTGCTTAATTGAAGGCACACAGCTGGGTTGGCTTCCTTGTCCATCATTCATAAAGTGCTGAACTGTCAACTGTGAAAAAGAATTGAAACGATTCAGGATTGTATAGCACTGCATGACGCATAATTATATGAATACTGTATGTACGAAGCTTTACATGATGAGTATAGTCATCCATGAAACACACCTTCTCAAGATTATCATTTAAACTTAATTGCAAACTTAATGATGTTCAAAATCAGTCAGGTAGGCTAATTCTGACAAATATAATTGTTTTTTTCCACTCAAATTAAACACAATTATGATGTTTTCGGCATTAATACACATGGTAACATATTCTATTAGCCACCAGACGGAAAACAGCAGGCGAATACTGTCAATAAGGATGTTGCTTTGTTCAGAGAGCCCCTTTGTTTTTTTCTCTGCATTTCTCTGAATGTTAACCCAGTAAACCAAAAACCTTACACAACATTTTTAAACGTTATATAACGTTAAATAACGTTTCTCTAAGGCTCCTTACCATGGCATTACATTGTATAAAGTTTTAAAACCTTATTTTACGTAAAATGGGATTTTTTTTGTTAGCTGGGAAGGCCATCAGCAGACAACAGAGTGTATCATTATAGTTCACTCTATGGGAATGGTGTGGAAAGAGTCATCTATGCATCGGGAGGTCTCAAGGTATGTCATGAGTTGAGTGATGGTTAAAGGTTTCCTGTTAATTTCCACCAATATATGATTCTAAGCTAAATATATCCCTTTTAGTATTCCCTCTTGGAGGAAACGGTCCCACAATTGTATGAAGTTAATGCTTGTTTTTAATCCCTTGACTCATCATTGACTCCAATACATTGTTACACATTTCTTTCAAAAGTAGTACCAGGATTGATGCTGATGATGGTATCACACGAGGAGTTATACCATCTGTACAAAAATAAATCAATGTTCATATTTGATAAATTTAACATATAAAACACAAAAAAGAATAGGGTAGAACACCATTTTAGGTATCTGAGAAAGAGCAGTAGGGTTCAAACAAAGCCAAGGGAATTTCAAATTTAAAGGTAAAAGTTGCTTTTTTTCAGTTAGGGTTGGAATTTCCTAGAGGCAACAATGGTTGTCAGCCAGATACGGTGAATCTTTCTAAAAGCTTCTAATGCAAACATGTACTAAAACATTCTAGACAGTGCAATCTACCATCAGTCAAATGAAATCTAGAAAAACAGCACATCAAAGAAAGCCCTATACCACTGTATACTAAGATAGTCTGTGCAAAACATCTTTTACTGCCAGTGATGTCCTGAAGTATCATGTCTACTTCTCTTTATATAAAAGGAAAGGAATTCGATATGGAACTTCAGGTTGTCCTTTTTGAAGGCGCTTGCCAAGACAAGTGGCGGTCTAGACAAAAAGGGACTGCAGGAATAGAATTGGTATACTTTTAGGTATCTGAGAAAGAGCAGTAGGGCTCAGACAAAGCCAAATTGCGTTGCCAAATTGGCTATCGAGAGGTTTCTTTAAAGCTCTCTTATCCATAGTGGTACCAAATGATAGACGTGTATTGTAAGCAGGCTGACCGACAGGTTAAACTCCATTGAATTGAATATTCTTTTATTTATCCTGCAATATGTAAGGCCAGTCCATGATTGCGTTCTGCATAATCTTTTAAATTATTTTTTGACCTCCTCCAAATACAGAGGGATCTGTCAGATGTAAGGATTGGTCAAGAGGAACTTACACCTCTTGAGCAATCCTTCTCAAAGAGACACTGTATTAACACTAAACAACCCCTCTGTCACCCTAGAATTTAGTATACTATTAACATAATAGTCTTAGATATTTGGAATTTTTACATATCAGTTTATAGCAGTTATAACAGTATTAAGCAGCAACACATAACCAGTGTGCAGATCGAGCAGACAATCATTGTCCACATAAGTTTCCCTTTATAAAATCATTACAGCCCAAATGCTGATATGACTATAGAACTCCTAGACTAGAACTACCTAAGTCCATAAGGTCATTTCCATCCATGCACAAAACACTCCATTTCCATCTATGCACAAAACAGACAATACGGTTGCTTTAAGTTACATTGGATTGATATATCAGGAATCTAGCTAGACTGTAGGAGCACATGTCTTTTATTTGTTCATGTCCAAGTTGTACTGCCTCAACAGAGGGTCTAGTTCCCGGACCTCATTCCTTCTATTGCATGACTATGTCCGATTTAAGAATCCCCCAAGTGCCTCTTTATAGCAATACTGAAGTGAGCAATATTGGTAAAACGGTGAATGTATAGCTGAGGTATGCCACATCAAAATGGCACTCTACATAGCTATTGGTACAAGGACGTCATTGCAGTTCTTATGCCTTTCACCATGATGCATCGTTATACTTCCTTCATCTCGCCCCATATTTAGTTTCTTTGCCTTTGGACGAGTACCCCCTAACAATGGTGTTACATGTACTAGGAATTGACAATTTCCCTTACCATTTTCTCACTCACAACCTGAGCTACTCATAAATCGGCTCCCCAATTTTCTACCTGTTTTCAACTTTCTCGTTATGAACCACCCAAGAGACATTATTAGTGTTTTCATCCTCATAGCCACAACTCTAGATCTCCTCCCCTTCTTACGTGCGTATCATTAATTTCCAGTTGCAGGAACATCTAGTCTAGCATAGTCATTCCTCACTCAACTACAGACACATTTTTAAAGGCATCGTTCAACAGATGCAGGTATAGCATTATTATAGAAATTTAAAACATTTGGTACATATAGGTATAAGAGTTAGAGTATGTCATGTCCATCATACTTGTTGTTGTGACATAATGCCACGGTCAAAGAGACATTGGAAATTGCTGCGAAAAAGGGGTAAGGGAAAGGGTGAACCATTATGGCTCACCTAATCAGATGTTAATCTACCGAGATAGGTTGTCACATTGAAACTGTTTGCTAGGAAGGCAATGTCCAGTGCATGGGTTGGGCAGATATGAACCTATGGGCATTCTGTTGTATTGGTCCTTTCACAGAATGCCAAGCGTCATAAACCTCTGGTCCATAGCTCCATAGGATGAGTGTAAAATAACCAGCCACTCCGCTATCAGAGTGTGTCCTAGAAGGGAGGGATCAAGACCAATAGATCTCATTAACCTCATTATTCAGTCCCCATGTGTGCACGTGCACATGATAGGGGCTGGGGATGAGGGGGAGATGGGGAGATCAGGGCCTTGTATAGGCCATCTGGTGCAAGTGTTGTAACTGTAAGCCCTCGTCTCTCCCCCTTTCTACTACCCAATCCACCCAACTACCCATCCACCCACCACCCTATCCCCCTTTTTATCTACCAGCCATACGATCCTTGCCAAGTCATTCACTGCGGGACACACACTCAATACACGTCACTTCCGGTTGTTATCCCATGGCGCCATCGGTGGGTAATTGGTGGTAGCATGCTAGTCCCGGGCGAGATAATCTAAACAGTATTAGACTTGGCCAGTCCAGAGGGGGCTGGGCTAGGGGGCCGGGCAAAGAAGATGTCTACCCCAACCACAGGGAAAATAAAATAAATTGACACACGACCTGGGCACATGACACCACTATCCACATGAGCCGGATAAAAGATAATAGCCTTTACCTTTTATGGACTATGCCAGCAATAATTATTGGCTCGAAAAAGTGAGCCCATATTTTGCTGACCCATCGATCAGTTGATAATAACCAGTGTCCACCTAGGACGCCTACATACACTACTTTGATGGTCACTAAAATCACATTCAAATTAATGTTACATTGTTTTAAACTCCCACATATAATGAAACAAGTGTATATGGTTTTATTCTGACATCACAAGTTTATTCATTCTTTTTTATGTATCCGTGGCAACCATTTGCAGAGGGGTCTCTCACACCAAATATGGCCATTTTCAAAATTGTGACTCTTACATTGCTTATGAATGTGCAATAAATGCATACATTTTCAACATTTTTGTCTATAACATGTAAAAGTAATGGCATAGAGGCTATTTTAGCACAAAAATAGCCTGTAATTAGTTTAACCCCTATATTATG
The DNA here is from genome assembly GCA_947462335.1 of Harmothoe impar. Taxonomy (NCBI): domain Eukaryota; kingdom Metazoa; phylum Annelida; class Polychaeta; order Phyllodocida; family Polynoidae; genus Harmothoe; species Harmothoe impar. The sequence continues at coordinate 63,565,809 of OX381707.1, read as the reverse complement.
CATGATTATTCAAAAGCGTCCCTTATAAAGGACGAGAATATGGGGTCAAATTTCATGGGGAAGGTCATTATTCAATATTTTTCATGTCACAAATAGATGAATGGATATGGGATGATAACTACCTCAGTGAACAGTTCTTAAAGTATGGTATTGGTATCACTTGCAATTGAAAATATTATTTTTGTAAAATGTGAATGACTGATAATTGTCTAGCAACCACATTCAAAAAGAACATCCGATGCCTAGCAACGAGCAAATGAAATGACCCTTAGAGAGTGCTCAATTAACCTAACCCCAGTTTACACACCCAAAGATGCATGTGATACTTTTTAATGTTTTTTTAAATCAATATGTTGCCTATCCATGACATTCAAAAATGTTCTGTGCCTAGCAAGAAGCATGTGGTTTGGCCTAAACAGCCTAGCAACGACATTCAAAAACATTCAATGCCTAGCTACGAGTATGTGGAATGGCTTTAAGGGAGCTTAAGATACACCTAACCCCAGTATGCAGACCTAAGGAACCTGTAATTATTTTGTTATTGTTTTGAAGGAATATGTTGCCCTTCCACTGACATTTATAAACATTCTATGCCTAGCAACAAGTATGTGGCTAGCAACAAGTGTGTGTCTTGCAACACCGTGCAACATTTTACAGGCGCCTGGCAATGAGCATATGAAATTGCTCTAACAGAGATTTGATAAAGAAATCCCAAGAACTTTCTTATCTTTATTCATTATAAGTCAGTATGTTGCCTAGCAATAGCACTGACAATCATACCTCAAATTGCAATAATACATATGTAAGCATGATACTCTCCTGTTCATACTGACGAGGGTTTATTCCTTCCCTCGTGGACAAAAGATGGCTTCTCGGGGGGAAATCTTGCTCGGCTGGGTCTACAAGATAACTTGTACCCCCTTTTTTCCGGGCACAAAGATAACCCTCTCCTCCCAGGGTGGGCCCATGACCGCTGTGGGCTCTGACTTAGGCTTCGGGTTTGGGGGTCTCAGGTCAAAGGGATAAGGCAAGGGCACTGGGTAAGTCCCCTCCAATGTTTTGACACTACCAACCACCAGTGGCTGTGGATCCTGGGTCTGTCTGCTGAAAAGGCTTTCCATGACCCCTAGGAGAATTGGGTGCTCCTTCCGTCAAGTTGGGAAAGTAGGAAAGGCCTCTATCACTGGAGCAGTACAGGAGTGTGCCCTCTCTGCATGCCATATGAAGAATGTAAAACAAGCGGGCTGCTTAGCTAACACCAGCAAGCATCGCAACATAGAGAAATCCATAGCAAACATGCATCTACTGAACATCCAAACTATAGTCTCATCCAGTACTTATTCCATATCTTCACCAACCTTTCACAAGCCTTTAGACATCGTGGCTGGGCCCATAACCTATGAAGAATGTAAAACAACCACAGAAACGTCTCCTTGGTTTGAGTTGCAGCTAAGAAGAGAGAGAGCAGCCTCTTTTTATTTCCTGGAAGTAAACAACAGTCAGCGGAAGTTAACAGGCAAGGCACTTTGCCGCCAAGATTAAAACCATATTGGATTGTATACTTTAACATGCCAAAGGACCCATCTCTGAATCCCATGTGGGCAGCCCCTCTTGTGGCAGCAAATGTCCCCCCTATGCCTGAGGGGGTGCGCTGCCCGTCTTCTGGCCCAGCTAACCCCGGTGCCAGTGTAGTGCTTTAACCCCCCGCGGGTGACGCCACCAGTGCGACCAGGGGACCACAGGCCCCATCTTCTCCCACTCAGTGTGGGCGACTGAAGGTTAGGGACAATGAAGGTTAGGGGACAGGGAATGTAGGGCTGTAAGAATGGAAGGGAACTTTCGTGCCCAGAACTCAAAAAATGCGCGGTTTTAGCCATATATACCTTACAAACATCACCCTGACCATATGAAGCATACTGACACCAGCTTTTCAATGATACATCCTATTCTATAATGAATGGCATGGTTCAACTATATAATAAAAAAATACACAAGAAAATGTTTCAAACATGGCATTTAAAGCACTAACAATGCGCGGTCTGGCCCTAGGGGGGCTGATAAATTATGTATATTCACAGAAATATTACAGCACTACACTGGCACCGAGGTTGGCTGGGCCATATTAAAAAGGATATTACATTCTTATTACTGATGTCAAATAATATTGCCAATCCATAGTGAAGCTTTGTTTCTGCTCTTTTAATTGGACATTGGTTATTTTGGTGTAGAAAACACCCTTTTTGTGTACTACATGGGAGAGGAAAAATGGCCGCCGCAGGACGTTCACACTAGAGGCTGCTCCCGGTGTTGTTCAACTCACGACCCACAGGAACCCAGATGAAGCTTGTACTTCATGGAGATTACTCATAAAGGTACTGTGCACCTATGGATCCTAACAATAACTGGATCGACTTTAATTCTACAAGAAAATTCCCGGGTTCTGCACTGACCTGTAGCCACACAGGGAGGACAACACGACCGCAGGTAGACACACACCAGTGCGCACAGGTGTATTATTATAACACAGGTACACTCAGTATAGCACCCACCACAGCTGTACTACTGGAGTATCTGACAGCAGTGTGACTGTGACTGTGACTGCACCAAGAGGTAAACATGGCTACTGCACAAGACCACTCAAGGCGTTCATCTGCCAGATTGAATCTGACAAAGTCTACACATGATCCCAGGTCCTTCAATTACCATGGAGATGTAAACACCCACGACAAACAAAAGAAGCCAGGACGTCCAAAGAAGACTCATAGTGAACAGATGATATACAAGGCCCCGACTTCTACAGCTAGGAAAAGGGTAGCCAGCAGCTCTCCACCTACAGGGAATATAAATGCTCACCACAAGCCTACTAACAAGAAAGCCAAGGGTAACTCTTCAAGACTGCAACACCTACCAGAACCAGCCACGTATATTGGTAAGAACCTTAAAGGATGTACTCTCTCTGAATTTGAAGATGACAGCCATGATGAGAGCATTGGTGATGTTGATACTGAGGAGGGCCTAGACCTATCGTGGGAGTATGTAGATGAGGCTACTGGATACGACACGCCTGAGGAATGTACAGAAGAGGGTGCAGTTACTAAGGGCTTCATGTTGAGTCTTATAAACAGCCTAGGTGTTTCTTTTGATAAAAAATTGAACAAGATCCACAGTGTTGTATCAAGCTCTCATAAGCACCTTAGTAAAAGAATGGGAGTTATGGAAACCACCCACCAGGAGGCCATAAACTCAACCAAGAGGGATGTTGCAGGTTTGAAGTCCCTACTTAACGATCATAAAGCCCAGGTAAAAACCGACATGGACAATCTTAAAAAGGGACTAGACGACAAATGTCAACAATTGTACACACCCCCTGCAGCAACCAAGCACACAGTTAGGGAACACCCAGACAAATATCGACCACCTAGACGTCAAACTGTACTAATTGAAGGATTAAACTTGACCGAGCAGGATGACCCGACCGAAGTTGTCCTTGAGCTACTCCACTTCATGAAACTTCCCACCCAAAAGAGTGATCTGATCTACACCACACAGCTGAATAGGAGATACCCAAAACCTGGCAGTGTCCCTCCACTAGTAGTGAGCTTCAGGGAGAGCTGGATGCGCGACAAATGCATGCAGGCCAAATCCTCGCTGGGTTCAGATACTAACACCAAGTATAAAGACGTCTACATTAACGCAGATGAAGACCCGGACACAAGAAGAGTTAAGTATGTCCTTAGACAAATAGTTAAACACTGCAGATCAGAAGGTGTGAATGTCTCACTAAGAGGCACCGACATAGAAATCAATAATACCCTGTATGACGGGAGGCAGCCATACAGAATCCCTGACCAATATAGACCCGCCACTCTATCGGTCCCTAACAGACATCCCCGTGTCCCCCTGGAGGCACCTCCAACTACACCTGTCCTTAGAGGAGACCAACCCCAGATTAGGCCTATCTCACCTGAAATACCAGACGCTACGCTAGCCGATGACCGTAGCCGTAGAGATAAGAAAATAGGACTAATGCCGTTGTACCAGCAGGACACAGCCTCTGGTCTGACTTTCTGTGGATCCAAAAGTGTTTTTAGCACACTTTACCCCATAGATCTGAAATTCCACGACCACACTTTTCACTGCGCCGAACAGCTGCTGCAGTGGCTCAAATGCACTGAGACAGGAAATCTAGTTTGCGCCGATAAAGTACTAGAATCTACAGACGGGATCAAGGCCCGGGAAGCCGGTGATGAATGTGCAGGTGGCCGCAAATGGAAAGACATTAAATATGACATGATGTACAAGGTGCAACACCTAAAGTTCAACTACAACCAGAATGAACGTGCTGCTTTATTAGACACCGAAGGTCCCATAATTCTTGCGGAGAGAGACGCGTTCTGGGGAGGGAGTGCGCCATACAACGATGAAGCATACCAGAATGAATCTTGGGACGGCAATAATGCACTTGGCACCATCTTACAGGATCTAAGAAGCAAGCTACAGGAGGGCACCGCGGCAAAGACAGAGGCGGGAAAACCAACCGAACCTGTGGTTGGAGAGCGATGCGGCGTCCGTGCCCTAGATATCGCCCGTGCCCTAGATATCAATGACCCCGGTCGACCTGACCCACTTAGATCGCCGTAAGCCGCCGCAGCTGAAAGGTTCGCCAAAACATAAACACCGCCAAACACAAACACTTTCTACTCGCAAACATGTACATACTGGACGTTGTAGGAGATAACAGGGTACAGGGGCTGTATAGTCATTTGAGTCCCCTTTGCCCGGCTCTAAGAAATGTGGTGGCAGTGGAGAGAGGGCGTTTGGAAGACATTTCAGTGACCGTAAGTGACATAGTCAACACCAATAATCATGCCCACACGCCGAACGCAGTGGTCATACTAGCCGGGCTATTTGAGCTTCTGGATTACAAACCGCAGGATACTCCATCTGTGTGCCTTAGGAACATCCACCCTGAATACACACCCAAGTTGATAGCTGACTACTATAAAACTCTAGTGGAGAATGCCTTTCTCATTAACCCCCGAGTCAAGGTAATTACTGGTACACTGTACAGTGCCAACCTAAATGCCATGGTTGGCTCTGACGCCGACCGCCATGCCCATCAGGACCTGACTGAGCAGTTTATTGTTAAAATAAACCAGTCACTGTTGGACTTAAACTCGAGGTTCGGGATTCATACCCCATTCACAGACAGGATATGCCACCGATACCACCCAAAGAAAGGCCACTACCACAGATATGAAGAACTACTTACAGGACATCTCCCTACACCCAAGGCCCAGAAAAGGTGTGCCGACCTAGTGGCTGCCAGTCTTCTGAAAGACAGTGCTAACTGGTAAATATTGAACTTGTGAGGGTTATTTTATCTGAACAGGTTTAATATGTATGTGAGGTGTGAAGAGCATGTCTTGGTTATTTTATCGACGCATGCACTGTCACACTGAACATCCACACTGGTTGCTCAATGGATTGTGGCTTCGGTTATTTTATAGAAGCCACTCTTCAACCGGAGAGCAACCCAGGGCGTAATAAACCAGCCAATATGCCAAATGGGTCACCCCTCAACAACCAACGTAGGTGACCAGTACATAACACTGCCCCAACATTACTGCCGAAGCACACCACCACACTTTGATATGTACACCGACCCGTCCATTGTACATAGTTATGCTGAACAGCATTTACCTCGTACTTATTGACTTGTCTCACCCCAAAGTTACTGTGATGCTTTCCAAGTTACTCATGTGGTGCACCCATGGGTGTCATGTGGCACAAATGACCTCCGTCACTACAGTGACTAAAGTTACTTATTTGGCTCCACACCGGCATTATTATGTTACACTTTACAAAGTTACTACTGAAGCATACATCATCAACTACGGTTGACCCATGTAACATGCCCTGTACCAGCACGGGCTCCATGCAACTAACAAGGAAACAAGCAAGCAAGCAAACAACATAACCGCGACATCATGGGACTCCACATTGGTTGTTTATCGATGTGGGATCTCGGGGTGTGGACTGTGAGATGAACACGCATCTGGGAGCCACTCTTTGCCTTGATTATATACGCTAGGTACACCTGATATCATAGTGTGGTATTGTATAAACTATTTACGTACGCTATCGTACGCTATCATATAAACTTTGGACAAGAGCCTGATAGCATACACGTACACTTATTAGCACTACACCACAGGACAGTGGACATTGGGCAGTATCATAGTGCGGTATTGTATAAACTATTTGCATACGCTATCATACGCATACGCTATCATATGCTATCGTACGCTATCAGATAAACTTTGGTCGAGATCCTGATAACATATACGTACACTTATTAGCACGGCACTACAGGACAGTGTCAGCGCAGGACAGTGTCAGCGTTGGACACACCTATCTATAAAACTCAGCCTTTAAAATGTGAGCACCTGGATACTCCAGGAGTGCCAATTAATCATCTAGCATCTAAGTCATGGGGCTGTGATTATGCATACACATACAGATAGTTTCATTGCACCTCTAGACATTTAACATTGTCACAACCGTATAAACTATATACTGAAGAGCACCTGAAACTACACAGGAGTGCCACTTGCTTATATGAGTATTAGGACACGACGAGCCCACCATAAGGTTGAAGCCAAATAGCTTGTTGCTTTATAAACTGCACTACTGATTAGCTAGTGTTCTGACAGAGGGAAGACAGAGTAATAAGCAACACTACCGGTAGTAAACCACTGCTGGTATCAACCCCAGTCGGAGTTGTCTACAATACTTATAATATTTAAGGACACCTGTTAATCAACCGATATACATATATAAAAAAGAGAGTGCCTGACACTATAAGGGAGCACCAATCAGGTTGTATAGTCTTAAGATTGACAGAATACACATGAGGATTTATTAAAAAGGATAGACTTTGGTTCACGAATAAATAGGCAATGTTATTTTTGCATATGGAATTTGCGACCCTATTGTTGTTTGTGTGCTGCAACCATGGTTGTCTGACAACCACTCTGTCTGGAGACTGGCTAGTGAGGCGACATCCACACCTATCCCACAGCCCTCTAACCACGAGCGCCTGGGACTTAAGCCACATTATCAGATCACTCGACTTAGACCGCTATACAATTGTGCCTGAAGCCACTACGGTGACACCGGTGGCTTCAAATATGAGGTACCGATCGTTCAGCTCGGCATCGTCAGCCAAAGGCCTAGTCCTTATGACACTGAATACTCATAGCCTGAAGGGTAAAGTCAAACAGCTACGCAAGCTATACAAGGGCAGTGATTACCTATGCATCACCGAGACCTGGCTGAGACGTGACACTCGCACTAGTGATGTAAAGCTGCCCGACATGACTTTTTATAGACATGATAGGCCTTATTTGAGAGGTCACAAAGGGGGAGGAGTAGGATGCTACGTCCACAACTGACACGCGCCGTACACCACACCCTGCCCAGAATTGACCCACATGTCCAAAGACCTGGAAACTATTGGCTTAATAACGAAGACTCCTGGCCAAAAGTACCGAGTAATAATAACAGCATACAAGCCACCATGTGGAAACACCAAAACTGCCTACAAGAAGCTGCTAGAGATGCTACAACTACCGTTGGTTGGTACTAAGGAAGTATGGATCCTCGGAGATTTAAACGTAAACACGCTTTACCATCACACTGTAAAATACCGCTACATGCAGTCCTTCTTAAGAAAGTCGAAGCTACACTACCTACAAACTGGATACACCCACTACCACCCGAGGGGTGCATCTATCCTGGATCATGTGTATACCAATTGCTACAAGATCTCAGACAACGGCATAATAGATGACAGCCCCAGTGACCACATGCCGGTTTATATAGTAAAGAAGCAGATGCCGTGCAACAAAAGGAAGAAGACAATTACTGGGCGCTCGTATAAACTATACAACAAGGACAGTCTGCAGCTACATATGAGAGAGACGGACTGGGGTGCCTTGGACGACCCAGCAACTACAAGCGAAGCCTACACCAAACTACTGTCAACCTCCGTAGAATATCTGGACGTACATCACCCGATTAAAACCTTCAGAGTACCGGACAGAGAGAGTCCAAGCCATCCTACAGGAGGACACCAACAACGTGTCTACTTGGAGTGCCAATAATCAGTTAACAGTAAATGAGGACAAGACCAAGGTACTATGGTCATATCCAGTCACTGCACCAATAGACACTGGACGGGTACCAATAACTAGGAATGGCAGGCTGCTAGAAGTAGTACACTCATTCAACTACCTGGGGGTGTTGATTGACCGCCATTTGTCGTTCGGCCCTCATTTGAAGAAAGTGATTGGCACGGTCAAGAGCAAATACACACAGCTCTGGCATACGCGCAAGGAAACGGACAAAGGAACTACCCTGATGATATACAAAACAATGGTACTGCCATGCTTAGAATATTGTCCACTAATCCTGGATAGTGGACCGGCATGGGCGGTAACCAAACTACAGACGATCCAAAATGACTGTCTTAGAATCATCAACAACATCCACGATGCGCGGGAAGCAAATGTAGCTGAGCTACATCAAGATTCGGCCCTGGAGATGCTACAACCAAGAAGAAACAAGCAGCTCTTGAGGTTGATGTACCGCAGGTCAAAACACGACGACAATCTACTGCAACCCACCAGAGTACTGCGCAACAACAATAAGTTGAAGTTCAAACTACAAAGACCGTACAAAACAAGCTACTTGAACAGCCCGGAATACAGAGGCTCCAGACTGTGGGATCGATTGGACGCGGCGCAACAAAGAAGTCCGGATATTGACCTGTTTGTGTCAAGCCTGAGGCCGGCTGATCTAAGAGCCCTGGAGCGCATTATAATCTAATTACACATCTCACTTACCAGTCATAAATACTTGACTGATGGACTTTGTTTGATGCAATATATCTTGTCATTCATTCATAACTACCATGGACGCTTCTTGATCTGAACTGATAGTTGTTATCAACTGGCATAATATGAAAAACGTCTGTATTGTATACGATTTATTAGTGCCAATTAAAAATCTAAACTCAAACTCAAATCTACTGAAAATAGAAGGAAATCTACACTTCTATTGAAATCTCCAGGAAAAATTGATAAAAACATTTTTTATCAAGATTTTTATGATTTTTGTCAAGATTTCTATGAATATATGTCAGTAATAAGCCCTCCTATTACCAGACCGCACGTTGGGAATGCATTTAATGTTATTTTAGAATATATTTCTGGTATGATTATGTAACATATGAGTTATTTCTATACCACAGCATTGCTGGCATTATTAGCTTTAATTTGATACCTGATATGACAATTTTTGTCTTTTAAAAAAAAAAATTGGCAAAAAAAAGAAGATTTCCTTAAAAACTGATTTTATGGTGCATGCATGATAGCGTTTTAAACCATTTTATTTTTTTGTGTGTGGACTAACTGTCTTTATATGTGTGTGTGTGAAATAGGTATTCCTTCTGCTTGGGCTCAAACATTTACACGGTGCCATACTCCCAATCAGGGACAAACAGTGTACTTTTCACCTGAATGCAGGCAATTCTGGGAGCGTTCACGACATCACTGATCTACCTGGTAATGGAAGTTACCCAGTCCCAGTGCACTGTAGGTAATTAGGGCCAAGTGCTCTGAGGGGGCATTGAGTGTTGTACTGAAAACCTCAGGGTCGTCATTTTGACAATACCAAAATTGACAACTTTAGGTAGTCAAGGTGACAACCTTAGGTCATCATTATGACGACCCAAGGTAGTCACATCTGATCCATTTAGACCAAAGTTGTCATAATGACAACCTTAGGTAGTCACATCAATTGGGTCAGAATGGCTACCTTAAGGATGTTGATTTAGGTATTGACCTATAGCCATCAGTAATGACAACGTAAACTCTCAAGTCCACCCTAGATTGTCCCAATGACTACCTAATGCTATTGCACACTGGGCATGTTCTAGTACTCTTTGTGGATTTTAAATAAGATTTACTCCCCAGGTCACCAGCTTACAGGCACACTGGGCATGTTCTGGTACTTGACTGCCACCCAGTGTGCATTGAATGAAGTATCTGCATGGCCATAAACTGGTGATATGGAGCAGAGTGGTCTCTATACCTTTGGGGCCCATGGACAACTTATTTATAACAAGCAATGTTCAATTAAGAGTACAACAAATAACTTATTAGAGACTATATTCATACACCATTTTCCAGAGGACAGTAGTGCCACCTGCCGCTATTCATTATAACAACTGAGGTCATCATAATGACGAGGCTCCATTACAGTGCCATGTCCAATCATGCATGACTGGGTGTTGTTCTCTATGTTTACATACAATAGGGTATCCAATGAAATTCCAATCAGTAGACTGCCTTCTGGTGAGAGGGATAGCCCAACTCTCCAAGTGGATTTTAAATAAGATTTACTCCCCAGGTGACCTCAGGTAACCAGCTTACAGAAGTTGTCATAAAGGTCACAAATCAGCCATGTTGTGACAAAGCAAAATATTTACCACCTGCTCAGATGGAAAATATCTAATTGTTAAACAGTATGGAGGATGTTTACATCAAAATTGCATCTGGTATGTAGCACAAACAATACTGTTATGTATTATAATCATTTAGGACTCGGTGAGGAACACAATAATATGTATATTGCCAAAATTTACCTATCATGCTGTTCAGACATGACTGGCTCAAGGCTGGACTAGTGTGGGTAATTGATAAACGCTTGCCAGTATTCCACAGCGGTTTGAAAACCTTTGTCTATGTATTGGCTCGGGAGATTGTGTCGATGGCGAAGAAAGGTTGTTTTAGTGGCATTTCCCATCCCGCCTGATAATAATGTTCTGTTCTGTTCTGTTCCAGGTATAGCAGTCTATGTGACGACCATTCAAATATATACACAAGACTGGAGTGATGCCATTTATCTTCATCATAACCCCCTTAACAAATTAAATATGTTATTCATAAGACTAGAGTCCCTTATGGCTCACAAGTGAGGCTTAAAGCAGATACATAACTTCGATTTCCATTTTTATCTGTTAAAGTCATGTGGGTTTAGCAAACATTAATGTACTATATCCCTTTCTGAATGTTTAAAGCAATCAGAAATAGACTTATCTGTAAAAATATCCATAAACCATCAGGAATTCATTATAGATGGATGACTAAAACTCAGCCTACGTAATTTCATCCAGACCATACCATTTCTATTTGCACTACAGGTTCTTTGGGGCCTTGTCAAAAAGGCACCAAGTCAATAGTGGGTTATCTAAAGGTGGTGAGATACCCCTACTCAATCTTACTAGTCAGTGTGAGTTCATTTCCTACCAAAGAAACCATTCCCTGGCTCTGGCCTTTGTCTAACAGTGACCTTCTTCCATCTCCTATCATTTCTCTGGCACATTGCCAATCTGGTGTCTAGGGTAGTGCCCTTTCATATGAGATTAATGGGGAGCATAAGCCCTAAAAACAGAGGGTTGACGAATGAAAAAAGTTTGGTCCCATAGAACAGGCCATTGCAGTAAATTCTAATATGGGATATACTATGTTGTACCACATGAAATCTGATCCCGAGCTATTAACATACAGAACAGTAAATGCCTGGCATTTTGTTACATGCCTGTGCTGAAACATTATGTCATTATGCGTTTCCCTCAGAGTCAATCAAGTTTATGAGTGGTGATCTTTTATCTTTGAACATGCCTCTTGATTTAACTAATTTTGCTCTAAACAGTCTTTACTTTACTGAAAATGACCATGCATTATTGACTGATAATTAACTAGCGAAATGTAGATGGAAAGCACAAGATGTGTCATCTTATGTGGTAAAATGCCTGATACACTTTGATTCACTATGTTTTGATTCCTCTGATAACATAAAGTGAGGTAGAATGAGTAGGAGTATCAAGGTTAATACCTAAAAGGGCCTGCATCTTCTTTTACTTCAATTTCTGGAAGTACTTGTTTGTCTCGTCTTTCCATATTATACAACACCTTGCAATTCTATTCCCTGAACTCCTACCACAGTCCCTTCAGTGCAAACATAAACACAAGGGATACTGTAGGTACTTTCTTTGTATGACTGTATGAATAATGAACAATGAAGGAGAAATATGTCACTGATAGCGAAAACAGAACCATAGATATCTATTTATACATTTTGCTGTTTATCTCATTACTTCTGGTCCTGACAGTATATGTCAATCTCCACTTTCTATCACCCTAAACAACTTGCGAGGATTTCCTGAGCAACTACAGCGGAGAATAACCATGCTGATGTATAAACATTGTTCCTTGAGAGCGAAGTCCAATGGTATTGGTGAAAATGTAGAGATATTGTCAAAATGTACATCGTTCGATTGATAGCATAAAGAACTAACTGAATTCTATCAAATTATTAACTAATCATAAACCACTGGACTCATTTTTATGAATCGGTCAAGAGAATGTGAGTGCATATTTTATGATTTCTGATAGATTTCATCAAAAGAAGAATAAAGAGGGTTTAATTCAGCAAATCACTCAGTTGAAAAAACAGAAAACACCAAAATAGGATTGTGGATGGTAAAATAAGAGCGAAAGAAAAATCGGTAATTGTGAGAAGGGAATAGAGACAACTGTGTAATCAAAGTCCTCACGTTTATATTCCAGTCAGTCTTACCACATCGACCTTGCTGTCCCATTAATCAACAACAGGCAGTTTATTGTATTTGTGTTCTTAACTGAGAAAAACGAGGAATGTTGGCAAGTGGGTGGGAGGGGGGCTCATTCAAGAAGAAATTCAATTTTAAATGACACATCTAGTTCATTTGAAGTCTCTCAAATAATAAAACCTGGCAAATGGCCATAGTGTTAATTATAGCCACAGCTTATAACATACTTGTTTTGGTGTACTGGGATAATAGTGATAATGCGAAGTCTATCTGCTCTGTATAGACATTATTTCACAAATTTTCTAAATAGGTCATGTCATCAGGAACATGATATATGTACTGTTCTTTTATGTGGAGGATTCAATACCTTCATACACAGTATGAGGATAGTTGTTTTATCATATATGGTTGTTTGCATTTCTCACTGCGGCCAAAACTACGCTGTGCCAACATTGGCATGCTGACGTTAGTACAACCCTCGACTATGTTAAGGCAAACGTTGGAGCAACATTAGGATGCTAGCTGGGACGCAGTAGATACTACTGTAGTCGTACAAAATAGATACTAATGTGTATACCAACCACTTGCAACTGTTTACAGCGAGCTTTATGCGATGAAGGTGAATTATTAGAGGGACAATTACTCTATCCTGTAGCAAGGAAGGTCCAGTACATCTTCATGACCTGATGACATGGAGATACACTTTGAATATCCTTCTCCAAGCAACCTCAAAATTCCCTATCAATGATAACTAATAGCTTCCCATCACTACTTGCTCATACACAGTATCAAAAGCAAAACATAATGATACCAATCATAGTGAGAAATGGTCAATGTGTTATTGTTGACTTCTAATGGCATCTGACATAATGTATACGTAGCATAGCAGCTAGCCCTGCTTATTGGGGTGATCCGAATGATTAATATAACATGTATTATATTGATAATGAGGTATACTGAAATTAGACTGGTGGGAGTATTAAGTAAGAAATCATATTACAAATTGATGTGTAACTACATTAAAACTTTTAATCTATGATCAACCGATTTAACTTCCTGTCTTTATTACCAGCCTGATAGTAAATTATAGGATATGGACTAAATTGATGAAATGAAATCAGTGTACCAATACCAGAATGTTGTTTCACTGGATGTAGCAATCACGGACCATTTTTATAGGATCTTATCTATTTCTTTCTCATGTATACTTGTTTAGACACCAAGATCAAAGGTTGTGTTAGAGATGTGCATTGTGTCATAATTACAAACAGAAAGCTGCATTGGATATATGTGCAGAAGGTTTGATATAATGTTACCATAATACCTTGCACATAAGCCTAACTCAAGTATTAGGCGCACCCCAACATTGGGCCGATCCTATAAGCCGCACTAACAATCTGAATACGGTCACTTTAGTGCTGTTCCATAAACTCGTTTATAAGCCACACCCTGACCGATTCTATAAACCGCACCTGCGATCTCACTAGCCGTATCTTATACGCCAAGTTTTACGGTAGTTCTTATCATTATGTGTAGCCCCCAGAAGTCTCAAAGCAAAGCACATTATTCTCATAATGTACACGTCAGACCGGGGGTTGACCTAAAAATCAAGGAGGGGGGGGGGGGCTCAGCAAATAGACTTTACAACCAACAATCATGATAGCATCCAGTTTACAAGTGAATCTGGTCAATCGTTCTTACTACCGGATGAAAACATCCAGATTGATTCCAACCATATTCTGTACTATTTGAGAATACTAGTCAAAAGTTTTGCCGGATGCCATAGCCTTGCTCAGGGAGGTTGGCTTTCAAAACATTTACTACATTATGTTTTGCCTGTATAGCATAACGAGAATTATAGAAAAAGTATCCATCAAATTTCAAACAACATGTTTATAAATATATTTTGTAATGTTGCCGCTCTCAACTTTGAGCTCTGCCACACAACCTACGTAATCTGTATTCGAGATAAGACATGTTATTAGTCATCACATATACTTTCTGATTGATATTCCCTATCGTCCAAGGTCATTCCTTTTATAGATCCTGTTTACACGATTGTATTTAGCCCTTCAATCACTAAAGTATTAAAATGTTCTCCTTCTACATGCAGCTTGACCAAACCGAACAGCAAAAGCTACAAAGGACTGCAGGCAATAAATTATGAAATATAATGAAGATTTGATTAATTCTGCTGCAAATTTCCACAGTTTCCTTCTATGTTATTTTAAGCATTCATGAAACCAAGCTTAACCAGGGATGAGATCCTGTTCATATTTGGAAGGTATCATGTCCAATACTTTCCCCACAAACCTAATCCCCTTCGCTAGAGCAGAGCTTTAAGATCCAGGAATAATAGAGGCACCACAGCATCACGTAAGACTGAAAAGACAATATATATTATGCAAACTGAATTTAACTTATATTATGAGAAAAACAATATCTTCACAATAACAAAGGCCTAAAATGGTCATCAAAATGACTCAGCAGTCAAGTATAAAAATCCAATGAAATAATTTGAGAATTCTTTCAATTGAAATGGATAACAAGGACTGTTCAATGATGGCGGACATTGCTGAATCGTAACAATATTTATCATTTTCTCACGAATGAGTGTATTCCGTGCACCAATGCATCAGTGCCTGCTGGCATTCAGACGCCATACAATGATACAGATCAAACAATTCAAGCATGAAATGCAGTAGGGATAAGTCAAGAAAGAAGCTGCGATAGCTATAATTAGTCAGCAAGACTTTACGTAATGAAGACTCCAAGAAAGAGTGGTGATAATTAGGTTCTATTATTGTCTCAAGTACATGCTTCAGAGCTCTGCAATGAAGGTCCTGGGTGACAGGTCTGCTGTAAAAAGAAAGGTAATTAAGAGATAATCTCGCACATCATTGCAATTAGACAAATTAGTCATGTAGGAGTTTTCAAATATGTTTTATGTATGACTGCTATTTTAATATCTAAAGAGGTCTTAAGTATACTGTGCACTAATGACGATAGGGATGAGCAACATGTGTGAGTATTATGGGTTATACATCATGTGCAGTGTTTAATAATGTTAAACAGGAAAATTAGAAGTATAATCAAGTTCAGAATAACGGCCCATATAAGCGCATATTAAACCCATATTAATCTCGATCTCCCTATACCCTGGCACTTATACAGGACGGGCACCCCAAGGCCTCATGTCTCACTACATATCATCTATTTTTCATATACACGAAGTGTACTAGTGGGACCACCCACTCCCCACTGCATGATACATTATATATACATGATCCCCTACTGTCCTCATACATGCTGTGTCAATAGAGTCCATATAATTTATAAAAAACCTCGATAAAGACCTCGAACAGGCTACACCTATTGTTGGGTTCCTCCCTGATATAGTCTAGTACTGGCGTTGATATCTAGCATGACTTTTTTCTTTGGGATATCATGTGAACAATATCATATGATATTTTTTCTACCTAGCTGAAGTGAAATCAGAATTGAGTTGTGACTTAATCATAGTGCAACGTTTGTCATACAGAATGTCGGGGAATATTATGTTAATTATAATTTAATGTAATATATTAAAGGTCCATTATGCTTCCAAGAGGAGCTAAAACTGTTAACGTTGAAGTCTAGCTTATAGCCAGCAGCAGTTGCACAGCAAATCTTGCCTGCAGTATTCATAGAATAAGTCCACCAGAAGATACACTGTAAAGTGAATGTAAGATCCTCCTCTAGTCTGTCTGACACATCTGAGCCTGTTAGTGTCTGCCCTTCTACACTTTGAACACTGAGGGGATGCCTCACTCAACAGGTTATAGATGTGCTATATTTGGTATAGTCATTCATCACATACAGTAGATCTTATATCTAGAATGAAGAATGCTGTAGACGACCTGACCTAATATTATGACACAAACATTGCCATCTGTTTGAAAGGACTCAGACACCAGACATTTTTGACTTTTCTACTTGAAAGAGGACCTTGGGAGAATGTGTTGTGAATTACCATTACAATATTATTCAGATGCAGGCCATTTTAACGTAGACTCAAACTTACAGTGAATTTGTCAAAGGCAAGTCAATTGACAATGCCTATACTCAGAATCATGCTTTAACAGAATAATCTGATGTGAGTTGTGCAAAATGGTACTGTTCCCATGACGTGTTTATATATCCTCGTCGCCTCCCCTCTCCCCCTCCTCCCTGACATACAATGTCCTCCTCGGGCATACCCTGCCCTCTCCTCTTCCTTCCACTGACATACCCTGTCCTCCTTTAACATACCCTCTCCTCCCCTCTCTCCTGACATACCCTGTCCTCCTCTGACATACCTTCCCCTCCCCTCTCCCCTCTCCCCGGCCTCTCCCCTCTCCCTCTCCCTTCCCCTCCCCCCTCTCCATCCCCTCCCCTGACATACCCTTCGCTCCCTCTCCCTCTCAGTGTCCTTGTCCATCTGCTTCAGCACCCCGTCACCGACTTTCAACTAGGCATAGGCCGGGTTTGGGCGCAAATTCCGGGAGTGCCCTAGTCATCTGAAACTAGACCGAAGTTGTTCATGTGCAGGTCTAGTCTGGTCTAGTGCCCATATGGATGGCCAGTGGACCGTACATTTGCCGATCGCTACTTGTCAATTGTCAATAGAAATGTATGGATAAACAGAATGAAGAAAAAACAGAATGACACATGCATCATTGACTTATAAGGGACTAAATTCTATATAGATAGGCGAACGAAGCATCCTTTATCCTCATGCACCCAAAATTCAGTTTTGAAGTTTAGACTCATATTATCAAAGGAATATGGTTATTTATAATCTCCTCTTAAGATTCCAAAGTGCTTTTGGTTGAATATTGTATTACACTTTGGATTCTTCAAGACAGCAACTGTAATCTCCAGCCATTATTAGGGTTTGAGAAAGAATCGTGAGAATGATTAAAATCTGATAATGGACTTTGAGCCCAACAATGTGATTTGGCAGGAGATGATTACACGATTTTGCCCATTAAGTAGTTCTAAACGCTATCACAAATTGTTGTTGTACACGAAATCTGAAGCACGTGTGATAGCACAGCAGTGATCAAAGCATTTCTCACCTTCTGCAAATATTTCGAATTGCTCAATTCCTGCTTTTACTCTTCAACTACAAGAGAGTTTCTAAGAAATATTAGGCAATAACTGTTGCATATGAGAAAGCCGCCCCTGTAGGAGATTGTGGTGCAGAATGATTAAAATCGGAATTGCAAATTCTCAGCCACCGAAACTATTATAATCTTGGAAAACTTTTCTGTTGAAAAATAGAATTTCGATAATCAAAATAGTCTATGAGGGGCAATAGAATTCATTTTAGAATCAGATCCTTTGTGTCTCTGCCACAAGTCATGATCAATCGAGTGATGATATTAGAGGATGGCTCATATCAAAATGACAACTTCCTAATTCCATTTCCCTCTTCGCTTTCGACTCTGTGTCCTCCCCAATGGCAATCCACATCCTCAGTTGTCACTAGGGCAGGAGAAAAAGGAGCTACGCAAGAAATAGGATTATCATGCAAAAGTTGTCCGCTGACTATTCACTTCACAATCAGGAGCCAGAGTGATGGAAAGATGTAATATAGCTGGTGGCGCTTAATCTATCCAAGACACATCTAGTAGTTTGTAATTCAACAGAAATGACATCTGTGACAGGAATCATGTAATTATAATAATAAGAATTTGTATCTTTGAATGTAACTTAGATGGAAAATTCAGCTTCTTGCATACATCCCACCTTCCTTCTTTTCTTATGATGTATCTTACTATAAGCAATATCGTGCCTCATGATAACCACAGACCTTAATATCCAAATAGCGGCACTAAATATCAGTTTATTTGACTATCCTAGTAATAAGATTGTTAAGGGAGTGTTCACTTATTAATTACCAGGGGGTGTTCTTTTATTAATTACCAGGGGGTGGTGAGATCGCATATGGAAGAGCGGAAATCTTTTGCGCGCCCCCCTTTGAACTATACTATTTTGTGGGCTTTATTTTTGCTTGCAAGGGGCGTAATTGCCCCCCCCCCCAGGAAGGGTCAAAATCATTCAGATGCCATCCCCCTGTGATCAATTTATGAGCACTCTCAAAAGAAGACCTCATCCGTCATTTGCATTTAACTACTTTTAAACAGTTAAAAGCAACACTTCTAAGAAACTTTAGAATGAAAATGACTACAGGTGTGTCAGTCTCTGAAGTCCCACACCTACGTCCGGTCATGAAGTAAACTTTCCGGTTATGTGGGAAATGGATGCTGCCAATTATTCCTGCCTGTATGCTTCAACAGATGTTCAGTAGGGGAGACTAATTGCATTGTATTTATCATCCAGGAGTATATTGATACCATATATTTTAAAATAGTCTGACACTCAAGAAAAAAAGAAAAAAAAAGGTGTTATTGGAGAATGGAAAACAGATTATGTAAAGAACGAATAATTTATTGGTGAATATTTGTAAAGCCCTCATGGTGGACATTCTAAATGCTTTGGAAACTCAAACTTTAGACCAGTATTCACTGCCACAGCATACATTTAGGAGACTGTGTTCCCGAAACAGTTTAGATTTGCCCTTCCTTTTTGACAAAAATGCTGGTTGCCTTAATCAGCTGTTGATTAAAGATTCATTGAAATTATAAGTAATTCATGACTAGGTATATGTATTGTATAGAAAGAAAATAGGCCTTATGTTGCACTGTATGACCAGGCCACATTTGTCAAACAAGTTCAAAATATAACAAAGAATCTATACTACCTTTTGCTGTAGATTACAATAGGCCACTACAATATTCCATTTTTGGTGAAACATACTTCAGGGAATGCTTCAGGAGGAGAGGCTTTTAAAGCGTGCTGTGCTAGATCAGAAGGAGAGACTAGTAGAGTTAGAGGATCTAGCCAAAATAGTATCCATCCACGTAAGATCTATATCTCGATGTATCACAGTATTAGACTAAAATCATGATGTAGTACCATGTTTGACGAATCTTGTGGTATCAACTTTGTTGATTGGAAAGGATATGGATCTTTTAAATACATTGGGTGATTATTCTTTCATGTCAGAAATTCACTTTCCCCAAATCAATTTCAGGAGCTCATCTCACACTATCTTAATTCAGATTCCCACTTTTTAATGTTTTGGATATCTGCAGAATATTTCACTTGAAAACACTGGGGATTGATTTACCCTAATATATGCAGTGGAGTCGAGTGGGACACGGTTATTGATATTGACATGAAATGATATTATACTCTCTGTGGCCAAATTCTAACCTTGATCTCCTGTGGCTTTATGCATCTCTCCATATTATAAAGGGAATATACAGTGTATAACTTGCAGAAATAACAATTTCTTCTCCTGTGATAATAGTGCATGCATGTAGATCTTGCATATGGAATTTGCATGTGGTCTTGATATTTCAGCTCAAATCCTATGCTTTACTGTTATATCTATGAGGCTTTGTAAAAACAACATAGTACTCAGTCGAATAGTAGGTTAATTCTAAAGGCATGTGAAAGTGTTGTTTTCTGCAAAAGAAACCCTTCTCTGGCTTTTGTCTCAAAATAAGGTTTCTGTTATCATTTCACTTGCACATACGGCCATGCCTAGAGCAGTGCCTTTTTAAAGATTGATTGTTTGTACAAGCCCCACAGTAAATCTTATTTCAAAGCAATGTTGGAGAATCAAGATGTGTGGCCTTTTATACAGCAGAGCATTGTAGTGAAACTGGATTAGTTCTATACCATTTGATGAACTACATGACTTATGGGGTTGATAGGGATGAAGGTCATCCTATGTAGTTCACACTGCTTAAAACCTTGCCCAATATGCTGGAATCCATATTTTCTGTGCATGATTAACACCAATAGAGTATGGGCGGTTTGCAGATCATGTACAGTAGATAATAGCTGATGGCTAATATCTCGGTTATATTGCCTAATGCAGCATAACTAATAGATACAACGTATGAAATTCATTCTCTAATACATAATACACTTTATTACCCAAGCATGCCTTTATCTAATGTGTACCTAGTGGAAATAGTAAGTGATAACCAAGGATACATAATGACTGTAGAACATAAGCTTTTTTCTCAGCATTATCTCAGGCCAACCTCCTGTAGATAATGTCCCAGCCAATCAGAGATAACAGAGCAGACAGACATCTTAAAATGGCATGCACAGTAAATCTTCATCAGGACTGATGTAGGTAATGGCTGCGACGCGACTCATCATGGTTATACATTATGGTGGCTGTATACAATCTCTGTAAAACAGCAGGACAAACATTGAGCAAAGTACAGACAATAGTCATAAGTTGTTCCAATGAGATCCCATGGAGCAAATTTATCAACAACACATACATTATATTAATAGATAAATAATAAATGTCAGAGATAAAAAGGTGTAGAAAGATGAGAGAACAGGAGGGGGATGTATGAATATCTCAGTGGCCTATTGTATGTGGGAGGGAGGATATACTAATATCCCAAAGAGCACCATCCACTCATAGGATGTTGTCAGATACCACAGTATAATGTTTCGGGATATGTAGGGTTGACAGAGTATGCTAAGTAATATAACCAACAAGGTGGACCTTACAGACTGTACTGACACCTATATGACGCCTATATGACTTGCATAACCCATGTGACTCACTTGATGATATCGCGACTGCGAGCGCCCCCGGGTGCAGCCCTGAGGAATGTTACATAGGTTGTACCATACATCTTGTCTGATGCGGACAACACTAGTACCAGCATTCTCATGGCACTGAAGCAGCACTCATACGACGCTCATTTAGTATACATCTGTAACTGTCGGCTTCAGCTCATTGAGCTTAACAGAGGGAGTCAGTGACTAGATGGCCTAATGTCCATGGTGGTCACTGCCGACCCTCTGCTCTCTACCGTATAATGCACACATACTAACCACTGTAGCTATGTAGCATGCTAATACCAGTGTGCTATGACACGGCTAAGGCCTTGATAGTCTAGTACTAGGAAAATTAATTCCACTGTGACCATTGCTACATCGCAACTAATGATGTCTCGTTATCAGTATTATCATTGTTACTATTGTTATTCTTTCACACTCCCTGTGCTGTTACCAGGGCTGTGTTCTTTCCCAGTATCATTATTATTACTAGACCAACATGTAGCATTGTAACACTAGTGTGCTATGACACGGCTAAGGCCATGATAGTCTAGTACTAGGAATACTAATTCCACTGTGACCCATGCTACATGCTACATCACAACCAGTGATGTCTCAATATTATCACTGTTACCATTGTTATTCTTACTCACTCCCTGTGTTATTACCAGGACTGTCTCTCCCAATATTATTATCGTTATTAGACCAGCATCTAAGACCAAGTATCTTGTCTGATGCGGCCACTCACGATGCTGGGCTCAAATGGCTACAAATCCCTCCCAACTCGCCGCCCACTACTTTCCAAACCACTTAGTTATCTAAAAATACGATTACTGGACCAGCATCCATGACTGAACATCTTGTTTGATGCGGCCAATTATGATGCTGTGCTATGCTGATCACTAACCACCCCCATCCCTCCCCATTACTAACATCCTCCCCTACTACGCCCGCCATACATCTGGCACTGTCAGCCCTACCCACCACCGTCCTATACCCCACCCCACCAACCAACCAATCTACACCCCCCCCCCCCCCACCAACCCACCCCCCCCCCGCCCTCCCTTCCACACCCACTACCCCCCGCCTCTCCCCCCCCAACCCCCAACTGCCCCCCCCCCCCCCCCGGCATCCCCCCCCTCCCCTTCCCCCCGCGTCGTCCGCTTACCATCGAAACTTTAATATGAAGATCTCCGCGACCGAAGCTTAGCAATTAATTATTCAGTATTAATTATTAATTATCTCTTTTAGTTAATCTAATCTATGGATCACGATAATTATACCTCGAGTTAGTTTGGGGAGACAGCTCTCCTACCAGTCAAGCAGTCACGCACCTACAGTTACAAAGACATATAACAAACCCCAACGGCCTTTCTCAAGGCCACTCTTCTCGACCGCGACGTACCCTACGCATATAGGAGACTGGTGCTCGTGACACCGCCCCCTCTCTCTGTCCTACACGTATGTGCAGCCCCTGTGCCGCCACTCTCGCTGTTTATATCACTGTCCCTCAGCACACATATACCCCCGCTCTGGTCACTTCCTATATAGCAAGGTGAAATCATACCTTAAAAATGACCACCACATATGAGGACTTTGTCCTACTAAAAGGCCTAAAAATAGGCCACTATAATATACGTAGTCAAAATCTTAAGTTTGGAGAATTATCCAAACTTGTGAAACTATTTGATGTACTTGCGATTAGTGAAAGTTGGTTAGTTGAAGGCTTCCCGGATAATAAACTACACATAGCTGGTTACCAATTCTTCCGCTATGACAGGGTAGTGAATAAAACCGGTGGAGGCCTCCTTATCTACATATGTAATAGTATGGCTCCCTTCTGTAGCTTACTCACTCCCCTGAAGCGTTCCAATGAGGACATAGAATCTATTGTTGTAAATTTTACTAAAGATAAGCACCGTCTCACCACCTTCATCCATGTGTATCGCCCACCTAGTGGGAGCTACATCAAGTGCATTGAGTCCATCAAAGAAATCTGTCAGGACCCAATACTGGAGGGGCGAGAACGCTGGCTAATAGGTGACATCAACATAGACCTTTTCCAGCCCAATGATCCTAAAACAAAATCCTACACCAAGGCCATGAACGACTTAAATCTACATGATCAGATCTACCATGTAACCCGTCCCCACCCTAATGGCAACGGAGGAACATGTATAGATCTCATATCGACTGATTGCGATATTGTCATGTATAATGGTACGCTCCCACTGTTTGTGAGTGACCATGTCCCCACCTATGCCATAAAAAAGAAGCCAAAAGAGGTCTATACCATGGTAAAGATGAGGGGCCGCTCTTATAGAAATTATAGTCAAGCGGATTTCATGGATCACCTGCTACACATTGACTTATCAACTTTCTATGCAAGTAATGATGTTGATGTTAGGTGGTCCATATTACAGTCACACATAACTGAATACCTAGACACCCATTGTCCCATCAAGGACATGTCCTTTAAGGACCGGAACAAACCCTGGATGACTAGGGACATATTTGAGTTAATTCATGAACGGGACCAGTACATCCTGGAATACATTAGAGACGGGGAGCATAACCCTGATCTCCTAGAATGTGCACAGCAGGTCCGTAGGGACATTAACCTTAAAACGCGCATATCTGAAGAAAATTACTTCAATAAAAAACTAACCGACTTGGCTTCCCATCCTACTAAATTCTGGCGTGAATTAAACCTCCTACTTGGCAAAACCGGTGATAACAAGCCGGATATTGTATTAGATCACCATAAGCATGGTCAGGAGGTCAAGGGCAGCGATGTACCAGGGTACATTAATGCTTTCTTCTCGGGAATAGGGGAAAAGCTCTTTGACACTCTAGGGGACGCCCCTAAGGTCTCTGAATGTAATAAGCCCTCCAGTAAGACTCACACCTTCAGTGAGGATGCTGTAACTAATGTCTCTTATGAAAGTGTACTAAAGCTTGTGAAATCTATTGAAGTCCACAAATCCAGTGGCATAGACAATATACAAACCTCGGTGATGAAGGATGCCCTATTGGTGCTTGCACCAGAATTACTATCCATCATCACACTCAGCCTACAAACCGTTGCATTCCCACAGAAATGGGCATCTGCAAAAGTAGTACCGCTGCCTAAATCCGGTGACTTGAGGCATATAGGGAACTGGCGCCCTATCTCACTCCTACCGGTCCCCAGCAAAATTATGGAGCGTATTGTATATGAAAAAATCTACACTAACTTAGAAAACAGTAAAAAATTGCATAGTTCACAGTATGGCTTCCGCGCGTCCAGGGGAACAAATGATGCTGTGTTCAAGTTTGTCAATCGGGTCTACCAATCCAAAGACAGAGATGAAACCCTGATGGCCTGTTTCCTGGACGTGCGGAAGGCTTTTGATAGCATCCACCATTTTGAATTAATTAGCCGCATGAAATATCTAGATCTACCCCCAATGCTCACTGACTGGTTATTCGCATACTTAGGCAATAGAACCCAACGAGTTGTCTGTAATGGCTCCTCATCTACCCTACTACCTGTAAAATTCGGCGTCCCCCAGGGGTCCATCTTGGGCCCCCTCCTATTTATTTGTTTTGTAAATGCCCTACCTGATGTCCTAGAATATTGCGAAATTATCATGTATGCAGACGATGTCGTCTTCTTTATAAGCGCCCAAAACGCTGAAGCTGCGGAGAGAAAGCTGCAAATTGACGCCACAAATGCATATAACTGGTTTAGCAAAAGTGGTCTCTGCATCAACACTGAAAAAACCAAGGTCGAAGTGTTTAATGTGAAAAGAAATGATGGTTACAAACCCAACATTAGAATGGGAAACACATTGTTGAGTGTCTGTAATAAGTATGAATACCTTGGCATCATAATAGATAATAACCTGTCCATGGAGTATACCATTAGTAAAAATGTAAGCTCAGCTGCAAACAGATGTAAAATGTTAGGTCAAATGGGAAGGAGAATGTCCACAGCTACTGCAATACTTGTATATAAGCAGACCATCCTACCAGTACTTGAATATTGTGGTTATCTTCACAACGGTATTATTCAGTCACAGCACAAGCGGCTGCAGCTGATGCAAAACCGCTGTTTACGCGTCAGTCTGCGACTGCAAATGCGCTACCATGTACTTAATTTACACACAGACACCAAAATAGATTACCTAAGTGTTCGTTTTGATCTGCAGCTGCTGTTACTATTATATAAATACCTGAATGGTACTAACCAGTCCCCTGCAGAGCTAGGTCTTGCATACTCTAATCCCCCCGCGTGTGGAAGAGTCACCAGATCCACAAACACTGGTCTCTTGCAATACCCCCCCAGTAACACGTTAACCTACAGGAGAAGTCCCTTATACAGGGGCATAGACCTCTGGAATAACCTAAATGTCTCATGTCGCCTAGCCGCGAATAAATCCCTCTTCAGGTCAAAGGCCCTAACCCATATTCGAGCCCTACACCTTGCCAAATTACGCTTACAGAGATAGCAAGACTAGCTGGTCCCATACCTGCCTGCTGTTAAACAAAGAATCACAAATATTATTATATATATCGGCATTGTTCATCCAGTTTAATTGCCTTCCCATATGCATAAATCATGTATTAATGTATGTACTTTGGTTGTATTAATTAGAAATGTATTAGTTTATTGTGATTACAGGGGAAATCATGACGCTGCCCTCCTATATCTATATAGGACGTTGATTGTGTGGCATGGCAGTACCTAGTATCTCTATATCTATTACTCATAATAACCAAGGAGAGGAAATATTCCTCATTTTGAATGTATCGTATTTTTGAAAATCACCAAGTGAATAAATACGTTATAAACTCAAAAAACAGATGTTTAAAAGGCGTTATTAAGCAGATCATAAGAACGCTCTTCTTTTCGCCTTTGAATATAATCTTACTTGGCAGATCCCATGTGTTTCTAAATTTGGAGCAGAAAGGCACAACTGCATCAATTATTAGGCTTCTGTCTGTTCTCATTACCTTCCCATTAACCATAATCTATCAAAAACCAAAATAACCCAAATTAACCACAAAAGAACAAAACATTCAGTTGTTAAAAATAACTATATAAGATGACTTCCTTTCTAGTCTGATTTCGGTGATTCCCTCAATCAAGCATTCGCAAAATTGTGGAAGTAGCCTAGGTGCTCATACCATTGGATTTTAAGACATAATCCCAATATGAGATAATTCATCATGCTTGTTTCCTGATTGTTTTAAAGCTAATATCTTTTATTCGGCTCTTATCGTTGTGAATTTAAGAACCATGCAGCGCAATCCTATGCGTCAGCTTCCTCCATTTAAACACCACACTGAGAAACAGTCAGTGTCAGTGTCAACTACAGTGGCCCAGAAGGGCCAAATGGATAAGAAAAGGGAAAAGTGCAAAGTGCAAATCCAAAAGTGCAAATCCAAAAGTGATTCTTTTCTCGCCAAATCTGTCATCTTTCCAAACATCACTCTTTTTTTCGGATTCTGACCCTTTTTCCTCACCAAATTTACCAGTTTCCCGAAAAGTGTACATTTCTGGTAAACCTGACCTTTTCTGTGTTATTTGACATTTTTGTCCCACTACTGGCCTTCTCTTGCTCCTGAGCCCTACCCAATACCAAAAGATCCCTGTCACAAGCTGTTGACAGATTGACAGTATGACTTTGAATTGGAAACCTCAAACCTTAAACCACTTTTTGGTTTTCACTTTTTGATTTTCACTTTTCACTTTTTGATTTCCACTTTACCAAGACCACCCCCTCTTCCCTTGTGCTCTCTTGACAAAGGGCTATCTCCTTTGTCTGCCTATCAACCTAAAAGTCAATCTTTGGAAGGGTTTTTATTTCTTCTGTGCATATCATATCTTAACAGTTTAAGAAAGCCCGCAGTGGTAACTAAAATAATGCATATAAGATAGCTTTAATTATTGAATAAGATGAACCAAATTAAGACAGAACCTAAGAAAGAGACATGATAATTCAGCCTCTGTTATGGTCTCAAGCACACGCTATACAACTCTTTGTGAAAGGTTCCTCATGACAACTCTCCCGTGAAAAGTAAGGTGATTATGAAATAATCTAGAATATTACAGCCATTAGATGATACTTAATGAGCACAGCAGGAATTCCTCAACATGTTTTATGCTTCGAGCATAGAAATCACATCTAGGCAGATAGATAATGTTGGGCTAAACCATGTAATGTTTGTTAACCATGTCACAGTGTCAGTTTTACAAGCCTTGATTTGTCTTCTGGGGTGGTAACCAGGAATTTCAGCAGGATCTACCTCATGTTTGTTTTTTGATCATCGGCAAGAAGACCCTGAGGTATGTATAAATTGGATAAATTTGGTACCACGGGAAAATTGGATACTGTATTACCAACAGTGCCGACCATAGAGGTTGGTTTAAAAGTGGGCCATCTAAAAATAGGTCAAAGGGCATCAGAATCATGCTAAATCATAGCACATGACCCCTGTAAATTTCAGTCACATACTTTTTTACATACTAATTTATATGAAGTTATAGCACAGCGGCCGGGCATGGAGAACAAAGCATTTCACACCTCCTGTAAACTGCATACAGCTAGTGGTATAAAGTAGTTATATACCCATAGTTATAGGCCTAGTACCAATCACTGTATTTCGCGTACAGATTGGTACACGTCCTATATGAAAAGCTTGGAGATATAAAATCACAAAGCGACTTCTCTAGCCTATTCTGATCAATTCCAGATCATAGTTTTGGTTCAGGTTAACCAATTCTTTCAACCCTGATTGTAATGAAACTATATTCTGTAAATAGACCTTAAGGTCTGCTTATGAATAGGACTTTTCTTTTTCTTTTGATACATCCAGCGTAGCATCTTGGACAAAATGAGCCCAAGTACATTATCTATAGTACTAGTAGGGGTCTACATCCACATAGCCCATAGCCACTATGCGTCAGTCTATACTGTACCAAAGTAGGATTAGCTCTCAGGTACTTGCCATAAAACGTTTCCATCAAAGTTTGGATCTGCCATTTGCGATATATATATATATATATATATATATATATATATATATATATATATGGATATATATATGGATATGTATATATGGATATATATATATATATATATATATATATATATATATATATATATATATATATATATAATTATATATATATAATTATATATACATATGTATATATATAAAAGCCTTGCATGTCTTTCAAGTAAGACCAAACCTGTAAATATGTTATGAGCTTTCTCAAAGCAGCATACATGACAAGGGATAATAGCACTCTCAAGTATACTATTATGGATGGAACACTAAGAAGAAGACCTCAGCTCTTACCGTTCCAGGAATTGAACAAAACCACTCAGAGAAAAACATAAGTTTCAATGGTATCATATCAAGGAAAGACATGCAGTATATATATTTCTTTGGAAGTAGATCAAGAAAGATGAGGCTTTAAATTTGTGGCTGGCATCCTGGCAATTGGTGGTAGTATATAGCTGAAAGATATCGATTGTGATATTCCATGCCTGTCCAGTATTAGATTCTATCTAGCGTTGAAATGTAAAAACTAACAGGCTTGGCCGTGTTGCCATCTGTTAGTTTTTACATTTCAACGCTGTTTTATACAAATAGGCCCAGAAATAAAGGGATTTATATTCAGTTATCTTGGGCCTACACCAAACATAATTCTTCAAAGGCTACAAAGCAAATATTACTCAAATAAGGTTGAAGAGTGTAAGGATGATCCTGCCAAACTCTGGAAATTAATTAACAGTCTAGCCCCTAAGAAGACAAGAAATATAAAATTGAAATTGCAAAATGACGACGGTGTCACCATACCTGATAATGATCTGCCAGACAAGATAAATTCCTTTTTTGCCAATGTGGGGGCAAACCTAGCTCATAAAATCACGGTTGATCCAAACTACATGCCTCCCCAATCCCCAATTTACCAGGGGGAGCAAATGAGATTCTCTAACATTAGACAAGACAAACTAGACAAAGAAATTCACAAAATAAACATTTACAAATCATCAGGGCTTGCACTCTCCTCCCGGCTGCTAAAGGACGGATTGCTGGCCTTAAATGTACATCTCTGTCACCTTCTGAACCTCTCATTGGCTACCGGCGTCTTCCCTGCTGCCTGGAAAAAAGCTCTAGTAGTACCTATCCCTAAAACAGTAAAACCCAAATCAATTGGTGACTTGAGGCCTATCTCACTCTTACCCATACCGGGCAAAATAATGGAGCGGCTAGTACACTATCAAATTGTTAGCCACATTGAGGAAAACAACCTTTTGGCAGACTCACAGAATGGGTTCAGAAAGGGTAGATGTACTCATGACACTGTATTCAAAATCATTCATGACATAAACTTAGCCTTAAACTCCGAAAACACGCTTGGTGCTATATTCATAGACTTCAAAAAAGCATTTGATACCATCAACCATCCTAAATTAGTACACAAGTTAGCAAACTTTGGCCTTCATGACTCTGTAATACACTGGTTTGAGAACTATTTAAGAAACAGGCAGCAAAGAACTTTTGTCAACGATAAACTCTCTGAATGGCAGGACACTAAGTTTGGTGTACCACAGGGATCTATACTGGGCCCTCTACTCTTCATATTGTTTGTAAATGATATCGTCGCCTCAGTATACAAAGGTCGTAAGTGGAAAATTCATGTTTTGAGATATGAGCAAAATAAGAAAAATCAATGTGATCTTTAGGCTGTAACTTTTTAAAAACGTGGTATATTTCCCCAGAAATCATCCTACATATAACCACAAATAACTAAAAACAAATTACATGAATGATACTAAAATATCCTACCTAATTCCTTAGTTAATATGGCAAAAATTAGGAAAAAAAGGGGAAAATTAGGTCACTTACGACCTTTGTATACTGAATTTCATACATATTTTTGTCCATCTATTCAGAATACAAAGGTTGTAAGTAATTTCCTCAGTTCAAAACTGTAAATAAGTGCCCAAATAGTTGATTAATTCAAGCCTTATGGTCACTAAATGAATCGTTTATATTTTTAGTTGCTTATATCACCTAAAAGAATTATACACAACTTGATGTTGCCTAGCAACAGTGAAATTTCGGCTAAAATAAGCAATTTTAGTAATTTTCCCATTAAATTCACCCCCTTTACACTTCAAAGTAAGCATATTTTGTAAAAATTTTATCCTAAATGTACCTATACAATAGGAATTATATAAAATGGTTAGAAAAAACACACAAAATAAGTTATTTTAATGACAAAATGCATTGGGGTTAGAATTTCCACATCACTTACGACCTTTGTATACTGAGAAAAAGATCATTTTCTTAGTTACAACCTTTGTATACTGAGCTATAACCTCCCAGAAAAGGGTCATTTTTGAAAAATTCCAAAAATTGTCAAAAATTTATTGGATAAAGAAAAATATTAAAGAATAAAAAAAAAATCTAATTTTTTCACTTACAACCTTTGTATACTGAGGCGACGATATACACTATGTTCAAACCCAGTCAAAAGTCACACTGTATGCTGACGATACGGTCATAACATTTAGTCACCAAGACCCAGGGACTGTTGGCCAAACACTACAATCTGATATGTCGCTGATAAAAGCATGGTGTGATTTCAACTGTCTCACCATAAATGTAGGTAAAACCAAAACACTGTACTTTTCTGAAAGGACTAACTATCACTTTCCTGAAATAATGTTAGAACGTGCTGCCCTAGAGAATGTTAAATCGTACAAGTATCTTGGCATAATTCTGGATAAGACACTCACTTTCCAAGAGCAGCTAGTGGAGACCAACAAAGCAATGAACTCTAAAATCTGGCTCCTGAGACAATTGCGACCACTGCTCACCCAGAATGCCTCTATCACAGTACTGAAATCAATGATTTTACCACAAATTGACTCTAGTCTAATCTTCCTTTCAGGGCTAACCCAACTTGATTTCAACTCATTACAAGTACTACAGAATATTGCAATTCGAATTTGTCTGAAAATTTATGTACCCAGAGAGGTCCATGTAGATGTGATTCACTCAAGAGTTAAAATCACCAAGGTTGATGTTAGGCTAAAATACTTGCAGAGCAATTTATGTTATAGATTAGTCAAACGAGATGGAATTGACCTAATTCAACATAGGAACACTAGAGCCGCTGATGGCCCACTGATAAAACAGCTAAATCCTAGACTGACTAGACACTCCAAAAATCCTTCCTACAAATCCATTGACACATGGAACGCACTCCCCCCTCACCTGAGAAACACAGAAGAGAAGAACTGTTTTAAAGCCAGGTTAAAAGGTTATCTGAATGGTCAATTTCCTCTCATCTTACAGGACTGAAGTGCTCACTTGGTGCTTACTAAGGAGCAGCTCAGTCTGCCAAACTTTACACTTTATCCTTTTGATGTCTCATGTACACCTGTTATTGCTCATCATAATTTTAAGCCACCACGTATCTGTACTCTAAATGTAGACACACTGTGTAAACATAGGATAGACTGTAGACAAACTTTGATTATAGTACGCGGCTTAAACGTAGGTTAGATAATAGATAAGCTGTAGACAAAGGTTAGACTAAGCCATAAGAGGCCATATATCTGTACTGTAGAGTAGACAACTTTATGTTTAAGACACTGATACCTATATTTTTACATATGCATATATGTCTTAATTTGTGCTGAACCATCCCATCTCATCTCATTTCATCTTAAGCCCTAGAGTTATCTTATCTGTGTAGTATTAGTTGTATGTTATCTGTGTAGTATTAGTTGTTATTCCAAGAAGCCCTGTATAGGTACAATCCTCGGAGGCCAATTGTAGCATGTTTTTATGCACTTGATGTTGCAATGTTAACCACTGGGCATTATGTACCTGTTCAGCCCAACTGGTGAACGACGGAAACCAGCGTTTCTTTACCCAAGATGCTGTCTGTACCAGTTTAACAAATCAAATCAAATCAAATCAAATCAAAGTATTCCCTTTTTTATCCCATTAAAGGAGGACCGTTACGCTTGGCCTTTTACAGAGGAGGAGTTGGTTTGACACAAATGATACAAATAATCAAGTATTGGTATTCTCATTAATTTTAATTCTGGTCATAGCTAGCTGGCAACTAATTTCAATGTTTTGAGTATTCATAATCATTGCGATATCTTTTTACCAAGAAGTTCTTCTCTCTCATACGTTGCTTTACTCTTTTATAATAGTAGTAGGTCTAATTTGAACTAGAGCTTAAGTTTATTTGTTAAACATTATTTTTTATTTGTGGGTGTAACCTGATCTGTGTCAGGATCAGAAGCCCTCCTGAGGACCCGCCACCTCATGATAGGTATTTTTAGCCACATGAGATGACAATAGGCCACCTCGAGTATAAATCCCCACCAACATCAGTCCTGGTAAAATCAGGTTAATATTCCCTCATGTTGAGGAGGCCCCCATATTATAAAGGGAAGTGTATTCACAGACAAATGGTTCAAATGGATATCTAGAGGTCACATATCAAATAGCGAGAATCCGAGAAAAGGTCTAGAACAATTTTTGAGAAGATGACAGGATTCCGGGTACTCAAAATTATGTGTACTGTATATAAGGGACGAGTAAATGTAAGCACTGCTGACAACCTGTAGTCTAGGCTTCTAATACCCATTTTTACGCACAGGTTAGGCGGCCTTATTTATTACCATGTAAACAAAGAAAAAATTGAGCACCTGTGGTCTAGGCGCAGGTAAGGCAAAATGGACGATCATACATACAGGTAACAGAAGGCCCGGTGCCCCCCTGGTGTGGGGCTCGGGAACTAACACTGTAACTCTCCCTCTGGTGAAATATAGGGCAATAACCATATGATAGTAATTGGTCTCATATATATATATATATATATATATATATATATATATATATATATATATATATGTGTATATATATATATGTGTATATATATATATATATATATATATATATATATATATATATATATATATATATACATATATATATTTATATATATATATTTATATATTTATATGTAGGTTGAAAGGGTTAGTCAGTACAGACTACCCTATGCTCGTCATATGTGTGTTAGTCACAATGGCAAAGTTGTCAAAAATGACTGAGGGGTCAGTCAGGAGTGGCTAACCTAGGTTCATCATTGGAGTGTTGTATTTGTTTACCAGTAGTTGGTGCCACCTGTAAGATACTATAATGACTATTCAGTGGCTCCCCCTGGAATTAAAAGACTAAGGTTAGTTGGTCAGTATTGACCAACCTGACAATAATAACCTACCTAGGTTGGTTGTATAGGGAGCCAAAAAATGGTACTAGTGGCTGAGAGATTGGTCGTATAGGGAGCCTAGGAATATCAGTTTAGTGGGGTATCAGATTAGCCCAGAATTCCTCAGAATGGCTTGTATCCGGGCGTAAGAATGACCAATATTCAGGAACCAGGTATACCTTTAGGGCACATTTTTACATATAGCCTTTATTTTAGGGACCTACATTCAGGGTGCCATTCCTGAGAGCTGACAACCAACAGAGCAATTAGCCAGGTGGCTGATCTTCCTGCCGGCCAATGTCATCCACATGGTTTTGGCTCCAGTCGAGTCCTTAGTAGTTCAATTTCTAATAAATCTGAAAGCAGTTGAATCCTCTTTATGTAGACCAGTATGCTTCCTGTCCTCAGAAGGGTTTTGGTATAAATCATCCTCTAGTAAAACTGATTTGTGAATAATAACCAAATACATTACGAGTGAACATATCCCAGCAATATGCCTAAGCATGGCCCTTTATAAGATATAATAAACCGACAGCCCCTTCCGCTTATCATCCTTACCCTGGCCAGAGGGGAATCAAATCACACTTGACTTTTGTGAAAGCACTTCGTTGAATTAAACTTAATGTTCTATGTGATTTTGATAGATCAAATATGTAGCCTTGTTTTTTATTATCGACATCTAAGTGATTAGGAGCTTCTAATATTACAGGAATATGCCATTACGCTACTCTTAGGGAATTAGGGAGATAGTTGAAAGATCTCCAAATAGCCTGCACTTTAACTAGTAGTCCTACATGAAACATAAACCATGACCGTGTCCTGATGTGACCTAGTATCGAACTACTTGAGCCTTTCAGCAACTAAGTACCCTTCAACACATCATTCTATAATCCAGAGGCTTCACATATACCCCTAAGGTAAGACCTACAAGAGAAAACGCTATGCTGCCATAATTCAATAATTATTCAGTTAAAACCCTTCTTGAAGGCATAGTAGGTTAAACAAGTACAGATCTGTTTTCTGTACCAAAATGTATTGTGGTATCTCTTTCAATCATTATAATGGCATTCAATGTGTTATATCATAAGAAACTATTCTGTTTGTAACATGGTTATTCAACCTTCATGGATACCAACAGTGCTCATTAGTTATACCGATCCTAACCCTTACATGCCCAGAACTCCAACAATGAGCTCTATGCTATGCATCTATATTAAAAGCATCACCCTGACTTTAATCATCGGATCGGGGTAACCTCAGGACCAAACGAGTCCAGTTTTCAAATGATACCAACATGATTATATTAACATGGGTGGTTCGATCAAATGAGACATGGATTCACCTGGATTTGAGCTAAAAATACTATTGGAAGTAATAGATTATGCCTCTGGTAATAATGAGGAAGATTAATCATAGCAATCCAATATGACTAGCTTTATTTGGACAATTTCTTCTAGAGAAACCGACTACATGTACAGTGTTGGGATTTTTATTTTTCAAAGAAATGCCCTCATTTCATTTAGAATAACGTTTTCCAAGCCCAGCCTAAATTTCCAGCTAAAAGAGCAGAACTATATACCATCAGGGCATTACTTTTGATACCCGTGAAAGAAATTTTTCCTGTTGCCATGGTAACCCGAATTAAAATGGTGACCCAAGTTTAATGGTGACAAGTCTGCCATTTCAACATCTTTCAAAAATTATATTATAAAGCATAGGAATCACGTTATTTGTAACCTTATTACGTGAACTAAGCTATAAGGCATTTTGCTCTGTGGTAGCGGTTGTCTCCTGTAGCTAGTAGAACGGACCATGGTGTCTTTTAGTCACGTTGTGCTTGCCACAAAAGAATGTGCCATGCCTATTCCAGCGGGTTCTTTAAATAGGTGTAAGCAAATGCCAGAAAAATGTCCCTTGAATAATTCATGGAGGCGGGGTCATTTCTCTTCATGCCTCCCTCCACGTTCCCCCACCCCCTCCCATCACCCAATTTGTGAACGCTCAAGGCAAGATCATTTTGGGGGATGCCCTCCCCATGTGCCTGTAAGGTATTCCCATTGTTAACACATCCCCCTTTGCTCTTTCATCAGTTGACCTAGATCAGGCTCCCTAGCCATATGTATCGGCCTTCTGGTATGTAAGGAAAAAAGACTTATATATAGAAGAAGAATTTTAGTTATAAATTCAATTTTATCAACTGCTAAACTTCATATATATGTCAATTTCTTCAAGGTTTTACTAGAGTACAACCTGGTATGTACAACTGATCGGATGTTTTTCTCACAAATTTGGTGCAGCAATCATATCTACCTTCTTCTGAGCTATTCTCCTCATGTTTACTTCAATTATTTGGTATACTACTTAGAGAAATTGATTATGGGATCTTTTGAAATTCATGAGTGCTAATGTAAATGGGTTTTCTTCAATTCATGATGGCTTCATAGTTGAAAAATAGAAACAAATGTCTGCAATATTGATTATAAAATGCATATTCTATATTTTAAAGAGCCGGGTCATCTCCCACAATGGCTTCATAATTCACCCCTATATGGAGGAGGCATGCAGGGAGGAAAGCAACGAAAAAGAAAACAACCATAGATTCAAAAGTCACCAGTAGGGTCATTGTAAAGAGTTACCGGGACCTGCTAAAAGGTCTAATTCCTGTCCTTTAGCATATCATGTATGCTATGTCTCATGGTATATGTTTCCCAGCTTGGCTTAAGTTATTTCCAAGTATTTTTCATCAATTAATGATAAGAAGTCTCATATATAGAAATTAAAAGAATTCTTTTCAAAAACAATGAATCACGGCTGCAAGATAGACACAAGTTCAGGAGACAGTAGGCAGGTAGGTAAACTTGTATTGTTTAACATTAACATATTATTCTGAAGTCACATTGCCACATGTGAATTGTGTAGTAAACATTTCTAGATAAAGATAAGTGTTTATTTTCTTGTACATCTTAGTAGAATCGATCATTGAGAGGAATGTTCGCATTATCTCCTGATAATCCAAATATTTCATGAAATTCGAATGTCAGGCAATATAAGAAATACCCAAAATGCTAAATGGGAAATACAAATCAGAAGCAGGGTACCATTAAAGATTTTTTGCCGGGTATGTTTCAAGTACAAATGCTATGACAAATTTACATTAGGCCTTCTGGCCCGATGCGACACCGATGCTCATGATTACTTTCTATTTAAGCTGTCACTCTAATACAAAATAATACTAAAATACAATAAACTCCAATCAGATCACTTAAGTATGTTAAGAGATAAAGAAAGGATCTTCTGATATAGGGTGGAACCTCCTTGTGGGTAGACTGGAGCTGGATGAGATTGATGCTTATTCAGTTCAGCAGCAAACTCATTGGAGGCCACATCCTACCAGTCAAGTCAGAACCCAATTTTTGTCAAGGCATGGCTTGAAGATGAAGGGGTTCCTCTACTGTTTTACCCCTGTAACAAGCCTTTCTGTGTATCATCTGATCCATCAGAATCCATGTGTCTCTCTCCCCCTTATTCTGTGATAAATCTCACAGAAAGGCGAGGAAACACAAAAAGATCACTTGGGGAATATAGAATGAACCCAGTTATACGTCAGCAGTCTGAGCTGGAAGAAAACGTGGCAGAATAAATATATAAAATCTTCTGAACTCTAGGTGGGTTGATTGATGCATTGGCTCCATGATTGTGTTTGCTGCACTATAAGTATGAAATCTTAACAGTCTTAGTAACATGGATGCACTTTAGTAAACATGGGATGTACATGATTGGTATATTTTGACCTTCGTGTTTATTCATGTTCCGTTGCAATTCCTGCTTCATTCTCTAATGTATTCATTAGCTTTATTTATTAAAAGCAATGTCCTTTGTAAAGAATAACGAAATGACACAATGTATTCAATGACAATGTGTTCTTTTGCATGACTTCTTTCTTTACTTATTCTCCATGACTGTTTCTTAATACATATTGTAAGTATTGTAGCTGTTGGCTATTCTAAAAAAGGCATCGGCTATGAAAAACTCCAGATTCGAAAATAGGTTGTTCAGAAATTACATTTTATTCATTCTGACATACGGCTCGTAATCATACAGTCGGATAGTAACAATCAAATATGCTTCGGAACACCAGTGGTCATATGAACATACAGGAGGTATACGCTCACGGTCTAGTACATTATTCCTGAGATCCAAGGCTCTCTTCCATCTTGGTCGACTCCATCTGGACCAGACTCCACAGAGGGAGTTCTGTGCCCGGAGTTGTTCACCAGTGCGTCTATCTCCTCTAGTTCCCCTAGAGGGTGGAACAGAGAAAGACGCAGGGTGACCAAGTTGGAAGCAGCAGCAGGACTAGGCCAAAAAGGTACAACAGAGTTCGGGGAATCTCTGTTGTGGAGCAGTCAGGCTGGCCGAAGTGCACAGCAAGACTGGGTCCTCAATTAGCAGAACCTCAGGCCTTATATACTGATCCTTATGTAATTCTCTCCATTACTCGTAAACACTTGAGTTCCCGAGGAACTCCGGGTAACCATGCACCGGTGCATCCGGGCCGACACGGTGCCCGGGATACGTTGGGTGACACGTGGCGGTCTCGGCTCAATGCACATTACCAGGTCGCGCTCCACCAATCCTCATGTGCAGGCTTATGTAACCACATACCCGGCACTAGACAGGAGTGCGGCCTGGATACAAGGCAACACACATACTCAATATAACCCAAACTGGTTCTATAGAAATAGTACAGCGGCGTCCCACTACACTATTGTGTTGCTTTGACATATCGATACTGTCCTCTGTATGTATTGCTTTACTGACAATGGGTGCCCAAGAACTAGCCATTTCCAGGTGGCTGAGATATATTGATGATAATCCAGTTCAGCAGCAAATTTATTGGAGCCGAAAGCTTACCAGGCAAGTCATCACCCATTTTGTATCCATGCAAGGTGTGAAGGAAAGAAGGTCCTGTTTTATAACCTTCACAAGCCTCTCCCGGATGTCATATGATCACCAAGATATATTTGTTCTTTTCTCTCTTTTTTTTGTAGGTTAAACCTCTCAGAAAGAAATAGCCAAAGTGTTATGTGCAAGATTTGGCTGGAATCTTGCAAATTTGTCATGAAATCATCACTGCACGAACTTTGCCTTTTACATTGGATTTACATTTGGTGTAGAGGCCGATTTTACAGAATATTACAGACCATTACATACATTTACAAAAATATTTACCTCAAATGTAAAGCTGATCAAAATTGATCTTTGCATGGCTTTACTACCCTGACCAAAGGTCGTAATGGCTGTATTTACACTTTATGCAAGTGCTTGTAAATGTGAGTAATTTCGACCATTACACCTTGCACAAATCCCTGTTAAGGTCTCACCAGCCTAAATCTGGTCACTTCTGGGTTTACTGGCCAAAGAGTCCCTTATGAACTTTGTTATTTTGCGGAATTTAGCCTATAGGGGAGGGAAAGAAGGGTTAAATACATGGTTATTTGTTATTAGGGTGATGAGAAAGTGTTTATTTATAGTCCTAAAAGAAGGATTTATCTACTCCCTATAAACAGTGTAGGTTTATGGGGGTGAAACGGCCCTATAGTGTATCTATACGCTGCGTAAGCCTCACTGTACAAAACCACTACCCCGTTACTATGGCGATTCATGCAAAATCTAGCCTGACTTTTTGGGGTCACACCCGTTACATATTTTTCTGCATGTCATAAGCTAAATTTTGGTATAGGTGGCTAAACACTGTGAGAGTTTTAAGTGTCTCAAATGGCAGGTCAACGGTGTTCAATATTGAAATTTCCGAACGCGGCCTAGTGCTTTAGGGTGGTGACACCTTAAAGGGAGGGCCTTGCATTGGTGGAAATAGTAGGCAGGGACTCATTTTTTTCATTGATTTTCTTTATTTTTTTGGAATATTATGCAGTAGGAGTGAAGTGGATTCAGTGTGCTTGCTTATCATGGCTTTAGGTAGCACATTCCATTGGTTACTATGGGTTGCTATGGTAAATAAACAACAATGATAGGCCCCCGGGGCCTAATTTGGGGCTAAAACTGGTAATTTTGACATGAAAATCATCCACATACTTGCCCTCTGGCTCTCTCTAGCCTTGTCTATAACTCTCACAGGGGTTAGGGGGGTATACCTTCTGAAACCTCATGTCTTAAGCTTAATTTGGAGTGGTATTTGTATAAACTAAGTCAGGCTAGATTTTTTCGGTAGGTTCGTCGAGAAAGAACTCGCTTAAACGGCTGCAATCCGAGAAGCTGAGAATCCGACTACAGTGTTGGGATTTTTATTTTTCAAAGGTATGCCCTCATTTCATTTAAAATAACGTTTTCCAAGCCCGGCCTAAATTTCCAGCTAAAAGAGCAGAACTATATACCATCAGGGCGTTACTTTTGATACCCGTGAAAGAAACTTTTCCTGTTACCATGGTAACCCGAATTAAAATGGTGACCCAAGTTTAATGGTGACAAATCTGCCATTTCAACATCTTTCAAAAATTATATCATAAAGCATAGAGATCACGTTATTTGTAACCTAATTACGTGAACTAAGCTAAAAGGCATTTTGCTCTGTGGTAGCGGTTGTCTCCTGTAGCTAGGAGAACGGACCATGGTGTCTTTTAGTCCCGTTGTGCTTGCCACAAAAGAATGTGCCATGCCTATTCCAGCGAGTTCTTTAAATAGGTGTAAGCAAATGCCAGAAAAATGTCCCTTGAATTATTCATGGCAGCGGGGTCTTTTCTCTTCATGCCTCCCTCCACGTTCCCCCACCCCCTCCCATCACCCAATTTATGAACGCTCAAGGCAGGATCATTTTGGGGGATGCCCTCCCCATGTGCCTGTAAGGTATTCCCATTGTTAACACATCCCCCTTTGCTCTTTGATCAGTTGACCTAGATCAGGCTCCCCAGCCATATGTATCGGCCATCTGGTATGTAAGGAAAGAAGACACACGAAATTATAGTTATAAATTCAATTTTATCAACTGCTAAACTTCATATAATTATGTCAATTTCGTCAAGGTTTTACTAGAGTACAACCTGGTATGTACAACTGATCGGATGTTTTTCTCACAAATTTGGTGCAGCAATCATATTTAACTTCTTCTGAGCTATTCTCCTCATGTTTACTTCAATTATTTGGTATACTACCTAGAGAAATTGATTATGGGATCTTTTGAAATTCATAAGTGCTAATGTAAATGGGTTTTCTTCAATTCAGGATGGCTTCATAATTCACCCCTCTAGGGAGGAGGCATGCAGGGAGGGAAGCAACGAAAAGAAAAAAACGACCATAGATTCAAAAGTCACCAGTAGGGTCATTATAAAGAGTTATTAACATATTCTAAAGTCACATTAATTGCCATATGTGAATTGTGTAATAAACATTTCTAGATAAAGATAAGTGTTTCTTTTCTTGTACATCTAAGTAGAATCGATCATTGAGAGGAATGTTCGCATCATCTCCTGAAAATCCAAATATTTGATGAAATTCGAATGTCAGGCAACATAAGAAATATCCAAAATGCTAAATATGAAATACAAATCAGAAGCAGGGTACCACTAAAGGTTTTTTGTGAAGTATGTTTCAAGTACAAATGCTATGACAAATTTACATTAGGCCTTCTGACCCGATGCGACACCGATGCTCACGATTACTGTCACTCTAATACAAA
This sequence comes from Harmothoe impar, assembly GCA_947462335.1. Lineage (NCBI taxonomy): Eukaryota > Metazoa > Annelida > Polychaeta > Phyllodocida > Polynoidae > Harmothoe > Harmothoe impar. The sequence goes on along the minus strand of OX381707.1, from coordinate 63,524,430 downwards.
ATAATACTATAATACAATACACTCCAATCAGATCACTTAAATATGTTAAAGGCTAAGACTTCTCAAACCAAATCGTAACATCCTTTGGCAGGGTCGTTGAGTTTATATAACACCTCAGTTAAATTTAGAATCGCACAAGCTCAATCCCTGAGATCCAGGCATGTCCTAGCCCTGTAGGATCGTTTTCCCTAGCAAAGTACCCCAAAAATGATGGCTCAGGCAACCAAGAAATAGGATGCTGGTTGTTCCCTTCTGGACAGCAATTCACTGCTCTACATAAGTTGCACTGGTGTGACCAGCAGTTAGACTATGCCAGTGGTAGTATACAATACTACTGATACCCACCAGTGTACTGACTGTCTAGACTACCACTTGTGTGTCCACAGAAAAACGGTATACTACCCCTTGAATAGACCACATCCCATGGATTCATTTAAAAATAAACACTTAAATACACAAGGATTTCTTTCTGTATTGTGTATGCCTAGAAGCCTAGTTCAATGATTAATTTAAGTAGGTTATGATAGCGTTATCCTGGTTTTATAGAATGTTTCATACCAAGTCAAGCCTGATATATGGTCCCCCTACCAATTTCACCTGACCAGGCCCGGTCAACTGGTTCAAGGTAATAGAGTTGTCCAGTTGTGCTATTTATGGCTAATTGGGGATCAAACAATCGCAGTGCCCTGTGCTGGGTGCAGTCAGTAGGGTTAGGAACTACATGATCCACTCTCCTCCAGTCTCAGAGATCGGCCCCTTTAAGAGATATGAGAGATAAAGAAAGGATCTTCTGCTATAGCCCAGTGGGCACAAAACCTTGATTCAACGTTGAAAAATGGTTGATATAGGGTTACAGGGTAGATCAACCTGTTTTCAACATTAATTCACTGTTGCAATTTCAACGTTGTCAACCAACACCTGTTTCAACATTGATGCAATGTTTGGATATCAACTTTGAATCAACTATGGGTTTTCCCACCTTTCCCACTAGGTGCCTCCACAACCTGCTCCTTAGCATTTCTATCTCCATGCTACATCAATTTTCCCTAATTGTAAGCTCTTATTTTCTCATCAATGTGAAGAGTTTGGATGCAAAACGACATATCTCCATCCCAGAATTGAAGCATGTAGTGCTTTTTGTAAAGGCACCCTGAGGTAAATTATTGTACCTTGGTACCAGAGTGTATACTTTGTAGGTCCTAATGTGATGAAAAATAATAAATCTTGGAAAAATATTTCACTATCCCTAATCTGGACTTTTGTCCCATTTTTGTCCCCATTTTAAAAATGGCGCTTATGTCGTTTTGCATCTAAACCCTTCATGTATACAATTGATCAAAATGTCATTCATTTTCATTGACAACTATGGTGTGTGCAGTTGGTTGACATTTGGAATTAAATGACAAGAATACATGCATGGTTTCGGTAAGACACCCTTTATGTTGCTAAGAATGATAGATAAAGCCTCAGTCATGACCAGGTCCGTTTGAAATGGATGTGAATGCCTCTTAGCGTGATCATCAGAGGCCATTCATGTACCCCTACCCTGGATAGTGCTAGAATTAGCATTTAATCTTGGAGAAATGGGGAGGGGGGATGTTGTAATGAAAATATATAAATTAAAGGAATGAGTCTACATAAGAATACTGTATCTAATATACTGAATCTCAAATAATGCACCAGCAGTGAATATCAAATCAATGTAAATCATTTTATTATGTTGATTTGTTGATTTGCAATGATCATATCAATGTTGAATCACTGATAAATGATCAACGTTGACGACCTCATCAATATCAACAAAATGATAACCCTGTATCAACTGTTGATATTATGTCGCTACACACATTGAATCAACATTGAATCAACTGAAGTTTGCCCACTGGGAGGGTGGAACCTCCTTGTGGGTAGACCGGAGATGGATGAGATTGATGTTTATTCAGTTCAGCAGTAAACTCATTGGAGGCCACATCCTACGAGTCAAGTCATAACCCAATTTTTGTCAAGGCATGGCTTGAAGATGAAGGGGTTCCTGTACTGTTTTAACCCTGTAACAAGCCTTTCTGTGTATCATCTGATCCATCAGAATCCATGTGTCTCTCTCCCCCTTGTTCTAAAATAAATCTCACAGAAAGGCGAGGAAACACAAAAAGATCACTTGGAGAATATAGAATGAACCCAGTTATACGTCAGCAGTTTGAGCTGGAAGAAAACGTAGCAGAATAAATATCAAAATTTTTCTGAACTCTAGGTAGGTTGATTGATGCATTGTCTCCATGATTGTGTTTACTGCACTATACGTTTGACATTTCAACAGTCTTAGTAACATGGATGCACTTTAGCAAACATGGGATGTACATGATTGGTATATTTTGACCTTCGTGTTTATTCATGTTCCGTTGCAATTCCTAAGGGCTTCGTTCTCTAATGTATTCATTATAGTCCCAGAGCCCAGGCACTTTTAATTTCCTTTTTGTGACCAAAAGGTTTGAAGATACCGTCTTTTTCTGCTGAATTCAAAAATCCATTTCTTACAAAAATTCCGATGGTGCGTTTTTCCAATATGGCCGCCCAAAGTAACGATCGTCATCTTTTTCAAAAATGGCCTTCTTCACCCTTTGGACTTGCATTTCTACCTACGGGAGCTATCTAAACCTATGTTTATACTGGCCAGTGACCTAATTATCTTACTTTTACATTCATCAGATCAATACAGAACAGAACTTTTGAAAGGAATGAAGGTTGAAACCTCTAGGACTAGATAAAGGATGGAACATTAGCAAGGCATGAGGGATCGAGCTGATCAATCTGGGTAAAAAATGTGGAGATTACAGTGGCAGGTTTAAACCTTAGGTGGTGGCATTGTGTTAATTGAAACTAACAGGGATGTGACTGCGATTACGTCAAGGGTGGAATACACAGTTCTAAGCTGTGCTAATTAGGCCATTGCATGTGAGGGAAACACTCACTGTGAGACAATTTGATGAAAATAGGTCATCAAAAGGTCTGAAATCACTGATAATATGCAAGGTATGACAATGAGAATATCTATTATGCTACCATCATCTTCTAATACCCTGGAAATGTGGATGTAGCCACTTCAAATTAATGCCTATCGCCATTATTTGTAAAGATATGGCAAACATTGTAATTCTCAGTAATGGCTACCCTAACCCGGCACATAAAATGTATAGGAAAGGAAATTTGATGCTCTCAGAGTATTCCCAGACCCTGAAAATGTGGATATAGACACCTTAAATAACTGTATATCATCATTATTTACGAAGATATGACCAAAGTTGTGAATTTCTGTAATGGCCGCCTTTATCGAGCCCTATTTCTTAGAAATGTTATTTGTGTATATAGCATCACCCTAAACAAGTCATGATCAGATTAGGTCATACACCAGGTTTGACATGTGTGCTACCATGTAACATTCCATACCCCACATGCTAACGTTTCAGAGTTCTGCCTCCTGTAGATTAGTTCAAATTGTCAAAAAATGCCATTTTAATGGCCGCCATCTTGAAATTCATGAATGTATTGATCTGATGAATGTAAAAATAAGATAATTAAGTCACTGGCCAGTATAAACATAGGTTTAGATAGCTCCCGTAGGTAGAATGCAAGTCCAAAGTGTGAAGAAAGCCATTTTTGAAAAAGATGACGAACGTTACTTTGGGCGGCCATATTGGAGAAAACGCACCATCAGATTTTTGTAAGAAATGAATTTTTGAATTCAGCAGAAAATTCTACATAAAACAGTATCTTCAAACCTTTTGGTCACAAAAAGGAAATTAAAGTGCCTGGGCTCTGGGACTATTAGCTTTATTTATAAAAAGCAATGTCCTTTGTAAAGAATAACGAGATGACACAATGTATTCAATGACAATGACTGTGTTCTATTGCATGACTGCTTTCTTTACACATTCTCCATGACTGTTTCTTAATACCTAGTGTAAGTATTGTGTTGCTTTGACATATCGATACTGTCCTCTGCATGTATTGCTTTACTGACAATTGGTGCCCAAGAACTAGCCATTTCCTGCGCTGAGATATATTGATGATAATCCAGTTCAGCAGCAAATTTATTGGAGCCGAAAGCTTAACAGGGCATGTCATCACCCATTTTGTAGCCATGCAAGGCATGAAGGAAAGGAGGTCCTGTTTTATAACCTTCACAAGCCTCTCCCGGATGTCATATGATCACCAAGATATATTTGTTCTTTTCTCTCTTTTTTGTAGGTTAAACCTCTCAGAAAGAAATAGCCAAAGTGTTATGTGCGAGATTTGGCTGGAATCTTGCAAATTTGTCATGAAATCATGAAACCGGATTCGCTTATAGTTTATGTACATAGGATTGATTTTCGTATACAATAACCTCACATTTAGGTGTATTAGAGTGACAAGTAGTTCAATCGATTAAGTTATGCCTAAAGCCCACGTCCATGAGATGTATGACAGACTTAGGGCCATCTGGAAAACTCATTGTATGAGCTATGGCAGCCATTTTGTTCTACTATGCATCACCAAAACATACCAATATACACCTCCTTCAGACCAACAAAAGGATATAAGATTGGGAAAATAGATCAGTCAGTCATGTCATACTTAAAGTCCATGTCCAAATGATGAATCTCAGAGTTGGAGCCACCCGGAAAACTCATTATTAGAGTCATGGCAGCCATTTTCTTTTTGCTATCGACAAAACCTACTTACACACATACTAACACAATTCAATTCAAATGTTGGCTTATTTTTGGAACAAATGCTTCTGTCGGGCATGTCATGCTCTAGGTCTATGTCAATATAATGAATCTCGGGGTTGGTGCTACCCACAAGACACATGATTACAGCCATGGCAACAATTTTGCTCTACCTTCAAATAAAAAAACATGTCAGTCATGCCAGTATATGTCCATAATGATGAATCACATAGTTTGAGCCGCCTGGAAAACAATTAATTACAGCCATGGCATGTTCTCCTATTGCCATAATATACATTTGACCATCATTAGACAGTCAGTCATGTCATGCTCTATGTCCATCTAAATACTACTATTTCTCATTGATTGATACTATTTTCCCTCTTTGATCTTAGGGAAATATTTTTAATTTTCAAATATCTATATTATAAAGGTTAACTTGGGACCACACATATATATTTATTTGCTGTTTAGTTGGGAATTATGGTAGGAACCTGGAAGAATAGTTTGGAGGAGATCTAGAAACTGCCCAGTGGGCACGCCACCACTGATTAGTAGCTGCTCTGCTGGCTTATGACATTGCAGGGTGTAGTATCCATTCAGGCAGCACACACTAGTTGGTAACATTTAGCATGGTATTTGTACTCAATAATGAACTGAATATTAAGCTTTTAATAAGTGATGCACATGCAGGGCTACATATGCCTCCCTCATTAGGCGGGGCTATGCAGCTCTGGTTAGCTACAACAGCTGAAGGGCTACAGAAACAGGACTTATTAATGGTGGTTTTCATAATAACTAAAAAGGTCTACAATTTTAGTTCTTATTGAGCAGTGTATCAACATCCCCTGATAAAGGCTGCTTTTGCACTGTCTAATAACCATCACATGTAAGACCTTATTTGAGGTTCTGCAGGGCTGCAAACGTAGGGCTTATTAATAGCTGATTAACTATTGTCTTTGTAATGAATATCAAGCCCTGCAAATTAAGTTCTTATCAGTCAGTACATTGACATCCCTTAATAAGGACTATATTTGTATTGTCTAAGAACCACTTTATGTCATAACATTTTAATACCCAAGGGTAAGTTACATAGCTTACTGGTAATGCTAAGAGGTTTTGTGATGTTTGAGAATACTTTGTGTCTCCTTATTGTCTTCTGTTCTGGTACCTATTTGAGGGGGGAATACAACATGATTCTACAAGGAGATTTGGTGGCCTAATGAGTAAGTCTCTGGACTTGTGTGTGAGAGGTCCTGGGTGTGATGATGAAGGGGCCATGGCACCAAAATTTCCCAAGAGTTGTCCTGACAGGAGTCGCGTCTGTAAGTGTCAGTAGACAGACTGCAGTGAACCTTCGGTGTCCTGGTCTCCCATGAGACTTGCACAGATCCGCTTCAGCCAGTAGAAGCATAATACACTTGCAACTGGTAAAAGATAGCAGATATCAGTGTTGACGAAGGTGGTCCTAGCCGGGAGGGGAAAAGGCTACAATGGACCACTGGAGACTCTGAGAAAAGGTTGTGAGATCAGCCATCCCACGCTATCTGACAGTGAGTATGGTCAAGGCACATTGCACCACAGTCACCAGTTGGTTATCAGGTGTGTCAGTTTCGCCAGGGTCAGGAGCTAGGATGTGTTCACGGTGGTTGACTATGACTTGTACACTGTCAATACAAACTCAATTTTGATATAACACTTCTATTCCCACTTTTCTGTATATTGTGAGAGGTTCGATAAACACTTTTCAAAACCGAGAAGAAGTGGAGAAAAACTCATCCGAGTCTTTTGCTTATGCTTTACACAAAGAGCATGGGTGCATAGTTGAAGAGACGAATACTTCCCATCTATTTCCAAAATGAATTGAATGAGTTTTTCTTTCAATCAGATTCAAATCAGACAGTTTTTGTTTGTATCTCACTGCAAATAAAGCCCTTTTTAGCCAGTGCGTGAGCATGACATATGAAGGGCTGCTTTTGCTGTGAGTAGTATAGTATGTATCGGAACGGGACTATAGTTAAGTACTGTTTATTACTCAATCGACCTGCAGCCAATCAGAGGCCTCCATTTGGTCACGTGACCGGGAAGTGACCTACTTAGGGGATTAGTGGTGAGGTCACGTGACCTAGTTAGCCAATCAGAGGCCGCCATTTGGTCACGTGACCGGAAGTGAGGTCATATGACCTACTTATGGACCGGAAGTGACGTCATATGACCTACTTAGGGGACCGGAAGTGACCTACTTTAGGATCACGTGACCGGAAGTGACCTGATGAGTCACGTGACCGGAAGTGACGTCACATGACCTAATGGCCAACCGGAAGTGAGTGACCTGATTGAGGATCACGTGACCGGAAGTGACCTGATTGATCACGTGACCGGAAGAAGAAGAAGAAGTGACGTCACGCGACTTAATGAAGAGATGAGCGTCTTTAAGGGGTCACGGGCTTTAAAATGTGATATCTTTTTTTTTTGGAGGAGGAGGAGGAGGAGGAGGAGAAGGAGAGGAGGAGGCGAGTCTCTTATTTTTTTCGGTAAACTAATAAAAAACACTACGATATAAGTTGTTTTTTTTTTTTTCATTTTTTATTGTTTTACGAGCGACTGGAAGTGACTTATTGAACTAGGTAGAAGCGTTCTTTAGAGTGTATAAGGGGGGGGGGGGAGGGGAGGGGAGGGGAGGGGAGGGGGGGAGGGGGGCCCCTTTAAGATGCATGGGGAGGGGGGCGCTTTTAGGATGCATGGGGCGGGTGGTGGGGGGGAGGGGGGGGGAGGGGGGAGGGGGGCACTCTAGGGGGGTGGGGGGGCACTCTAAGGGGCGTTTGTCTCTTTTAAGAAAAAAAGAAAAGAAAAAGATTTCAATCGAGAGACACGCTTCTTCCTCTCGAGAGGAAGAAGCGTGTCTCTTCGTTTTTTTTTTGTTTATCACGTGCTTCGATGAGGCGATCAGCTGCGACTGGAGGAAGTGACACTTTAAGAGGGCGCGCTTCTTAATTGTTATGATATTATTTTTTTTTTACTTACTAATAAAGAAGACGTATGAAAATAAAACACAACAATTCACATGTCCGTCGTTCTCGTTGTTTCTTGCTTGATAAAGTCAAGTAATATCGTGATGCCGAGGTCAAACTTTCCCATGTCCTCAGTCAACACTCGAAGGAGTTCAAAAGGTGTACCGCCGGCACCGTCAGCTTCATCTTGCCACATTTTCAACACTCGGAAGGCCCACTCAGCGGGACTTCCTCCGTATTCGCATTCTTCAGCGATCTTATCTAACCTCTCAGGCGACAATTTTAAATGGTCCCCCACCTCTTTCCACCTGCTACCTAGACATCTGCCGAGGGTGCCCAAGTGCTTAAGCATCGCGCGCGAGTCGGGGTTTTCGAAATCCAACCCCTGTCTATGGAGAAGGGACATCCACTGAGCCAACAGTTCCACGCGTCTAATGCGGGTGAAGACGCGACCGAGCTCTCCCCATCTATGACGATGCGGGGTTTCACCCCACCAGACTCGGAACATCGCCGTACACAGCTCCTCCGGTGTCTTGACACTGCGCTCTACTAGAGCATCCATACGGGCGGCGGTAACTTTTAAGCTACTGCCCAACTCTCTCCAACAGCCGCTCAACTCTTTACCTAGTTGACGAAGCAAGGCGTCGCTATAGGCTAACCGCCGCTGTCCTACCTCTCTGTTCTCCCCATCGGTCTGCCTCGCGCGTCTCATGTCGTCAAGCCGCATTAACTTTTTTTCAGGTGGACAAGGCGGTGAAGGCGAGCTTGAAAGTGGAATAGCTTGAGCCATCTCGTCTCGTCTTGGCGGTGGCGGCGGCGGCAGTGGTGGCGGCGGTGGTGGTAGTAGACGTTACTGTGGTCAGAGGCGATATGGTTTTTTTCCAACAGAAATCAGAGCTTTTTATACAGAGGGAGTTTAATCCCATTTCCAACAGCACTCCAGCTGTGTAGCGACCTGTCCGCATGACGCTTTTTCAACCGCTCCGCTCCTTAAGAGCTTAGATGACGAGGGGTGTGTCATCGCTATCCGTGGAGACCAGCTGAAAACGGTGTTTCTTCCTCATCCATTAGCCTTACCTCCTACCCCCTACCTGAGGACGTCTCCCTCCCTCTGACATTCATTGTAACAAACGTCAGAGGTCAGGTGAAAATCGGATTTTTTTCATGCACAGCCTTAGTCTATTGAACTAGCCGGCCGCCGCCTGGCCGGCCCGGTCTACTCACCACGGCAGGAGGTGGTGATTTTTTTTTTTTTGTCTTACACTTAAGTCGCTCACCACATGCACACGCCTCTACTCACAGACAGACACGTTCGTCTTAGGGGGGTCCTGCTTCACGCCACACGCCTCCTGTAGTTTTTTTTGTACACACACTCTAAGCTCGTCACCGTTAATCCTTTATACAGCTAACGCGCGCTGAATGGCTGAACAGGGTGGTAAGTGGCTAAGCTCATGACAGTGGATCCCTCAAAAAAAAAAAAGAGGGGAAAGGGATCCAGCTGAAAACGTCATACCTTATGTCTTTGTGAATGGCCGCCGGTCAGTCGACGGCAGCAACCGCTTAATCCTTTATACAGCTAATGCGCGTTGAATTGCTGAACAGGGTGTTAAGCGGCTTAGCTCATGACAGTCGATCTCTCAAAAGGGGGGAAAGGGATCCAGCTGAAAACGTCATGCCTTATGTCTTTTGTTTCTCTTTGTGAATGGCCGCCGGCCAGCCGGCGGCAGCTGAACAGGGTCAGTAAGTAGCTTAGCTCTAGAAGCGAGAAGGCGTATATAAGGGGTCTGGAAACCTCCATTCACTCACTCATTCTTTTGCTGCTCTCTACAGTCACCACCATGAGCAAAAGACAACACCTAGCGCCGTCCAAGAACAAGAAGACTACGCGGAACAGCGCTCGTTTAGCGTCAGTGCCTCCTCTTGCTACTGAACATGAGACTACCGCCGCAGCCGCTTGGTCTTATCACCCTCCCGCTGTAGCGAGCGCTCGCGGCAGTAGTAGTAGTAGTAGCAGTAGTAGTAGCAGTAGTAGTACTAGTAGTAGTAGTAGTAGTAGTAGTACTACTGGTAGTAGTCGTCGTGCTAGCGACGTTGTTACACTCGCGACGGTACACGTTGCTGCTAAGCGCGCTGCCGCTGCTACTGCCGCCCCGCCTGCTGCGGCTGCTGCTGCTGCTGCTGCACCTGCTACCGCTGCGCCTGCTACTGCTGCGCCTGCTGAGGCTGCTGCGCCTGCTACTGTTGCGTCTGCTGCTGCGCCTGCTGCTGCTGCTGCTGCTTCTGCTGCACCTGCTGCTACCGCTACTACTACTGACGACAACGCTCCTGGCACAGCGCAGTACTGGCAACCGGGTTTTTACCTCCCCACTACTGTTGATGACTTTGATGACCTGCCGCACGTTGCACAGCCCCTCTCCTCCACCACTACATCGACCGACGCCCTCGACGCCGCTCGCGCTGAGAGTGACAGCTATTCGGACACTCAGCCCCTAAACCGAGAAGAAGAGGAGGAGGAGGAGGAGCAGCAGCAACAGGGTGAGACAGAGAACGACGCTGACGACGAGGCGTACGAACAACCCGAAGGGAAAGGGGTGGGCGGTACGTTTTTCGGCTTCCCTCTTCGACCTTTCGACCTCACTTCCTCCACTAGTAGCGTCCCGTCCGGTCCGTGGCGACTGCCCTCACCGCCACCTTACGAGGGCGGCGGCGCTTCATCTTCTACCGCTACACTCAGCACCGACGGCGTGTGGCTGCGCTGTTCCAACAACGAGGCCTCGGATACCACCAGCGCTGACGCTGCTCCTGCTATCGGTTCTGCTGCTGATTCAGCTCACGCTGATGGTGTTACTCATCCTGCGGGTGTGAAACGTTCTAAGGTGAGTTCCAGAACAACAAGGCCTAGTAAGAAGAGAAAAATACAAGAAAAAGAACGAGATGGACGAGAAGAAGCAGAGAAAACCTTCTCCCGTCCTCTCGGGTTAGAGTTCTGCTTAGACGGAGCTTTGACGCTGGAGATCTGGGAGGACGTGGCTAGACTGTCTAGGAGGCCGCGCTACACAAAAGACGGCCAGGTGAAAGAGGCGTCTCTGACCAGAAGCAAGCGAGTGCACTTCACGGCCGACGCGCTGCGCGAGCTCATAGCACGCATCGCCGATATCCGCGCAGTGGTGCGCATACGCGACACAGCGGCTGCGCAAGGAAAACCTAATCACACCCCCTGGTTCGCAGTGCTGGATGAGGAGGGCGAAGTGTACGCAGCTGTGAGCTACTACAGCGGTAAGAACCTCGTCCACGTGCGCAAGTACGAAGGTCCTGACAAAAAACCCACACAGCAGGGAGTGACGCTGTCCGCCAGAGCGCTCAAAGAGTTGGATGACAAAACAGAGATCATTCTGAAATATCTCGGCATAGATTCGGAATGAGAGACGCTCAACGCTCACGCGCGCGCGTTTTGACGTACGCTGTATGAGACAGACAGACGGATACACAGACAGCAGACAGAAAGATAAATAGATAGATAGATAGACAGATAGATTGATAGATAGATAGATAGTTAGACGGCTAAGTAGTTGGTAACTGAGTGAAAAAAAAAACATGACACAGTACGTATGCGAAAAGTGTTTCAAAATGTTTAAAAGACCGTACAACCACGAGAGACACGTAGAAAATTGTAGAGTAGTACCTAAGTTTTGCCCTCTATGCGGCGAAGGCGATTGCCGAAAGATCGCCTGTCGACGCGAATCTCTGGACGGGGTGACCGTCCCTCCGCGCATATGTGCTGTACCGAACGGGGAGGAAACGTTCACGGCGAATTGGCCTGCGATACAAACGGGCGTCAGGATGCACGGGACTCGCGTGAGTGTAACAAACTTCAGGCTACCAACAGGCGAGTTGAGTGACGCTGTAGATACTATGCGTCGCATTCACTTGACACAAAGATTCAGATACAAAGTGGGTTTCTCGGTAGGCTTACTCTTACAACACAGAGAAGACAAGAGCAAACTGCGCTACTTTCACGCCTCCCAGAACAACGCAACTCTCATACAACCGCTCCCTACTATAACTAATTCAGAAACTTTGGAAGAGCTCCTCTCAAAGATGGAAAACACCGTCGCTTGCGAGGAAGTACGGAAACTTTGCGACGCTGACACCAAGTGGCACGTTCTTTTTCCTACCAATTTGAACATTTGCGTTTACATGGGACCGGGGGAATTCCCCATAGGCGGTAGGATCACTCAGGCCGGTCGAGTTGGAAAGAGAAGCGGCGTGTTAGATTTTCCCAACAAGGACAACCTCTGCATCTTCCGCTGCATTTCCTTTCACTTATACAAGACCAGCAAGCGCGCTTCAGATTTGTTACGTCAGTTCTGTCCCGCTGCCACACCTGAATCCTTTCCGGGTCTGAACATCCGCGACTTACCCGCGTTAGAGAACTTGTTTGACGTACAGATAGCGGTTTACACCGCGTCGCGTCAAGTGCCGGGGCGGAAGTTGAGAAGACGCGTTACTCTGATCAGACCGCCTTCCAGAACTCTGGCCGCCCGAGGTAAAGTCAACCTACACCTGACGGCGAAAGGCGGTTTGCACGTCTCTCTCGTCACGGACTTCAACGCGTACGCGGGCATATACGAATGTTGCAAGTGTAAGGCGGCGTTCACCACCGAGTTCTTGCTGAAGAGACACAGGAACCAGCTTTCCTCTTGCCGACAAGTCAAGTTGCGCTACGTAGGCGGCATCTACCAAAATTCGAGAACGATTTTCGAAGCGCTAGCAGACTTCTCCATTCTTCCCCCCGACGGACATTCCGGAATCTACCCTTACAAGATCGCCTTCGATTTCGAGGCTTTCTTCAGACCGTGCAAAGAACCGTCGACGGAACACGTGTCCCTGCTGTGGGATCACGTCCCTTTGTCGGCTGGCGTCGCATCCGACTTTCCGGGGTGGGAGGGGCCCGTCTGCTTCGTCAGAGAATCCGACGCAGATTCCGACCCCTTGTTGGACCGAGTTTTAAATCACATAAACGAGAACGCAAAAGTCATCGGGGAAGCTGTGCTAGAACTTTACCGACCGACCTTAGCGAAGTTAGATGCGGCGATAGGTGAAGCTCTCCTGCTGGTGGAGGCGACGTTCACCCCTTCTCCAGGCGGCTTCGCTGCGGCTCAGACCAGACACCCGTTAGTTCAACTGAAGAAGCGGCTTCTGAGATACATCCGTCAAGCTCCAGTCGTGGGCTTCAACTCGGGGCGTTACGACTTGAACCTGATCAAAATGCGCCTTCACTCGTTCTTCGCCTCCGGAGACCGAAGAAACCAAGAATTCAGCGTCATAAAGAGAAGCAATCAATACTTGGCGGTTTACACACAGCACACGGTTTTCTTGGACGTAGTCAACTATTTGGCACCCGGTTACAACTACGCGACCTATTTGCGAGCTTTCACCAGGAACGAAGAGAAAGGTCACTTTCCTTACGAATGGATGACGTCTACCAGGAAACTGGCAAACAGAACGCTGCCACCGAGATCGGCTTTCGACAGCGAGCTGACGGGCGTCAAAATGTCCGAATCCGACTACGCCGCATGTCAGAAAGTTTGGTCCGACGAGAAGATGCAAACTATGGAAGACTACTTGATCCACTACAACAACAAAGACGTCAAACCTTTCATACAAGCTCTGAAAAATCACGCTAAATTTTTCCAAGATCGCGGCATTGACATGTTGAAAGACGGAGTTTCTCTCGCCGGTTTGACTTTACGGTTCCTCTTCCAAAACCTAGAAGACGCGTTCACAACGTTCCCCCAGTCCGACGCCGTCCTCCACGCTCTGATCAAAGAAAATCTAGTCGGCGGTCCTTCCATCATCTTCCATAGATTTCACGAGAAGGGCACCACGCGGATAAGGGAGCACAAGTACGGCGAAGAAGCGAGACCGTGCCAACACATCCTAGGACTAGACGCTAACTCTCTGTACTTGCGCTGCATGAGCGAAGCGCACTGCACGGGCTATTACGCGGTGAGACGGCCCGAGACCGAGTTCAAGCCCGAAATTAGGCAAAGAAACTCTCACAGCGCTTTGGAGTGGTTACGCTTCGTAGAGCACGACCGCGACGTGAAACTGCGCCACGCTCTGAACGGCGGCGAGATGGTTGTAGGCTGTCGGAGAATTCGCGTGGACGGGTTTCACGCGGCCTCTAATACGGTTTTCCAGTTTCACGGGTGTTGGTTCCACGCTCACGAGTGCATACCGTCGCACCGATATCAGTGCGCTTCACTGAGAGAGGAGAGACGCGACAGAACGACCAGAGTAAGCGCTTACTTGAAAGCGATAGGTCACAAGCTGGTCGTCGTGTGGGAGTGCGAATGGCGAGAGATGAAGCGTCGAGATGAGCGGGTCAAGGCCTCCCAACAACGCTGGAAGGTTGACGCTTTGAAAGTGTCTCGAAACGCGATGAGCGAGAGCGACATCCTTTCCGCTGTGAAAGAGGAGAAAATGTTCGGTTTAGTTCAAGTGGACATCACTACGCCGCCTCACCTACGAGACTACTTCGAAGAAATGACCCCCGTTTTCAAGAACGCGACCGTTTCAAAATCGGACATAGGACCTCACATGTCAGACTTTGCGCAGGAAGAAAAGCTGTTGAACACGCCTCAGAGATGTCTGATAGGGAGTTACCACGGAAAAAATATTCTCTTGGGAACGCCGCTTCTCAAGTGGTATTTAGAGCACGGTTTGATAGTCACCAAAGTGCAGCTGGTGGTAGAATACCTACCTAAACGCTCCTTTGCCGGTTTCGCGGACGAAGTAACGGCGGCGCGAAGACGTGGCGACGTGAACGAGAACGAGAAAATTCTGTCAGACTGTTACAAGTTAATGGGAAACGCTACGTACGGTAAAACAATCTGCAACAAAGAAAAACACACGGCGGTGAGATACACTGACAGTCGGAAGTTCGAACTATTGGCCAATTCGTGGCGCTTCAAAAAGGCGTCCGAGTTGAGTTCCGATCTGTTTGAAGTCGAACTACAACCGAAAACAGTCAACAACAACCTCCCTATTCAAATAGGGTTCATGGTATACCAGTACGCGAAGTTGAAAATGTTAGAGTTCACATACGACTTCTTGGATAGATTCGTCGATCGGCGCGATTATGCCCTTTGTCAAATGGACACCGACAGTCTTTACATGGCTCTCAGCGGTGACACGTTGGATGACCTAGTCAAACCTCGCCTGAGAGAGACGCACTTCAGAGAGAAACGAAAGTGGCTTCCGACAGCGGTGTGCGACGATCACTTAGAGCTTTTCGTGAAGACAAAAACGGAAAGAGTGCGAGAATGGTGTCCGCCGCCCGGCGGATGTTGTGAGAGACGGTACCTTCACGATCTGAGAACTTCGGGGCTTATGAAAGCGGAGTGGGAAGGTGACGGGATCCTAAGTCTCAACCCTAAGACTTACATTTGCTACGATCGAGTCAGCGACACCGGTGAAAGAAAATCCAAAAAATGGAGTGCAAAAGGCGTACAGAAGAAACAAAACCCTCAGGAACCAGACGACTTCTTGGATGTTCTTCGCCAACGAAAAACTCTCATTGCTGTAAATAGAAACTTCAAAGTGGTGCGAAACAAAATGGTCACCTACACCATAGAGAAAGACGGCGTGCGCTACTTGTATTATAAGCGTCGCGTGCATTCTGATGGTGTGACAACGAGTCCTTTAGAGATATGAAAAAAAAATAAATAAGCGTGTGCATCTTTTCAAAAATAGAGTGTTTATCAAGATTGAAAAAAAAATAAATAAAAAAAAATAAAATAAAATATTGTTGTGTTTTTATTTTCATACGTCTTCTTTTACTAGTAAGTCGCGCAGTCTCTTAAAGCGGCACTCATGTGACGACGTCGCTTCCAGTCACGTGATCCTAAAGACCCTCACTTCCTAAACAAAAAACTTCTTCTTCCGCTCACGTGATCAATCAAGTCACTTCCGGTCACGTGATCCTCAATGAGGTCACTCACTTCCGGTCGGCCATTAGGTCATGTGACGTCACTTCCGCTCACGTGACTCATCAGGTCACTTCCGGTCACGTGATCCTAAATTAGGTCATATGACGTCACTTCCGGTCCCCTAAGTAGGTCAGTAGGTTACCCAGAATGCACCACTAATCCCCTAAGTAGGTCACTTCCGGTCACGTGACCAAATGGTGGCCTCTGATTGGCTGCAGGGTTACCCAGAATGCACCACTAATCCCCTAAGTAGGTCACTTCCGGTCACGTGACCAAATGGAGGCCTCTGATTGGCTGCATGTCGATTGAGTAATAAACAGTACTTAACTATAGTCCCGTTCCGATACATACTATACTACTGCTGTGTACCTAGGGTATGCTAGGGGTACAGTAAGGTTTAGGACCACCACCTATCATCAGCCCCACTAGCTCATGCAATAGCACACTGGACTTTACATCTGGAGGTAAGGAGTTCGATTCCCATTGACAACATTAATTCGTACAACAATCATGATTTTCTAATGTATGTATACTGAGCTGCTTATGAATGTATAATAAATATGCTTGAATAAATAGCAGAAGGTTTCAGTGGAATTCCTTTTTAAATAGTGGCACACTTCAGCTTATTACTAATCACTGCTTTGAAGTGCTTAATAACAACTGCAGAGCAAGTCACTTATAAGTGCTGCTTTATAGCAGTGCGGTAGTGTCACAATCATAATCTTTGAATAAATTTGACTTTTGTTGCCCTTATTAGCTGAATTATTGAACCTCTCAATAACCAATGCTTTGACGGGCTTAATAAGTGCTGCAGATTAGCTGACTAATAGTTCTTACATTCTAGCCACAATATAGATAGATGATAAGCACTTCATTGGAGAGCTTATTAGTCACTTATTAAATGTTGCCGTGCCCACTGGACAGCCACCTTAACAACCTAGCTGTTGGCAAATCGTTCCTATAAAAAAGGGGGGAAAAGTTGACATACAACAATGCTATCCACATGTGCCAGATAAAAGACAATAGCCTGTATTGGCTCAGTACAGGTGAGGAAGTAAATCTGATAAACTGATTGTTTTGAATTGCAGAGAAAGGTTGTCATAGTGGCATTTTCCATTTCCATTTAGTATTTATGTTGTGTTCCGTTGTCGGTCAGCGGTAATTTTGTTTGTCACAGGTTACAATTGATGAATGGACAGAGAAATCAACTAACTGAACACATGCCAAAAAGGAGGGCACAAATGAAAAAGGAGATCAACTGGGGAACAACAGAGACATTCTGCACCCAAGAGGATCTGAGAATGGCCATCCCCTTACAACACACCTGTTGCCCGCCACAAGCGTGCAGTAACTTAAGACTTTAACCCTTTTACAAAAGCCGAACAACTGTTTGGGTTTAGTGTGTATTTGTATGAACAGACTAAAAATCACCAATTTCCTTTTTAAAGGCTCGCTTTTGAAGAAAAATAATGGTGATTTTGGTATGAATCCTTTTTTTGATTTTTTTTTTACCGTATTCGAAGTAAAAAGCGCCCAGAGCGTTTGTAAAATCACGTTAATGACATTTTGTTTTTTTCGAGTTCAAATGTCTCCAAAATCCTAAAAATTTGGACATTTTCTAGTGTTAAAAAGGCCACAAAAGCGGCAGGTGCATATTATACGGAGGGCACTAAAGTGCGTATAAGAACTAAAATGCAATAAAAACATTTTGTAACAGGTTGTTCACTCAAAGAACGCCACTCATGCTTGACCAGTTTTTGACCATTACAGCTTCCTTCTATGTTCTGTCTTACCCCGCATGGGTATGCTGTATTACCCTACAGTGTCGTCCACAAATGATTTATACCAATACTATTTCTCTACAATCCTGAAAATTCTTTTTCTCCAATATAGTATATTATAAGCTACATTTTTAATTGACATAATATAATTTATGGTCATGTAATATTAGCTTACGTCCAGCGGCTCACCATTCAGCTAAAATAAGTAGATTTCCAGCATCAGCTGCAGAGAACCATTAGAAACCGGCATTGCATCCGAAGCTGAATGGATACTTTTTCCATAAGAAGCTCTCCCCCTTGACGCCATATCCCTCACACACTGTTAAAATAGTTCAATGATGACCGACGAGCAACATACCAGTTAAATATCAAGTTATGTTCAAATGCCTATATATTAGCTGGAAATCAACTCATCAAGATGAATGTACAGTTCATATAGTTCAGAGGAATGGGAAATCTACTCTCCCTCCAAAAGAAACATCCCCTAGTAATTAGAGCTGCTCCCCAGACGTTAGGCAGGTGGTGTCTGGAGTCTGAAGGATCCCCCACTAATACACCACCCTGCATACATAACCTATAGTAGCTGCTTTTTCTAAGCCTCCATCCCTCTCTACGAGTCACCCTGGATTATGCATTATTCATACAAAAATAATTATAAGTTTAAAAAGGAACCCAGCCTTTAAAAGCATTTCAAATATAACTGAGTAACAATAGAAGTGCTTAGATTAAAGACTACACTGAAAATCCATAGGTCGAAAGGGTTAGTCAGTAGAGACTATCCTAGGTTTGTCATAATTATTGTATGTTAGTCACAATGACAAATTTATAGTCAAAATGACCGCTAGTTAGTGCCACCTGTAAGATACTGTGATGACCACTCAGTGGCTCCCCCTAGAAATTAAAAGACTTAGGAGGGTTGGTCAGTACTGACCAACCTGACAACAATTTAACTTACCTAGGTTGATCGTATAGGGAGCCAAGAAATGACTAAGTAGGTTAGGTACTAGTGACTGAGAGATTTGTCGTATAGGGAGCCTTGAAATATCAGTGTACACCGAAAATATCAATGCTGCGGCTTTTAATCTGAAGTGGCTATCCCAGGTTAGTCATAGGGACATTGGTCAAACATGACCAAGTGCTATACATTAATTACTGAGGCAAAACAACATTGACTAATGCCTTACTCAAAAGGACCTAAAACTAAGTAAAATGGAGAAGACTAAGGTGATTTGGTCAGTACTGACCAACCTGACAGTGTTAATTAACCTAGATTGGTCGTATAGGGAGCTAAAAATGACTAACTCGGTTAATCACTAGTGACTGAGAGATTGGAGGTATGGGAGCCAAAGAATGTCAGTGTAGGACAGTAATACAATAGCTACATACTAAAACGTGCGCCACCTTCCTAAATATGGGGAACCGATGCATCCTCAACAGAATGCTCACATATAAAAGCACAAAGGTACATCCTCCAGGATATATTGGGGCATTAATGATGATAGGAGATAATTATATACAGGTTTCCAGCTAACAAAGAACGTTTTAATAGACCGTTTTAAAACGTTCACACACAGAAAAGTGAGAGTCATTGTCGCTAAAACTACCCTCACCTGAGGGTCAGGCACTGCCAGACTCTCAGGTGAGGGTAGTTTTAGCGACAATGACTCTCACTTTTCTGAGGGTGTTTATACAACACAGAGAATGATGAAACGTGAAATCGGCAAATAGACAAACACAAAGTAGAGAAAGATGAAACGTCAAACAACCAAACAAAAAGAAGGTACAAAAGACAAAAGAAAAAACATGAATGCATCGAAACATGAAGTACTTTACTATGTATATCATGTCATTAGGGCCTGCAAATGATACACTCCGTTACCTGAAAACCATAAAGGAACCTGGGGCGTTTTTACAAAAAAAAACCAAATAAATGATCAAACATACAAAAGCAAGAAAGACGAAACATGAATACAATGTTGCAAGGGCAAAACATCAAATCACCAGAAAATACAATGGCAAAATATAGACAAAACATGAAACAGCCAAACATGGAAAGGAGAAAATCTAGGCTAATCTGAAAGCACATGATGCCGGATAAATTAGTAATAATATCATAGCGTTAATTAAACATCATCCAGGACAAATATAAGGGTCCCCCAAATTAGCTGAAATTCACTACCTACATTTTGACGAGAATATCAATGGTTTAAATCATCTATGCAGTGGAGTTGCTGATTATAATTCTGTATGGCATTCCTAAAGAAAGTAACAGCGCTATCCTTATCTTTCTCTATAATCTCGCATGATGGAATATTTGTTGACATCCACGTCTAGCCTCCTTGGTAATTAGTTAGTGATGATTAAGTAATATGGGAGGTCCCAAGCTCTCTAGTAGTCCAATGGGGACCTTACTACCTAGAGGTATATCAGTCTATACGTCAACCTTTCAACTTTATTCACCAGACGGGAGTATTGCCATTCATCCTCATCATGCCCCCCTTATGGCTCACTAGCCAGGCCCCATTTGCTTCACTAAGGGTCAGCAGTCTATAATTTACTATAGTGTGCTGTCAACTCAACTCATTGCCTTTGGTCGGAGCTCCAATATATCACATCATATACAGGGGCCCTATACCCACTACTAACTAGGCCTCATGGCTCTGTGCCACTATCAGAATAATTTACAGACAAGCAACATAGACACAGTGACATGCGCCATTATGGCATGCTATCTATATATTTTAGTGATAAGTATGCATATTTGTTAATAATAACCACCATTTTTAGTTTTACTATATCGATGGACTGTCCCATAGCACTATTTCTTGAAAGCAAATTATTTCTTCAAACTTCATCAAAACCATTGGGCTGGTGGTGAAAGAATCTCATGTAATCTGTACACGTAACTGTGATTTCTTTGGTATCATGTTTATCATGAAAATATAAATAAAAATGGAATATGGTTGTTGAAGTAAACAATTACAACCTGTGTTGGCTCTCTGTTATGCTAACGCCCTGTGGCCTGTAGGGTATAATTATATCCAGCATTTATTTCATACGGAGAAACAAATGTATAACTAGAATTGCAGTTTTCCAAACCATGTGGAGAATGAGTGTCTCGTTCTCCATAGCCACTTTCTCCATGGTGACGTCATCAGAGTAGCGATGAAACTAGTCTCCAAGTGACATATATCCCTGCATGTGGTGTCTTGGAACACATTAAACTTGACTGCGCCTCGTGTGGTGCAATCCAAGGCACCACTCGTGGAGAAACCTCAAAAAAAGGCTTCATCGTGAAGCTCTGCCTATATACTAATCCATCCAGCTCATTCCATTCTCTATTTGCATCACAGGTTCTTTGATGCAATCCCCTTTCCAAGTTAATGGTGGGTTATCTAAAGGTGGTGATATACCCTCCCCCAAACTCACAAGCCAGTGTGAGTTCATTTCCTACCAAAGAAACCATTTGCAGAGCCTTTGTCTAAAAGTGACCTTCCTCCATCTTTTATCATTTTGTCCGGCATATTGGTAATCTGGTGACAGTGCCCTATCACATTCCAGATTCTCAACAGTCTTTCATTTCCGAAATATTACTTAGATATTACTGTGTTTTATTGGCAACTGTCTCTCTGTTCGACTGGAAGTCTGTGTCATTTCATATCATAAGGGCCTGATAAACTTCAATATTTTCTGATTCCTCTGATGACATAAAGTGAAGCAGAATGAGTGGGAGTAATAGGTATAATACCTAAAAATGCCTTCATGCTCGGTTACTGCAACTCCTGAAAGAAGCTGTTTATCTCATCTTTCCACATTACAGAAATATAAACTCCTGGTGCAGTGCCTTTGTTGCAAGGCACCTTCCTTGTTAGCTTGTACTATAGTAAACAATGAGGGAGAAATATCTCATTCATAGCGCAAAAAGAAATGAATACAAATGTTTGTTTATACATGGTCCTGCATACTCTGCTACTTCTGGTCCTGACAGTAGATGCCAATCACTGCTTTCCAGAACAACTCACACTTATTTACTAATCATGAGCAACTACATCAGAGTACTGTAATGGTGATACATGTATAGGATTCCCTGAATGCCCAGCCCAATAGTGTTGGTACAAATATAAAGATATTGTCTAAACATACGTGACAGTCTCATTGATAGCATAAACCACTTACCAAAATGTGTTTTTAAACCATTATAAATTGATAGACACGTTTCATACGATTTGGTCAAGAGAAAACCTGAGTGCACTTTCAACATTTTCTGAATTCTGATTCTGAAAACAAATAGGATGGTTTAATTCAGGCACTCACTCAATAGAAAAACACAACACCAAAATAAAATTGTGGATGGTAAAAAAGGAGTGAAAGAAAAATTGATCGCTGTCAGAAGTGAATAGAGACAATTGCACAAGCAAAGTCCTCATGTTTATATTCCAGTCAGTTTTACCACATTGACCTTGCTGTCCCATCCGTCGTTGAGAGGCAGTTTATTCTATATGCGTCCTTAACTGAGAAAGAATTGGACTGTTGGCAAAGAGCCGGAAGGGCTGATAGAAGAAGAAATTCAATGTTATAAACAATTAATTCATTTAAAGTCTCCCTATTTTGAATGTTTCAACAAACCCTAGAGCAGAGTATTTCTACTTTGAAAATACACAGTACTTATGAAGGTTTCAATACCCCTATATGCAGTAATAACACTGGCCCAATGAATCAATACTTTAGACCCTTATAATTCCATTTAGTTTGAAAGCGTTGCCCCTTATGGCTGTTACGGTCTACTGGAGTTGTCCTTAGTAGAAACACATATAATTATTGACAGTTAAAACTTGATGTGTAGGTAGTAATATAATACATAATGCCAAATTGTATAGACAGGGTCACAACTATTGCTCAGCCCAAAGCTTTCTAAAAGATGATATATGGTATATATGGCGGTTGCACATTGTGTTAAGACCACCAGCACTATATAGTAATATGTCTGGACAGGAAAGGGGAAATAACAGCTGGAACATAAGGTGCTAATGAAAAACTACTTCGGGGAGTGGCATCTTCATGATAAAGGTCAAAATGGGGATGCTGGCATGAGTATCCCATATGGTAGCATCGTGAAGATTGGAAGAGTCACCCCTGCTATTACTACTGCTGCTGTTGATGTCCTAGTTGGCAAGAGTTGGCCAGCGCCCATCAGGAGTCTGTCATGGTTAATAACAGGCGTGTGTGGGCTACTATTTGCTTTACCTGTACTTTCATGGCTGGAAGAGGTGAAGAAGTGGGATGGAGGGAGGGAGTAGCTGAGTATGGTTTGTACAAGCCCCTTATATTATGAAAGGGGATGTAAGTGAAGTGAGGGGTTACATCCCAGACTGAAACAGAGCTGTGTTGGAGAGGGTCAACATGGGTTGCTAGGTAAAGGCCTGCCACTCTGGTGGACCGGTCATCTCTCCATGCAGTCAGACCAGGCCTACCCCAGTGGGCACAAAATTCTGTTCAAGGTTGAATCAACGTTGAATCATCATTGAATCAATGTTGACAACCATTTATCAATGTTGATTCAATGTTCTGTGCCCCCTGGGACGCCACAACCATCTACTGCCTGCACACTACACTACAGGTCTGAAGCAGTCTCCACTACAGTTATGTTTCAGCCTATGGGTTACATGTCTAGTCAACATGCAGATCACCAATTGTGGGAATGATTGGCAGCCTTATCTAGTAAAAGTATTTCACAATTTAAAAAATGCTTCATTTCCCGCACAAGAGTTTGAGGCTATCCTATAAGCTGCAGAGGCTTTCAGAATGAACCCTTGGAAAAACTTGCATGTTAGCCACACTCCAGACTTAGTGGTGGCGCTAGCCAACCCCCCCCCCTGCCAACCACCACTACCCCCACACCAAAAAGGCCACAGTAAAAAAGTAGATGCTACAGTGTACCTACACTACTCAGGTGCAACTGTTAACATTATACTTTTCACACCTACTGCAATCAAGGTGAATGATCAGAGGGACAACTATCCTATCCTGTAGCAGGGAAAGTCGGGTACATTTTCATGGCCGATGACCAATTCATTACTGTTTTGCTGTCTTCTAATGACACTGACACATAATGTAGCATACACCATGGAGGTGAGTGTGATGACTTATATATGATGTATTTCATTATGAGCCAAGGGGCTAATGTCTACGGCCCACAGAAATAAACGATGTGGATGCATTAAGTGGGAAGTCATCTAAATGGTCTGCATGCAATTGACATTATTGAGGTGATTCGATGAGTGGACTAATACCCTAATACCAATACACAGTTATACTGGATATAGCAATTATCAACCTGTTTAGAGGATCCTGTCTGATATTTGTTTTTCATGTGCTGTATTCGACGTATTAAGGTGGATCGCTACCTCTTGAATATGGACACACTGCGCAGCTATCTGCGCATATAGCTTAAATGTATCAGAATTAGCCAATATTACATAATCTGATACATATATATGCTGGACTAAGCCATGTTAAAAAATTGGGAGATTTCGAGCAAAATTGAGGTCATTTTTGGACTTTGAATATTTTATATATTTGTAGCCAGTGATATTTCACTATTTTTATCAAAAGTTAGGATATTGAAACTATTTACCTATAAATCATTACCTGGATAAGTGCTTCTAGGATGAAAATGTAACAGAAATTGATCTTGACTGTTCAAAAAAATCTTTATTTGAAGATAAGGTACAACAGGATATTTAGGTCAAATGTTTCAAGTTTCAAGTTTTATGTGCTAGTCAAAGGTATAGGTATACAATAGTACCGGTACTGCGCCGACCGAACTGTAAATGTATTCGTAACGCCTCCTTCATGGAACGATCAGGATTTGATACTGCCACATGCATTTTGACGACAATTGAATCATTATCTACTCTCATCTTATTTGTTCTTTGTACTTATTATACTGTATTTACAACATTGGTGTATATGAAAAACTTGTAATATGACTATACGACGCCAATAAAAATATAAAAACTGAACTGAACTGTAGATCTCATTAAGTTACTTAGAATAACAAAAGGTATAAATTGTAGCCATTTTCTACTCTGCTTCTAGCTATTTTACACTTTATTTTTGGCTTTAAATGAAAGATTTAGACCGATTTTGCTCTATTTTTTAACTTCAAAGGCCAAAAAAACTAAAAATATGCCCGGGACCCCCTATCAAAATTACTTTTATATGTTAGCAAATGATCTGAACTAATTTCTGAGAGAGTTAAAAAAATTCTGTTAATTTTGAATACTATTTTTAGCCAATAAGGCTACAAAATAATAGCAATTTATTCCTATTCCTTCCCAAAACATCATATTTTTACCCAGAATGCCATGGCATACAACTGTAAAATTAATTTTGCAGCAAAGTGGAAAATATAGGTGTTTCACATGTGAAGTTTTACATTTCTGTGCATAATGGTTGATATTTAAAAATTTTTATTGAAATTTGCACACTTTTTTTTCATTTTTAGAGAAAATTTCAATACTTTAATTTTTCGAAATTCTCTATTTAAAAAAGTAGGTCGGGACCCCCTTTTTTTCTTTTCATTTTCCGATTCTATATGATTCAGCCTGTCTATAGAAAAAAAATAGAAAAATTCTGTTAACTTTGACCAAAGGGTAGCGACCCACCTTAAGCACCCTGGTCACTAATAAAATCATTTTCATGGCGTTTAAGTACCTCCTGGTTTAATTGTTTCAAAAATCGTAAAATTTGAGCCTAAAAGTGTGGCGCTTATTAAAGGGGGTGCTTATTACGTCGAAAACCGTTTTCTTGTTCGGGTACAGGTTGAAATTTTTGATTTGTGCATTGTTTTATGATACAAACAGAAAGCTGCATTGAATATATCTGTGTAGACAGTTTGAAAAAAAACGTTAGTTACTATCATGTATTCGTAGCTCCAAACGTCTTACCAAAACACGTACATATTAGACTTTACAATAACATTCTTGATAATGCAGGGAGAGAGAGGTTTTCACCCATAACACACTTGTTGAGCATAGACCCATGTTCAAGAAAGAGAATTCAGGAAAATGTTCAAATTTGAAGCCGGGGAAGACCTTCAAATGGTTCAATCTACCAAATCAAAGAGGGCAGCACATCAAATAAACTGAATGAATTGCCCTAGGCTGATTCATATGAACGTTGAACCGAAAATCATAATGGATGTGGCGAATTGTACTGCTCCGAAACACATCCATTTTAAGTCTGAGTCTGAGTTTAGATGTTTTATTTGGCATTAATATTAATTTTGGGTATTTCTGAATTAAAGCCAATCATTGTACAGAACTGGTTCACAATTTCACAAATCAATCAGAATACATATAAATCATATGCATTATCAATGCTAACTTGTCCTAGTCAGAATTGATATAAAATGATGATAGGATGTTTAGGCTTTCATAAAGCTAAGCTTATCCAGGGATGAAATGTAGTTTATATTTGTAAGGTACTGTCAAATACTGCTGTGTATTTTTAGGGGGAGTTATGAAAGGGGTTAGACACAAGACATTGTGTGATAGCCAAAATGAATAATTTGGATTTTGTAGAATAGTTAAATGTATCATTACTATTGTGTTTACTGGATAGCATCGGTGCTGGAAAGGCTTTATTGGCAACTAATTTTATTTGGTGTAGTATGTTTCCAGCTCCGTTGCCAAAAGGAGTTGGTCAGAGACTGTGCCATATTCAATACTTTCCCACAAAGCTAACCACTTTTGCTAGAGCAGAGTTTTAAGATTCAGAAACAAAAATAGTCAAAAGCGAGGACCATACAAGACATAAATTAAAGAATATATGACATGTGAACTGAATCCAACTTTATTGTGATAGAATCATATCTTTATAATGTAATAGGCCTACGAATTCATTTAAATGACTCAGTAGTGAAGTATGAAATGTCAATAAATAACTGGAGAAAATGAATCTTTTGGATATCATAACACATCAATAAATATAAGAAGCTCATGTTCAATGATAGACAAACTTTACAGTATCATAATAGAATCCATCATTTTCTCACAAATGGGTATGTTCCATGCACCATTGCAAGTCATCCAATCTCAAGGCTATAGCCAGTTAGCAATGAAAATTATTTCATCAAGGTTGATTCGTTAATAACAATGGTGGGCATATACATTGGCTATAATATTCAAATATGCAGTTATTCCTGTATGGTATTGTCTTCAATGATGTACATCATATTGACCTTTGCATATACAAAAGAACAACTTGATATATGAAGCAACAGTTGTGTCATGTTGAAAATTATGAAGTCAACCGTTATCATACAGATGGTGAATGTCAATATTTTTTTATAGGCCCTACAAGAAGCTTTCTTTTTATCTGTGCAATTAGAATATCCTCCTTTATCATGAAAAGCAGCTCCCCCAATTATTCTACTTATAAGATGTTACAAAAACCAATAACACCCAATTCATCAGGGCATAATGATAACAAGCAGTAAGGTTGTCTCGCTTTTCTGTTTTAAAGCTTCTGTAGAATTAATAAGGTGAAGCCTCTTGCATATACCTCAGCCATATTCATAGGTTCCACAATGGAGTAATAGCACCGACAGTTCACGTGTACACTATGATGCAATCCTTGTTGTCACAGTCACAGTTTCTCCATGTTAATGCACCTTCTCTAAAATAGCCTCTGTTTAGTGGCAGTAAGGATGCTCTACAATGTCTCTTTAGCTATCATTATTCCTCCTAAATCTCACTACCTGACTAATATAGCGGGTCTGCATATCTAGATCATACATTTATATGTATGAACAAGTGAGAGTCAGCCCGGCTCTGCTCTGTCTGATACATCCAGGTCTGCTATTCTACACTATATACACTTCGCCCAACGCAACGGGTACCAGATTCTACTGCCACGTGCACCTTCAGCAATCTGGCTGTATACTAGAAGAATTAAAATCCTATATTTCTTGATATACCAGAGGCTGAATAGGGAGCAGAACTGCAAGTGTGCTGTATTTGGTAAATTTGTTCATCACATTATAGTAGCTAGTTCTTGTCATTGAAACAGTGCGCCTATCCTTTAATTCAAATATAGAATGATGCTATCATGTGATCAATACATTACAATAGATCTATTTCAAAAGGATTCAGAAAGGAGAGATTTTGAGTTTCTATGGACAAATGGACCTTGGTAAAATGAATTGTCAATTGCCATTACATGTCTTTTTCAAGTTATCTTTTAAATAGACTTATAGATACAGTAAATATAGTCAAACGGATTGCAGAAGCCAAACCAACTGACAATAGCAACAGTCATGTTCATGCTGTATCCGATTATGTGACTTTTATACCCTGGTACTGTGCCCTCTCTTCCTTATAGCGGTATATCTCCTGTTCCCTCTCTTTTGACATCATGATGTTTAAGTAATGTAAACATCAATTTCGTAATATCTAGATTATAAAAGAACATGTTATAGATACAGGACCCAAGTCATCATGGTACATTTCTATCACTTGTAGAAGTCTGTTCTGTATCACACTTCGCCTGCAGGCTCCTGTGATACAGGACCGACTCAACTCGTGAAGAATGATGAATTGGATCACACTGTCGTGGGGTTTTGTGTATGTTCCGCCAGCCTGACACAGACACACACACACCCAGCAGAGCATGCATCAGAGGCCCTGGCTGTTTACCTATTTAATATTGATCTCAACATCAAGTGTGTCCCCTTTTGTTTGTACTGATTATTAGTCTGATTTCCTTCCCTCATTCCCATGCAAACAAAGATTGGAACCACTGCAAAAGTGTGCGCAGCCTAATTAGCAATTCTTCTCACACTGCTTCATAATGCTTAGAATTCAGGTAAGAAAACATGAAATCTTGTATTTAGAAAGTTGGGTTCCTAAGGGAGTGTTCATTTATTATTTACAGGGGGGGGTGGTGGGTTTGGGGGGGGGCGAAAAAATTTCCGACCCCTCCTGAGGGGGGGGGGCGTAAAAATTCTGACCCCTCTTGAGGGGGGAGCGTAAAAATTTGAGCCCCTTTTTAACAAAAAAGCCCGCGCGTTACTATAGTTCAAAGGGGGGGCGAAAAATTTTCGCAGCCTTTGGGGAGGGGAGGCACAAAACGTTCCACGCGCTCTCGAGGGGGGGGCGTAAAAAAATTTCACCCCTCCGCGCGAAATCTCACCACCCCCCCCGTAATTAATAAATGAACACTCCCTAAATTAGTTAGGATTCACCAATCCCTTTTACTGGAGATCCATGGTTTAGATAAGCTGCTGATTGGAGAAGTCTAACCTAATTATCTAGTTTATCCATCCAGAAATGATTTCCGACGGGTCGTTGTAGCACTATTCTTGCTGATCGGGATATCTTGTGAATTTATAGAAGTTGATGTTAAGTATTATCTAAGAGTCTTCCAACTTGAATGGGAGGGGGAGGAGTTAATCTGGAAAAATGGAGTTAACACTGCGGGGCTCATCCTAAAATATGGTACTCATCACCGCAAACAAGAATATCACCTTTGTTTTAGAATTTCAGGAGTGTTAGCCCCTTCATCACCTTAGAAGATAAAAAGTCGGAAAATGTTTAAAAATATTCAATTTTCATTAACTTTCTATTTTCTGAGGCTTTGCTCACTTGAAACCTACATGAAACCACTTTAGAATGCAATATAAAATATATGGTACACTAAACTGAGCTATTTTGAAGTTCCTGAAAACCCCAAGGTGGCCGCCATGCATGAGCTATAAACGCTCATATTAAGGACTTTCCTGACTGAGGTTGAAAAACGTAAATAAGACATCATACATCTGTTGAACGTAAATAAACCTTCATGTTTTGACGTTCACAAACCTTGTAGAATTACGTAGTTCAGACCTAAACCTAAAATGAACGTAAATTTACATCTGATTTACGTATTTGTGTTTACTGGGAGAGTGGACTTAAATACCAATTTCTGAGAAGTATTTATCTTCTCAGAGACAATAATAATACTTTCCAGACTTCCCGAAGCATTGTAACTTATTTGAAGCAATAGAGCAATCCAAATCAAATCTCAATCTGCCACATAATAATGATATAATACTTGTACATTTCTAAGAGATTCTTCAAACCTCTACTTAGTTTGGGCCTATATCCTATAGATAATCTCCCAACACAATCAGACAGAGTAAAGAAGACAGGTGGCCCCCAACATTGCCTACTATGTAGCTCTTCGTCAGGGTTGGTACATGTGATGTCCTATCTGTGACATCCTATGGAGACACTGCAACATTGACATATGAAGTGAGTCTAAAGACTAACCACAACTAAGTTGAGTTGCTCCAAAAGGGGGAACACATTTGTGTTTGAGGTTAATCCAACATGTTTTGATTTAGAAATAAGGGCCGATCATAAACAGGTTTTTATCCATAGAAAAAAAGGAAAACCAATAAAGAAATCTTTACCTTGATCTTTTCAGACCATGTAGCCTGAAAAAGACACCTTTTTATTTTAGCCTAGGCATGATTATTATGGTAGGGAGTAGTAGCTAGAGTAGATGGAGATGATGGAGCAGCTGCGTGTGGGTGGGATGAGCTGCTCCTACTATTACATATTAGTCCTGCTAGATGCTGCGCAGGAGTTTATCATGGTTAGGGGAATGTATGAACACGCGGCTTGTGTCGGCTTACCATTAATACTTACTTCATACTCTCTGCTGTGGAGGGTGAGGGATTATACTGGAGGATGGAGAGACCTGAGACCCCAGGAGGCAGGGGACGGGAGGCAGGTATTGTGGGGTAGGTCATTGCTCTGCCTCTAATTCAAAATCATTACTTTATCTTGGTGTGATTCAGCTAGCTGTTCATGGTTCCTTCTAGATTCCTTCTGGATAATAATTAAGCTATAGTAGTATTGATAAATATGATCACTGTATTCGACGTAATCAGCGCCCTGGGGGCTTATAAAATCATTTTATGGCATAGTATGTACTTAAGAGTTTAATTGACTCCAAAAACGGGAAATCTTAGCCTTTGTTGTAGTCTAAAAATGCCCCTAAAAGGGGGGGGGGCTTATTTGGGGGAGGGCGCTTATTACATCAAATATGGTATAGTATCTATAGCTCACATATATTCAAAAGTTACTGCTGCACATACTGCTGTAAAGATCCGATGGCCTTGGCAATATGAGTGTAACCAGTAAACAACTGAATGGCTTACCCCTACACTGAAAATCCATAGATTGAAAGGGTTAGTCAGTTCAGACTATCCTAGGTTGATCATATGAGTGTTAGTCATAATGGCAAAGTTATATTCAAAAATGACTGAGGGGTCAGTCAGTAGTGGCTAACCTAGGTTCATCATTGGTGTGTTGTATTTGTAGACCACTAGTTGGGGCCACCTGTCATGACCACTCGGTGGCTCCCCCTGGAAATGAAAAGACTAAGGTGGGTTGGTCAGTCCTGACCAACCTGACAATAATAACTGACCTATGTTGGGCGTATAGGGATCCAAAAAATGACTAACTAGGTTAGGCACTAGTGACTGAGAGGTTGGGCGTATAGGGAGCCTAGGAATATCAGTGTACCTTACTTCCATTTAATGTATGTGTCACTCACCTTTGTATTATGATCAGAATATGATATGCTCAGATACAGCCTGGATGTTGCAGTTTAACAAACTGACATTGCTTCTGGACACAATTATAAGTTGAATATTATAACGGTGGAATCCTTTGTATAACCTCTTCACTATCAAAAATATCCAAGGTTGGAGGCCACCCGGCCGAGGGAGGCTATTAAGCAGGAGGAACCTGTGGGGAAGGGTGAACATACAATCAACATCGCCAAGTAGGTGGACAAGTTGGAACAAACTAAACTATAGGTGAATTGGATAAGTTCTTACCTGGAGGCCCTTACATATAGAACGATTATTAAATTGTCGTTCATCCTGTACGACAATAAGGAACAACGAATTATCTTTAATTCCTTTACATTTTTCGTGGTTGTTGAAAACAGCGATCATCGTTCAGCACTCGTTCGTTCTATTTTCATCTTTGTCGTTGTCTTTTCGTCGCTCTTTGTTCAGCCTAACAACGATGGAAAAAGGGCAGGGTACAGGGTAAAGCGGAAGTGACATCACGCAAAACACTGACCGAGGTAACTTCCGGTACATTTTCATCGTTGTTCTGAACAAGTGCCGGCCAACTGGAAAAACAGTAAAATTGATGTTTTACACCCTTCCTCTCTTTTATGTCCTATGTAACATTGTACATCATGCCATTATATATCGTCTGCAATATACTTGAGTGCATGTTATTCTGTACTTTCACTGTTTCAGCCCCAAACGCACTCCGCTGCTGAGCGATAATAACTGAATATGTCGCCCGTTATGGCGGGAATACTTTTCGATGTACGGAATGCAGTTGTATGACACTATGCTGCATTCCCGCCTGCATTTCCAAACATTTTGGCACTTGTCTCACCCCTTTCTTTCTTTCTCTCCTCCACCTGCCTTTTATTTTACTTTTTAACCCCCCTTTTCGGCATTGTCCGTGCACATTTATGCAATTTTTAAACTTTATTACTTCCTTCTTACTTCCCCTCCATTTTTGGGCCCATTTAATTTTTTTTTCATTTTTGGTAGTACTTCCTCCAAAAAAATTGCGAAAAAAATTTGGGGTTTACAATTTTTTTTAAATATTTTCGGTATTGACAAAAATATTTAGGAAATACTAAGAAAATTGCTCTCTCGTCATTGTTTCTTGGTACATAGAAATAACATGTCATACTTTTCTCTTCTCCCAGATGTCATCACGCTAAAAAGGAACTGTGGCGGGTGATTGGGAAGGTGAGCCTGAGCAGTATGAGGACGACGACTACAAGGCTGAGGAGGAGGAGGAGTCACAGGAGGCGTTAGACAACTCTGACCGCGATCGTTCGTGGCAACCTCCTACTAACCGGTCGGCGGACGAAGAAGATGAGGAGTCTACTCATGCGGCACACAGCCGTAGGAAGAAGTTAAAGCGTGCACCCCCCCCTCCAGCTCCGGCAGCGACTCCGACCGGGACACGTCCCACCGTTCCCAACACTCTAAAAGTCGGGTTGCTGACACCTCAAACACCTCACACAGGTCGGCCCGGTCTGCAAAAAGTCATCAACATGACAGTCATGTCAGTGAGGAGGAGTTGGAGCCCATGGCGGAGAAGGCCCCGTCTACTCAGCTGCCTCCTCGCAAGCAGAAACCTCGCCCTGCCCCCAAGAAAAAGAGACTAGTTGACCCCGTCAGCCCGCATGCACAAGCCAGTGACCCAGTCCAGGGCCGTAAGGCCATTCGCCACCCATACTGGTCTGACGACGAAAGGTGCGCGCTCATGCGGTCAGCGCTTGCAGACAAGTCCGTTCTGAGGGAGCGGCAGACTCGAAAAAACAAGGCGGCCCGAGATGCCGCTTTCACTCGTCTACTGGGTAATTATTAATTTCTTCCGACTGTACTAACTGTCGTACTACTAAAGAATATGCAAATTACTTCCAAGGATACTCGTACTGTAAGATTCGGTGGCGATACAAGTAAAAGTATGTATACACTATATTCTGCTGTCATTTTGTCTGACTAACTTTACATTCACTTTAAGTAATGTCAGCAAATATATATCTTCAGACGCTGTCAACGTCGTGACAACGACGGCAGGTCGCAGCGAACAAGAGATCCGGACTAAGTTCTGTGACTTCCCCAACAAATGTGGGGACAAAGTAAGCATCCTTTCTATATTTCTATAACAGCTGTTTCTTTTTCTGTTGCATACTTCGTTCTTTAACAATTTAATTTCAGTAACGTTTTGCATTAGTTTTGTAACCAATTATATTACATGTAGCGCTGTTCTTTGTATTAAATTATATTGCATTCAATCAATATGTACTGTTCCATCACAACACTAACTTTTCTATGTCTCCCTGTCTCGCCAAAATGATTAAGTGTCTTGCCTTATCTTGCTCAAACAGAACACACTGCTTCTACGGAACTACGTGGAGAAGGGCGCCTTCATTCCCGACGAGATGAAGTTGAGGGAGTCCGAAGTGCTGGCCCTCCGGTTCGTGGGCACAGAAAGAATTGCAGGTGTGTGTTCTTACATTGCAATTGTACGTGTTGTTCATATTTTATTTCAAATTATAATATATACTTCACCTTTTGGTACTGTATGCATTGTTGTATATAAAAGAGTATCGCTGCGTGTTACAAACACAGTATTGCTATGTATTTTACATTCTCACTTTTTTTTATGTATTCTGATGTTGTCTCTTTTATGTATGCTACAGGTTTTCGGAAGAAATCCTCCACTGCTGCCGCCCCGCGTGAAGAAAGGTCTTCTCAGCCGCGCCGCCCTGCCGCCCCCCCTGACGAAAGGTCTTCTCAACCTCGCCGCGCTGCCGCTTCGTCAGCCTCTCCACCAGCCCCCCCTCCTGAGACGTCACGACCGTCTTCTCCCACGACTCTGGGGTCCACCCCGGTCTCCCCTGTACGCCGCCCTCTTCGCACAGTCCACACGCAATACCGTGTGACAAACGAGGTGCCTCCACTGCTGCCTGGTCTCAGCCAACAGCAAGTGTGGACCGCCTACAATGAGCAGCAGCAGAAGATTATGGCTGAGAGGCAGGCTGCCCAAACAGATCAGGGTGCTTCTACACCGCCGGTGTCTATAATCCCGGGACTCCGTCCTCCGCCGTCACCACTACTGGATCTCGTCGCAAATGATCGAACCCCGCCAGCATTGGGACTCATGTGTACGCCAGCAGAAAGAACCTGGAGCACTCCTACTATAAACATCGAGACGATACTGGTGACGTCAGTTCTAACGTGGGTTGTGATGCCACTTACCAAAACGTCCAAAACGTCCAGGCAGAGGATGACGTTGAGCTTACGGTGATAAGATTGGGAACCCCCGATAGCCAGAGCAAAAGAGTCACTTCCACTCCCACCATGGCCCGTGACAACTCTCGTAGCAGAGAGAACCTTAGCCCGGTAACACAGTGTGAAGCAGAACAGCTACACGACCAGGTCCCAGCCCCCTCACCCACAGGGGTAAGCAACAACCCGGACAGTCGTGTCCCCCCCACCACCACTCCACGAGTCCTCCCCCCAGAAGGCAACGCGGCTCGGGCTACACCGGTAGTCGCCCCCCAAGCCCCCCCTGCTCGAGCAACACCAACTGTCCCTCCCCCAGCCGGACAGACAGGTCTCCCCGCCTCCCCCCCCCCCCACCCACAGCACAGGTACCCGTGGCCGACGATGAATCGGAAGAGATAGGCCAAGCTATCGTCCGGTTCATCGCCCTCGCCACGGGTACCCAGCGCATGTTTGCCAACGCCCTCCTCGACTTGTACAACCGGCTGGGGGCACCGTACACGTGCCGTCGATGCAACCAGGAGCAGCAGGGGCACACCACTTGCAGCACTGGGACGCAGACAGAGGACGTGGGTCCCAGTGCTGCAAGTGGTACAGCAGATCTTACCACCCGGGGTAGAGGAGGGGGACACGGCCGTGGAGGTCGTGGCCGTGGCCGTGGCCGTGGCCGTGGCCATGGCCGTGGATTCATCCCACCACGCTCTACACGCAAAACGGCAGAGAGTAGCAGTACAACTACTGAGGATGAGCCCATGACACATACTCGGTCAAATCTAAACATCAGTAGCGATGTGTGTCCCTCCAAAAGTAGTTGAAATATCATGCCGATGTATCTGTATTATTTTAATGTATCATTTACTTGTAAGTGTTCGAGATAGTAGAAATAGTCTGCACAGATACCAGCATTATTTTAACTCGGACAGCTTGCCAGAGATGTTTGTGTATCATTTTAATTTGTGTTTTGCAGTAGCATGATCTTAAGTTCTCTTTGGAGAATATTATATTGTATAAATATGTCTTTTACTATGCATCTGTATTCTGATAAATTGTGATGGCTAATAGAAGTGGAGAGGTGAGGATGGTTTTCTCTGTACACTGGGAAGTTGGGAATGGGTTGATATGGGAATAGGACAAGCTGAAATGAGCATAAAGTAACATAATGTAAGGCGACATGTTTGGATGCAGGTCGCGCCATAATGGGAGTGTGGTAGGAGGGTGTGGGGGAGGGGGGGGGGGAGGGGTGGGGTGAGGGTGGGGTGTTACCCTGCATGGGCGAAAGGGGCCTTTTTCTACAAGTCTATTATTTGGCATACTGATGATAGAACGAACAAAAAAGCAACCATTTCTTCATCTATGTTGACTCTAACATTTGTTTTATAAAAGGCGTACAAGAGAAGCAGTGCAAGGTTACATGACACATGCAAGCGCAGTCGATATGTACCGGTTCAAAGCGATTCCCCAAAAGACCTCAGCGATGTGGAGTGGGACCCCGAGCAGTATGCACCCCCCGCCCAGGGAGAAGAATACCACCTTCCTTTCGAGCTGCAGGACATGCCGGAGGGGGAACCGGACTCGGACTCGGACACGGACGACGAGAGACACATCGGACAGTGGGGGGAAGGTGACCTAGGGGCTTTGGTGCTGGGCCTAAACTACCACAAGGACGATCTGAAGGGAAAATTTGTCGGGGCCTCGGGAGCTAGGAACGCCGGAGACAGGCATGGCAGAAAGTGAAAGGTAATCATACTAATATTCCAAACAACATTTCAATTTATATCAACTGCGAAGTGTGTGATTCCTCTCATTTTTGATATGGCTTCATCCGAGGACTGAAAACTATACAAAGTAAAACAGAAAGCAGGTGGATGTATCTTTTCATTATTTCACTTTTTTTATGCCCTTACAGAGTATGTCAATACCCAGTGCGGGACGGAGTGGGAAGTCACCCAGATCAAAACCAAGACGACAAAGTACATACAAACAATAAAGGCCCAGGTGAAGATTTTGTATTTTTTGGAATTAAAAGTCGGTATGCGAAATGCACATAGAGGTGTACATATAAATAAAATATAACTCAAATTATTCCGCCGGAAAAAAACAACCTTTTTTGAAAAACCTTGGACTGATAAAATCGTTTTGTTAGGTGACACGTGGCCGAATACAGCGTTGCCAGACTGGTGGCGGTCTTTCTACTGAGAACAATGAGCTGAATGTAGTAGAAGAGATGTTCCTAGACTACGCTGGGGTAGAGGGTGTCGTCGGTATGTACAGTTCAGTCACCAAAAATAATACCAAAATTCTAAGTAACTCGGCACATCGCTATACAGCATTAAATGGTATTTGGTTGTATAATGATCATTGAATGGTATTTGCTTGTATCATGATAATTATACTACATCTAACTACATCTCACGTTACAGGTGTGTCAGACATACATTGCTCGTCCCTATTTCCGGAAATATGTTTCGAATGTGAGGTTGTTCAGTTTTAAGCTTAGATAAGGTGCATCAATTCCCCTGTCGTGTCCTCTACTCGTCGTTCTGTTGATCCAAGGTTGGCCCGAACCAGGTGCGCGCGTACCGGTCGCGCCGAGTCACAACAGCCCTGCGTCGGTTGAAGTCACGGGGCTGGCGGGGGGCTGGCCGTCTGTAGATGTACCGGTCGTCGCCATCATCCAGGTGATCAAGGATCGGTGCGCGGTCCCGTACTGCGATGTTATGCAGGCACGCACATGCGGTGACAATCTTGCTCGCCTTCTCTGGTGTGTGGTGTAGGAAGCCCCCACTCGCATCCAGGCACCTGTAACATCGAAAAAGTCTGTAGAAATTGGAAACGACATGTAGCATGACAAAATAAAACACATAGTAAGGTAAAGGTACGTACTGCCAGCGTTGCTTCCAAACCCCAATGCTGCGCTCGATGATAGAACGTGTGGACTTGTGCCAAATGTTGAAGAGCTTCTCAGTCTTAGTTGTTGGGTTCAGATACGGTGTCAGAAGGTAATCCTTCAGCGCATACCTGAGACAAAATGGTTCGTGTACGTAAATATTTGCCGAGAAAAATTGTTTAAAAAAGCCGCAGTGCTAGAGGAGAACGGTTTAGAAAAGTCAAAAGAAATTGGAAAAAAAGGGACAAATATTTTTGAGCAAAATGGAAGTACTACCAAAAATTGTTGAAAAAAATAGCACAAAATGTAAGTACTAACAAAAAATATTTCAAAAATTGCACAAAATGGAAGTACTACCAAAAAATCTTTAAAAAATTGCACAAAATGGAAGTACCACCAAAAATTACTTAAAAAATGGCACAAAATGGAAGTACTACCAAAAAGTCCCTTACCCGCTGTCTCCGAGCAGGAAGTAATCGCCCCACGTCCCGGATTCGGCATCCTCCTTCAGAAGCCTGGTGTCGAAGATGTAGCTGTCTGCTGCGGACCCTGCCCAACCGAGGTCGATGTGAGTGATGAGATTCTGCGCATCACAAACGACCTGCAGAGGGAGGAGTACATGATGGAAAAAAAGAAACTGACAATATGATGTTGGCCGACAATATGGACGGTGAAATGTTATGTATTTTTCGTGCATGCTACGCCGTAAAGTAGGAAAATAAAAATGACAAAATAATTACCATAACGTTCAAAGAGTAGAAGCCCTTTCGATTCATGAACACATGTTCCCTGTCTCTACGGGGGGAGACAAGTTGTATGTGTGTCCCATCTATGCAGCCGAGAAGGAGAGGTTTCTTCTCGTGTTTGGCGTGGAACTCCTTCGCTACATTGAACTTGGCTTCGGCAGTATGCGGCCAACGAATCCAACGGTTAGAGTTCTCGTAGAAAAAGTTGGAGACGTCCTCCACACACCGACTCACGGTTGCGATGGTAACCTGCTGTGTTTCCGCAATGGTGTGGAAACCAGCACCCGTGGCGAAGAAGCGTATGGCAAGGGACATCTGCAAAAGGAAAAAATTATATAGGTAAAGCGTGGAAAAAGTGAACTGTACATCAATTTATTAAATGCAAAGCATAGTAAATAAATTAAATAGAAATACATTTAAGTAATGGAAAGCAAAATAAGGATATACGCATGAAACTGGGGCTTCACAGAGAAAGGATTTGGGGGGGGGGGAGGGGACAAGGACCGTACTAACACAGTAGTGTATGTCATAGGAAAAAAATCTCACCTGTTGTACATGGGACAGTCCGCCACCGACCTTGGTCCCTTGGTTTCTGCTGAATCCTGACTCTGCAAACTCCCTGCCTAATATTCTGTCACGAGTCAGCCTGTACTTAGCTATGAATTTCTCCTCCCTCCACTTAGCCACAGGATCATGGCGGGGCAGGTATTCCTTGCGCAATCAGCCGAGCCGATCCCACGCCTGCACCTGTGCCGCCATTTTCAATGTGCTCGCACTTGAAGTAGGGCAAAGGTCGGCCGGAAGTGGATAAATCGTCGTTATAGACATAAAGATGAAAAAACTTGGAAAATTGAGGTGACGGAGAAAAAAGTGGAAAAAAGGGGTGCAATATTGAGATAGGAAGAAGGAGCAAGAAAGGGAAAGAAGAAAAAAGGTTGGGGAAGGAGGGGAAGGACAGAAGAAGGCAAGATGTACAGTAGTCTGAATGTAAAATGCTTTTGTCGCTGACGAAAATTGTGTTAGTCGGACCCATTTACCGCAGTCGAAAATAGGCCCTACAACGAGGGAAAACAGTGACAGAAAAGTACGACATATTTGCAGAATACCCTAATTGTAAAGGTTTTAGTCTTTGTTTTACATTGTTGGTGTGCGACATTTTCGTTAGGCTGGGAAAAGAACAAAATTGTAGTAGAGAAATATCTTTATTTGCAATTGTAAAGGTTTTTGTCGTTGTTGACTGGGGTTGTCTTTATCGTTCTATATGTAAGGGCCTCCTGTGTAACAACGAAGAAGCAGGATGGTGGCAAGCATCGTCGTTTGTTGCAGCTTAATCTGTCAAAACTGCAATGGCTGTCAACTCTGGGCACACAGGACTATACAAATGGCCAAAAGCATGTTTCCCTCTGGTGTTCTGAATACACTGTATCAATCAATTTTCTTCAAATAGAAAAAATAACTGCATCTATGTTTACAATTATTGATTAGTTTTCTTGGAAATCAATGCTCTATTTTGCTATTCTATACCTGAACAGCCGGTTTACTCTGACAAGAGTGATAGCAATTTAGTAGCATGTACTCAACAAAAAATGTTAATCCAATATAAAAGGCAGGATGAAATATAAAGCAGTGTATATAGATGACTGAAGACTATACAAACAGCCCAACAAAGCATTTTTTCACCTCACTCAAAATTCAGTTTTGAAGAGTGGGTTCTCAGTATAAAAAGATATAATCATTTATAATCCCTTAAGGTTCCGGAAATCTTACGGTTAAATATTGCATTGCACTTTGGGTTCTACAAGATGGCATCTGTAATCTCGGGTGCTTAAATAATTTGAGTGTAATTATAAGGTGATAATAAAACCTGAGCTTATCAATCTGGTTAGACCAGAGATGATTAACAGATTTTTCCCATTGAGTATAAATGATATCACAAATTCCTGTTGAACTGATAATCTGGAGCAAGTTGGATAACACAGAAATGATCGGAGTATCTCTTACAATTGTAACGGGAAGGGGCGTTTCCGAATGCAGCCACCTCCGGCCGCTGGTCACGTGGGTGATGGTCAGTGCTGGAGACTGGAGGGAACTCCTCCAGTCCCCATTCCTGAACGACCATCCACCAAGACAACAAGGGTAAGCTTCCAGCTCCAGTTTTGATGGGTGATATCAGGGATCTTTAGATATATACTGCTGACTTGTGACCATAATTACTGTATTCATAGTTGTGTATCGTTTCTGAACAATATATAGTTATTAATCATGAATTACTGTGTCTGGTTTTGTCTACACATATCCTTACTCTAACATTTGAGATCTCATCCTCTCCAGCCTCCTGGCTGTGCTAAGTCCCTCTAAGGGCAAACTTCTGGCCATCTGACGTCTGAGTTATCATAGTATAGTACATAAATAGTTCCTAGCCCAAAACTATTTCAACTGGTGTCAGATAGTGGGATAAAAGTTGCAGGAAACTGTAACTTCAAGGACAGGAGGATTTCCTCTCTGTCCTTTGAACCCACACAAAGAAACCTTTTTTTTCTAAAGTCATTTCGGCATCCTTTCCTTTCCTCAAACCATCTCAAAATTGTATTCAAACTCTTTACCCAATGTATGTAGGTTGGGTCACCGAAATTTGTAAGTTAGAATCTTTATTTTTGAGGCAGATGGACTTGGATTGAATTGGGCACAGTTATAAATTGATTAAGACAAAGAACCCTAGGCCTCTGGGCTTAGGATAACCATCACCCACCCCCTTGTACAAGGCCAGACGATTGGAGATTCCCTGGCTTAGGATCCCATTTTAGAATACCCCTACAACCCATAGATTCATTGTATGTGTGCACACAATTGTTTTATAATATTGTCTAAGTCGGGTATTGTTAATAAGATTTGTTGGTAAGATCCACACCCAGCTACCGCGGCCGCCGCCCTCCCCTCCCAGGGAACCACCCACGTGAGCCGCTCCTGCTGCTCCCATCCCTCATACTCTGTACACTCATCCAAACCACGTATATAAGATTGACAGTATTATATGTTTATACCTAATTTCATAATTCACATCTCCGACATAGAGTTCTTATTATCACGGCAGTGACGGCCGCCTCCCAACCACGGGTAGCATCCCACGGCCGCCGCCCTCCCCTCCCGGGAACTACCCCCCTCACCCCGACCTGTCTCCACCCCGCCCCCTCACCCATGTCCCCACTGGAGTAACCTTGTATTGCCACGTTCATATTCCTTACTAGCCACATACAATAGTCGTGTGTGAATCAGGGAATATCTTTGGTTATTATGTTTAAGGAATTGGCCGGGTAAGAATTCCAATTTTACAAATTAAGGACACGGACATCACCCTCCCTCCAGGCACTCTGTGTTGGGACAGGACGTAATACCCCCTTGGACAATTAGGACAGTTACGTCTTGTTGTCCTAGGGAGTGGCAGGATCCCTCCTGCCCCCCCCCCTTGTCCTACAAGCCCAACTTGAGACAGTTACGATCTTGTTGTTCTAAGACAGGAGAGGCGAGGTTCTTTCCCACCAATCTGTCCAAGTAGCGCCCACCTCGTCCTCCCTTGTTACCACAGCTGGGTAGAGATCCCCCCCCCCCACCCTCCTAGAGTGGACGTGGACAATTAGCAGCCGGTTACGTCTTGTTGTCCTAGGAGTGGCGGGATCCCTCCTGGCCCCCCCCCCCCTCTGACATTTAAGACACGCCTGGTACACATTAGTGGACAACTAAGAGTTGTTGTTTTAACTTGAGGAGTGGCGGAATTCCGCGCCACTTTTCCAAAACGGGCTTTGGTTGCCTAACACCCCATTGGACAATTAGTGCCGAACTGCTACGCTGACCCCCCCCCCCCCCACCTCCCTGACAGCTCACTAACTGCTCCCCTACCACGCTGTTTTTCCCACCCTGTCCTCCCCTGTTACCACAGCCAGGTAGACTACCCCCCCCCCCCCGCCCTGGAGGAGACACGGTTTTGCCGCCATCCACCCTGCTCTGTTACCTCACCCCATTAGACAGCTACAAGTTGTTATTCTAGTCCTGGACGCAGTAGCGTCCCCCCCCCCCCCCCCTGCCTGCCACCAAAGTCCTGACGTGTTGCATCTTGTTGTTTTAGCTTGAGGAGTGGCGGAATTCCGCGCCACTTTTCCAAAACGGGCCTTGGTTGCGTAACACCCGATTGGACAATTAGTGGACAGTTATGTCTTGTTGTCCTAAGTAGTGGCAGGATCCCTCCTGCCCCCCCCCCCTTCCCCAGGAGGAGCCGCGTACCACAGCTGGGTAGACCCCTCGCCCTCATCCCCAGCACCTGTTTTAGGTAAGAGGTGGACAATTAGCAGACAATTACGAGGTTGTTGTTCGTAGACCAGGAGTGGACATTGGACGCAGTGGTGTCAGAGTTCACCCCCCCCCCCCACACACACACACAACCCTGTCCTCCCCTGTTACCACATTTGGGTAGACAACCCCCCCCCCCCCCCCCCCCCCCCCACTGGGGTTTGTGGAGCATCACCGAACGCAGCCAACCCGACCTTCCCCTCCGTCCCCACCATCCAGGGGCCCAAGCCCAGGCACTGGGAAAGGCCCCCCTCCCCCCCCCCCCCACACACACGTCGTGTGACTTGTTATTGTACATGTGTACAGGGTGCTCTCTCGCTCTCTCTCTTTTTGAGTTGAGCTTAGATATCAGTTTAGATTTTTACTGGCATTAATGGGAATTTTCGTAGGCTATACAAACTGTTACCCTGAGTAACCAAGATAAAGGAGAGTGTGACTAGGCACAGCCTTCCCTGCATTAAAGTGGCAAATCTACACTCTCCTTACAATTAAGTAAACGTGCATCTTTATAAATGCATGAAGTTCAGAAACCACGTCTATTGCAGTTGCATCCGACCCCCCCCCCCCCTGCCTACCCGGCTTGGTTTGTCATAAAACACGTGTGTAGATGTCCTCAGCAGGTTCAATATAGTATAAACACCGCTGATAGAGCTATTTTTAAGGTAGTATTA
Organism: Harmothoe impar; assembly: GCA_947462335.1. NCBI lineage: Eukaryota > Metazoa > Annelida > Polychaeta > Phyllodocida > Polynoidae > Harmothoe > Harmothoe impar. The sequence continues at coordinate 63,481,402 of OX381707.1, read as the reverse complement.
CTGTAAAGCTGTTTGTAAAGGAGGGGCCGAAACCAAACCCAAAACACGGTCCCTGCATTGGGATAGATCCCCTGCGGTTTTCATAAATTGGGTCTGTAATATTATAGTCAAGTTTACAGGTTGACTATTAAAAGCCTGTCACCAGCCGCTGCCACAGTTGTTATTGTGCACGGTATACAAGGTGTTTGTCTGAGGAGGTCGGCGCTATTGGGACCTCGCTGACCACTGCCACCTCACGTGAGGGGCAGCAGCCTCCTGCCTCCGTATCGCCCCCGCCCCTTCCCTGCGTCCCTCGATCCCCGGGCCACACGGCCGCGTGTTTTGAGTGCTTACTGCCAGGTCCGCGCTGGTGGGTGAGGCCAAACCGCCACGCCCCCTCGCCGTGCCTGTTGTCCCAAGTCTGTTCTATACCCTAGCCTGTTGCTGTGGATATTGCCTCCTACTACAGTTATATTACAGGAGCAAAATCATTGGAATTAGTTGCTCTTTATCAAAATACATTTCTTATTTAGGGTCACAGTCAGCATTTAGAAAAATATTAATCACCCTTGAAACTGTTGTTTGAAGCTGTTGGTCTGATATTGGTCTGGTCAGGAATCTTGTCCTTATTGTGACAATTGTTGTCAAATGACAATTATTGACCACTGGGATACTACTGTGTTGTGTTGCCTCCAGGCAACTTGTATAGGCCTACATGTAGTGCCAAATACTGTGCTGATAGTAATTGAACCAGCACTGACTTAATTATAGATTTAATTATCATTATTGCGCTGCTGTGCTGATAGTAACTGAATTCGCACCTATTACATTTTCCAAATTGACTGTGCACTCTGACACAGGTTTAAGGTAATAGGTAACAAAACTGAATCTTCCAAATTGGTATGTCGAGACAAATATGTGTAGAATTGTGGGAATTTCATAAAGCATAAATCACTCTCGCCATGGCGAACCGAGATGTCAGTAGGGATTCGTCCCGAAGGTCATCGCCAGAACGTGAAGCCGACTTCTACCCTAACTACCTTCTACGGTCTCGCCATCAAGGCGTGACTGATCCGAGCCAGGACGATCGGCGTTCGTCCTCCCGTTCTACTGTGCCGGGTTTACAGGTATGTGACCGAGGCGACTCGGTCGTGAACTTCCGGGTTCGACCCGGAGCGGAGCCTACCCCCAAAGGGGACACTCAGACTCGGCATGATGTCCAGCGGACACCGAGTCGCACATCTCAATCGAGTGGCTCCCTTGACCGCCAGCAGCTCCCCACACGCCGGAAAGTCGAATCTGACTCCGAAACAGAAGTAGCTGGGAACGAGCGGCGGGGTTCACCCCGGCAGTATCGTTCACCAAGCAGACCAACGCGTAATAGCGCGTTACCTCGTGGCCAGTCCCCTCGTGGCAGCTCTCTCCTTGGTCGAACCTCCCCTGGCTGGTCCCCTGGCAGCAGATCACCTGACAACGGGCCTCGCCATGGTTTCTCTCCCCATGGTTTCTCACCCAATGGTAGATCCCCTCGTGGTCGATCCCCTCATGGTCGATCCCCTCGTGGATGGTCCCCTCGTGGCCGATTCTCTAGTGGCCATTCACCCCATGGTCGAGCACATCTGGGCCGATCCTCTCATGGCCAACCCGACTACCGATCACATCGAGACCAGTCGCCCCATGCCCTTCCCTCCCACAGCAGGTACCCATGGTACCCACCAATTGATCAGGGGGACAACAGGGAGCACCCAGAGAACAAAATGATTGAGGTGGTGCGACTGCTGACAGACTCACTTGGAGGTAGAGTAGACCAGCTCACCCAAGAGCTGATGGAACTAAAGATGGCGGGCAAAAGAGCAGACTCCATCACGAGCCAACAGACTTCACACTCGAATACAACCGACAGCGGGTCGAGTGCTACCCGAGGCCAGGTGTCATCAGGAATATACCGCCCTAGTGGTGTGTCCGAACCCCCCCGTCAAGCTGATGACATCCAGTGGAATAGCCACCGCCGTCGGAGAGAGCGACCTCCGTCTAGATCGGTGAGTCCATACAGTAGGCAACATGGTGCGCCCCTATACTCTGAGCCCCGCAGGACGAGTGGAACCGCACTCCGCGTACGAGGAGACGACCGTGGTAGACGTTCCTCATCCTCTAGCTCATCAGATGATGATAGGCGTTGTATAAGGGCAGGTAATGGGCAAAGGTACGATGAGGTGGACCATCGAGCTGCACCAAGGAGGACCCGTAATGGTCGCAGCGACAGCCAATCACCAGTACAGCAACGGGGCTCATATGATCGCCCGGCCGATCGTCGACATCGTGATTCGGATGATCGTCGACAACGTAATTCAGATGATCGTCGACGTCGTGATTCGGATGAAGACAGACAGGCACCCCCGACCAGGAATGGTCGTGAGCCCATTGCACATGAGGACGACCGGCACCGAAGACAGCGTCGAGCCAATGTGAAGCCGAGGTTGTACGATGGCTCATCACCCTGGGAAGAGTATAATAACTACTTCAAAAGGCTGACCAGGTTGAATGAATGGGATGCTCAAGAGCAATTAGATATGCTTCTTGTGCAACTTACTGGCGAAGCTCAACGATTCATAGATGGAGGAGATCCTACTGCCACTATGTCCTTCCGAGCACTAAGCAAAGTCTTGCAGGGGCGGTTTGGTGCACAACAGCAGGCTGCGGTTCATCAAGCCGCTTTGAAGAGCAGAACAAGGAAAGAAAACGAAGCACTGGCTGCCCTGGGACAGGATATACGGTATCTAGTTAAGCTAGCTTACCCGGAATTTCCACCTGAGGCGGCTGAGGTAATGGCCATAGAGAGGTTCATTCATTCCCTGGGCTCTGCTTCACTTGGAAAGGCAGTGTATGATGCCGAGCCACTCACTCTAGATGGAGCAGTAAAGGCAGCTGCACGTGAGGAAGCTTGGCACAGCGCTGATACAAAGAATACGTCCACAGGGAAAGTGAGATTCCGTGGTACAAGCCCTGCAAACGATCCTGCCCATAAAGCTCTTGAGGCACAAGTGGCAGCCCTCAAGGTGCAAGTGGAAGAGGTCCAGCGGGATCGACCCACTGTAGCTTACCAGCCTAGTAACCCCCAGAGTAGCCGAGGTGGATGCTACACCTGTGGAGACCCAAATCACTGGCAGCAACGATGCCCGAGAGGACGCAGCCAAAGCCCTCGTCGACCCCCCAATTGCTATAACTGTGGGGTAGAGGGACACTACAAAAGAGAGTGCCCTAGGCCACCAAGTCCCGGTCCTAACAGACACCGCAACCAATCACCGGGCCGCAGTTGTTATAACTGTGGTGCGAGCGGGCACTACCAGCGGGAGTGCCCACGACCGCCAAGCCCAGCGAGGCATCGGCCGAGGTCGCCCGGACGCAGTCCGCAAACGCCAGCATGTTTCAACTGCGGTGACTCTAGTCACTACCAGAGTGAATGCCCACATGCTAAGGGCAACAACCCGGGCACAATGCCTCCTGCGCGTGGTCGATCACATTCACCGGCAGGTGCCCGAAACTGGGCACCACCTGGGCGTAAAGACAGCCCCCACCCCAATCAACGTACACCACATCAGCCGTCACCCACTGCGCTGCCACTCAACACTGTCCCAAACCAGGTTTCAGCTCGAGTAACTAGTCAGATCAAACCTCAGCCGGCTCCGAAAGAAATGCGTGTCATAGTTGTGATTGAAACCGATAATGGGAAGGAGCAGGTGGCTGCCCTTCTTGACACGGGAGCGGAGAAGTCATTTGTGGGACATGACTTAGTAGCTCGCCTCCGCCAAAGGGGTATCGATCTGAACATGAAGCGGGTTCACCTGGAAGTGCTTGCCATAAACGGCACTTCGGTCCCTATCGACAGCTCGGTGCAACTGGGACTCCTCACTAAGCTAGGCGCAACCACCCATGAGTTCTATGTTTCAAACATGGGGTACGAACTTGTACTGGGCTGTGACTTCTTGCGGAAGCACAAGTGGGAATGGAGCTGGAGGGATGAAAACATAAGACTCCCTGGCGATGATACCGCAGGAGCAGGCATCCCCTTACAAGCTGCGACCAACCACACCATGATACCGGTATATGCAGGATGCGAATGTGTCCTACCACCGTATCATGCGTCCACTATAAGTGGTATCCTACTGGAACGACCAGAATTCCAGAAAGGACTTATCGGATCTCTGGCCGATATAGATCTGGACGTGACTCCACTAGTCGAAGAGGCGGTAGTCTCTGTCTCTGGTGGACAAGTACCTGTGCATCTGAACAACAGGTCAACACTCGAAATGACAGTAAGACTGGGTGATAAAGTTGGTTGGCTTACAGAAATAAGCGGTACCCAGATATCACAGGCACAGGCATGTCAATTCCGCCAGGTGTCAGTAACCCGGACACTAGGTGTGGAAATGCTGACACTGCTCGAGCATACCAATGCCAACCTTACAGCGGAACAGGGTGAACAAGTAAAACACCTGCTCGAGGGAAACCGTGACACCTTCATGTGCACGGGAGACCCACCGGGCCACACGGGGCTGGTGGAACACGAAATACGAACGGGCGAGGCGAGACCGATAAGAGTCCCTCCCCGCAGACTCCCGATCCACATGGAACAGACCGTGCGTGATGAGATGAGTAAAATGGTCAACCAAGGTGTTATCCAACCCTCTGATAGCGCTTGGTCGGCCCCAATCGTAATGGTCCGAAAGAAGGACGGCAGTCACAGGTTTTGTGTCGACTATCGACAGCTAAACGGAGTGACTGAGAAAGATGCGTACCCATTGCCTAACATTGACGACTGCTTGGCCCGTCTCGGGGGCAGCACCTGGTTTGCAACCCTCGATCTGGCGAGCGGATATTGGCAGGTACGCATGAGGGCAGAAGACCAGCCCAAAACTGCCTTTACAACGCCCATGGGCTTGTACGAATGGACGGCCATGCCATTTGGCCTATGTAATGCTCCATCAACTTTTGAGAGGTTGATGGAGCATGTTTTACGGGAGGAGAGAGGTGACGGAGTACTCCTCTACCTAGATGATATAATCGTCTTTGGGGCCTCCTTCGAAGAACTCTTGGAGAGACTTAAAGTAGTCTTTGGCCGACTCCGCGAGGCAGGTCTCAAACTGAAACCAAAGAAGTGCCACATGATCAAACGGGAGGTCAGCTTCTTGGGACATGTGGTCTCGGGCGATGGTATTAAGACTGACCAAGAAAAATCGAGAAGGTCAGTGGATGGCCGACCCCCAAAAGCAAAAAGGATATACGGGCCTTTGTGGGGCTGACCGGCTACTACCGCAAATTTGTGAAGGATTATGGTACAGTAGCCGCCCCACTGCATAGTCTGACAGGGCCTGAGGCCACGTTCGAATGGGGAACAGAACAGGAGAAATCCTTTGCTCTTCTGAAGACACTTCTTGTCTCAGCCCCCATACTAGGCTACCCCCAAACCGAGGGACTGTACATACTCGACACAGATGCCAGTAACTGCGGTATCGGAGGCATCTTATCCCAACATCAAAAGGGAGAAGAACGTGTCATTTCCTATGGCAGTCGCGTGTTGTCCCCAACAGAGCGCAACTACTGTGTAACCCGCAGGGAGTTGCTGGCCGTTGTGGAATTCATGGAGAAGTATCGCCACTACCTGTACGGGAAGAAATTCCTTGTGAGAACTGACCATGCAGCACTGCGCTGGCTCCTACAGAAAAGGGAACCAGAAGGTCAAATCGCACGATGGATAGAGCGTATGGCACCCTTCCACTTCAATATCGAACACAGGAAGGGAACCCTACATGGAAATGCTGATGCATCGTCACGAATACCGTGCCCTTTCCCCTGTGCACAGTGTGGCAGGGAGCACGAAGACCCAGAGCCCATGAAAAGGAGGCCCCGTAGCAAATCCAGCCCGCCAACGTACCGTAAGTCATACAAGGGTGCACCCTCTAAGCAGACGAAGAGCCATCAAGAGCAAGTGTCTACCAAAAAAAAGCACAGGTAGGGCCGATCGAAGCACAGTCTCCAGTGCAACTGCGGGCAGTCTCTACCCGTCGAACTGTTGGCCGTCGAGGCAGAAGTCGCAAACGTCGGAATGTCCCGGTCAGAGAGACAGTCATCGTGGGTACGGCAGAAGGCTGGACAGCCGAAGAGCTAAGAGATGGACAAGAGAATGACCCAGTCCTTAGTATTGTTCGAGCTTGGGGTAAAACAAAGCCAACCCCTGACCAGCTGGCAGCACAAGATCCAGAGGTAAAGTACCTGGGTGCCCAGTTTGACAGACTACGTATAGATGAGCAGGGGCTGCTTACCTACCTATTTTCACAAGGTGGGTCTGACACTCAGAAAATCTTGTTGCCAAGGTCAAGAGTGCCGGCCCTTCTCACCTTGCTTCACGACCACCCCACTGCTGGACACATGGGTCGTGAAAAGACACTACAACGTGTGCGTCAGTCTAGGTACTACTGGAGATCTATGAGTCATGATACCTCCGAATGGTGCAGACGCTGTGACTCCTGCTTCAGGGCAAAGGCCCCAAACCGCACCCAGAAGTCGCCACTCAAGAGTATGCCGACAGGTGCGCCCATGGAGAGGATAGCGATGGACATACTGGGTCCTCTCCCAGTCACCTCGTACAACAACACAGTCATTTTGGTTGTGGCGGACTACTTCACAAAGTGGTCAGAGTTCATACCACTACCTGACCAGCGAGCTGTGACAGTAGCAGAAGCATTCTTAGAGACCATAGTATGTCGGCTAGGAGTGCCTGGTGAACTGCTAACAGACCAGGGCCCAGACTTCACCTCAGATGTGGTACGTGAGTTGTCCAAGCTCCTGAAAACCGACAAGATTCGGACCTCTCCGTACAGACCCCAAAGTGACGGACAGGTGGAGCGGTTGAACCGGGACATCGGGAGGATGCTGCGACAGTTGGTTAACGACCAACAAACTGACTGGGACGAGCACCTCCCCCTAATGGGCATGGCATACCGCTCAAGCGTACACGCTTCCACAGGGTACACCCCAAACCAGCTGATGCTGGGGAGAGAGTGTGCAGCACCCTTCAACCTGCAGGAAGCAGCCCCAGAATGGGCAGTAGAGGGTACAGGTTACCCCCGATTCGTGGAATTCCTGGCAGAAAAGATGCGTCGCTGCCATGCCTTGACCCGGGATAACCTTGGCGCTTCCTACAAGCGGCAAAAGAAGTACCACGACCGTGGCTCCAGAGAGCGGAGGTTCAGCCGAGGTGACGCAGTCTGGGTGTATTATCCGGTCCGAAGGATTGGCCTTTCCCCCAAACTACAGCTGGGGTGGACAGGACCGTTCGTGATCACGGAGACTATCGGTACCCTCAACGTCGAGATCCGCGAGGGTCCCCGGTCGCGTCTCCGAATCGTTCATGTTGACAAATGTCAACATGTACGTGGAGAAATAGACGCTAGCTGGAGGGAGGCCGTGCTGAAGGCCAGCCCCCAACGTGCAATAGTCTAGTGACCACAACGGGGCCGACACACACGGCCCCGAATACAGTGCGAACGAACTTCGACCAAAACACCGTTACGGTGAATTGCGCGAATCGTTGTGACCACCACGCTTACCACTGTTGGGATTCTGGAACAGGGATGGAAGGGGGGAAGGTTGGGATGGGTAATATAGTAAATTGAGGTTTTTCCTGATAGCTATTGTTAAGTTCTCAAACTATATACTGGGAATAATTAGAGTTGTCATTAGTCATTAGAGTGTATCATTATTAGTGTTTTGACAAAAATCTGATTGATTGTTCCTTGCCTCACCTGCTAATTGTGGTTGGAAATTTATTGAAATTTATTGGAAATTGGAGTATGTTCTGAGATTGATTGAATGAAAATGGCCATTTTACCATTTAAACATTACATCTGACACTGCGTAATCATTTCAGCAAGATATATTGATCATATCTAGATGTAGAATTATCCAAGTTCAATATATTACTGTTGGATCAAGTGTCATCAGATTTCTTTTAGAGTGTTGTATGCATATGTATATGTTTGTGTACTGGGTATATTGATGTCATACACCATTTCCCTTGTTAGTATTGAATCAATCAAGTGATAAGCTTTAAAGTGAACAGTGTAACCATATTGTCTTGGCACGAGTTAGCGTCCTTCCATAGTGTGATAATTGTCAAAGGCATTTGGCCTATAGGTGAACACCTCAGCATACTATATTGGTCAACCGATTCATTGACATTCTAGTCACTTTACCTGTGCAAAGACAGAGCTAGTATCATACAGCCATAACAGAGATGATTCGGTGCGACTCAGTTACTGCAGTTGGAATAGGCTCGTCTAGACTCTTTGTACTCAAGATCAATTGAGCTAAGTGGCCAAGGTAGCCCTATAGCTGGTGTTTATTGGTTGGTCTCCCAAGCCCTCTGGATAACTGTCTGCACACCCTATTGCTTTTGTTTTGACTCAACCAAACCTCTGATTACTGAAATGTTCTCGGAAAAGAGTCAGATAACATATATAATGCTTAACAGTCTTGTTGGTATGGTTGCTTGTGTCTTGTCAACCTCATTACAGCACCCTGCATAAAGGTTGCCAGCGCTTATGATAGTGTTAGGGATATGCCCACTATCACCAGTATTGATAATACATTTTTGGATAGGCTGCCTGTCACATTTCTCTATCAGAGTTACTGTGTAATGGCCTGAAGAGGGTATTCTCGGTTCTGTTTGAGATCATCAATGCAAATATTGAATATCAAAATATGATTTGTATTGCATTCTGCCATCTTGACAGTGTTTTGCCTTCCAAACTTGTTGCAAGCTGGTAGTGTTGTTCATTGTGCAGATCAATAACTTCCAAGGGTATGAAATCTTCAGTCATCCATGGGAACAAAAAGTGCCTTGCACCAGCTAGTCAGTGTGATCCTGGTCACTGATTAATTTCATTTATAAGATTCTAACTGTTCATTTTCATCATGGGTTTAGGTCTGTGAAAATAAGCTGCATTAAGCCAATTTGATTGTAGCGCCAGTATTCCGTAGGCTAGTCATATTGTAACTGTCCTAGTTATAAGTTCAGTGTTAATTGTCAGTTTTCCACTATTGTTCTTATCTCCATCTAGGTAATTGTATGCTCAGAGCGTATTTCCGATGTTAGTTTAGTGTCATTGTAGTCATTTGTAATCTTTTATAGTTTCATATCATATTAGTTGCATGTTTGATATGTATAATGATGGAGTTGATTACAGCTAAGAAGACATCAACGCGAGAGGAAAGGATCGGTGGGACCTGTTTCCCAGTACGCAGCGTTTACCATATGGAGGACCGAGAACGGAACGCTGATGCAGCGATGATCGAGGATTGCTGATATGTGGACCGCTATCGTTGTACCTAAAAGTATCTTGATGTATTTTGGACATGGTTACTCGTCGGCAGAACAGATTAGGGATTTTGGGTGTAGTTGCTCGAGGGCGAGCAGAGATTAAGGGGGGGAGGGTGTAACGGGAAGGGGCGTTTCCGAATGCAGCCACCTCCGGCCGCTGGTCACGTGGGTGATGGTCAGTGCTGGAGACTGGAGGGAACTCCTCCAGTCCCCATTCCTGAACGACCATCCACCAAGACAACAAGGGTAAGCTTCCAGCTCCAGTTTTGATGGGTGATATCAGGGATCTTTAGATATATACTGCTGACTTGTGACCATAATTACTGTATTCATAGTTGTGTATCGTTTCTGAACAATATATAGTTATTAATCATGAATTACTGTGTCTGGTTTTGTCTACACATATCCTTACTCTAACATTTGAGATCTCATCCTCTCCAGCCTCCTGGCTGTGCTAAGTCCCTCTAAGGGCAAACTTCTGGCCATCTGACGTCTGAGTTATCATAGTATAGTACATAAATAGTTCCTAGCCCAAAACTATTTCACAATCAACTAAATATTTCAAATTCCAAGCAATATTCACAAGAACTGTTAAATATGAGGGAGCCTCTCCTGAAAGAGCTTACGTTACAGAATGATTGAAATCAGAAGTTCAGATTACAATGTAAATCCACCAAAATCCTTGTGTTGGGGAACTTTCTGCTGAAGATGAAAACTCTATAATCAAAATAGTCGAGCTATGCGCTGGTGATAGGAATCTTTCAGATGCAGATCGCTTGTGTCTGTGCCACAAGTCATGATCAATCGAGTGATGATATTAGAGGATGGCTTGAATCAAAATGGCAGGTTTTTATTTTATTCAATCTATTATTTTGAATCTGCATCCACCCTACACTGATATTCCTAGGCTCCCTATACGCCCAACCTCTCAGTCACTAGTGCCTAACCTAGTTAGTCATTTTTTGGATCCCTATACGCCCAACATAGGTCAGTTATTATTGTCAGGTTGGTCAGGACTGACCAACCCACCTTAGTCTTTTTATTTCCAGGGGGAGCCACCGAGTGGTCATGACAGGTGGCCCCAACTAGTGGTATACAAATACAACACACCAATGATGAACTTAGGTTAGCCACTACTGACTGACCCCGCAGCCATTTTTGAATATAACTTTGCCATTATGACTAACACTCAAATGACCAACCTAGGATAGTCTGAACTGACTAACCCTTTCAATCTATGGATTTTCAGTGTAATAGGATTCTGCATCGTCAGTTGTCAGGAAGAGAAAAGGAAAATGCACTACACAGGACATGATATTGCTATCAGGCAAAGGTGCGTGACGACTAGGAGCCAGGGTAATGTTGTATAGCTGGTGGTCCTGAACATCCAAGGTGCATCTGGTCGTTAATGTTATATAATAAAAATGACCTCAGTGACAGTAATTATGTACAATGTCTGAATGTATCTGAGAAGGAGAAGAATTGACGTTCTGGCATATATATCATTCCATTATTCATTGCTTATAAGATAATTAGTCTATACTTTAGCAACAGCATTTATTAAGGTCGTGCCTGATTATAACCGCATACACAGACCTTTATGCTTTTTTTCCGATTCCAAAATGAAAGTTGACATAACTTTATCCATAACAATATTGCTAATGAATCTGGTAAAGAAGACCTCATCTGCAATATGCCTAGGCCACTCAGATAAAAAGAATGTTATATATGATATATGTTTTTGTGATAAAACTTCACACTTTAGCAGTTAAGAGTTTGCTGGTGTTCAGAAATTAGGAAAATATATAAGTTAGTCATAACTGAATTAACTGAATTACTGATGATAAACCTTTTTTTAATGGCCTTATATATACTGTTGAAAGCAACACTTCTAGGAAACCCAAGCACTGCAGAAAACACAGGTGTGTTAGTCACTGAAGTCCCTCACTAACCTACAACTGCCACCATCTACCAGGTATTGTGAGCACGCGATATGTCCTCTGCTCTCAGACAACCGCACGGCATGGCATGACACCTTTCCGGTCGTCTGGAAAATGGATGCTGGCAATTAATTCTGGCCTGTATTGTTCATCAGATGTTCAGTACAGTCAACTAACTACATTGTGTATACTGTTAATGTAGATATTTTTGCGCATATATATTTTTGCGAATTTGGTATAAAGTACAGTTTTTGATTTAAAAATCCGCGAAATTCGCGAAAATAAGTACAATGCGACATAACCTACGTTTACAGTATTAAGCTTGGCTATATCGCACAATGCTAAAACTGTAACGGGAGAATATTTGTAAATGATTAAGAGTGTGCAGTTTTAGCCACAATACAAATTACTCTTGGCTTTCAACAAAAGGAGGATTAGGGCATTATTTGAGAAAGGAAATTATATCATTCTTATGTAAACAGGAGAAATCGGGGATGGTGTGTACACATTCAAAATACATTGCAAATTCATGCTTGGGACCAGTGTTCACTTTCACCACACAAATCTAGAAAGCAGTGTTCCAAAAAAGTTTAGATTCACTTTCAGTTTCTACCAAAATATCATTTGTCTTACAAAAATTCTCTTCGTATCCTTAGTAGGGAAAATATCTGATTCTCCCAAACCTAATGTCTAGCCTCCTACTATGGTATCTTGTAACTAGGAGGACATGCATCAAGCCCATATCCTGAATGGTACCCCACAATTAATTGGAATTCTCAGTAATTATTTCGATTTATGACTAGGTTTATGCATTACATAGGAATCTCAATAATCAAATCAGTCCGAATAGCACCAATCGACAATGACTGGCCTATAGTCTTTTATCTTCATCAGGCTCTCTTTATCACACACTGTGTAGTTAGGCCATATTTGCCGTCCTTGTGGCTTGCTGTCTTTAGTCTACTCGTTTGCTATAATGTGGTGTCAACTCAACCAATTGTCTCTGGTTGGAGCTCCTATATATCACACAATTTAACATCACCGTAAACCTAGTGGATATGTTCCACTAATAGATGAAATTACAAAGCACACTAACAGAAGAACGACTAGTGTCTATTAATGTCAATGACTTGGTAGTGCAAACAGTACCCACCCCTGTTACATTTTGATGTACCACAGTATTAGACTATGTGATTTGGTCCAATATAAGCTCTTACAAAAAGACATTTTGCCATCCTTATAGTATCAATGCCTGTTATGTGTTGATTGCAAATCCATCTTTTTAATACATTAGGTCATTATCATTTAACTTGATTATCTTCCCCGAATGAATGTCAGAAACTAAACTCCCACAATGTCTTAATTCTGATTCCAATTTAATATGGACATCTGCAAAATATTGTACTTGAACATACTGGGGACTGAATTTCCCTGATGAATGCAGTGGGGTCGAGTGGAACACGATTATTAATATTAGAGTAAAATATACTAACTGTGGTCAACTTCTACATTTGGTTTAAAGGTATACACCAGGGTCTACCCATACGGCACCTTGTGGCAAAAAATGGAAATACCTAAAACCATGCTAAAAGCATATCTCCCTTTTGCACATCATCTAACTCACCTTTACTAGCGCTTTAAGTGCCCCACTATGGCATTCTTCACATCTTGTCATTGTTTTTCCCTGCTTCAAAAAGCCGTGCCCTAAGCTATTATGGGTGCCTAGGCTGACTAGAAAATATTGCAATAAATCCCAAACTGATTCAATTTTTCAATGAATCACTTGTTTTTTTTGTAAAAGGGATCTTTTGACCCTATGTACAGATGGCTAAGGTTTTGATAATGAAATATTGGCTAATTTTTTGTCTGTGCCACAAAATGTAGAGAAAATAGAATTATTTTAATTTTGTGTTTTTTCCCTATATCAGTCATGGCTCTTTGTTTTCACCTATGACTACTCGTTTTCATGGATTGATTATGTTACATACAATCTCCTCTAAAGATCTGAGAAGTTTGGTTGAGATATCATGGGTCAATCTTTCAAAAATGTGAAAAATGTTGAAAAAATAGGGGTCATAGTTAAGGGTGTCCTATCTTCACATGTCTATATATCAAAATCTAGCACTTTGAGGTATTGATTTCTTTGCTTCTATTACATCACCATATATCAAACTAATATAATCCCAAGTGGTTAAGAGATATTATGGGTAGATCAGAATTGACCGAACCCTGGTGTATACCTTTAATATACGACACAACCTTTACTGTTTTTGCCACCTCCAGAACGAGGCAATAGCAGTGGCATCTGAACCGACGGCAATTCAAAGTCTCTTATTCTGGTATTTTCTATCATTATTAGTCATAATCATGACGGATGTGTTAGTAGGTTGCTTACCTAGGCTGATTACCATCTTTAGCAGTTTAAGAATAATGATAGTTTAATAAGTGAATCGCATAAAGTTTGTTTTAAAGTGACTGGAGCCTGTATTATCGCCCATCTGACTTGTTCATCAAATGCGATAAAATTTGGACTGCTTTATAATCTGATTGCAACACCCCCGGGCGCTGCCTTTCAAGCATAGTTGATCAAAGAAGGATCGACAGGAACAACCTATTCTTGGTGCGCAGCTTGAAAGAGAGGCTGAGGCAGTGCCGTCGTCATTGTTCCTATTCTTTAGCATTGGAGGTGAATTGTTATGGCCATTACAATTCACCTTCAATGCTAAAGAATAACCCTTTTTTTCATTTTAAGTCATAGTGGCACCCCCATGTTGCTAAAATCGGAACTAATCCCGTGGGGAGTATCCTTTCTGCTTGCCTGCTCACAGTCATTTTCAATTTTAAAAATCCCAACCTCACTCTTCAAACACCTCACACTTTCCGTACACTTCCCAACTCCTCCTCAACTCACTCACCTAGTCTCCGGAGCAAACACTAGCAAATCCATCCACGTCGCTAGGCTATGCTACTGGGAGCCAGAGTCTGCCGCACAGCAACTCAGATATCGGAGCTTTTTCTCCGGTATTGTGAGCTGACCAATCGCAGTGCTCGAACGTCTCAGCGTCACCAATGAGCGCCGACGTAACTCTGTGCGCGGCAGACACTGCTCCTAGTAACATAGCGTAGCGACGTGGATGGATTTGCAGTCGTTTGCAGTAGTTAGATAATGCTGGGGTTAACCAAGTAATATATATTAACTATGTAAGGCAGCCCTAGCTTTGTCCTGATGGCTGTTATCACATTTAAAAAAAGCATAGCCAGCCAGAATACCCTTAGTTTTGTACTTACATAACCCACTAGCATACCTTGTCAGTGGTCCGTGCTCACCCTCAGAAAAGTAGGAGTCATTGTCGCTAAAACTACCCTCACCTGAGGGTCAGGCACTGCCTGACCCTTAGGTGAGGGTAGTTTTAGCGACGATGACTCTCACTCTTCTGTGTTGAGATGCACTTTTCTAATAGAGTTTCGGTAAAAAAGTAAAGCCTTCTGTAATACTGCTCTGTGAATGAACGGACAGCCCATTCAGCCTATACCTTGTTATTAAAGTTAATGCTTAGGTCATTAGGACCTTCTTATATTACAGGTCTACCTATTTTGGTTACTTGTGGGGGGCTGCTGGTGAAACAGTAGAGAGATCTTGAATCAGCTTTAGTTTAGGGGCCGTCCATTAATTACATACGCATGAAGGGGGGGTGGGGGGGTCAGGCCAAATGCGTACAGATGCGTACAGCGGGGGTAGCATACGCATTGTGTACGCATATGGCCTATTTTCTGGTCATTTTTAGAGTAAAATTGGTACCTTTTTAGGTCCAAATATCTAACAACGTTTTGAAAATGTTCATGCCAAATATTTTTTGACCCCCCCCCCTTTCCTACCAACTAGCCATAAGTAACCCCCCCCCCCGGGCCATTAATTTCTGCTTTTGCAAAATGCCATTCCCCCCTACCAACAAATCGCAAATGGTGGTGTAATGAGGTATGGTCACGAGTACTTAAATGTTCATATTTGGTTCTGATCAGTCCATCATGGAGGCTTACACACACTGAAGACCTTTTTTACTATCATCCCTAGCTCCTATCTTTAGCAAGCCCCCCCCCCCTCCATGGCAATATATATCTCGGCCCAATTCGGCTGTAATTATGCATCATGAAGACCAAGGGCATGATGCATTAATGCACCATGGGGTATATCCCTGAATGCACTATGCGGCCCTTAAAGGGTGTGGATAGGGATGCCCAGTCTATACAAAAACCACCAGTGGTAATGAGAATTGAGATGGGTCTTAGGTCACCTATGACTTTTGGTCCAGGAATCTTAGGTATTGGTATAACTAATGCTTTCTTCCAAAGTTTGGGGAATACACCAGTAGCTGGGTCTTTTTTACACCCTCTGTAATATGAGACCTCTTTGCCTTGTGGGATTCCCGAGTACAGATGTTCCTCAGTCTGTGTGATTGATCTTTATCTTCATCAGACTTTGTTCTTCTAGCCTTTATTTTTCAATATCATCGAGGGGGGGGGGGTAGGTTGCTTTAAGCGTATTGGTAGTGGGGACGGTCAGGAGAAAACGAATGTACTTAAAAAGTCCTCTCCCCCTCTCCCCCTATTTAAAGATAAAGATCCTCAAAAAGAAGTTCCTTCCCGTTCCTCCCCCTACATACGCACCTATTAACACTAAAGTTCCTCAATAGATTTTTATAAGATTCCTTTAATTTATCTGTTGGGGGGGGGGGGGGAGTTGAATGCGTATGTACGCATGAGGGGGGGGGGTACTCCAAATGCGTACATGGTGCAACAGGGGGGGGGTGGGGGGGTCTATTTTGGCCAAAAATGTGCGTACGTAATTATGGATGGCCCCTTTAATACACTCTGAAAAGTCTTACATGAATGTTAAAGCTATCACAATCTTCGTTATCTGATATAACATAGGATAGAATTGCTGGATGTTGGGCTTCTCAGCGACAAATTTCCCTTCAAAACAACATTTTATAACTCATGTAATAAACGATACTTTGTCTCTTTATGATATTGGTAGAGTATCAATTAAAGAACAAAGTCGACACAGTTCGGATCAAGTGTTACAGGTTGCAAATCAGGTTTATTCAGAGAACCTAGACAAGCAGTATCTATGTGTGCGAACTCCCTATAGAGTTCGGAACGGGTCAGTAGGCTAATCAGCCGTATTGATCACAGGGTCTCCTTGCCAGCGTGGCTCAGAGTAACCGACGAGTACCGCCAGATGCTGGGTATATATAGGCAGCCAGCCTGCGCGCGCACACGCAGACCGGAAGCCTATAGCGACCTCTGTCCATACCCCAAGCCCGAGGTAGGTGCTGCCACCTACCGTCGGACTGAAGGGTTCGGACTGAGCTCGCAACACAACATCCAACAGCACTCGTCATATAACATACCCGTATAACCCTAGCCCCTACACTACCCCCTACCAGATAATAACCGGGAGGTAAAAAATTAATTAAGGTTAAAGTCCGAAAACACTTCGGACTGGCATTATCTTATAAATACCACCTTAGGGGTTTATTAAAGTTATACCTTACAAACAATATGACGTATACTGTTGAACACAAAAAGGTATTAATTACACACATTTCTACACATATAGACCGTAATGAAAATTACGCCCCATTCCCTAGGATAGATGGAGTTAATCTATACATATAGTATACAAACACTTGAAAAAGTACAATATCACAGTAAAAAAAATTTCGTCCCTTCAGGACCCCGAGCTAATTAAACTCGTAATGAATAATACTTATAAGTGATAAACAATATCACTTCTTTTAAAGTTATAAAGACATATTAAAGTATTATTACAAAAAGACATCATACGTGGTGTTGTAGCGAAGATCCGGATCCTCTGTTGATGGTGTCGCATTCCGCCCGGCTTTCAGAACCTACTTCGTTCAGCTCTTACTCACCGGAACGAGAAAGTTCATAGCTCATACTCGGGAGCTTTTTAGATGATAAATAGAGAGAAAAAAAATATAGTCCTGCCTCCAGGCGATCTTCGGACTTATAATTAGGAGCACTCGGTCCTGATATCCATAGTTTATATAAAAAAAACATCCTGTATCGGATCCATGTTGGTAAAGTGCTCCAATCCCGAGTTCAGCGTCCCTTCCGGATCTCCTTGTCCTCCTCCGTCAGTACCACCTGGCAGACTGGATCCTTGCGTAGCCAGCCTGCCGCGTTCCTCTGCCCGGACACTCCTAAACCCTTCATCAGGGTTTTGCTTGTAGGGTTGGTATACTTAGGATACCCCCCCTTTTCTCCTAATCGGCTCCTAGAATAAGATGATCTAGCCCGACTCGTCTCCGGAACCGGGTGGAGCCGGCTCCTCCTCCTCCTCGGAGTCCGACGCTGCTTCCGCCAGAGTCAGCTCCTGGAGCCAGAGCTCGATTTGAGCCCGAGTTCCATCCCATTCGTGCATTTCATGCGCGAAGCAGTCCCGGAACCGACGACGTTCGTGGTCCAGCTTTTCCTCGGCGTTCTTAACTGCCAGCTTCTGCTTCTTCCTTTCGGTTTTAGCAGCACATCGTTCAGTCCGAGCGTTTTCACGCTCTTCCTGTACGGACTCCGCAGCCGCTGCCTTCTGGGTAGCGACCTCCCTCTGATGGAGATGATGCACCGTGTTTAACGACAACATCGCCACCTCCTGACTCAGGCCGGCAAGCAATCGATGAAAATTGTCTTGCCATTGACCGAAGGCCTCCTGTCCGGCTTCATAGGAAGTGAAGTCGGCGGGAGGGAACGAAGGAGGGCTCTTCAGTCGCAAGACTAGACGCCCCTCCTCTACGGTCTCGGGTGGGAGATCCGGGGTCTGAACTGGCTTCGGCGTTTTCTTTGCCGGAGCCTTGGTCTTACCGGTCTGGGTTAGAGTCTGCGACTCATCACCCGGAACCAGGTTACTTTCGGGGAACTCCTCTGCGAAGGACCCCATCGTGCTGGAGTTCGGATCCTCCGGTTCAGACCGAGGTGGCCTGCCCTGGGGACCCTTTTTCCAGTCAGTCGTGTGAGAGGTGAATGCCGGTCCTTTATAGCCCGGATCCGCCTTCTCCATAACGGATTTCCTTTCATCCGTTTTGGCCTTCTTAGAGTTGGCCTGTTCGGAAGACCCACTAGGTCTCTTCTGAGCGTGCCACACCTTTCGCGTGCTGGTACGCTTCTGATACTCCTCGAATTCATCGAAGAGCTCACCTTCCGGAACCCGGTTGTAGTTGCCGTCCGGGTTTACCTTGTAAAACACCCGGACCTTTCCTCTCTCGTTGGTGCCAAAATCCACCTCGAGATTCTCGTTCCGGCCCACTACTGGAGGGAAGTGGGCGTAGACTTCCTGATGGGCTGTCTGGATGCGTTCCGCTGCGACATCCAGAGCCAACCCGTGCTGCTTAGCAAGATGCCTGATGATATCGGCTCTAGTGTAGAACCAGCCACCATTCGGACAACCCTTGCTCTGCTTTGGACCCACACTCAAGCAGTCATACCGCATGTAGTGACGCAAATGAAAGCGGGTAACATATCTTGCGTACCGAAATGAAAGCGGGTAACATGTCTTGCGTACCGAACCTTGCTAGGCCAAGTTCGGGGCGTTTCCAGTGTCTCGTCGATGTTGAGACAAGGCTCAAAGGGGCACTTGCTAAATGGATGCCATCTAGACATAGCCCATGCCAACTTAGCTTTCTGGAAGATTGAATGGTACTTGGTACTACCATTGCGAACCTTGTCCAGGAGCTCAAAGTGGTACAACTGTACCGACTTCTCGAGTGGATCGGTCTTAATCCACTCCTCGTCATCGGAGAGACCGTCAGGACCCACCTCTTCCGGAATGTGTGAGGCCCGTTTGTCCTTGACACAGTCATTCACACACATGGGTTTAAAATATTTAAACCCACTTGCAGCATTGGCTCGGAGTGCATTCCGGACCAGAACCTGAAGTTCGTCGTCCGGGAGAGAATTTTCATCCAATCCCTTCAGAACCGCTTCTACCTCCTCGTCGGATCGACCCCCCTTCCGAGAGGTCACCTTGATGGTCTCTCGTAGGTATTGGTCCCTCCGATTGGCCTTTTCCATTTGACTAGTGTCTGCAGACCTAGCCGCGGCTGTGTTCTGTTGGATCATTTCACCCTCCAGAGTGGCATCCAGAATGGACTCTTTGGTCTTCTGCTCCATACTCCGAGCCAGCTTCATTGCTGGCGTCAGATGTCTCCTCTTCTCCCGCCGGCTATGCACGGTCTTGAATTCCGCTGCAGTTTGCAGGTCGTACTCCAAGGCCGCGATAAGTTCGGGACGTCCCTCGGTCTCAGCAACTAAGCGAGCCGTCTCTGAATGTTTGGTAAGATCCTCCATTGCAGCCGTTAGGCGATCTGGGAACCAAGCCGGGAACCTGGCAGACAACTCGTCCAGCCCCCGGAAGGTTCGCATTTGGAACAGATCGAAGGATCTGACCTCTGTGGCGCTCATCTGTTCGATGATAGCACCTCGGAGCAGGGATGGGACGTCGGCTTCCTCCTTATCCCATGCGTCATGCCGATGTGGAGCGAGGATTTGCACCCCCGATCCAGTCGGACCACCACCTGCAGCCTGATCCAGTTTCCCGGCTTCCTCTGAAATATCCATGGTATTGGATGGTTCCAGAGCAGGCTCGGTCGACTGTGGAGGAGTATCCACTCGGACGGGTACCTCTTTTGGAGGAGGTAACTCCACCCGAACGGGTACCTCCTTCCTTGGCTCCAGGGGAGTCGGGAGGTGGAATGTGATGCCAGACAGCACATCCTGCACTACCTGGACCGTATGGGCTGCGGATGCTGTATCCATAGCTTCCTCGGTCCGAGGTGCCTCGGGGGGAACTACCATTTTAGGACGGGCTCCCCCATGTCCCTTCGTACTAGCCATCGCAGCGGCTGTAGCAGCTACTGCTGAGCTGTTGTCTAACCCTCGCGAGAAGGACAACACGTCAACGGCTGAGGTCGGAGCAGCTGTTGTTACAACTGCCTTCCCACTACCTTTCCCCTTGGCCGGAATCGGTAGGTTGGACTTACTGGGACCCGGAGTCTTGACAGTTTTCGTGCTGTCAGATGTCGGCCCCTTCCCTGGCTGGTCCTTAGCTCCAGGCTTCGGATCAGCTTTCTTTTGACCCTTAGGCGCCTTCGTAGCAGGAGCCTTGGGGTCCACCGTCTTCGGATCCTTGGAGGCCGCTGCAGTGGCAGCCTTGGAACCCGGCTTCTTTGTACTCGCAGTACTTTCCTTCTTCAGAGCGGGCTTTTTAGGCTCGTCCTTTCCCGGAGGCTTCTTTCCCACACCAGAGTGTTTGATAGCCTTAGTGCTAGCCTTAGTATCGGCCGACTTGGACCGATCTCGGGTAGCACCCTTCCCACCGCGCGTCCTCGGACGTGAAGTGTCGGAATCACTTCCACTCCCCATAGACAGTTTGCGAGCAACCGTCTGCTTGAGGTTCGGTGATATGCTGAGACTGCATATCCGGGAGGGACGTGCAGTCGTCTCGGAAGGATCCACCGCTACCTGGGTGTAGGCGAGTCCTTGCAGCACTCCGGAGTCCTCGCTGCCGTCCGGCGACGGGGACTTTCGGATCGGGGACACGGCCGGATCTACACGGAGTTCCGACAGTGTCTGGCTCAACTCATCACCACTAGGGCTCTGAGCATCCATTGCCTCCTCGGTGGCGGATGCCACCTCGGAGTGTCCGGAAAGTTCGGATTGACGGAGCTGTTGCTCGGCCATCCTCACTTCGTCAAAGTGTCTTTCGACGGGAGTTTGACGGGGAAAACACTAGTTCCCCGTCTCCCTCTTTGCCTCAGACGCACCAGGAAAGAGTACTCACTGCTTACAACTCTTTAACTGACTTTTCTCCTCTTCTAGCCGCCCAAAACACCAACTTCCACGCTGCCGACCAACACCGCTATTGACCGGGGCGAGCCCAAAATCAATATGGCGTTCCCTCGCTTTTGTTTTTAAAACAAAGCGCATGCGCAGCGTCTCGCGTGATTGGACGCGATCCCGTTACCCGGTGTGACCCAATTACTGTTTAATCAGGTCACGACCTTTCCCGCCCGCAGCTCGGGCTCGGGGGATCACACTGCTACGTAGGCGGCTCACAAAAGTCAAAATATACTTCGAATAAAGAGCTCATCAGGAGTATTAGTGGATATTTATGGGAAATCGAAGATTACCCCACCGGATTATCCGTCCACCACCCTCGGGGAGCACTCTTACATTCTTTTCATATTGACTTTGAGCGCCCCTGTTGGTAACATACATATAACATATAGGACAACACAGGACACCACACTCGTTGTGTAAACAAGCTAGGTTACGGCCCCTCTAGCCACCAGCCTTGGGCTTCGCCGAACGGGTTTCCCGTCCACCTCTCGTAACCTGGCCGAAGGACACTCGTTCTTAACTAAAACTCCAGCCTTGATTTTAGTTTTCCGTGCCCTTCTTCCTTCGCCTGCCGAGACTTTCTTTTTCACGGTCTTCCGGAGCTTCTTTTGTACCACTCTCTTAGGGGTATCCACTGACACCCCCTCCAAAGGTACAAATTTAGCGTCCGAAGTTCCCTTCTCCACCTCCGTTTCCGGGGTGAGCTCCCTTCCAGCCCAAGCACGCAACCGAGCCACATGGCTCGTCCGGATGCGTCCTGCTTCAGACTGAATCAACACAGTCGTTTGACTGATACATTTAACCACAGTGTGTGGTCCATCCCAGTTATTCGCCAGTTTGACGTTGCAGAGCGGTTCGTGTAGGCGGATCACTCTATCCCCCACTACGAATCGTCGCAACTTCAATCCGGTGTCATAACCCACCTTCTGCCAATTCGCAGCTTTGAGCAAATGAGCCCTAACTGTTTCGTAGGCAAATTTGAACCTCTCCCGTAGAGATTCCACAAATAGCACCGTACATGGTGCTTCCGGACTGATCCCTACCACCCCGAATACCAAATCCGCCGGCATGATCAAGTCCTCTCCGAACACCAAGAGGTTCGGTGTGCAATTTGTCGAAGTGTGGACCGTATTGTTATACGCATGCACCACAAATTCGCATTGATCATCCCAATCATCCATATGGGAGTTCACTAATGGCTTCAAAACCTGGATCAAGGTCCGATTGAACCGCTCCACCTGCCCGTCGGACTGTGGTCGGTACGGATTGGTCCGAGTTTTGCATATAGCCAACTGATGGCACATAGCTGCCCATAGTTTGGACTCAAATTCTCTCCCTTGATCGCTATGTAACATCAAAGGAGCCCCCAAATGGAGGATCCACCCCTTCACCAATGCTTCCGCACAAGTAGCAGCGGTATGATCCTCGAGTGGGTACACTCGGGTGTATTTCGTATAGTAGTCCGAGACCACCATCATACACGTATTACCTTTTGGAGTTGGTTTAACTCCACTGATAATGTCCACAGCTATTCGAGCAAATCTCACTCCGAATAGCTCTTGTTGCAGTGGCAATTTTCCTAATCCAGGACCAGGTTTGCCTAAATAACAGGCCGGACAGGTCTCAATCCACCTTAAAAGGTCGCCTGACATGCCGGGCCAGTAGTATCTCCGGCTTAGCCTTTCCAACGAGCGTTTCTTTCCGAAATGCCCACTAGTGGAATGGCCGTGGCAGTAGTACAGGATGTCTTTCCTCATAGCAGCAGGGATTACCATTTGTAACACCCTCCGCTTTCCGGGACAAGTCTTCCACCTGCACAACAACGAGTCTCGGACCTCCAGTTCGTGGAACTGAGCCAAGAAACGTCGCATTTCACGGTTTTCCAGCGATATTTCGGGTCTCACTGGACAGACCCCAGTAGGGACAAGCTCCCTCAGTCGTGCTATGGTAGGATCGGCCATCTGGTACGTCCTTATAGTGTCGGTGGACCAATCCAACAGGTTTTGCAACAACCCATCATAAGGCAAACGCACACTCGCTACCACAGCATTGTGAGCACCACAATCCCCACACTCCGGACGCACACAACGGCGTACCGGACGTCTACTCAGGCAGTCAGCATTAATATGCTTCGTGCCTGCTCGGTGCTGGATATGAGAGTTTTCCAGTCCGAACTCGCTGAGGTGATTCAACCACCGACCAATCATTCCCTCGGCGTCCTTAAAATGAAGAAGCCATCTCAAGGCCGAATGATCGGTACGGAGTGTGAAATTCCCTCCATATAAGAAGTGCCGAAACTTCTTCGTGTACACCACTACTGCGAGCAGCTCTCGCTTGGTAGTACAATAATTTCTCTGTGCCTTGTTCATACTGTTACTATCGAACGCCAGCGGGACCTCTACTCCGTCCTGGATTTGGGACAATGCGGCCCCGATGCTCTCATTGCTCGCATCAGTGTCAAGGATGAAATGCCCCTTCTCCGTAGGGTATCTCAGCACCGGGGTGGTTCGGAACAACGCCTTAATCTCTTTGAAGGCTTCATTCTGTTCCATCCCCCATGGGAAGGGTTCTTTTTTCCTCCCCGGAGTCCAATGGCTCAACCGTTGTAATGGCTGAGACACCCTAGAGAATCCGGGGATGAAGTCCCTGTAATAGGAACAGAACCCTAAAAAGGATCTGATATCCTTTGGTCCTTTTGGAACTTCCCAAGTCTCCACAGTCTCCAACTTAGCCGGATCAGCCTGCACACCTTGGGTGGAGATGATCCGGCCCAAATAGACCATGGACTTCCGAAAAAGTTCACATTTCTTCGGCTTTAATGTCAAGCCATTGGACCGAATTCGTTCCAAAACCTCTCCGAGGTTCAACGCACACTCTTCAAAAGTCTTGCCAAAGACAATAACATCATCCAAGTATACCAAACATTTGCGCCACAACAGATCACTCAGAAGAGTTTCCATCATAGCCTCAAAAGTGGCCGGGGCGTTGCACAACCTGAAGGGCATCAGCTCAAACTGATACAGTCCAATGTGACTTGTAAAAGCCGTTTTCTCCTTATCCTCCTCCTTCATCCCGATCTGCCAATATCCGGACTGCAAATCCAGGGTGCAGAACCATTGGTTCCCACCCAAGGAGTCCAGAGTCTCATCAATCCGGGGGAGAGGATATGCATTTTTCTTGGTTACCCCATTCAGGCGCCTATAGTCGATACAAAATCGGATAGACCCGTCCTTCTTAGTAACCATCTGGACCGGGCTGGACCAGGGGCTAGTGCTAGGCACGATCACCTTCTGTTCCAACATGGTCTTCACTTGTTCCTCTACCACCGCTTTCTTACCCAAAGGCAAGCGTCGGTAAGGCATCTTGAAAGGCTGTGCATCACCCGTATTGATAGAATGCAACACTTTGTCGGTTCGGCCCAAAGGCTCCCCCTCCACCTGCCATGCATCCTGATACTTCACTACCAGCCTCCTTAGGGAATCGAGATCCCTCCGATCCGTCAAATCCGTTTCGGAGATCATTTTCTCAAGTCCCTCACTCAGAACGGTCGGAGAAGGGTCACCCTTCATGCTCACCTGTCCAGCAGGCATCACTGCCTCACTGGTGAACACCTTCCCCAGTATTGTATCTTTCCTTAGATACTTCGGTTCCAACCCGGGGTTAGAAACCGGCACAACGGTCCAAGCACCATCACCCACCAGGGTGTCCATGCCCGTCAAACCGATACTACCCAACATGGCCACATCCGGCTCCACAACTGCCTCTTCCTCTCTCCTAAGCCCCTTGCTTCGGACCAGCACGTCACACGTCTGTCCGGGAGGAATCTTTACAGTTTGGACCACCGTTGCCACTGTCGACACTTGTCGGAGCACACATTGCTCTACCGCACGGTACGGGTGCTCTATCAGGAGTACCCCTGTACCCGGATTCAGGACCGCGTCATACAACGCCGAAAAATCCAATCCGAGTATACCGTCGTCTGCAATATCCGCAATGGTGGGAGAAGCCACATACTCCTTCCCTCCAATTCGGAGCGGTATGAACGCGCGCCCATACGTCTGCATACTTGACCCATCGGCCGAACAGGCGTTTACCCTCGTTTTGAAGTTATCACGACTATCCGGCATAAGAGCATAGAAGTTAGAGGAGATAAAGGAGTGGCTAGCTCCCGTATCTACTAAAAATTCGCCCGCTCTACCGGCCACAGTAACAGACACATACCACCGCCTCCCCCCCAGCGGAGACGGGTTTACAGTAAAGCGTTTAAAATCCTTCGGAGCAGCCAAATCAAGGCCATGTTTCTTCAAATGGTCGAAACATGGATGATCCGGGGAAAGCTGGGTACTCCCTACCCACACGGTGTCTGTGACAGCCGCAACTTCCTCGTTCCGATCCGTAATGGGCCTCCCTGCCTCATTGCCGGGCAACTGTTGGACTGGAATGTTAACCAGGCCGGCATCCGAGCCCCTCAAGCTCGAAGCCACCCCTGATTCCCTTCCTGCCTTCGGAATTTCACTAGGCTCTACCTCTCTGGTATGTTGGCGTACATCATATGCAGGGGTCGTCCGCTCGCCTTCTCGGACCACCCCCTCTAGTTTCCCTCCTTCCCGGGAACTTTCGGAGTCGGAGCCGTACACTCCGCAGCAAAGTGACCGATCTCCAGGCACCTATAGCACTTGGCGGTCCGCCGATTGATCTTCCTCCTGTTAGGCTGTGTAGCCCCCTGAATGGAAGTCGTCATCTTCTCAAACAGCGCTGTGAAAAACGCTGCGTCCATTATCGGAGCTTTTGGGTCCGATGATTCCTTCTTCGGAGGAGGGTTTCCACCCCCTTCCGGCTTCCTATTTTTCCACGGCGTTTTAGAGGAATTCCCATTCCTCTTAAACTGAGCTGCAGAAGCTATCGCCCCCTCTTCCTCACTGCCCGAACCATCAGACTGCTCCGGAGAACACTCTGTAATGGCAGAGGCCCGGGTGGGCACCCGGTCCCCTAACAGTGACTTCTTGAGAGCATGTATGTCGATGGCCTTAAAAAGGTCATCTAATGACGTATCAGCTCTCCAGGTATCATACACCACATGTTGTATTTCTGGGTCCCTCAGTCCAGCAACAAACTGAGAGAACAATTCCTTAGAGAATAAGGCATCATGGATTCCTGAAGCTGGATGTACCTTTTTCAGGAGTCTCATCAGTGCAAGTCCGAAAACCCTCGGGGCCTCGTGCTTGCCTTGCACTCGCTTCTTAAAAGCAACCATCGGGTCAATCCGAGCGGAGTCTCCGTATAGGATAGTTCCGATCTCTACCAGTTGTTTGAAAGTGCCGCGGGGTCCGCATTCATCTTTCCACTGCTCCACGGCCATCAGGCCATCTCCCAAGCGCAATCCCTTACAGACATACGGAATTGCATCCTGTTGATCCCACCCACTGAGGTTGATGTCCTCAACGGTGGCTCCCAACCACTCTTCCCAAGAGTTTTTCTGCCAGTAGGGAAAAGGCTCGCTAGCAATGCGTCTAGCAGCGTTGGATGACCCCCTAATTTTAGAGGTTATCGCCAGGCATTTAGAAATGGAAGCCGAGGCGTCCTTTTCTGTACCCACGTTGTGCAATCCGATCCCAGCTATTGCTGGGTTTGTATCGTACAACTCTTGCAACTCTGTACTCAGAATTGTTCTCCTTGGAGCCCTCCTCGGACTCTTTGTGCCCGGAGTCGTCCCCGGAGTAGCGCCTCTGGTAGGCACGTTATTCTGCCTCTCCAGATAGGTCTGGTAGGTACCATACGACACTAAATCCTTAGTGGGGTCCACACCTTGAGCGAACCACCAATTTTTCTCCTGGTCAGTCATATACTGACACTGCTGGGCCAGAGCAAGCAATCGCTGATGCGCCGCTTTTTCTTTTTCCAGTTCCTTGGCCTGTCTATCAGCCTCCTCCTCTTGCTGTGCCTCCGCCAATTTAGCTTTCGCAGCTTCACCGGCCGCTCGGAGCCCTTCTTGTCGAGCTCTCAAAACCGCCGCCTCCTGCTCTGCTAATTCCTCAGCGAGGGCTGCATTTTCCTTCATGCGTTCCTGTTGCTGCTCAAGAGCAGCCTGCTGCTTGCGATACACATCTCGCCTCTCCAATTCCAAGTTTTTCTGTTCATTGAACAGTATGTTTGCTTGGCATTCTCGCCATTGCGACAAACTCGAGGGAGTTAAGTCGGTCTTGGCCGCCTTATCTTGTTCGGATGCTTTCTTCAAGCGTTCCGAATCCAGTTGCTGCTCATCCAGTTTCAACTGAGAACGTGGACTTCGCACCAACTCCGATAATGACCTTCCCCTGCCCGCCGTGTTTACATACGTCGGAGCCGAAAAGACCTTCTTCGGAATTGGCCGGATACCACTGATACCCACCCTAGGTGAGTAATCACTCGCCCTACCTCTACCCCTTGATCGGCCAACCTTTAGTGGTCGTCCTGGCGTTGAAGTAGACAAGGCACCTTCTACAGTCATCCCACGTCCCATAGGAAGATTTGGGGTGTCTGTAAAACTCCTGTAATGAGGACCTTTCGGACTGTCATTATCAGCGGAAGCATACGAGGTACTGCTATCCTGTATACTTTCCCTGGTCTCTGACAAAAATTTCTCTAAAGAAGTTCTTTTTGCCTTCAGAATGTCACATTCTGACAGTAGACTTTGGCGAGCCTCCCGCAAGTCTTCAGTGTCCCGAACAAGTTCTGATCGGGTCTCCTCTGCTTCATGGATGACGGCATCTCGGGCCGCACAAATCTGATTCAGATCAGTGTTCGCCTGAACAAAGTCGGAACGGAGTCCCTGTAGATCAGCTTGTTTCTGATCGAACTCCACTCGAACCCTGCTAAGTGATTGCACCAGCTTCTCGTTCTCCTCCAACAAAGTTGAAAGCCTTGCGTCTTTCTCCTTGATTTTGGAAGCTCTATGTGTGACTGCACCTTCCAATGCAATCAGACTGCTTTTCCATTCATTCGACTGTTTCTGAATGGTCAACAACTCCATTTGGGCCATTTGCACACGCTCCTGTATTCTGGCCTCTCTCATGTCGTCGAAACGATGTTCCTCCAAGATAGTAGCCCTCCGTGGATTCGGAGCGGCTGATCTTGACCCACCAACGTTGAACATTGACAGGCTCATTTCATCTAATGAGTAATTCATTATTCCGGGACCCTGGTGTCCCAAAAATGCGCTTGTCCTGGATGGAACATTCGCACTCCTGCGGGTATCTGCCTCCTTCACGGCATCTAACCCCTCCGGGGATGAGGCTGACGCCTCATCGGGAGACCTCGCTGCTCCGTCCAGAGCAGGAGGTCTGTGCTACTGCACAGGCTAACCTGCGTTTCACTCAGAACTGGTCACGGCACCAGTGTAATAAACGATACTTTGTCTCTTTATGATATTGGTAGAGTATCAATTAAAGAACAAAGTCGACACAGTTCGGATCAAGTGTTACAGGTTGCAAATCAGGTTTATTCAGAGAACCTAGACAAGCAGTATCTATGTGTGCGAACTCCCTATAGAGTTCGGAACGGGTCAGTAGGCTAATCAGCCGTATTGATCACAGGGTCTCCTTGCCAGCGTGGCTCAGAGTAACCGACGAGTACCGCCAGATGCTGGGTATATATAGGCAGCCAGCCTGCGCGCGCACACGCAGACCGGAAGCCTATAGCGACCTCTGTCCATACCCCAAGCCCGAGGTAGGTGCTGCCACCTACCGTCGGACTGAAGGGTTCGGACTGAGCTCGCAACACAACATCCAACAGCACTCGTCATATAACATACCCGTATAACCCTAGCCCCTACACTCACAAGCTTCACATAGATCACATACATTTGAATAATCAATATTAGATTCATTAAGGCGCCGAGCCGGCCAATAGCACATGACTACATTAGTAGAAATCTCAAATGTAATTTGTGATCTAGATGGGCAGGATATTACGGTTAGGATGTATCAGTAGGACGAGGCGAAAATCCTACCAAATATCACCAGCGAGGTTTAAAATCTAATTTTGGACAGAAGGGGTGGGGGGGGGGGTCGTTGGGAGTCGAAAATATGACCCCCGAGGTTGTCAATTCACTGTTTTCTGACCGTAGATATCATTATAATGAAAATAGACTATTAGCTTGAAGTGATAATGGTCTGATGATAAGGGCTCAAAAATCAATTTTAGTTAAAAATCAACCAGAACATTCCTTATGGGCATACTTCATGTGCTAACTACTTTATTTAAGGTTATTCCCTAGGATTCAGCTTAGAATTGGGCTAATCATCAGATTATGGCTCAATTTACTAATTTTGGAGTGCATGCTATAATTTTCCCATTGAAAATACACTGTAGAATGCTATACTTGGGCCACATCTGAACCTGTAATTGCGCTCTTATTGCCCATAGATGATATTGCATTGTGCCCTATCCACTAAATATGATATTGCACTTGAAACCCATTCAAGCAGGATTTAAAATATGAAAAGAATCAGACCATGTCACTTTAAAGCTGGGTGTAACCTAAGATTAGTTCAGAGTCGGCTGGGAATGCGACTTTATTCATCTCATTCTAAATTAAAGACGGCTTGGGCGGTTTAACATCTCTAATCAGCTTTTTGACATCAATCTGCTTTATCTGTGAGCTGTATCTCAGCTTCAGCAGTGCAGGTAGCAACCTCCCTCCACCATGCCTCCTTGTCAGTTCTAGTTAAGATAGTATGGGGGGAACCTTGCGAATTTAATCTAATGTGGCCTAAAGTATTACCTTGTTGCTTGTGGTTCTATATAGATGTAAACATTCATGTTTTCTGAACGTGAATTGTAACACCTATACTTCGGTGGTTCGACTTGCTCCAACACCTCACCATCTAGTGCTATAGGGCATTAGCAGGATGCAGTAATTCTACCTTGTGAGACCTTTAGCTGAAGCTGGTTCCTGACATGTCTAAAATCGGAGTTTTAGGGGTCATAAACCTTTCAGTTATAGCCCTCTATTATGGGTCCTTAGGTCATCTGTTCAGATTGGGGGAGTGGTTAGGACTCTGGCCTACCAATCAATGGGTCATGAGTTCAAATCCATGTCTAGGCCTTTTTGTTCACACATAATTTTAACATGTATTTTTGGTAGGTCAAAAATTGTGATAGTATACAATTCGGTTTTAAAGACCATTTAGGCCTACACAAGATAAATATTCATAGTGTAATCTAAAAGAGTTTTGAATCAGTTGTATTTGAATATTTCTCATGTCACCTGTTTGTATTGGGGGAGTGGTTAGGACACTGACTAATCAATCCAGGGGTAATAAGTTCAAATCCATGCCAAGGCAACATATCTTTTTTATAGTTGGTAAGAAATAGTAACATTATTTACAAAGAAAACTGGGGTTAACCTAGTAACAGCGCTCGAACGTCCCAGCGTCACCAATGAGCGCCGACGTAACTTGGTGCGCGGAAGACACTGCTCCTAGTAACATAGCGTAGCGACGTGGATGGATTTGCAGTCGTTTGCTCTGGAGACTACTTACTCACCCCTATTCCTGAGCTATCAGCTGTCCACTCAACATGTACATTGGTTTCACCATTCAGCCACACTTCATATCATTTTTTAATGTTCCCCCAAATAAGTAATCACATTTGCAATCACAATCAAACCAATTAACAATTCACATATAGGCCCTATATTATTTTGTATTAATTCAATTGTGTATAGTATACTCTTTTGTGGTAACTTCATTGTTCATGATTATTGGTTAACTTCATTTGGTTGTAACTAATAATACAACCTGAGACATGATAAACTTTATTACCCAAGCCTGCCTTTATATTATGTGTACCTAATGTGGATAGTAAATGATAGGCCAAAAAAACATAATGATGGTAGAACATTAGTCTTTTTCTCAACAATATCTCGGGCCAATGTCCTGTAGGTAATATCCCAACCAATTAGAGAGAGCCAAGAAGATATCTTAAAATAGTTTGCACAGTAAGTCTTCATCATGACTGATGAAGGTAATGACTGTTGCTCTACTCATTGTAATTGTACAAACACTATGGTGGCTGTATACTGTATCTGTAAAACATCAGGACACATATTGAACATAGTGCGTACAATAGTCATTGTTATAACTGCAATGCAGACTTGTAATTCACCTGTAATACCTTAATTCTATACAACTTCTTCCTGCCAATAAACCAGCCCTTTGTTTCTCCCTACATTGCCGTAACAATACAAAATAAGTTTGCAAATAAAAAAAAAGGCATATTTCCACACTTTTGATATGCTGGTTTTAGACTTTCACAAGTGAATTTGTCCACAAGTAATATCCCAAAGTGCACATTTCATTCAAGCGGTAATAATCATCAATTGTCAGGTATACAAAGAGTAATCCTTTGAGGTAAATAGAGTTGACAGAGTATGCCGAGAAACATGTGATATAAACACAAATTGGGAGCTCATTGATGTTAATAAAGCGTTGTTAAGCAAATCATGAGAGCAGCCTTCTTTTTTTGCCATTAAATAATTATAATCCTGCTTAACAGATCCTGTGTGTTTCTAAATCTGGAGCTGAAAGGCATAACTGCATCAAATATTAGAATTGTGTCTGTCCTCATTAGATTCCCAGCAACTGAGACCTGTTCAAAAACCCAATTAACCAGTAAAGAACAAAACATCCCATTCGTAAAAGGAACTATGGGAGCTCTTTTATTTCTAATTTTGTAGATTTCCTAAATTCTGTTTTTCTCTTCTTTTGTGCATACATATATAATATCTGATGGTTTAAAAAAGCGTGCAATAATAAGCAAAAGAATGCATACAGAATAGCTTTAACTAGGGCCAAATTAAGAGAGAACCTACGAAAGAATCTGTTATGGTCTCAAGTTCACATTACAATGCTCTTCATGGCAGGTCCCTCATGACAGGTCTCCTGTGTGAATAATCTAAAATATGACAGCTATTAGATGGGCACAGCGGGAATTCCCCAACGACTTTTATATAATAATGTCTAGCATAAAAAACGGCATGAGTACACTCTAAGAACAGTGTGTTACGTTTACACACTTATCAACATGCTTTTCTGAAGCCACTTTTAACACACATTTTGGCGTAACACACTACCCAGTGCACCCTCTTTGTCAAAAGTGTGTTGATCTCAAAGGTGTGTTGCAAATATGTGTGTGAAACTCCTTATGTATGCATGTTCCCGCAACACACTGTTTTTAGAGTGTAGTCAGATAATGCTGGGGTTAACCTAGTAATATCTATTAACCATGTTGGGCAGCCCTAGCTTTGTCTTGAGGGCTGTTATCACATTAAAAAAAATCATAGCCGGCCAGAAGACCCTTAGTTTTGTACTAACATAACCCACTAGCATACCTTGTCAGTGGTCCGTGCTATTGAGATGCACTTTTCTATTAGGGTTTCGGTTAAGAAGTAAAGCCTTCTGTAATACTGCTTTGTGAATGAACGGAGAACCCGTTCAGCCTATACCTTTTCTACTCTAGCCTGAGGGGAATCAAATCACACCTGATGTTTTTGAAAGCATGTTGTTATCAAAGTTAATGCTTAGGACCTTCTTATTTTACAGGTCTACCTTATTTGGTTACTTGTGGTGAAACAGTAGAGAGATCTTAAATCAGCTTTAATTTACACTCTGAGAAGTCCTACATGAATGTTAAACCTATCACAATCTTTGTTATCTGATATAACATAGTATAGAATTGCTAGATGTTGGGCTTCTCAGGGACAAATAACCCTTCAAAACAACATTTTATAACTGACAAGCTTCACATAGATCATATTTGAATAATCAATGTCAGATTCATTAAGGCGCCAAGCCGGACACTCCATGTGAGGCCAATAGCACATGTAGAAATCTCAAATGTAATTTGTGATCTAGATGGGCAGTATATTACGGTTAGGATTTATCAGTAGGACGAGGCGAAAATCGTACCAACTACCACCAGCGAGGTTTAAATTTAATTTTGGACAGAAGGGGGGGGGGGGTCCTTGGTAGTCGAATATATGACCCCAGGTTGTCAATTCACTGTTTTCTGACCGTAGATATCATTATAATGAAAATAGACTATTATCTTAAAGTAGGTATCCCAGGTCATTTTCATATATTATTGTTACACATGTGGAAACTAGTTAGATCGATAGACCATGTTAAAAGACGAAAACAGTTTAAATGTCATAGAAATCGGTCCAGCGGTTTGGATTTGGGAGCCATTTGAAAATGTGAAAATGTTGTTTGGACTTAGCCTATTTCAGAGCTTGTCCTCTATTAGATTAAGTGGGCCTATAGTAAGCATTCTGAAATCTTTGAAAAAATAAATAGATCCTGGGAAATGCTTGATCCCTGATCACCATATATGTCTCCTTCACTCAATGAAGCCTCAGTAAGTGCAGACTTGAACTCTCATGTTTGCAAACCATCAAAGTTGGGATATATTACATATGTTCTCATAGATCTTGCACAGAAATAGTTGAATGTCATAACTTTGGTAAGGTATCATTTCTCCAATATACCAGATATCCCTTTGGTTCTCTAGGAACCCTTTGTATAAGTCTCCGAGAATGTGCCTATTTTTTCCTGATCTGGATGACCAAGGTGTTCTTCACAATTGCCATTTAAATATCAGAAAAACACTAATTGTCCCAATGTCCCTAAACTGTGAAAACGACCAGACTCCAAATCAATACCACACAAATGTTGCTTCATGTCGCAAGTTGAATTCTTTTATAGGCATAGGTAAATATGGTATACATTATTTACGACAGTTTTTTACACATTAAAAGTATTACATAACACTGAGTGATCTGATGAAATCTTGAAATTCCCCGAAATTGCTGAAACATCACTGATATTGAGCCACTTTATACCATCTTTGGACATCATTTCCTCCTGACCTCTAAATCCAACTTTTAATATTGACCCATTTCTACTAATCCTATAACATAACAACACAATTACATAACTTTTAGCCCCATTACATAATAATTTACAAATCCTGGTATTGTGGTTGTCTAGATGCTGGGAACACAAGGGTTTGCAATTGATATAATTATTTGTTTTGAATCACATGAATGAAGAGCCCGAGGGTGGTCATGTTATGTGTATTGATATAGCATGTTATGTGATCTATGTGTAGCCAATATGTGAGGGCATGTGCCTTAAGCGTAAACTCTAATACAGGGGGTTGGCACTGGTTCGGTGCTTTATGCTACTCTCACTCTGAGGCCGTTATTTATATCAACTAACTAATTAGTAGATCTCATTGATTGAAGAAATACCTTTCAAATGATCTCAAATAATTGTATAAAACCTTTCCTAAAATTGCGAAAATATGCCTAAAATTGACTGAAAATTCATATTTTTTAATAATAAAAATGCTTCTAAGAGTCCTACCCCCACTTTTCATACCTTAGAATTTAGCCCTGAGCATTGCCCTTACAGTGGTACACCCCTGGGGACTACATCTCTAATGGTTTAGAAGTGAGAGTAGTGTGTACTCCAGGGCTGTAAGGGGGTTGGGTGCTTTAAGCTGCTCTCGCTCTTACGCCATTAGTAATATCAACCAACTAGTTAGTGGATCTCATAGAGCATAGAAATACCTTTCAAATGATATCAAATATGTGTATAAACCCTCTTGAAAAATGGTCAAAAATTGGCCGAAAATCCTTATTTTCTTATTGAAAAATACTTACAAAAGGCCTATCCCAACTT
The DNA here is from genome assembly GCA_947462335.1 of Harmothoe impar. Taxonomy (NCBI): domain Eukaryota; kingdom Metazoa; phylum Annelida; class Polychaeta; order Phyllodocida; family Polynoidae; genus Harmothoe; species Harmothoe impar. Next base: position 63,446,465 of record OX381707.1, on the reverse strand, counting down.
GTAATACCTTAAAATGATGCCCATACTATCCTGCTTACAGTAGTAAAGCTCCTGAGACTGTATCTCTAATGGCGTGGGAGCGAAATCAGTATATAGACAGTATGCCCTCCAGGCTTGCATGGCTACTCACTGACAGAAGGGCTCATTTCCCGATTTCAAGCTAACTTTGCAGTATCAGGAGGGACATTTGGAATTTTTATTTACCAGATCTGATACATTGGGCGGATGCGGATACATTAGAGCTTTCATTAGCATACTTTATATAGGCGATACTCCAAATAGTATGGACAGGAGACCATTTCTAAAAGTATGTGTTTTCATCGACTTTCACGCGAGGACACGGCCAGCGGCCGTCTACTGGGATACCTACTTTAACTTAAAGTGACATTGTCCGATGATTAGGGCTCAAAATCAATTTTAGTTAAAAATCAACCAGAATATGCCTTATGGGCATACTTTATATGCTAACTACTTTATTTCAGGTTATTCCCTAGGATTCAGCTTAGAATTTGACTAATCATCAGATTATGGCTCAATTTACTAATTTTGGAGTGCATGCTATAATTCCCCCATTGAAAATACGCTGTAAAATGCTATACTTGGGCCACATCTGACATTTGAAACCCATTCAAGCAGGATTTAAAATATGAAAAAATCAGACCATGCCACTTTAAAGCTGGGTGTAACCTAAGATTAGTTCAGAGTCGGCCGGGAATGCGACTTAATTCATCTCATTCTAAAGTTAAGACGGCTTGGGCGGTTTAACATCTCTAATCAGCTTTTTGAAATCAATCTGCTTTATCTGTGAGCTGTATCTCAGCTTCAGCAGTGCAGGTAGCAACCTCCCTCCACCATGCCTCCTTGTCAGTTCTAGTTAAGATAGTATGGGGGGAACCTTGCGAATTTAATCTAATGTGGCTTAAAGTATTACCTTGTTGCTTGTGGTTCTATATAGATGTAAACATTCATGTTTTCTGAACGTGAATTACAACACCTAGACTTCGGTAGTTCGACTTGCTCCAACACCTCACCATCTAGTGCTATACTGTGTGCAGAATGGTCTGCAGAATTCGGGCCTCTCTATCTAAGTTTTTATGATTATTTGTTTTCTTGCTATTGATCATTACACAACTCTGTTTGTATATCAAAACTGAGATCGGATTCACATAAAGAGTTAAACTATTATTAATTCAAAATCATCCGCGTACATCGCGTTTTACATGTTTAAAAAGCATCAGGCATGTTATTGCATGGTCACTGACAGAAATCAGGAACTTTAAGCTATAACATCCCCTTAGACCACGGAAGTATACATTAAAATATAGGTCAGCCGACCAAAATGATTTCAAACGTGTCTGGGAAATGATTCTAAATGCAATTGTTTTTGTAAAGCAGGGAGAATCTTCCATCTCTGGAATGTACGGAATCCGGATGTTTGCCAGCTTGCATTTGGTTATTTCCATGTTTTTCCCCTTCTAATTAAAAGAAAAAAGGGAATAACATGAATGAATTAATGAATCATGGCTACCAAGTAGGCTACTTAGCTGTAGAGGCATGGAGGTTACTTTGGATGGGATCCACCCACCTCAAATCAAGCTCTATTAATGAGTGTAATGCAGAAAACAGACTCAGTTGTTTCTTTTCAGTATAATATTATGTATAACCCATGACTTTATGCATTCCTTCAGGTATGAACAATTTCATCTCAGCCATGCAGTCTCTTGCCTCCCTTTACCTTTGACTGATCTCTATACCCTATCCCACATCACTATCCGCACCCTATTCCATTAAAGCCTATATCTCACGGCTTTTGTATGGATAGCCTTACAAAAGTAAGATAGGGTTTCCATGCATAGATGCACATTTGGCGTGGCTGTATGGGGCCTTTTCTACTCACCTTCCACGATCAGCGGAAGCTGCAGAAGAGCCTGGATAGTCATCTGATCGTGAAGCATCCGGTGCTGGTGATCCCTATGGCCTAGGAGGTTTATTGCCTTACCTGTATTGTAGAGGGGGTAGGCAGTATTATGAAGGTTGATATAGAATACAATAGTTTTACTCCTCTTCCCAGCTAGCAAACAACGTCAAAATAACGTTTTAAAACTTCATAACACTATGCCATAGTAAGGAGCCTTAGAAAAACGTTATATAACGTCTGCCATAACTACTGCCATAACTACAAAAACATCTGGGGATTTCATTGTTAAAATAGTATACTCCCATTTATTTACCTTGGGGAAGGCAATGCTACAATTTGGTCATATCACATTACTACTCCACAGTAGGGACCTTAGACAACGTAGCTCATTAAAATCAATGTAGAAGTAGCCTAGATACTTTAACCATTGCTATGTCTGCGTGTAATGAGATACATTGGGTTTGATTAAGGTTCCTATTATCGCATAAAAAATAATTTAAAAAATCATGTAAATTTCTCATTTAAAGATGGATATTTGACATTCTCTTGTTGGATAAAGGGTGGAGTCAGTAAAACATTTTGTTAGAAGGGTAACTCAATAAAAACGAGACTCTGTTGGGACCAGAACCCACAATGTTCAGACTACAAGTGTGTGGGTGTACCATATTCTACAGCTCCACGGAGGTTTTCCATCACATACACACAGATAAATTATAGCTCAATATTTATGTAGGGTTTATGATGAGTCTCAGTATGAGAAGAATGTTCTAATTATCTACTGATTATCCAAATATCTGATGAGGTTCACCAGGTAAAACAAGAAATACTCAGGATGCTAAATAGGAGAGTCAAGTTAACTGCCAGAAGGCCATTACAGACCTTACTCCTAGTAGGATTGCTCGAAGTAGAAATGCTATGACAAATTGCTTGGATAGTAAAACCCTCTGTAATCAAAACACTTCTCACCATCTTCTGAATATTTCAGAAAATGCCTTTCCATGCCCTCCAATTACATGAACAAGTCAAAGTAATCTGAACAAAGGCTCTTGAAGATGAGTATACAAAATGATCTGAATCAGACATCCAAATTCAAATTTCAAAAAAGGGAAATTGCAATGAAAAACCCTATTGTAGCTGGGAACTGGCTTTGTGAGAATAATATCAAAGCAGGATAGACATAAGCTAGGAATAGGATGTTTTTTGTCCTCATGTGCCACAAATTAAGTGTAATCTGAAGATGGTGATAGAGGATGGGGTTTAAATGACAGCTCTGTAATTTCATTTCCACTGTATCATTCACTCTGTTTTATACCAAATGGGAAACCACATCCTCTGTTGTCAGCAGGAAGGACATCAAGTAGACCCTACACAATAAATAGGATAACTAGCATGCAGGATACATCTGTAGACTATTCATCACAACAAGCGTCATAATGAACTACATAATAGTGATGGCAGAATGTAGGAGCTGGTGATGGTTAATGGATCCATTCTAGGTACATAAGCATTGCTTTTGAGCCTCCTTGCAAAATATTTTGAGTAACTGATGGAATACCCCCTGGTCAGCTAGCATCACCTACAGACCTCCAAACAACCTACTCACACAATTGGACACTACCACCCATTAGGGAGCTCTCATCCTGACCACATTACCGTCAGTGATAAGATCATCCAACATACTGTGCCTATAGTGTCATCTGCTTTATACAATCAGAAATATCTTGTTGCGCGATTTAGGCTTGGTGTCAAGGTAGTACGGGCTAAGTTTGGTTGTTATAATGTATTCGGCTTGTCCATGACATATGAGAAGCAATAGGTGTATTAATGTATTAGTATTTTTGCCCTAGAGCTGAGAATTGAAATACCCCAAGTGTCTAGTACTAGAATAATACGTGTTTAATCTCCTTGATAATAACAACGGAACAAGGCTGGATACCAATGGGCAGACCTGAAGCTTAAGGCTTATTAAGAATAACATATTTTTATCCGATTCTTCTTCAATGTTGGGCTCATCGCTTTGAACTATTGTCACTAGCAATGTTTCTTATCCAGATGACAGAATGCACATCCCGATGGGGAAGGAGTTTTGTAAAAGGTTATTGTATTTCAAAGGGAACGGGAATTACATTTCTCATTAATAAAGATTTCGCTTCATAACATCATGTGGACAGCATAACACATTGCTGCCTAGATTTTACTTTTTTAATGTTCCTCCTGGTTAATGACGTTCATGAAGGCAGGCTGGGAGTCTAAAATGTATTACTTACTAGTAAATACATTAAAGTTGTGTATGTACTAAAAGAAAACGGAGGAGATTCATGTGATCATATAGTGCTAAACAATTGATTAAAATTCAATGATACAGCCGTACACAATATATTTGGTTATATTTGATATAAATGCTTCAAGTAACCATTTTTTATATACTTAATTGTGTATAAGATATGGTGTGTGTGTGTGTGTGTGTGTGTGTGTGTGTGTGTGAGTGTGTGAGTGTGTGTGTGAGCCTTGTAATATGTTATTGGGAACCACTGTGATGCAGTAGTTTGACACCGGCGCATAACAGCTTCACATTCGGCCCTTCAGCCCCAATAATGACGATCACTTTCTATTGAAGCTTCATTTTGTTTTCTCTTTATTGTAAACACAGCAGTTTCAATCTATGTGCTAACCAATAGGTATTAATTAGATAGATCACACCCTCAGAAAAGTGAGCGTCACTATCGCCGAAAGGACTCTCCCCTGAAATCCAGGCAGTGCCTGCATTTCAGGTGAGGGTACTTTTGACGGCAGTGACGCTCACCTTCCTGAGGGTGCACCAGTTCTTAAAAACTCATCAGTAATGATAATCATAGTACGTTTGGGGTTTATACTTCTGTCTGTACCCATCAAATATATTTTGGCAAAAAAACGCATTATCTCATTAGTCTGTACAACTGAGCTCCACCCCGTCAAAACACAATGATATAGGATGTGATACTGCTGTGTGATGAGCTATTAAGAACAAAATAGGCAAATTAACAGTGGAAACCCTACTCCACCATTTTAGACTTCCATTACCGCATATCGTCTACAATTACCAATCCATGTTAAAAAGTTGGCTGGTCATGGGGATTAATGACAGTTAAATGCGTTTTTTTTTTTGAAGTGTATTTATTGGATCAAATTGGCACAAGGGCCAAAAACTAGCTTGGGCGCGTTGCCCTTCTGCCGCTAGCACCCCTATCTATTTAACAATTTTTTAGCGGTCTTGTGTATGATATGCTATGACTCCAATGCAGTTCCAATGCTTCATAAATCCATCTATATATAATATAAAAAACTATACAGTCGCTTGGTAGCAGATAGCCTTAATGATGAGATGAGATGTGATGAGTATTGATAATAGAGTAAAATGAATTACACAGCATTTATAAAACAGTTAGGATAGTCCTTATTAATTGCAACCTTAAATTGCCAAAGGGTTTCTATCATAGTATACATGGGTTTTAAATTATTCCACCTGAAAATGGCTCTATACATACAACTTCGAATTACTATTGGCTTAAGCGACCTCAGAACTCGTAATCTTTTCCCTTGGTGGAACCTTGTAACAATTGGTCTTAAGTCTAACAGTGTCTCGCATTGTGCCAATGTATAAGCGTAAAAAAGCAAATGCTTATCTCTCCTATGTATAAGCCAATCACAGTTACTAGCTATATGCATCTGGACAGTGGTCATAAGAGGATTTTTTTCTAATTTTACATTATAAACAGTCCTTAGCCCCTTATTTTGAATACCCTGAATTTCTTCTGATTCCCCTTTATTCTCCCTATCCCATATAAAGTCCGCATAATCGAGCGTAGGTAGCACCATGGAGGTGTATATGGTTAAAGCAGTGTCTTTATCAGTGTGACATTTAATCTTACCTAATTGCCTGATTTTGTGTCGACTGTTCGCTAATACTATTTTCCTGTGCTCAATAAACTTAAGGTCTGAGTCTAGCGTTACACCTAAATATGGAAAGCTATCAACTCTTTCTAGTACAATGTTATTAAGTGTAAGGATGGGATTTAAACCCCTAAAATTATTATAATACATCCATTTAGTCTTTTTTTCATTAACTGTAAGGCTATTATCCATGCACCATTTGGATAATGCATTTAAACATGATTGCATCTTTTCGGGAGAATGCACCGAGATCACTGCATCGTCTGCATACAAAGTTATATCAAAATTATCAATATCAGGTAATGAATTTATATAAATAGAAAATAATACAGGACCACAAACTGAACCCTGTGGAACGCCATAGGTAACAGGTTTAAAAGAGGAAATGCAATCATTAGCTACCGTACATTGTGATCTACCAGATAAATAGCTATCGAACCAGCGACATGTCCTTTCACTAAGTCCAAAACCTGCTAACTTTTTTAGGAGAATTGAGTGGGAGACAGTATCAAAAGCTTTCTTGTAATCTAAATAGAGTGATAGGGTTGATTTATTATTTATTATGTTTTCAATTATGTTATTAAGATGTGCTGTTATAGCAGTGATAGTGGAGTGGCCAGATCTATATCCATGTTGAAATTTAGTCAAAAGTCCGTATGTTTCCATATATTTTTGCAGCCTAGAACATATTACTTTTTCATATAATTTACCAGGGAGGGGGAGGAGACTAATGGGTCTCAGGTCATTAACATCTAGCGAATTACTCTTTTTGGGGATGGGTACAACTGTAGCAGATTTCCAGTCCTTAGGGAAATGACACTCGCTTAGGCATTTATTGTATACCGACCTTATAATATCAGGTATGCTTAAAAAGGCATCCTTTAATACAAAAGATTTAATATGTTTAATGCTTGATGGCTTAGTAATCTTAATGGATTTAATTAACTTAATCGTCTCCAGGTAACTTAGAGGTTGTAAAAGGTCCGTCGAGTGCTGAGGCACAGTCTCCGGTGCTTTATAGTGTACCTGTAAGTCAATAGGTGGCAGCGCTGCTGCAAGCTTTTGACCAACTCCAGCAAAAAAGTTATTTATAAAGTCACAACACTCATTGGAAGGTATCATATCCTTAGTTATACTGTTTCTTAATTTTAAGAATGTGGACTTTGTCTTAACCGGTAACAACTTCCTGATACCATCCCAAAATTTGGCTGGATCATTCTTCCTATGATGTAAGAGGGTATCAATCTTATCTTTACGACTAAAATAAATAAGACTTTCTACTCTATTTCTATAAAAATCGGCAATTCGCCTATCATCAACACTGTTAGTACGCCTCGCATCCCTATACAGTGTATCTCTGTGTTGCATCTCCTGAATAATTGCAGGCGTCAGCCATTCTGGTGTATATACCGGTAGTACAAGCGTTCTAATCGGACATATAGTATCAAGACATGCGCGTATCACACCAATAACTTTACTCCATAAGGCATCAGGGTTATTAATGGTAACAATATCATCCCATTTAACATCTAGTAGCATATTTTTAAAAGTCAACATATCATAATTCTTATAGGATCTAGCCTTAACAACCTTTTTCTTTATCTTTGTACGCTCACATTTAATTAATATGAAAACAGGTGTGTGATCAGCAATGTGATAGTCTATTGTACCAAACTCGCAAACATTATGTATACGTTCATTTATATATATATGATCTAACAGTGTGCCTGAGGCAGGTCTGGTTATTTCATTAATAAGTTGACACATATCATTATTGGTACAAAATTGTGATACCTCAGAGTCTTCAATGTCTTTTCTTGACAGCAAGTCGATATTAAAATCACCTAAACAGAGGATCTTCCTATTTTTGGAGACCGTAGATAACAACTCAGTTAGTTTTTTATACAAAGATTGCAGGCTGCTTTTGTCCCTTTTAGGTGGCCTATAGCACACATATATTTTATATTTGATTTTACCTATTTCTATATCTACACATAAAATTTCAAAATCAGATGTAATGCAACTAGAGGTTTCATCTAATACAGCGGTGTAGGTGTCTCTCATATAGAGCATAAGGCCTCCTGCAGTCTTATCTATTATAGGATACCTGTCAAGGCGGAAGAACTGATAGCCTGGAAGAGACATCATAGCATCAGAGATTGTAGGATTTAACCAGCTTTCAACAACTCCAGTTAGATCAGTATGTGAGATGAACTTTTTAATATTCACCCTCTTTGGGTATGCTGATCTAGCGTTTATACAAGTAAAAAGGAGCCCTTTGGCTGTACATATGTTATGTAAGAATACCATTGGACAGTGATCGACGAGTTCTGGGGTACATATTGGTGAGGTGAGATGAGGGTGACTTATGCGTGTGATCGAATCTTAAACTACCCGGTATCATGGCTATGACAGGCAAAAGAAGCTATGCGCCCCGGCATATTATATATTATTTAGGGGAGGACAGACTAGAAGAAACAGAAATATTTCCTTTATAATCTGAGATGTGAATAGTTACATATACATTTACATTTAATATTAGATTATATATTGACCATGTATGAACTTTTATACATTGTACCAAACAGTGGCATGTTATGTACCTATGCGGCACTATGTCCAGCTCTCAGCTGTTCTGTTACATAATCATCACTCCACTGGGTCAGCACCAGATCTGGGGGCTGCCCGCTGTATCGATTATACACACACTCAAGTATATTTAGAACGATTGCTCTTACATAGCGGGACATTGACCCTATACCCTTAGTATACGTTGTAATACATAGCTCTATTCTATATAGTTACAGTGATTACAGAGCCTTAGTTCGTGACATAGCATACGTCTACTTAGGTGGTGTCTGTTTTTTACCAGATAGGAAGCCTTTGATTCTATCTTGCAGTTGATGACTGCTGTCTCTGCTCTTCCTATGCGGGTTAAGCTTGCTTGGTTTGATGACCACTTTCGACTGTGATCCTTCTGCTTCCACCCTGGAGGATGATTGAACGCTACTGCTCTGCGTTAGGCTCGTGGCTGCTATTTGAGTCCTTGGTGGGGTAACAACGTGTGGGGAGAGTGGGGCCAGCTTGAAGGGGATGCCTCCTCCTGTTCTATAGCCCGCAGCGGCTTGTGCGTAGGCTGATGATGCTGATTTGGCAATCATATTAATCAAGTCTTGATCAAGTCTTACATCCTGTGGCGGTGCAGACCCTGGAGGGGGGGGGGGGCAGGTCCCTTTGCTGTGGCAGTTGTAGGAGTGGTGGAGACAGGGGTAGATACACTCGCTGGCGTATCATTTCCTTTAATTTCGGCTGCTGCTGCTGTGGTGGTGGGGGTTGGGAGTTGCTCAGGTACTTGAGGTATCACATCGACCACCTCCTCCTGTGCTGGTTGCTGCTGCTGAGCCGGAGTTGTAGGAAGGGGGGGGGGGGGTACCATTCTTCTTTGCTGAAGGGTTTTCAATGCCGAATAAGTCCTTCCTCACCTCCATCAGTATGTACCCCCCTCTGTTCTTACCTCGCCAGGTTCCTTTTTCTAATGCCTTGCTTTGAATACCAGCCCCTATCCCCCAGTGTCGAGATCCTGTTGTCTCTAGAAGAAGCCTGGATTGAGTTGCTCTCAATATCTCCCTGAGCTCCTCATTTTGGACGTATTTGGCAACGTTGAGCTCCTTCAGGTGGTTCTCATCATGGTTGCGCCAATCAGGTGCGTCTATGGTCTTCGCTATTTTCATGGCCCTCATGGCAGTGAACGAGTCCATGATCTGTTCAGCTTTGTCCTTATTTCTTGCGAATAATGCCTTCTTATGTGATAGGCCCTGCTCCACTGAGGTGTATGTGTACCCTTCATAGTCAATGCGGCAGGGAAAAAAATTACTAAGAGGCGCCAGGTTGGAGTTGTACGCCACATAGTGATCCGTGACCATTGTTCTCGCATTCGCCAGTTGGAGTTGCTCAGGCAGCTCTTTCAGGTTGGTATGGGGGTAGTAACGGCCTTTGAACAGTATTCCACGCCCTCTCTGTTTTACCTCCAGGCCAGCCTCCGCCGCTAGCTTAACTACTGTCGAAACAAACAGTTAGAATGATAATCTAAGATAATGAAAGAATACCACGTAATAATAAAGTTGGCCTTCATCAGGTAATGATATATCCAGTGTACAACATTTTCCCATGGCCATTACAAATTTATCGTAGTGAATAGATGATATTGCACATAATCATGAGGTGGAACTAAACCCTTGATCCACTGTATCTGAATGGATCAGGTCAGAAGCGGGCCTGCTTTTAGTTTCAATGAATGATGAGCAAATTAATGAATACAACTTACTATGACAAACAAACAAACACACATTTATGCATTAAACTGTGGGCGTTTGCTCTTTCCATATCTTTCTTCCTGTATCCTATATGTTGATCCTGGACAGAAATACCATGCCAGGACACAAGTACTGTGATGTGTAGTTTGGTAACCTATAAATAAACCTCTGACAGACAAAATTATGATCATGAATACTGACATAGATAAGTCACAACCGTCGGCCTTAGTGTATGACCTAAACAGTTTCTAATAAATTTTCAATCAACATATCTGGCTTTGGTGGTCCATTAAAGGGTAAACATTTACTGGAAAATAGGAAATGTTCTTCTTGAAATTTGGCAATAATGATGGCCAGGTAAGAAATAAAACACCTGGGCAGTTGTGTTCACTGTTCCGGTAATCTGATAGGCCCAAGGAAACTGAGCAGAAAACACAAACACCTAAACAAATCAAAACAGCCTTGACTGATGGCTGTCCATTGGGACTTGGAGCAACTCAGCCAATTGAGGAGTCAGCAAAAACGGGCAGAAATGTCACCGAGGAGGTTAACGGGATGAGCTGCTCCCTGGCCAAGGGCATTACTGAATACTGTGACCCTCGTGTGGCCGGGCCTTTTAAGGACAGAAATGTGCTTTGCTATGCTATGTACTTTATCATCACATGCATGGACATAGCCCTTGTGTCAGTGCTGCACTCATTCATCATGCTGACCTTTTGGGAGTTTATCAACCCATATGGTCGGCAAGATGGTCGAATGTAGTTCTGGGCAGTTACAATAACAAGCAGGGCTGTATTCATGCATTATGCCGACAAAGGGCATCAAACATCAAAGCGCTATGCGGACCTTAAAGGGTTAATGTGGAAGAGGTGTGGTCAGCCAGTCAGGCACCTCTGGTCCCAGCCACCTGTGGCCGTAACATACCTCTTCCACCATGTTCTGTGGCCAATCCAATATCGATGATATTCTTTTTTCTGACAAACAATATTTTTAGTTCTAACAAACACTGTGTTGTTCCATTATAAACGTACAGGGCATACATGCATTGTTTTATGTAAAGGTTGCGAATGCTGTTCCGCTTTAAATATGCAGGTAGACCTAGTGCTTTTGTCCGACTACAAACGTACAGGTCATGCTTGTTCTTACGTTTGGGCAAATTTAGCACCATACTGGTGGTAATCCAGAAGCCAACACAAGCAGCAACTAGTTTGCATACAGATATTTTATTATTCAACAGAACACAAGGGAATAAAAAAAATATACAAAAATAAGTGATTATTAAATGTGTGAAATATGTGATGACGCGACACGTAGGTTGGGCACAATAATAATTGGCTGATTACATAAGAGTACATGTGATTATGTCCATTGATGACAGCCCAGTGGGCACAGAACATTGAATCAACATTGAAAACTGGTTGACTATGTTGATTCAATGTTGATGCAACGTTGATTTGACATTGAACTAAGTTTTGTGCCCACTGGGAGTCTTGTAACCGATGATAACAAGTGACATGAGTGAGTTAAGTCGTACATGCTTATACATGTGATCCAATGACATGGTTTTAATGATTACCAAGTTCATATCAATATATAACTGTTCACATAATCATAACTAGAGGGGGTGGAGGGTGGGACAAAAGTGATCCGTCTTAGTCAACAGTAATAGTAACAGTTACAGACTGACGTGAAATTTGCCATCCTGACTGATGCTTACATAGCTAATGAAACAAGAGCTGAAAACGTTCTACAGTAACAGTTGTGTACAGGCAAGGGAAAAGGATAGTCCAAGGAAAAAGCCAAATTTAAAATTTATGTCATAAGCTTTCCAGTGATGTATTACACAAAAAAGTATCAATTCTAGTTTTTGAGAAATGGCTTAATGAATATGTATAGGCATCTAATTAGCATAATTATGAAAAAATTGAAATCTATCACACATTTTCATTCTTTAGGTCATAAAATTGGATCTAGGGATGGTAATTTCATTCTAATTTGACCATAGTAATCCTTATGAATCATTCTATCAATGGGGAAATTTATTTCTTCTTTTTGGAATGAAAATCATGTTGCCATGGCAACACATATCAACAAGGACCCCCATTTAGGGCTCAAAACGTTCCTTTTCCATTCTAAATACAGAAGCTTTTCACCAAAAATGGAATATTTTGAGTTATCCTATTGTATTCTCCAGAAAAAATTACCATAAAGCATTTTTTTGCATGTTTCTTCCATTTTAAGCCATAGTGGCGCCCCCCTGGTGGCTGAAATCGGAACTAATCCCGCGGGGACTATCCTTTCTGCTTGCCTGCTCACAGTTATTTTTTTAAATATCATCTGCTGGTCAACTTAATTAAATCAAACTTAAAGTTACCTTCCACATTTGACATATGTTATGGAAGAGTGACTTAAGGTCAGTCTGTGCATGGATCAATCCCTCTGTACACCGTCAGACAACAACAGCAACATATATTTTGTATAACCATAGTGTCTGTTATAGTCTGCTATGTTTCATGCATGGAGGAGGAACAGTAGACTATTATTTCCACCCTGACCAGACACTTTTATCATATTACATGTATGACAATGTTTATGTTTATAGCATGTTAGCAGATATCAGTTGAGACTATGTCACTGTAATGAGAACCTCTCTGAAATAAACATTGGATAAACAGATTTAACGACCATCATTTCAATCTAACGATTAGAATGTACAGATAATATAATATTATGACAATCTGAGGCGACCAATAATGATCATGCTAATTATTGGTTTTCTGTGCTGCTGTAGAGTCATCCACAGTGTGGATTATCATTATATTACAGCAACAGCTGACCAAAAAATAATTGATTATCTGAAGTAAATTTAGAAGAAAAACTTTGATAAAAAGGCAATTTCAATCGCGTAATGCAGACTTCAAGACCAATATGGGTATGGGGTATGGAGCGTGCTTCATTGTAACAGGCAACGTCACTGATTTATCACTTCCTGATTTCTTTTATATAAGAACTACTTTTGAAGGGGGTCTAGGCCTTGTAGCCCATCAACCATTCTGGCACAAGGGTGTGATGATAGGAAGTGGACATAACAATACACCGGAACCAAAGCCGCCTGCAGTCCTGAACCAGTGCACCATCCATTATAGTAATAAGTACCAATCACAAGATGCTGGCACAAATACAAACAAACTCCATATAATAATCTTTAGCTAACAAAAGCTATATAATGTCCAGGTAGCCCTGGCAGGAAGGCACTCAAGCAGCAGGTGGTGATTATGATCAGGTTGATCTGGCACCCCAATTTGGTGCCTCAGACCACTATATAATATTATATAGAGTTTCTTAGCTAAGGAGAGGTTGATCTGCCACCCCAGTTTAGATGTGCCTAAAGTCATATTTCCATTAGGTCATAACTCTTAACATAAGGTGGGACTCCACTAACCGATTTTGTTCGCAAATCGGTGCTATTCTCACCAATCTGACTCAAACCAAGGATTTAAGTACTGTATGTAGAGAAGCATTATAGACTATGTCATCTGTTTATATATAAGTTAGTTTTGTTTATAAATGCTCCATTCTCAAGTGCAAAATAGACTTGCTAAGGCCATATAGCCCGATTTAGGTACCGATTTTGGTACCGATTTTGCATCTCAGGCCGATCTGGACTCCAGGTCTCATATCAAATATATTTGATTTGTATTGTTTGGCATGGACAGATCTCTAGGCATGTGTCTTTACCTGCTAAAACCTATAGATCTATAATGTGATGTAAATATAAACAAACCCTAAGATCTGAAACATTCCCTAATACACATAACATAAAGAGTCCTAGGGCATGATCTGATTGTGAGAATGGTCCAGATAATCGGTTAGTGGAGTCTCACCTTTAGTGTTTTAGTGCATTATACCCTCTGTCAGCATTATGCACAAGGGGGGTGAAGAGCAATGAAATTGACACCTACCTTAACCCTTAAAGGGAACCCCAAAATCGTAACTGTCCAATAACATTTACCATAATTTTGCGGAAAATAGTGTTAATATAGTGGTGAAGTATAATGGTGAAGTATAGAGCCTAGCACCATGTCCTGGCAGAATGATATAAAATGATATTATTTTCCAATGGCGGCATTAGTATCACTAACTAGTAAATTAATTTGGTTGCAAGTTGGTAGGTTCTTTCCTGAAATGACTTTGTTGGTTGGGTAGCCGATATAGAAGAGCTCCCCCCACCCTACCACCAACCTCTCTCGAGCGTGTGACACAAACCCGGACGTGCAGCCCTTCAAGGTGGCATTACATGTTACCAGATGTATGACAAACTGTGTTATATATACTTGTTATATAATATACTTGTTGAAAGGACCAGGTACAGAACGACCCTAGAGTATTAGTCATGAAGTAGCAAATTTAAAGGTGTGAGATACATCCAAATAAAGGCTCATTTTAAGCGGGAAAGAACCCTAAATAGCCAGCTTTGTGTTTATGTGAATGACAGAAATAGCCAGCTGCTTCTTCTGGTCATTGTGAGTCCAACACAAGTCTTTATCCCTTAGTATGCTATGTCGATCCTAGACCTCATGACCTCAGTATGTTAAATAGAGGAATGGGTTGTTTCACCTGGGTCTTCAGAGTGCACTGAAATAAATCAACTAGATTTTTGATCAATTAAGTTTTTCTGTGTATAGAAAATGTGTTTTTTTGGCCCATGGCAGCCATCTTGGATTTCACAAAACTTTCAAAATGACCCAATTTAATGTGATTTTCATATTCCTGCTGAACGTAATTTTGTATCTAGAAAGTACTATAGGACTGAAATATTAATCAAAATTGAATAGATTAGATACTTTCCTACAGGGAAAAATTAAGTAAGAAGTAGGGTCCAGAGGCGTAGGAAGCTAATCTTAATGAGAGGGGGGGGGGGGCAGGGTCAGATTTCTACCTTGCAGTAGTTTTGTGTTTCATATCGATGATTATTATGTGAACATTTTTAATGACAATAACAGAACGGGTGTTCAGCTACCATTAACTTTAGTTTTTGCTATTTTTCTCAACTTTTTCTGATGTACTCAATATTTTTTTAGTGCAATACTTTGATATATCTCTGACATAGTCGACTACCAACCTAGTCAACAATCTTTATAACTCTCTGATCTAATTAGAGAAGCATTGTGCTGCCTGACATGAGTATAGGGGGTGGTGTCTTTAACTGACTAAATCGTCTTAAGCTGACAAAAGGGTACCACAAAAGTGTAGTTAATGCACAAATAGCTTTAGCTGACAAAAGCTTTAGCTAACAAATCCGATATGATAATCTTTAGCTAACGAACAAAAGTCTCTGACCGGCTACAATCTATAACCGGCTGCTATCTATGACCGGCACTAACTATTTCACTTTTGTGCAGGGGAACAGTGAATAAAATTACATTTCTTTGTGTTCATTTAATCTAATTTATATGGGCTTTGTCTTGTGCCATATATGGTTTGTTGTATAAAGATAGTTTGATCTGATTCCTCAGTTTGGTGCCCAAGGCTGTTCTATAGAGTTTGTTGCGTGAAGAAATCAGGCTACCCAGTTTTGTGCCATCTAGGGTTTGTTACTTGAAGACAAGTAGGTCTGTCACCCCACTTTGATGCCTAAAGTTACTTTATTATAGGATTTGTTGGCTAAACACAGGTAGATCTGTCTAGGCTTAGGCGGATATAAAAGATTTGTTGGCTATAGTAGGTTGATCTGTCACCCCAGTTTGGTGCCTAAGCCTGCTATATTCCGCATTAGCAAGATGATCACTGTACAGCGCCATTTTGTCTGGTACCAGTGCTGTTTCCTGTCCTTACTATAGCAGCCAGCTGATCAGCTGAAGCTGGTTCCTGTCATGTCCGAAATGTGGAGTTTTAGGGGCCACATTTTTTTGAACAATTGGTAGTTGAATATACCTCATGTCAGCTGTCCAGATTGGGGAAGTGGTTAGGACACAGGCCTGCCAATCCAGAGGTCCTGACTTCGAATCCATGCCAGGACTATTTGGTTCACACCATTTTAAAATGCTTTTTTTTGGTTGGTGAAAATCGTTGTAGTTTACAATTTGGCTGTAAAGATCCTTTACGCAAGATAAATGATCTAAAATTAAGTGGTTTTTTTTTGCAAATGCTATTACTGACCAACTAGGAAAAATGTTCAGGTAACCATACAGCCTTGGCATGGATTCGAAATCAGGACCTCTGGATTGGCAGGCCTATGTCCTAACCACTTCCCCAATCTGGACAGCTGACATAAGGTATAGTCAACTAAGAATCATTCAAAAATGTGTGACCCCTAAAACTCTCTATTTTGAACAGGCCAGGAACCAGCTTCAGCTATAGGTCTCACAAAGGAGAATCACTGCATCTCACTAGTGCGGAATAGGGTTTGTTAACCGATGACAGGTAGATCTGTCACCCCAGTATGGTCCCCAGGGGTGCTATATATAGACAGGTTGATCTGCTACCCCAGTTTGGTGCACACTTTAGACCGTTATATAGGTTTTGTTGGCTAACGACAGATGGACCTGTCACCCCAGTTTGGTGCTTAAAGGTAGAAACCAGGGTCTACGCATACGGCACCTGGTGGCAAAAAAATGAAACTACCTATAATCACGATAAAAGCATATTTCTCACTTGTATATGTCCTAACTCACCTTTACTAACCTTTTATATGCCACATTATGGTGTTCTACACATCTTGTCACTGTTTTTCATTGTTGCTAAAAAGTTGTGCCCTACCCTATTACAGGTGTTTAAACCAAGTAGAAAATATTTGAATAATTCCAAAACTGTATTAATTCATCAATGAATCACTATTATTTTGATAGTAATATGTATGGCATGGTCTTATGTACACATGGCTAAGGTTTTGGTAACAAATTTTTGGCAATTATTTTTTCTTTGTTGCAAAATGTAAAAAAAATACAATTTTCTAGATTTGTGTTTTTCCCCTAAATTGGTCATGGCTCTTCAGTTTCACCTATGACAACCAATATCCTTGGACTGACTGTGTTACTAATGATCTCCTCTAAACATCTGAGAAATTTGGTTGAGATATTATTGGTCAATTTTCCAAAAAGGTGAAAAATGTTGAAAAAATAGGGACTTTCCCATAGCCGGCCATTGTTAAGGGTGTCCTATCTTCAATTGCCAAATACATCAAAATCTAGCACTATGAAGTATTGATTTTTTTGCTTTTATCATATGATCATGTGTTAAACTAAAATAGTCCCAAGTGATTAAGAGAAATTGTTGGTAGATCAAAATTGACTGAACCCTGGCTTCTACCTTTAAGGCTATTATATAGCCACAGGTAGGTCTGTTACTCCAGCTTGGTGCCTTAGGCTGATATATAGGGTATGAGTACGTTGGCTAAAGACAGGTGGATACTTCACCCCTGTTTGGTGCCCAAGGCTGCTGTATAAGATGTGTTAGCTAAAGCATTTTATCAGCCACAAAGTGAATCTTAAGCTGACAAAAGGGTTAAGGGTACCCTTTTGTCGGCTAAATACACCACAGGCCTCTTGTGTGTGTGTGACCTACTTGGGGTTTTGCCTGCCACTTAGGAATTACAGGGATCTATTGTTTTTATGGGGGATGAGGTCGTTTTAATTTCTAATAAAGTGCATTTTTGGACCTGGCTGAAAATGCACCCACCTACACAACTAATCATGAAACTGTAATAAAGCACCTTATAGCGATCATAATTTAATAGAGGCTAATTAAATCTTTCCTAGATATTATCCCGAACCATGCTAGCACAGCTGAATGACATAGAAATACTTATTCTACGCATTTCACTGCTAATAGAATAAGTTTACCTTTATCGAAAAGCGTCAAAAATACCCAGAGATGCTATCTGTAAGTACTACACCCAAGGCCAAAGAGAAAAAAACATCCATTGCCATTGGCATAGCATCAGTATCATAGGGATTTTATGATAAGATGTGTCTCTCTTAAATGATAGCACTACAATGCATCAGACCTTGTGTAGCAAGGGACATCTGTAGGATGGGCCGAGACTTCTATGCTCATTTAAATCTCCTCCATCACTTGTTACATCTAGGATTGGTTGCCAGGCACTTCCTCCTAATGGGTAAATATTTATAGCAAACACTGCCGTCTGAGCTTTTAACAATATATCTGAAAGCAGATGTACACTCAATATTCATTGAAAATGTCTCAATGAAAGCATATGGTTATTTTATTTATGCATACGGGAAACTGCTATTGAATTGCACTACCTGCCCAAGGATATCCAAATGTATTGATATTTCTCCAGGGGGGTTCGGAGCACAGTACTTAGAGAATTTGAGATGTTTCAGATGAAACTAGTGTAGAAAACACCGTCATTGAAAGGTCACTTCTTGGGAATACAGTAATTAAGTATAGAGAAAGGTAGCTAAAGGTCGGTTCTGTCACATTTTAAACCATTAACCCTTCAGTGCAATATCATGGCTCTGATGCATTGACTTATCTATTCATCACTTCGTTCTCATTTGAGTATTCACTGTAGGTATACAAAGCCAGGTTGATTTCACACACTATAGGGATACTCATAAAGGTTATACTGCCTCTTCCCAAGGGGAATCCTACTCCAAGAATTTATGGTTAAATGCCGTATTGATAAGAAATATGTTTAGATGTTAGAGAACACCTCCTAGTAAAATGTCATAAGCCTGCCCCGTATATAAGCCTGCCCCGTTTATAAGCCAGGTCAATTTGCCATTTTGAAATCAGCAGTATAAGCCTGGGTTTATAATCGGGGAAATACATTATATATATGGGGAGGGCAAAACTCCTGAAACCAATTATTTTCCATTGAATGGATATGGGTGTTTCAATACATTAAAAATGGTTCAAGCCACCCTAAGGTATGACCGGATGACTTATTGGTATGATGCGTGATTGTTTCCAGAAATTTAATCTTGTTCAGCACAGACCTACATTTCCAACATTCTAATTGGGGTTCAATACGGGTAGCCAGCTTGATCCTTATACCGCCCCCTGTCTAACAGCCCTAGATATGACAGCCCCTCCCCCATGGCACATCTGTCATATCTCTTTTCATATACTTCTGTGCCAACCACTTGCCTGTCAGACATGCATCATACAGAGTATATCACCCCAGTAAAGTAATTGTGTTTCTCATGCCTCCAGCATGTATTGCTCGTACATGTCCATTTGAGGATACTGGAAGTAGAAACCCAACCTCTATAACTATAATTATTCTCAAATAGGATTGACAAACACTACTCCATTTGTACAATTCACAGCCCAAACCCTGGTATTCAGAGAGGTTCTATTGGTTTAGAATGAAATAATAATGTTTGGGTTAAACTCTTCATGGCTGTCAACCCTATTGCCTTATGGGACCACCTTATGACAGCCTTACAAATAATGATCTTGCTGTATGAATGTTTGGGAATCACAAATTGATGAAGTCAAGTTTTATTATAATGCCTGACGAAGATGTTTAAATAACATCGAAACGTAGCCAACTGTACTCCAAATTCCCTCCACCACCTCGATGTATACAAACCCTCCAATAAAACTGTCAACAATTCAATTGGAAACTACTTGTCTGTTTTTTTGTGATACTTTTCAATGATATACATTATAATGTATGTTAGGAAGAAATCATTCAACGACAATAATGAGTGTTTTATGTTGTTTTAATATCTATAACCCATAATTATATTCCTTCTTATTTGAACAACTCGTCAGAGCAATTCAGTTACTGATGGTACTTTATCTCTCTTCACCTTTGACTGCCTCTCCATACTTTATCCTGCTTCATTATCCCCATACCGCATTCCATTAATGTATTTGTCTCAAAGTTCTTGCACCCTTGTGCAGGGTTTCCATGCATCTGAAGATGCACAAAGGCGTGGGTATGCAGGGCTTTTACCACTCACCTTCTAATATCAGTGGAAGTAGCAGAGAAGCAGAGAGTCAGTTGAAATTTAAACTATTGACTGCTGCGGTCTAGTTCATCCTCGGGCTACGCTACCAGGGTTTGATCCAGTTAGGATCGACTGACCTTTTCTTCCTACTCTTTTACTTTTATTTCCCTACCTTCTGGAATATTATGCCCAAAGGAGGGAGTTGGCATGACAGAAATGTACATTGTCCTGGGTGCACTGATCTCATATAACTTGGTTGGTAAGCAGCAGGTTAAGCCCACTCTAAAACCAAGTTCCGGATTAAAATATACGGATATGAATGATGAGACCATAGTAGTTTCTGCCTACCATAGTAGTTTCTGCCTAAGGTGGCCTAATCCCCTCGATTTCGTTGCCAAATAGAACGACTAAAGATAGATAATAAATGATGATGTTTTCCAGTCACTACGATTCCTGAGCTCAATTTTCAATTCAATGTTATGTGGCATTATAGGTGGATGTTACTCTTTATCTACTTTGGGCAGCACATTCTAAATAGACATAATCACTATTGATTATAGTTGCATATAGGTATAGTTGCTCCACTCACACTTCTAAACATTTCAGAACGTTGTTTAATGCCTGCCTTTACTCTTTGATCTCCACTCACTGATGCAATGGACAGGTAAAATGTTATTCCCTTGTATAACTCAAGGAATTGCAATGTCTCACACAGGAGGGGGCCACTCTATTCACAGAGGCATTCAGGCCCAAACCCCATCATTCATCTACAGCATTGTGGATGGTAGCCTTAAAAGTGCCTTGTATTCTTTCTGCATTTATGGTTTCTTTGTCTGTGTGTAATCAATGCTCAACATCAGACGATGCACAGCTGTGTTTGCTCTTAGCTCTCACACAATAGTACTAGTGGGCATTCACGATAATAGAGAACGTACACCTAATCAGAGAATAAAAGTCCTTTGAAATAATAGCTGAATTCAACATGGAATCTGAACTTCTCAGTGTGTACTGACAGGGGATCATTAACAATTTTACTTGAAGTAGGTTTGCTTCAAGTGGAAATGCTATGACAACTCAGTGCTGAGGTAGTGAAACCCCCTGGAATCCAACACTTCTGAACATTTCAGAAAGTTGTTTAATGCCTGCCTTTGCTCTTCAATTACATGAAAATATCGAAGCAATCTGAGCAGAGGCTCTTGAACATGGGTGAGTCTCCTCAGAAAGAGATTGGGGTACACAATGATTTGAATGAAACCACTGAATTCCAATTTCAAAGCGTCCAAAGGATACACGTTGGAAAACTCTATTAAAGATGGGAACTGGATTAATGAAAATTATTTCAAGGCAGGTTAGACATAAGTTGATGTGTTGTGTCTGTGCTACAAATCAAGCTTAATCTAAAGATGATAATAAAGGATGGGGTATTAAATGACAGCTCTGTAATCCCATTTCCCTCTATGTTATTCCTGATGGAACACCACATCCTCGATTGTCAGTTGAAACAACATAAAATACAACATCAGGTAGATCCTCCTTAAGAAGTAAGGTGACAAACATGCAGGGGAAATCCGCCGACTGTTGATAAGAACAAGAGAAACAATGAGCTATAGAATAGTGATGGCAGGAGGTAGGAGCTGGTGAAGAATCCATTCTAATTACAAATAGGAAATTAGAGATATGTTGATGTAGGGGGGCAGGAGAAGGAATGAGGGCTTGGGTACTGGTGTTGCATGTGTGAGGAGAAGGATCCACTGCTGTAGGGAGTTGGGGATCAGAGGAAGTAATGAAACACCGGGCTGTGGTTAAGGCCTACCCCCACAATAAAACTGCAGATATATGAATAATATTATTCAGTTCTTTGGGCATACCTGGAATTTCAAAGTCGATGCACTGGAATGTCCATCTATAGCCATTCACTATACATTTCATAGTTTGTGTTATGACCATTACTTCTTCAATTATTCAGAAACATGAGGTGATATGAGAAACAATTATGGGATGAGATTTACCCACACCAAAAAATTACACATTATCATTTCCCCTTGCGGTTGAAATCGACTCTTGTCGGAAACTTTAGAAGCGCTCAGAGAACACAGGTGTATCAGTGAATGAGGCCCAACACAGACCAATGTGTGGCCGGAAAGCACACCTGCTTCCCTCATCCATCTGATATCATAACTTCTATCTTCTTTCAGACAATCATAGGGCATGGCATGCCTTCCGGTCAAGCAAAGAACAGACACAGGCAATTAATTTTACTTTTTCCACCTACATCATTTACCAATATTTCTTGAAGCAGAGGTGCTCTGTATTGGATCAATTGATCGAATATGAGTGTAGGAACAGGGTGGACGCCCATGGGGAAAAGCCCGAGGCTTAATAATTATTTAAAAATGCAACATCTTTTTCTGACTTTTCTTCAATCGCTTTGAACTAGTGTCAATAGCAATGTTTCTTCTGCAGATAAAAATGGAACATCCTTATGATGCAGGATTTTCTTTAAAAAGTAGTTCAAAGGGGACGAACTAGAATTTCAATTCTCATTAATATAAATTTCCCATTAGGATATTATGTTGACAGCATAGCACATTGCTACCTGGAATTTATTTTGTAAATCACTAATATTCTCCCTGGTAAATGAGGCTGTTGACAGGTTGGGACTATAAAGTGTATTTCTTAACGTGGGTTTAATCGGTGTTCCAAATTCTACACTCGTCATAAATATGTCCCAAATGCTGCAATATTAATGAGTTGGGGGACATTAAAATTGTACCCATGGGCAGTAACAGCTCAGAAGGTCTCATGGGGCCCAACCATGGTATTCACAGTTTATTTCCGATGGGCAGATAAAAAAGAGTCCTGCATAATTTCATTTCAAAATGACCAGAAATTGGGCAATAAAATAGATTTTGAGCAAAATGGTAGAGAATAAGGGGGAATGGAAAAGATAGGAAGGGAAGTAAGTCATTTATGAACATCCTAACTCATTTTTGGGAAAATCTGTTTTTGAACCCCAATCATCGAATGTACTTACTTTAAAAGTAAAAGTACATTAGGCTGTTAGGGTTCTAAGTTACATTGTGAAGAAACTCTAGGTAAATTCAGGTGTCTTATTTACTGTTGCATTGGTTGATTTTCCCTGGATTTAAGTACTGCATGTAATTTGGTAACCCATAAATTAACAGTATAGGCATGTAATAATGAGTAATGTCAGCCTCAGGGGTAAAACCTAGACAGTTACCAACTCATTATCCATTCACACATCGGGCTCATGTTGATTCATTAAAAGGTGAACATTTGCTATGAGAAATAGGAGACATAGTTCATAAAATTTAAGACATTTGAAGCAGGCAACACAAATGGGCAGGTAAGAAATAAAACACCTGGGCAGTTGTGTTCACTGCTCCTGTAATCTGATAGGCCAAAGGAGACTGAGGAGATAACACGAGCACTTAACAAATCCAAAACAGAATTTACTGATGGCTGTCCTTTAGGACTTGAAATAACTCACCCCATTGAGAAGTCAGTGGGCTGAAACGTTACTGGGATGGCAAACGGGATGAGCTGCTCCCTTGCCAAGCAAATTCATGAGTAGCTCCTATGCTGGCCTTGATTTTAGGGCTACACATGTGATATATATGATGCATGAATACAGTGCTACATTCATGCATCAATGTGACCCTTTCAGGTGAATTAACCCTATATGGTTGGCATGATGCTTGAATGTGGCCCGGGTCAGCTACTAACCTGCAGGGCTTCATTCATGTATCATGTGGCAAAGGGCATCCCAGGAAGCAAGGGTATATTGGGCCAATTTGGGCAACTATTGACTTCATTGCAATTGTTATATCAACCATGGCCCATTGCAGGTAATGCATACATTGGTTCAACATACAAATTACAATGATGGCCCACTCTTGGCAAGTACTAATTTTAAATGTAATGTTGGTCCAACATTGGAATTCTGATAATGAGCCCTTGTTGGGTTGACCGCTGGCCTAGAGCTGGTCCATGATATTGACCCAGGGTTGGCCCAGTGTTGGAACATTTCACGGCCATCATTATTTCTGATGCTGGACCAACATCAATTCTAATGACACTGGGGGATTCAATGTTGCCTGAAGAGTTTCTGACAGGTTGGCTCCTACTTTGCCATCATATTGGGTTATAAATGTGGTGTGCCAATATAAAAATGCCAGTGGTATATTGGCCCAATCATGGCCCAATGTACTTATGTTACCTGGGATGCAGACTTAAAGGGTCGATGGGGGGAGGTGTGGTCAGCCAGTCATGTAACTTAAGTCCAAGCCACTTGTGGTCTCCCTCGTCCACTATGTTTTTGACTCAGTGATTTCAGGAGTGCATTAGATCCCCCAGTAAACGAAAAAAGACGTTATAAAACATAACGTTTCCACACCTTCTCCCTCATCTATCACTACACCAGAATATGGCTCCATTAATATGGATGGGCATTGCCTTCTCCTAAAGCCAACTAAGCTCTAAATCTCGTAATATATAATCAGCCTAATTATGATGATTAGAAAATGAACATTCATTTTTATCCTTTATGTCATAGATTTTGACATAGAACATTGTATATAGTTAGTGTACACAGTAAAAATATACTGTAGGCTTACAGTAGAATCTACTGTAAAATCTACTGTTTACCTACAGGCGAGTGTACACCTACAGTGGAATCTACTGTACACCTACAAAAATGGAAACCAACTTTTCACAGTGAAAAGATAATTTTATTCTGTATCGACCATAGTATTAGTAGTCTTTCGGAATAATTATATAAATGCGGTTTTTCAATTCCTCTATTTGGAACGAAATGTATTTTTCAGGCAACACATACTAACACTTATTTTGGGGTCAAATTACCGCAGATCTGCAATTCAAGTTACTAGAATGAAACGGCATATGAGTATCTAAATAGTAATTACTATTTCAGGTCAAGAGTGTTTCCACCACTGCATATGATTTAGCTAAAATCTGTTTTGGAATCTTCATTTATTTGTATAGTTGTATTACGTAGACAACGTGGTTATTACAGGTCAATTTTATTAGAAGAATATTATGTTTGATTATAGCATTCTCAATCAAGATGCAATAATATATTAAGTTAGGGTAATAAGCTAAGGTTGTCCTCTGAGGCTCATGCATACATTGACCAAATTAATGGCTCTCAAGTGTCCTATTTTATGGACACTGATTTTGCCATCATAATACGCCAAGAAAATATCGCATTGTGGCTAGAACTGCTTTTGTTGATGTCAACTATTTTTGCAAAGATACATAATATTCTAAATCAGACGTCCTGTGATGAGTTTTTTTCTCATTGTCAGCCCAGTGTGGTCAGGCCACCCTCTCTCATCACTGCGACAGCTACTTTCAGCCACTGCCTATATTGCCTCCTTACCATATCTCTTCATAATGATACACTCGTAAAGATCTGTTCTATTCTCCATACCCCACCCCTTGCGCTTATCCACGCCCACCCTACAATCAATGTCGGCAATGGCACGGGTCTTTATCCAGCATGAGATACACAGTATCAATGCTCCTATCTTGAAGTAATGAAAGAGACAATTGCAGCATTGTTGGACTGCTTGTCAGGAACTGTGCATTGTTTGTATCCTAGATTGGGTAGTCTATTATGGATGATGGATGAAAATATTGGAATCGGAGACAAGCCAATAGACTTGTGTATGTGAGATGCTCCATGAGTGATGACCACACTGATGAAAGAATTCATAGCTAACCAATGAACACAGATGCTATGGAGATTTTGTTGTCAGAGAAGGATAAGCCGTGACTATTGACAGTTCGAACTGTCAATAACAGAATAAAATTCCCTTATTGACAGTTTGAACTGTCAATACCGGGATATAATTCCCTTATTGACAGTTCAAACTGTCAATAAGGGAAAAAAGACTCTCTTATTGACACTTCCAAAAAGGAACTGTCAATAAGAAAAAACGAATCTCTCATTGCCAGTGTGAACTGTCAATAAGGGAATAATATCCTGGTATTGACAGTTTGAACTGTCAGTAAGAGAAAAATATCCCACTTTTGACAGTTTGAACTGTCAATAAGAGAAAAATATTCCACTATTGACAGTTTGCACTGTCAATAGCCGGCCCACCTTGATTTAGCTGTTGACAGTTCAAACTGTCAATAGTGGAAAACTTTCCCCTTATTGACAGTTCAAACTGTCAATAGTGGGATATTTTTCTCTTATTGACAGTTCAAACTGTCAGTAGTGGTAAATTATACTGTTATTGACAGTTCTTCACCCAACTATCAATAGTGGGAATTTCCTCTCTTATTGACAGTTCCTTTTAATTACTGTCATAACCCTGAGAGCGATTTTGGTGTAAAGTTCGATTTTGGTGTAAAGTTCGATTTAGGTGTAAAGTTCGATTTTGGTGTAAAGTTCGATTTTGGTGTAAAGTTCGATTTTGGTGTAAAGTTCGATTTTGGTGTAAAGTTCGATTTTGGTGTAAAGTTCGATTTTGGTGTAAAGTTCGATTTTGGTGTAAAGTTCGATTTTGGTGTAAAGTTCGATTTTGGTGTAAAGTTCGATTTTGGTGTAAAGTTCGATTTTGGTGTAAAGTTCGATTTTGGTGTAAAGTTTGTTTTCGGTGGAAATTTCGACTTTGGTGGGAAGTTCGATTTTGGTGGAAAATTCGATTTTGGTTGAAAATTCGATTTTGGTTGAAAGTTCCATTTTGATTTTTGGGGAAAAACCGATTTTGAGGGCAAAACCGATTTTGGTGAAAAAAAAACTTTTGCTAAAAAATACAATTTTGCTAATAAAAACTACTTTTTGACTCCAATGTCAGTGGGAACTGTCAATGAGACAGAAATATTCCACTATTGACAGTTCGCATGAGGAACTGTCAATAACAGGAATAATTTCCACTGTTGACAGTGTGAACTGTCAATAACAGAAATGTTTTCTACTGTTGACAGTTCAAATTGTCAATAGCGTTTTTGAATAAGGCCAGCAATCTATTTAATTTGATTTTATACTACATTTAAGTAGTTCTACAAGCAGGATCTGCCAACTGATATCTTAACACCTGCCCAGATCACAGTATTTGAACCTGAACCTGAAGCAGTACTTGCCAATAAACACATAAATGTGACTTTTCACTTCTCATTTTTCCTTCAAATTTGTTCGTGGAAGTGTTTTTCAATGTCTACGTTTAACTATATATAGGGTAAATTCGCCACTTTCGGCTTTTTTGTTTGTGATGTAAATGGGACCCCTTTCCACATTAGAATAAATTATCTACTTGGTGCAATACTTACCTCAAGACACCATTTAGAAGGGGCTAGCTTGTTCTATGTGTATCATTAAGAGCTTTCGTTGTTCTAATGTATCATCTAGATACACCACTGGATTTTTTTAACTCAATGCAATTTTGTGCAATATATTGGCTTACCGTGTGGAAGCGAGTGTGCTATGACACTTCTCCTTCATGTCCCAAGGTTTTATAATGACAGCCCCAAAGGAAGGAGACTGACTTCCTCCCATAGGTGTCAATATTAGCAACAATAAATGCCCTCACGGCCAGGCTCTCCTAGACAAGGCATATTTACAAAATGTGATCTTAAAAAGCATCTACAACCATGAGCCTTGTAATGAATGAGTTTCATGATTTACATGTCCATTTTCATTAGGGAGAAGTTTGATGCAGCATCCTGTTCAGGGCTGGACGGCCTTAGACCAATCATAACTGAATATAGGCAACTAGATGGTTCCTTGCTACACCTTAAACCATACCATCACAGTACTGGTAAACCATGCCAGAACGGTACTGTTAATAGAATAATGTGTCAGATACTCGGATGATATTTACAAAGGCCTATGCTAAAGAGGCATGTAGCCTAACTCAATGTTGGAGAATATGTTTTCTTGTTGTTTTCATTCGCCCAATTTTACCTTAGTAAAGTAACGTGTATGGAAATAATCAGTAAGGCTTTCTACTAATTAACAATGACAAGAATAACTATTCTATCTTCAAAGCCAAAGAGAAAAACAGCAATTCACTACTGGCATAGTATTGGGACAGTAGAGAGATAATCATAAGATGTATCTAGAGCTCTCCAGTGACAGCAATTCAATGCATCAGTCCTTCTGGACCAGGGGGCATCCTGAGGATTAGACTTCTATACTCATCTAGATCTCCTCCATCACTAACTCCAAGAAGGACTGCCAAGCACTTCCTCCTATATTTATTCTTTTTTTAAATTTATTTATAGCAAACACTACCATCAGAGTTTATACAAATATATCCAGAGGTACACTTAATATTTATTGGAGATGGCTCAATGAAAGTAAGAATCAGCTTATTTCATTTATGCACAAGGGGAGATTCTATTGAAGTTCACTTCCTCACTGACTATAGTCTAAATGATTTGGAGTTTTTCTATAGGGCTCTGGAGTACAGTACTTACGAAGGCAGCCCTTGAATTCGAAATTGTACCTAGTGTAGAAAATAATGTCTTTCAAAGGTCACCTCTCGAGCACCATAAGTAATGGGAAAGCTAGGGAAAGGTCATAATCTGTGCCGGTTATGAGAAATGCATGACCCTTTTCACATTGAGTTGTTTTATAACCTACATGTCCTGTCCGGGGACTGAACCAGCTACCCTCAGATCAATTGTCCGGTGCTCTCTGCCCTGACCTACCGGGACATGTATTTGGAGAGGTATACAAACTGTGACCAGTGGTGACTGTGCCATAATGCAAAGAGTAGTTGTTGACAAAGATGAGTGTTTTGATTTAAAAAGGTTCCACATGAATGTAGAGTAGTCATGTGTATTTATGCTCACAAAATCGCCAAAGATTTCTGAGAATATCTCGTGACTAGGGTGGTCACCACACTTCGCCTGGAGGGGAATTGAGCTTAGGTACTGCTGATCATGAGTCCATTGTCATAACCACAACCCTATCCTGGACAGGTAATAATAACCGAAAACATAACGCAGTGGGCATACCTACATGCAGATTCCACAAGTGGCATATGCAGGATTCCACGTGTGCCCTTTATAAGGGCTTAAGTGGAATCGGCATATGTCACGAGTGGAATCTATGTGTAGGTATGCCAACAAGTTATGTTTTTGATTTATTATACCCCCCCCCCCCCAATTAAAATGTGTAAATACAAAGTAACCAACACATAGGCCTAGGTACTGGTATTTTGGTCTCAAACTCAGCTCCGAGGGTTAATTGCCTGGGCACCCTCCTCACTTTACTTTCCACTATTGATGTACGGTAGCTAATATATGTCAATGGGAGCCAACTAAACTACATTTCCCATGTCGATATTAAGAAATGGCCATGTCACCCTGTCGATTTTAAGTAATATCCATGACCCATGTCACGATCTCTAATATTCCTCATGTCGCATGTCACTAGACCCAAAAGCGGCCGTGTCGCTGTGTCGAATTTAGTGGTCCACATCCATATAATATACTCCAATATAAAAGTTGGGGATGAAGTAGAAATCGTTATTTTGAAAGGTTTAATATAGTCATGTCTTTCCCTCGCTGAGTTCCGGAATTTTCCCTAGCTTCATTTGGCACGTAGGGGCCTACACGTGAATTAAGTATTAATGTATGACCACACGAGCCCTAGGAGTGGGCTAAGCCTTAATGTTTAGCCCGACCTATCCATTGCCATAGTCTACCCCCAGATGCCCCCCCCCGACCCATACTGCTAGTTCTAATTGCTCCCAAACAGTGGCAGCACAGGTATCCCGCTAGTGAAGGATATGACTTGCTGACATATATGACCAGGAGGATACAGAATGGCATTTACATAGTGTATATATAGATGTAAATTTTATAATTTTCTTTCATCATGTGATAGCAACTAATAGTATTTAACTTGTTATGCATTGGGTTTCTTTTATATCTTTACCATTATTGGTCTCCATTGCACATAATTATATCTGACTGGCAGGTGACGTATATGACCAGGTGATGTTTATGACCAGGTGACGTATATGACCAGTTACTAAAAGTTATGTTAACTGAGAAACAAATAACGATTATGATATATTCATTTCTTTTCTGTATCAGGTCAGGTTGGGTTAGGGCATCAAGGTGTGTTTTGGCCATACTACCTTCTCTACATGACCTTACATCATTTTCTAGTGCTGGCTGGTCATCTACGTCACCAGGTCATATATGTCAGCCAGTCATACAATTTGAACCTGTATCAATTTGGTGAGAGTTAATTAGTCGTCAGTGTCACATCATGACCAGGATTTTCCAAAGGGGGGGGGGGGCTAAACCTGACCAAGCACAGATGGTCTAGACTTCAAAACTAATGGTGCCTTCTCAGACATTTTGGGACACACTATTTCAAGACTCAGGTCTGTGTCTATAATTATGGTATTGTCCCCTTCTCTCTACCTTCCCCCCTCTTCTCACTTTTTTTTTTTTGGGGGGGGGGGGGGAGAGGCCCGTCGGGCCCCCCTGGATCCGCCAATGAAACCCTTAAAACGAAATGTCTTTTCACATTTGATTCTAAAAAAGTTCAGTGCAAATAAATACCTGCTATGGGACTTCATCCATATATCGGTCAGTCCATGTCATCATGCGCAGCTGAGGAAGGTAACACACATGGTTGATGAAACAGTACATTCTATTGAAGTGCATGTTTAGTGACAATAAAAAGTGGTTCATGCCACCCTCAGATTTTACTGAATGACTTTGTGGTATGATGTGTGATGGTTTCCAGAATCTTAATCTGGGTGTCAGCATAGATCTACATTTCCAACATACATTTGGTTCCCATATATGCCGGACGGGGTTCGGTACAGACAGCCACCTTGATCTGTATAGTCCCCTGTCCATCAGTGCCTGATACAGCAGCCTTTCCCGCATGACATATCTGTCATGTCTCTTTGCATAGTCCCATGTCAGATGTCCACCATACGGTATATAAAACACCCCTGTAAAACGTTTCATCGCTGTGTGCCTCGCCCATGTCCTGCTCATACATCTATACAGAACATGTAGCACATGCGCCTCTGGGGCTAGGGAACCCTTGGGACAACCAGAAATGGGCTAAATTATTACCCCTGGGGGCCATCCACCATTGAACTGAGACAGCAGAGCGATGTACGATTATCTGAATTCCTAAAATACTTTGACCACCCTTTTCACGATATTGTAAATCCGTAATGCTACATTATGGGCCAGGGGTACTAAAATGAAGTGTTGCTATTTCATAATGGTTACAACTTTGTTGCCTTACATAGGATTGATAAAAAAGATTTTTCCTGAATAAAGTATGTTGTTATATTATTTCTTTTTTGGTTCCAATCTGGATGATCATGCGATACACAACGACCAGGTCTGAGCTCATTGGGGACAATGTGTATTCAACATATATAGCAGGAACTTACATGATATGTAAGTATGATGAACATAACTATAGAATTTGAGATACATAAAATAAACTCATCTGGGGTCTCTTTCAGAACAACTGCCGTATCTGCCGGGCCGTCAAATATTTTGGCGACAGCTCCTCGGCAGTGGCAAATCAATGCATATTGTCTATTCTGAAACACTTTAATTATTGTCAAACCCGAAATTTGTGCCCCCAGCAGATACGGCAGTTGTTCTGAAAGAGACCCCAGGTCATTTCACAACGATGCATTGGTCTCTTTTTGTGCATATTGTATATATGAGAAACAAAGACCACTCTACTTTACATCATGAGTATTGCATTTAAAACTTTCCACTTTCTTTTCCTATGGATTTGGCCGTCAACTCTTGTCATCCTGATATTGACATATCTGGTTTATACATACAATGTAGTTTTTTCTAGCAGACTCTTTATATAACATTTCACCCACTCCTACCGAGCCTTGGCCCTACCCTTCTCTCCCTACCCGTCCACATTGAGACCCTTCTTCTATATATCATTGTCTACACGCACCCAAATAATGCATTCTGGACCACCCAGCTTACCCCCTACCGATGAATCTACCTCTATGACAGCTCATCATAAAGCCCTTTTACATTCATAGTGTTGCCAATGGCGGTATAGATTCATGCCGTTCAAACGTCATCTAGTTTTAAACATGGCTGATGGGAGTGATAGGCACATGTGACACTGATATTCTTTAATTGTTAAGTCGATCCTTAAAACAGTCTCACCAGATTCACCAAAACAACCTTAATTGGACACAAATTTATTGCAAGGGAAATTTCAGTTCGTCATTTTGACCAATATTCCTATGACTAACCTGGGATAGCCACTACAGACTGAGGCCCGGAACATTAATTTTACCAATCTTTCCCCACCCATTTTGTTTACAATATATTTCCATTCAAGGACATTCTTTAATATTAAGGGTAATATGCAGAAACATCCTCAAAGTATATTGTGGAATTCAATAGGAAAACCTATAGGAGAACATGTGAAGACTATTCACCTCAATAGTCTGCTTATGAGCGTTCACATTTAGTGTGAATTGTACGATGGTTATTCCTTTAACAAATACTTGCTCCCTGCGCCTGCTCGAAAAAGACCCCAAGGCGGCAACAGGATGACCAACTGTCTAAAATGGGTTACAGAAGAGGAAACATAAGCTTGGTCAATCAGATAAGATGTGCTACCACATGTTGCATAATATTGATCTAAGCTTAATGGCCCGTGTATGGGCATAGGGGCGCATACATTTCAAGTTCTTGTAGTAGGGTGGCCGGAGCGTTTTTGAATACTTATCAAACATATGCATATGTTATATGTACAGAAAGCCTCAATACTCACATTTTCCAAACTACCATTGTCATGTTGAGGCAGTAACTAGGGAACTGATTGTAGCTGATTAGAAATACCTCACCCCTCAAACCTTTCTGAAAGATCTGAACATCTGTACATAGTAGACATGCCATGCCCATGGCTCACTCATGCCCTTGGCTGTTACAGTGTCTAATGAGTGAACTAAGATTTCTCTATGCAACCCTATGACAGAGGTGCCCTCTAGTGATATTTATATGATGTAATTGCTTGAGATTGGGGTCTCAGACCCCCATATGACCCCCTGGAGATGCCCTGACGCTGGCTGACGCTAGGGGCTATCATTTCCATTCAAAATGTATCATATTTAGTCAATTCAGATCTTTCTGTGGTAATTTGCCAAAAATTGCCAATTGATAATTTCTATACAAATTCTAAGGTACAAAAATGTAATCTTAATTGCTCTATCTACCATACAAATAATTTTACATGCATAATATAAAGGATACTGGTATGTACCTGCATTCAATACTATTATAACAAAAAAAAGAATTGCATTGATACATGAATTTGCCAACGCTCAGTGTGAATTCTCCTGACTGACAGTTGGGAGAATCACTCACTTATAGAGGTCATAATAGGCTCGAAATGTGAAGGTCTGTCAACATTGTCCCTAGTTTACATTATGTAATACAATTTTTTGTGCTTATTCCAGCTAACATATGAGGGACCCCTTCAATATCTCTTGGTATCAAGTTACTAGAAGTCTCTATCTGGTCCCTAACATAAATGGGGGCATATCATAAAAGGGTCATTTAGCATAGGATCAGATACGGCTTGCAAGATCGGTCAGACCCTTCAGCCACCCTACTTGTAGGGACCTGCAATTATATATAAAAAGGCTTTTAATGAGAGATTTAGCTGTCAGGGATGAACAAGGCTTGCACTTAAACGGACCTGTGCTGAAACGAGACTGTGCTTTTGTAAGACCTCTGCACTTAAACGGGCAATTACGGTGAGCCCAAATAGTCTTGAAGGCATGTATATGATGCAGTTACCCACTGTATGCTTACAATGGATAGCTATTTGTTCTTACATATCTAACATATAGTTTGACATGTGAGACGTAATGCAACGGATGGTCAAATTAATAGAGGAAGTTGACCTCTAGCTTAACCTCTTATATATAAATCAACTATGATAAGCTGTACAGGTAGCTAGAACTACTAGAGTATTGATATCGGATATTGTGATATCCTCGCCTATTAGTTAGTGTCATATATACGCACATCAGCACTCATCCACTTAATTAGTGTCTAACCTTGACATATATAGGTTTGTACATTCAATATGTCTTACTGCCCTGTGCCTAAACATGATATATGTATTATGCTAATTTAACAGAGCATCTGACCAAAATTTGACCTTTAGGCAGTGGTCCATATAGGCCAAGTTACCCAGCGTCACAGGAGATGGTAGATATGGGTTCTTTATACTGTAGGTGATATTACTAAACCTGAGGTTATGGAGTGTACTGGCCGGAATCCAGCATGCATGTGCCTCATCCCTATTGCTGGACTTCAGAGCCTGAAGGTCTTAAAGCTGGGCCGTCGGGGAATAAGTTCAGCATTTTCCATACATGGACTAAAATAACAGTTCCACCAGAGGGCAGCAGTGTTTGGACAGGGGACCATGAGCATTGTCCAGCTACAACATATTCACCCTATCTTGTGCCTGTAAGAGCTGAGCTCCCAGCCCTTAAGAGCCCTCTTGTGAATGAAAACTGAACTATATCCAAAAGTGCTTTTGGCCTCACTTCAACCGTGACGGTCAAGCTTTAACTCAGACTTTTAAGCAATGTGTGCTAATGACTGTACAAGGCCGCCCCCCCCCCCCCTGTGGCCACTAGCCCATCCCCCACCCTAACACGCTCCATATACGGAATGAGGCATTACCTGGGGAGCCTTCATTGTGAGGTGAGTGCCAATAATTGGTGTCCTTGGGCTGCGGTTGTGCCCAGCTAGCAGGGTTTTGGTGTTAGTGCTGGGTGAGAACTAGCACACATTGTACTGTGAGATTAGCACTGGAACCCGTAAGGCTGTCCAGTCCTAATGTTTTTACTGACATTACTCCGGTGAACAAGACATTATGTAATAGACAAGTGGGTGTTTAGAACAACACACCTTGGATATATTCTGAAAAAATTAAAATGCACCACACGCAAAAACACCATTGATAAACAAAATTAATGAATTCAACAGGTATCCCAGAGCATACTGAGACAAAGCCTGGCTTCGAGAGAAAACTGACTATAGCAAATCTGCCAACGGCGATGTTCAAAGTGTTCCATGGAACTGTTATGAGATCCCCATCGTGCAATATATGATGGTTTGTAACTTAGGGGCCATGTGAAATCCCTGGGTTGCAGAACTCCCTTCCTGACTTATCCAATTGGCAAATAGAGCCTTATTGTTTGCTTGATCCCCACCCCGCCCTCTATACACGCAAATTTCTGGAAACACATACATGTCCCCTTTCCCGTATATTGATAAAAAAATACTTCCTTGACTCCGAAGACTAAGAATAAAGGCCTGATAATGCATTGTTTGACAACTATGGTCTGACTACCTCTTTACTTTTTTTCCCTCGATCAATGGACTTTTTGACACATTTTGTAATAGTACCACCTTGTTGATAAACATACCATTCCTAATTTAATGATGAATAGGATTATTATTGAAAGATTTGTCATTGCGCTCCTGTGTAATCTCATCTCGCGTGCACTCGAGCTCTCTTCACACTATTATCCTAAAGACAATGAGAACTTGATTTGGGTTTTACACGTTTTAATGAAGCAATTTCTGAAAAGTCAAAACCTAGAAAACATACTTTTGTCTTTGGAAATTCTATACCTTTAATTTTAAAGAGAGCACTCTACCTCGATTGAATAAGTCTCCCTCCTTGTCTGCCCACAATATTATTAGCTATTTAAATATTATCAATATCTTTGTAATAATTCAATCAACATCAGTATAATCCCATTTCATAACTTACTTCCAGAAAAAAATGTTCAATAACCAATGAGTCAACGATAAGTGGTCTCCATTTACAACATAATCCCGTTCAATTTAAATACATATGACGCTGGAGTTGTATTACGCATCAAATTGTTGTTTAATCCAGAGGTTGAATATGAATAGAGTTACCACTATAGTGTATTAAATTAAATGAATGAATTGCCTTTGGCACTTTTACCAAAGCTAACAGTCAAATCAATCCAGTTTTTTCAGTGCCCTAGGCTAAATTGTAATTTTCGAGGATAAACAAAAAGAAGTCTCAACTCGACTCAGTTGTAAAAGTGTGCACTTTATTGATTTCCGCATGGCTATGTACAACTCGCAAGTGTGAAAACTGAATGAAACTACAGCATATAAATGAGGTCACCTTGCGTGATAAACGTGTGGTCGTTATTTTCTGCTGCATTTAATTTACCTCACATTCATTATTTTTCATGTAGCCACCAAAATTAATCACGTGTATAACAACTAATTCTGTGTAGGATTGAACCATTATGGAGTTAAATTGTTTAAAATACTCTGTAATTGGCGGCCTCATTTATATTTTATTTTATCTTTTCGACCGTATAGTTATTGTATTCATAATATTGTAAAACATTTATGAGAAAAATAATGGTTGAAAAAGCTGATTGATGAGATTTACACTTTGGTATGAGATAAAAAATTGTTGGTTAAAGAAATTAATGATAATCTGAAATCATAAAGCAATCATATAGTTTACAAACTTGAAAATATTCTTTTCAGAAACACAGAGAAAATAAACTGTCCCTCTTCTTGTTAGTACCAAACACACAGGTTCGGTTTGGTGGAACAGATGCATCATAATTAAAGCTGTGTATGGTGTATAATGGACAAAGGATGATATAGTGTAACATGAATCATAATAACGTATGAAATAAGGATGGGGAATCTATTTCCTGACCTTTTTAAGAGAAAACTCTGTCAGGTCTATGAGAAAATAAATTGATGTAATCAATATTTTTCATGGGGCACCATGCATGTTTCGTCGACTATGCCAAGGCTTTCGATTGCGTCGACCACTCCACTCTAACAACCAAGATCAACTGCCTAAAAATCCCCATCATGATAAAGCGCTGGCTGGTAGACTACCTGCATGACCGAAGCCACTCAACTATGGCCAACGGCAAACGTTCAGAGCAACAGCAAGTGAGTTTCGGGGTACCACAGGGCTCCACAGTCGGCCCGCTGTTATTTGTGTTGTTCATCAATGACCTGACTGATGTCCTAGTCCACTGTAAATCAGCGATGTATGCAGACGATGTGGTCATATATGTCAACCACAGCGACCCACTAGAAGCCTCAAGGCTGCTACAAGAAGATGTGACCAACATCCACAACTGGTGTACAGACAACCACATGACGGTGAATACGGACAAAAGCACTATCATGACCTTCGGATCCAAATCAAAGCTGAGCCGAATGGCAGAACCTGTAATCAAGATGGGCGACCAAACGCTACCTGTAGCAGAGACTTACCCGTACCTAGGCGTGGACCTAGATGGGCCACTGACAGTAACCCCCTTTGTGAACAAGACCAAAAAGAACATGGGTAACCGACTCCATAAACTGCGTAATATGCGTGGATATCTACCTGAAGACATCTGTCTGATCATCTATAAAAGTATGATCATGCCGGTACCTGACTACTGCAGCTTCTACCTGGGTAGCGCACACCAGTACCAGCTTGAGAAAATCCAAAGGCTACAGAATCAGGGCATCCGTATCTGCACCA
Source organism: Harmothoe impar (assembly GCA_947462335.1). Lineage (NCBI taxonomy): Eukaryota > Metazoa > Annelida > Polychaeta > Phyllodocida > Polynoidae > Harmothoe > Harmothoe impar. The sequence goes on along the minus strand of OX381707.1, from coordinate 63,408,773 downwards.
AGACCAGGATAAGAGGCAACAGTGTAGCTGAACTACATAAGAAGAACAACGTCCCCCTGCTTGACACCCGTCGAAAGTGTCAATTGACCCAGCATATGTGGAAGCTTTCAAGAAGAGGTGGAACAACAACCAATCCCAGAGCTAGGACCAGAGGTGACAGGAAGCTAAAATTCAGAGAGAGGGTAGCGAAAACTGCCTTCTACCAAAAGGGTCCGTATTATAGAGGTGTCCACCTCTGGAACCAATTGGATCATGACACTCAAAAACTAACAGACAAAGATGAATTCAAGCGGAAAGCACGAGAAAAATGGACAGATAAACCACCATAGCTGGTGTTAAAATTACCGGACTGACCTACTGAAATGAATAACATTACTTTACTGCCCCTCCCCCCCCTCATTCTCATTTCTAATAAATACTTAACTGTATTATCACCTCATTCTCTGTTTGATGTATTGACCGTGAGAAGCTGCGTGAACTGGTTATATGAAAACTATCGTAAAATTACATTATCTTGATTACCAGCTACATATTGTCTCATGAATTGTACGTTGAAAAACACCTCGCTGAGGTGATGCGTTCAATAAAATTTTCAATACTTCAATAAAATTAATATCGGTGTGGGGGGGGGGGGAAGGTTTTGAAAACTTGAAACTTAAACTTGAAATTCCCCCAATCCCACATGCCTTCACTAACATCCTAAACATGTGAGGGACTACACAGGGAATATGTCAGTTTAGCCAGACAAGGAACTGCCTGATGCTCAGAAGTGTGTCGTTCTGATGAAATTGACTCTCCCCTGTTCCTCTGGGTAGGTATAGAATGCCCAGCAACATACACACACAGACATGCCACATAGAAATAATTTATCGTCGAGAGTGCTTTCAGGTGAACAATAATGAATTAGTTTAGACTGACTCATCTGGAATTAGCTATTATATCAGCTGACAATGATCCTAATGTACTTAACATTGTACAAATAGTACAAATACATGATTATGTCAGGTTTGACCTTGCCATAACCTGTAGGCTATAGTATGTTTCATATTCTGGATAGAAGTAACTGCGTCAGTTAGTTCTATTCTACTAGGCCATTAGCTCCCATATGGACACCCTAGGGACTGTCTGCTGTAAATGGACTTGTCTATTAGAGGAGCTTTGGCTCCGTAGTCTGACTGGAGACGGCATGAATCACCTGTTGTACGTGTCTCTTATAGAGGTACTGCATACAGTGTCTGGAATCCGTTAAACAGTAACAGGAAAGTTGTGAGAAGGTTAATTCATGCTTAACATACAATTATTAAATATTATACAGTAATATGTTCGTCATAACTTAACTGAGCCTGTAATTGAAAAAAACAACCTGTAGTATAAACCTGAAATATGCGTCCCCCCATAATTGCTTGGTGAAGTTGAAGATTTCGCCCACTTCACATTTTAGAACCACTCAACCCCCACCTCCATACACCTTCTTATTCCTGGAATTCAGAGCCTGGCAAGGATGCAGTCAGGAAAAATGTCACAACTAACCCCACTCAACATCGGTCTTGGCTGTGACCGTCCAAGCGTTGAGCCTCAAAGTCTTTACACAGCACATTTTCAGCAGACTAGACAAAATAAAACATACCCATGGATACATGTCTGGAGAAGTCTCCTCAGAACTGCTCATATATATAAACCTGTTCCAGACAACTTGTATTATGCAGTCTGAACTTGTGTGTTGATATCGAACATGTGAACTTGTGTCCTGATATCAAACATGTTTGAAAATAGTTTGTGCTGCAGTCTGCTCTACTCTACACAAAATGTGTGTGCACTACCCAAAGTACTCACAACATGTTGTGAGCAACTCGGCCCAGCTAATGAGGGAGGCCCTCAGACTCATGTGACAACAATCTTAGAGGAGCCCATTGACTTACCTGCGAACTTCTTTAATGATACTTCTACCAGTATTCTACTCAATACTTTAGGAGATAAGTCTGGGGTACACTGATACTCCTTGGCTCCCTATACGACCAATCTCTCAGACACTAGTACCCAACCTAGTTAGTCTTTTTTTGGCTCCCTATACGACCAACCTAGGTAAGTTAATTTTGTCAGGTTGGTCAGTACTGACCAACCCACCTTAGCTTTTTTAATTTCTAGGGGGAGCCACTGAGTGGTCATCATAGTATCTTACAGGTGGCACCAACTAGTGGTATAAAAATACAACACACCATTGATCAACCTAGGTTAGCCACTTCTGACTGACCCCACAGTCATTTTTGAATTTAACTTTGTCATTATGACAAACACACACATGACAAACCTAGGATAGTCAGTACTGACTAACCCTTTCAACCTATAGATTTTCAGTGTAGCTAGGAGCCCTGTACGTATCATCAGCATACAGCTGTTTTGTCTTGTCTAGTCTGCTGAAAACGACTTGGCTTCCACAAGAGAGAGTGAGAAATCCTGCTTAGGGACCATCAACTGCCTAGTTATTTAGGGCAGGTTTATCCTGAGTCAAACATATACCTTGAGTCAACAACCTTTGACATGAAATTAACAATTTGCAATGAATCTGGGAACCATAATCTACCACAGAATTAAAACTTGATGTGATTTTAGAAGTATAATTATACTGTATATTGCACTTATTCTATCCATAGACAAGATCTGCTGAAAGTGGTAAATCTGCCCTACAATGTCTTGTGGCCAGGTTCAATTGTTGGAAAATTCCTGCATGGTTTAATCAGCTAGTTGACTAGGCCACACATTTTAAAGAGATTTCTAATATGCTTTATGGGGAAATGTCAGTTGAATGCCAGTTATATCCTTCTCATTAATTTCTGTATCATAAAATTAATGTTATTTGTACAGGTAGTGATTTTCTTGGTTTTGGCCTTATTACTTAATGGGTGGACAGGCACTCTGTCTGTGTCATTTAGTGTGACACCTTGGCTGACAGAAAGGTAGATTGATGAGAGCATCTTGAATAAGAGTGGGGGAAGTGGGGAAAGATCTATTCATCCTGCCTTGTGCATTCAGGTGGATTATTAGAGATTCTACTTGTCTCACACGTTAAATAGTTTATACCCAAAATGACATTCTTTCATACTGCAGTAAACCAACAGTATATTCTATCACCGATATGTGCTAATACCATAGTACATACCATACAGCTACAGTAGATTCTACTGCTCAGCTACATTTACTTCTAACAATGCATATGGCTAGCCAGATCCGTTTTAATACATGTTGTGAACAGTCCCCATTACACATCACATTAGGTTCACCTTAGTATTATATGTATTTTATTGTTTATACCACAGTTGCCTGAGAATACAAAACAAATGGCCTGACTGTATATTGTGGCTCAACACGTGAGAAGGTACCTTCGGGGGGATTTTCAGTTCTGGTTTTGGCCACCAGGGGGCATCAGAATACTTAAAGATATACCCGAAAATGCTATAAGGTACTTTTTTCATGGAGAACACAATAGTCTTCTTTAAATCTTTAGTGCCAACATTCCATATTTAAAATGTAAATGGAACGTTTTCTATGGGAAATTGACACATATTGTACTTTGTGGTTGCCATGGAAACTATTTAATGTGTTCTAAATGGTACATTTTGATCCTAGTGTCCATCAGCTACTCTAAACTGAAAACAGACCTCGAAAATTCCTCCTAGAACCAAATCTACACTCAATATTTACATATATTTAGCCTAATTTCTAGACAATCTGACACTTTCATTATTTTTGGTAATTATCATGGGATACACGGCATTTGGAGCTTATCTATCATTATCATTTATGAGCAACAACAAGATATGATTCCCACAAAATTACCAGGCTTATAATATCTCATTTTAAAGATCATGGCACAAACTTTAATCATCAATTCCCCCCTGAGTACCCCTTTTCATATGCCTGGCCACTTATATGTATACATGGCTGTATGTGAATGCAGTCCATTGAGCAGCCTCTCCTACTGTGGGTGTAACTTAGCTTATGATACGTGTGAATAGCTGCATAAGTGTTATACGCCTTGGATAATGGTAGCTATCCTTAGCTGGGACCTTGGGGAATTACCCTGCCTTTGGTTTAGAACACTTGTACAACGACTCACTTGCACCATATCTACAACTATATCTATTTTATTCATTTTGGAGTTAAAGAAAATCAGTTCATTTCTAAAGTATGGTTTCCTTAAAGGTGTGGTCCTTGACGATGTCGGTAATGCAGTGTCTGCAAGACGGGAATGTACACTTATCATTCCTTTGGACCTATAAATAATAGTATTGGTAATTCGTTTACAATGCTGTTGATTCCCAAATGAACTGTGAAAATAGGAACTTATGTAACATGGTATACTATACATGCATGATTGTATTACATACAATTAAATTGAAATGTGACTATTGATGCACTGTGAGGAGGATGCAGCGTTTTATTTTATTTTTATTTTCACAAAATGATTAGTCCCAGCAGCGTTTTATTTTATTATTATTTTCACAAAATGATTAGTCCCTCCTGCCCCCCCCCCCCAAAAAAAGTGTATGTATGCACCAGTTTGATGGTACTAAAACTATCAAATCTATCAATAAACAATAAAAGCATGCAACCATATAAAATATTAATACAGAACACTCTTTTGATTTGTGCGTAGGCAAGAAGAAAAGGTAATCCAAGGAGAAATTAACGATTAAAATTTGTGTTCTGATCTTTAAAATGGTGTATCGCATGCTTAGCTAGTCCTCAGAGGGAGGAAGAACTGGAAGATGGCGGTAATAAAAAATAACAAATCCATGAATTTGTAATACCACATACTAAAACCACAATAATCATAAGATATTTGTAAAATATATATAATATATTTTTGTAAAACTTCATGAAAAGGTTTTGTCCATAAGTTCCATTATAAAAAAGATATTTATATTCTTATTTCAGTGTTAGATGCCTTATGGATAGCTTTATTGATCTGAATGACCTTTGTTACATTTTAGAATGAAAGAACGGTTTCCATGGCAACCAGAAATAGGTCAATTTAGGGGGAAAACGTACCAAATAAGAATATTAAACGTTCCAAATAAGGATATATTCCCTCATAATGGAATGTTTTAATAAGCATACTCAGCATAAGCATAAGAAGTTCACCCAAGATAAATTTTACATTACTTTGAGTATTTTCATCAATATCTCCTTTAATATTAGCTCTAGAGCATTTTGCCTTTCCCATTGGATTACCCTTTCTGCCTGCCTGCCCACATTTATTCAAATAATTCTGGATTCTATTCATCTGGACCTTTGTGCTACTTCAACATGACTTCAGACTTATGTACTCATTTTTGTTCTCCCCGATCCCTTGTTGGCTTTCAAAAGAGCTGCCAAGCACTTATTCCTTTAGGATAAACATCTATGGCAAACACTGCCAAATCTCAGACATATGGAAGGCAAGGGACACTCAGCTATTCATTGAAGATGGCTCAATGGAAACATCAGATTTGGTTTATGCATAAGCAATGTGGCCATTGAAGGGCACTAAGTGTACTGATGGCTTTCCTCCCATCTAGGGAGTTGGAGTACAGTAGGTGCCCATTGCTTTCAAAATGCTTCATGCGCCCACAGTGCAAAAGGCAGTGTCACTGAAAGGTCGCTTCGAGAGCGTTTCCAGTGCCATAGAAAGTCATGGAAAGGTCAGAACTGGCGTTGGCTGCAGGCAATTCAAACAATTTCAGTGAAAGGATTTCAGAAAAGAGCATATTATATCCTTTTATGTTTGAATATGAATTGAATATTGCCTTATCCATCCGTTTGGATTAATCTTTATTCAGTTCGATTATAGCCGGGTTGATCCCATGAGATGTTAAATTTATTTTTCCTTTAACCATGTTTACAATGTGAATCCCCATTCCTTTTTGCAGTAGACCCATTCATGCCTGTATTGTCAAGGTAAAGTAAAGGCAGGATTTTGAGAACAAAGTTGTCTATCACGATATTCATCTATTGCAATATGAATTAAGGCAAAGTAATATTAGACCAGCCATCGAGTAATAATCCCATTCAAGGAATACTGGAGTTCAATGGCAGTGTTTCTCTTAAGGTATCATTGAATATGCATTGGGTCACCTGAGACGTACACATTCTGAACATTGAACAATCTATTTTGTTCGAAAATGTTATGTACATCAGTAAACGTTCAATAGCTCAGTTTCATTTATGATGCTTTATTTCGCTTTTTTCAAACGTCTAGTCCAGCTTAGGTAGTTCATAGGCTTGAGAGCCTGCCCTGCCTGCCATTTCTTTGTTATAGGCAGACTAACACTGTAGGTCTAGTTCATCACAATGCCACTTGGTGGCTTCACTCAAGGACTTGTGGAATTGTGTGTAATCCATTAACCTGACAAGCTGGGCGTACCATAGTTCTTCATGGATGTATCAGGGTATAGGAATCCTTTGGGTTCTATTCACTACTCACTGAATTTAGATATGAATTGTTGCAAATTATCTCCAGCGAATTCACTCATTAGACAAGGTGTTAAAAAAAAAGAAACAAGTTAATTGATTCGGTTTGAATTATTTTATTTTGAAACAGGTGAAAACTACAAGTAAAATGGTGTTTATTCAAAGAAAGACATTGATAGCACTGCGGGACATGACAATTGCAAAGTAAGCCAGCACAGTCGCTAGAATGCAATACTACAAAGAGGTCGACAAAAGAGAACATACTGCATTATTACACAACATCCTTGATGCTTAATGCACACCTTCCGTGTTGGGAGTAAAAAATAATATGAGTGTTCCCCACTGAGCGCATTAGCTGTACAGGCAGATGGAGCTTGTTTTATACATAAGCAAAGACAGCTTATTCCATGTTGTTAATCCACGCCTACGACCTTAATTAATATAAGATTCTATTAATCAACACATCCACTAGTACCACAATCATGTGTACAAAAGCATTTTATATCAAAGGAAAAATATCCAGTCATCAGCTTCAAAACTTTAAGGTCCATCTGAATGCAGGAATGCGTTCCTTTCATGGATTCTAAGGGGAATAATAAATCAAGCTGCAAATATATTAGCTTGCCTGGCATACCCATTTAACCGTCCCCAAAAGCATTTCTAATTATATAAGCTCCATGTGAAAGGATTACTTCTAAAGCTGGTTGGGTCTACTTGTATGGGTTGTTGGAGTAAATACAGGTAAAATGGGATGGGTTATCAGCTTGCATATCAATTGTAAGGTTAGATGGTAGGTGAATACCGAATTTAATGTCTTGTAATCACATTGTTGTCTGTCATGTTATGTTCAATTTAAGCCAACACTTCTTATTGGTCCTAGATGAGATGCCAAATGAAACTCATGTGGGATGGCTACCTTGGTGTCTATTTGGTTAGACCAGCCAGGTTACAAAGTGGAATTAAGATTGAAAGTCTGCTGATTCAGGTGTGTAAGAAATCAAGCCCAGATTGGACCCCAATTTCTGATTGTCATAATTCAAATGATGAAAACATAATATCCTTGATACCAATAAATGTGTTTTTTATAGCCATATTAATCTTAAATATAGTAAAAAAAACGTGTACCTATTACTACTATCTATATCTTCACTACCTGGCATTCCAGTCTGTTATTCTAAATGTTATTAATGGCCTAGCCTTACCCCAGCTCTTTGCTATAATCTGAAACACATCAAGCACCATGCCTTACATCGGAAGCGTTGACCGGTGAGCGGTATCTCAGTGTCCAGAGAGAAGAGGGAGGTGGTATCTTTGGTAAAACAGGCCAATTCTAACTACCTGTGATCTCACCAGAAGAATATTACCCTGAAACATAATATTACCCCGTAGCAGCTGCGCTGCTTTTAAGACCTTGGAAGACCATTTTGTGTTATCTGCTAATGGGATGGATTCGTGCGAAGCTTCCAAAGTCAAAGTAATAACCAAAATCTTTATAATCTTTGGAGAGATGCCAAAAGAAAATAGGGTGCCTACTTATTAAGATAACATTGTAGGTAGCTATGCTAAGGTGAGCGTGATGGGTGAGAGTGGGTGGGAGTATTTTATTGCGTGTGTGTGCACATATTATATGCCAATTGTTACTATACAAGTATTGCTATTTTTAAAAACCTTTAGCATTTTCCAAACATGATTTACTACATAAATGTATAATGGTTAACAATGTTATTCTAATGCTGTAATATAGTTGTGCAAGGCAGATTATCAAAGAGATCATTTGAAATAATCAATAAATGCCCAGCTACTATCACTCATCAAACGCATTATTACGTGCAAAACTCGAAAGCTTAAACCCTCTCCTTAGCTCTGGACCTTAGCTCTGAGGACTGTTAATGCATCCTTCAAAACAGTGGACGCTAATGATGGTAGAGCTGCGGTCCAGCTAGTGGCCAATACCCTATGCCACCCTTGAAGGCTCTGTGCAGCGTAGGAGATGTTACAGTTTGGTTAGGCCAGAAAAAATAAAAGGTGTGTTTCAGGTTACATAGTCTAAAAATCTAGGTAGGGTAGGTTGGATTTTTTTTTTCTAATTTTTTTTTTTTTTACTTTGGCCTGAAAAGTATACCCAAAATCTGACTCGCAAACTTCAGTGCTGACTCGTCGACAACGGCGTTGACTCGTGGACTATCAAATTCACTCTGAAATAGCCATAAAATTGTTTTTTAAAGACAGATTGATCCCATGGCCTGAAAAGTACCTAAAATTTGACTCGCAAACTTCAGCGCAGACTCTCCGACACTGGCGTCCACTTGTGGACCATCAAATTGACTCTGAAATAGCCCCAAAATTACTTAGAATATACTTTTTTTTCAAAATTGGATAAAAATGTCTAGGGTCGGCCCTGTTATGCTAGGTAGGGTCTGGTACCTGAAACACTCATTGTGAGATCGGACATAAATGGCATCTTTGGCTGAGGCCTAAGTCCGGTAGGAAAAATTTGGGTGTTAGTGCCAGGTTGGAACTAGCACGTCCCTGAGCTGCTAGATTTGCTCTGGGTCAAGTAAGGTTGACTGCCCTGAATACTATAGCAACATTACCCCAGGAGGATAGGTGTTTGGTGCACAAACTTTGAGGGATTTGTAATGGCATTGGACGTTTAGAGCAACATCCCTCGAGAGGAGAGGAGACAGATGTTCAAATGGTGTCACAAAGAAGGACAAAATGAAGGAGAAAAATAAAACTGAATATCATTCCAGAGCAAGAAAAGGACAATCATAATTACTCATCTGCAGTCAGATTATTTTGTAACACTAAAATCCGGATCAGGATAATATAACAATTGGTATTCAATAGTTTACTCCAGAGACGCTTTCAATTAGCATATAGAGAGGCTTTCAAATACATGTATTGTTGCATTTCTTAAAAACGTTCTGGACAGAAGTAACTGAGTCAGTTCGTTCTATTCTACTAGGCAATCAGCTCCTATATGGACACCCTGGGGACTGCAATAGATGGACTTGACTATTAGAGGACCTTTGGCTCCGTAGTCTGACTGGAGACAGCATGAATCACCTGTTGTACGTGTCTCTTATAGAGGTAATGGATACTGTGTCTGGGGTCTGTTAGACAGTAACGAGAAAAGAAAGGTTGTAAGAAGGTTAACTCATGCTTAACATGCAATTATTAAATATCATACAGTAACATTTTCCTCATTATGTAACTGAGCCTGTAATTGAAAAATAACACCATAGTATAAACCTGAAATGTGCATACCCCCATAATTGTTTGGTGACGTTGAAGATTTCATCCACTTCAAACATTAGTACCACTCAACCTCCCGCCTGCATACACCTTCTTATCCCTGGAATTTAGAGCCTAGCAAGGATGTAGTCAAGAATAATGTCGCAACTAACCCCACTCAACACCAGTCTTGGCTTTGACCGTCCAAGCATTGAGCCTCAAAGTCTTTACACAGCACATTTCCGGCAGAGAAGATAAAACATCCCCATACATGTCTGCAGAAGTCTGTTGATATATACCTGTTCAAGACAACTTGAATTATGCAGTCTGAACTTCCCTAGTAGCCACACCGTGTTTGCAAGTGTGGCCCGGAGTGGGCTAACCGATGAACGCCCGTTGGTTTAGGGTACTGGGCTTTGGTGTGGCCCCAAGTGGGCTGCCCGAATCGGGCTTAGATCAAGTTTTAGACGGGCTTCCCAAATTTGGCTCAGATTGGGTTTTGGACGGGCTGAAAGCGGGCTCTGATCGGGTTTTGGACGGGCTGCCCACTTTAGGCTCTGATCCGGTTTGGGACGGGCTGCCCACTTTGGGCTTAGATCGGGTTTTGGAAGGGCTGACCAATTTGATGTCGCAGTACCACCTGATGTTTATGGGTTTATGGAATCTATTCAATCATGCCCAATATTTTCTTGTATTTGTTAAATAACATATCCTAGGTCCTGCTAATCAACCCTAAGGCATAAAGCATACTCTTCCTATCTAATTGTGGAAGTATCAAGCAGGCCTTTTATCATAGGTTTAAGCCACATACAGCATAGACAAGTGTCTATGGTGTACATTGGCCTTCAAAGCCATAGTTCATACCTACATGGGGCACATGAGTCTGGTATTAAGCAAATTGTTATGCCACAGAAATAGTGTTTACACTGGATAGCTGCTTAGAGAACCTGCTTTTCATCATTCAAATATATGGTCTATCTTATTTCCAAACTGTGAGAACATCTATTTATTGTTTCCTATCCTATATCACTTTAACATTTTATTTTATTATTGTATAATGTCAATTTCATCTGGCTTTGTTGGAAAACTCTATATATTGTATAGTAGTGACATCTGGTGTCAATCATCTGAACTACTAGACCAGTTGCCCTGTCAAAACCCAACCTCTAACTGATGGGCACCCTTTGGTTTAGGGCACTGGGCTTTGGTGTGGCCCCAAGTGGGCTGCCCGAATTGGGCTCAGATCGGGTTTTGGATGGACTTCCTGTCATGTGCCCAACATGAACCCAAAGTTGGCAGCCCACTTTGAAACTGATCTGCGCCCAAATTGGGCAGCCCGCTTTGAAACTGATCTGAGCCCAAAATGGGCAGCCCGATCGGGGCCACACTTCAGCTCAGCCATCTGCCCAACGTGAAACCCAGCTCAGTTTTGCCCAACTTCAAACACCAAATCCGAGCTAAAACCAAATTGGCCGACGTGCAGGCTTGCTACTAGGGTTGTGTACTGATATCAAAAATGTTTAAACCCGTGTGCTGATATCAAACATGTTTGAAAAACTACTCACAACATGTTGTGAGCAACTCAGCCCAGCTAATGAGGGGGGCCCTCAGACCCATGTGACTTACCTGCAAACTTCTTTTAGTGATACTTCCACCAGTATTCTAGTTAATACTTTAGCAGATAAGTCTTGGGTAGCTTGGAGCCCTGTATCATCTGCTCCAGACAAGATAGGACAACACAAAATTTCAGCATACACCTGTTTTGTCTTTTCTAGTCTGCTGAAAACATGCCGTATATACCGACATTTAGCTCACATTGCCTCCTCGATAAATATGGATGTGAGATTCGGCAACAGGCACCAGTAAGTCTGGGTGGATTTAGAGAGTAGACCAGGGGCATTTCTCAATTTTGTACCATTCATCCTGCTTAGAATCGCCTAAGTAAAGCAGTGGATGATCCATGCAACCCTTATATACAGCAGTGAATGATTCATGCGGTCCTTATTGTAACGAACGTGGGGTGGCGATTACCGGTGGTGATCCATCGGGAAACGTCCAGTGGACTAGTGACGTCAGCAGTCACATGATCTGGACTATAAAAGAGCACTCTGTCTGGTGGAGAGAGCAGATCCGGTCCCTCTCTCACATTCAACTCCTTCTCTCACATCCAACCCTCGCCTCTATAAATGACTCTCTCCCGCAGTGGGAGGGCCACTGGTCGCTCTTATATAGGGCCTTAGCGAGATGATCAGTGGTCAGCGCCATTTCCACTGGTACTAGGCCTATTCCCAGTACCCACAGCAACCAGCTTAGCCAAATCTCGTGGCCGAGATTAGGGTACAAGCAAGGTGCAGGTATTGTGAATAGCTTGTAATTGGACAATACTCATATCACCTAGTCCTGGATAGGGTAGTGGTTAGCACTGTGGACTCATGATGCAGAGTACCTGAGTTCAATTCTCTTCCAGGCAATGCATGGTAATCAAATTTATAAGTAAAGCTATTTTGGAAACAGAATACATTATTCATAATACTAAAGAAAATTTAGAAATATATAGGGATTTGAACTTGGGCTCCCAGCATTATGAGTCCACAGTGCTAACCACTACCCTATCCTGGACAAGGTGATATGAGTAGTGTCCAGTTACAAGCTATTCACAATACCTGCACCCTGCTTGTACCCTAATCTCGGCCACGAGATTTGGCTGAGCTGGTTCTTGCAGAGCAAAGGGTTATGATTGTGACCAGTGGTCCAAAAGGTAGAGCCACTGTATCTAGCTAATGCGGAATAGAAACTGGAGTGAAATCATGGGACACCTACAAGCAGGGCACTCTGTACAACTCTTTTGAAATGGACACACAATATTAGGTATCCCGGGAGTGGGACACCTTGTTTCAAAGGTGTGCACATTTATATGCATTAGATATGGCTGTTTTTATAATAATTGTTGCCGATTTTCAGTCTGCCCTCTCCTTCCCCAAGCATGTGTCCAACTGAGGGAAATGGTTGTAGATGTAGAGGTATATGATTGAGGAGTGCCTGCATACTGGCGTACTGGGTCTGATACTCAGTCAAATCCATCCCCCTCTCTCACGTTCAACCCCCTCTCACACATACAACCTCTCACCTCCAACCCCCTCTCTAACATACAACCCCGCACTTAGTATGTCGACATGGCGGCCAGTATGTCAATATGGCGGCCAGTATGTCAATATGGTGGCCAGTATGTCGACAGGCAGCCTTGGAATCTATAGTATTTAGTATAGTATTTTTGTAGCTGCTCCCTGTGGACCCCAGCTTAATGGCTCTCCACAGGTATACGATATAAACCTTGTAGGACAGGTCTTGACGAAAGCTCTGGACAAAAGCTCTGGACAAAAGCTCTAGACGAAAGCCCTGGACGATCCATGCAACCTTCATATTAAAGCAGTGAACGATTCATGCAGCTCTTATATATAGCACTGAATGATTCTCAAACATAACCATCTGTTTACCAAACTGTGATTGTTTCCCATTGAAAAATGCCCCCCCCCCCCCCCCGTTGGCTATGTTTTGTGCCAATATTCAAGACAGACTGAACTTCAACAAAAAAGAGTGAGAAATCATGCGTAGGGACCATCAACTGCTTAGTTATTTAGGGCAGGTCTATCCTGAGTCAAACACATACCTTGAGTCAACAACCTTTGACGTGAAATTACCAGTTTGCTATGAATCTGGTAACCATAAACTCACACAGGATTAAAACTTGAAGTGTGTTAGAAGTATAATTATACTGTATATTACACTCATTTTATCCATGGATAAGACCTGTTGAGTGTGGTAAATCTGCCCTACAATGTCTTGGTGCCAGGTTTAATTGTTGGAAACTGCCTGCATGGTTTTATCAGATAGTTGACTAGGCCTAACATTTTACAGAGATTTGCAAAATGTTTACGGAGACTTTTTATGAGAAAATGTCATGTGAATCCTTATCATTCATTTCTGTATCATAGAATTAATTTTCTTTGTACAGTTAGTGATTTTCTTGGTTTTGACCTTATTACTTAATGGTTAGACAGGCTCTCTGTCTGTGTCATTTCGTGTGACACCTCAGCTGACAGAAAGGTAGATGGATGAGAGCATCCTGAATAAGTGTGGGGGAAGCGGGGGCAGACCTATTCATCCTGCCTTGTGCATTTAAGTGGATTATTAGAGATTCTACCTGTCTCACGCTGTAAAATAGTGAACCCAAAATTACATCGTTTTATACTACGGTAAACCAACAGTATATTCTATCGCCGATATGCACTAATACTATAGTACATACCATACAGCCACAGTAGATTCTACTGCTCAGCTACATTTACTTCTAACAATGCATATGGCTAGCAAGATAAAAATATCCATCTGGCATTTCTCAAATTCGTTTCAATACATGTTGTATGTTATAACATCTGAATAGTCCCCATTACACAACACATTAGGTTCACCTTCCTTGTTGTATATATTATATGTATTGCCATCATTTATACCACAGTTGATTGAGAAAACAAAATAAATGGCCTGACTGTGTATTACATGTAGGCTTTACATGGCTGTATGTGAATGCACTCCATTGAGTAGCTTCTCCTACTCTGGGTGTAACTTAGATTATGATACGTGTGAGTAGCTGCATAGGTGTTATATGCCTTGGATAATGGTAATTATCCTTGACTTGGGCCTTGGAGAATGACCGTGCTCTTGATTTATAACACTTGTACAACGACTCAGATGTACCATATGTACAACTATATTCATTTCATTCATTTTGGAGCTAAAGAAAATCAGTTCATTTCTAAAGCAAGGTTTCCTTAACCCTTTCGTGCCCAGAACTATTTCAGGAATGCCATTTATTTACATCATCAATTGTAAGTCGGGTAACAGTTGAATATATTGTTCTGATATATGCTTCATATTACATTTGTTGAAAGCTATTGGAATCCCCTTTCCTTTAGTTTTAAGAATACATTTTAAATTGGTTACTATGGCAACCAGAAACATTCTATTCACTCATATCAAACGAAATTGTTAAAAACCATCAAAAATTCATATTTTGGTCTCTTTTTGTTGGAAATAGGCTAATTTAGCTTGGTAAACGTTCTTTTGGTGTTCCTAATTAGGACATACCTATTGAAAATAGAAGAATACCAATGCCATGCATGGATTCCCCAGAAAATTTGATTAAAAAGTGTTTTTCATCACTTTTTTGACCATTTTTATGAATTTTTCTGTTTTTCATCTGCTTCTCTATGGCCAGAGCGCGCATTTTATGCCATTTTTATGCCATTTTTTACTCATTTTATCAAGTATTCAAGCCTACCATCCCTAAAATACATGTGTCAGCCTAGTGTAGTTGGTATCGTTAGAAAGCTTATGCATTTCCACTTTATTTAGTACCAGAGTCATCTCAATCTGAGTTCTAAGGCACTCAGGGTGGTTCTCTAAACATATATAAGGGCAAAAGCGCGCACTTTTAGAGTTCTGGGCACGAAAGGGTTAAAGGTGCGGTCCTTGACGATGTCAGTAGTATGGTGTCTGCAAGAGGAGAATACACTTATCATTGTGTTGGGCCTATAAATAATAGTATTGGTAATGCTTTCACAATGCTGTTGATTACCAAAAGAACTGCAAAAATAGGAACTGATGTAACTATGTATACTAGACATGCATGATCATATTATATATAAAATTAAATCAATGTGACTGTTGATACATGGTGATGATGATGCAGCGTTTTATTTCATTATGTGTGTATGTATGCACCAGTATGATGCCATCTAAAATGAAAGTTCCTCAACAAACTTATCGCCAATATCCTAAGCAGTATACCCTGTAGTATAATGAAACAACTGACACCGAATTTTGTTTACATGAATGGTAACTTAAGTATTAACAGCATTTTATATAAAGGCTTAACAACTACATATTATGTGAAACTCAAAGTCTGATATAGGGCTACATAATTGTCTTCATTCTATCATTTGAGGTTTCCAAAGAAGTCACTGCTGGATTCCTTCTTCATTCTCTCAGTGAGATCCATCCACCACGAGCCAGACCCAACTACCTATGGCAATGAGAAAATCGATAAACTCCTTAGATTATATGGGGAGGAACAAGTTAGCTTCCGAAACATTTTAATCTTGGATCTCCATAAAGGCCTACCTTTGTTCTGTTTTTAATTTGAAGCTTTTCTTTTTTAATCCCATGGCCTCATTTTTTCGTTACAATATGATATCTTTTTTTACAATAGGCACATGTTTGGTAGAGGGATTAGATATGCCACAGAATATCAATTATGATAATATTGTCCTCTTCCAGGTCCACACACGTGTATACTGTCTCACCACCAGTGTTGAACAAAAAGAAGATCAGAGAAGACGGGAGGGTAGCAAAGACAATAGTTTCAATGACTAGATACCCTACCAATGGCATGGCCAAACTGTGGGAACACACCAGAAAGATGAGATACCAGATATCATCAAGCTTGGACAGCTGGCACTTACACTGCCACTACACACAGCTGGCTGTGAGCATGTATTTAGCCAGCAAAATATTATCTTGACAAAACTCAGAAATCGGCTGCTGCCAGAATGGAGTGACAAGCTCTTGAGAATAAGATTAGAGGGAAAGGCCATGGCAAAGCATGACTTTAAAAAGTCGCTGGTAAGATGGCACTCTAACAAAAAGAGAAAGATCAAGACCAACGTGTTGTAGACGGTTATAAAGCAGCCTAGCTTCTATTCAGAGCCTCAAACATTTGGTGTTAAACATCTGGTTGAGAAAATGTTTACAAATTGATATTGTGTCTCGTTTTAATGCCTCAAGTATCTGCCCACTTGCACAAAAAATACATGACCTGCCATGGGGTGCATACAGGAAATAAAGAATGCTTTTTACAACTTCATGTTTTAACTCATTATTTCTCATTTATGACCCATTACATACCTAAATGGCGCATTGGTTTGGCCACTGATGCACCATATGGCCCATTGCAAAAAATCCTATCAATACCCCTGTGATGGTAATAAAACTATCAAATCTAGCACGCGTGTATTGAACAGTTACATCATGCAACCATAATAAAAACTAATACAGAACACTCTTTTGATTCATTCAAATATTCCTGGATTCTATTTGTCTGAGCCTTTGTGCTACTTCAACATGACTCCAGACGAATTTGCTCATTTTGTTCTCCTCGATTCTTTGTAGGATTTCAAAAGAGCTACCAAGCACTTATTCCTTTAGGATAAACATCTATGGCAAACACCGCTAAATCTCAGGAATATAAAAGGAGAGGGACACTCAGCTATTCATTGAAGATGGCTCAATGGAAACATCAGATTTGATTTATGCATTATATAAGCAATGTGGCCATTGAAAAGCACTAAGTGTACTGATGGCTTTGCTCCCATCTAGGGAGTTGGAGTACAGTAGGCGCCCTTTGCATTCAAAATGCTTCATGCGCCCACAGTGCAAAAAGCAGTGTCACCGAAAGGTCGCTTCCAGAGCGTTTCCCGTGGCAGAGAAAGTCATGGAAAGGTCAAAACTGGGGTTGTCTGAAGGCAATTCAAACAATTTTAGTGGAAGGATTTCAGAAAAGAGCATATATCCTTTTATGTTTAAGTATGAATATTGCACAAATTTCAACTCTGAGTGATAAGAAAACATTGTCTTTTCCATCCGTTTGAATTAATCTTTAGTCAGTTCAATTATAGCCGGGTTGATCCAATGAGATATTAATTTTTTTTCCTTTAACCATGTTTATACACTGTAAATTTCCATTCCTTTTTGTAGTAGCCCCACTCATGCCTGTATTGTCAAGGCGAAGTAAGGCAGGACATTTGAGAACAAAGTTGTCTATAATGATATTCATCGATTGCAATATAAATTGTGTAGAGGCAAGGGAAAAAGATACTCCAAGGAAAAAGTCAACTTTAAAATTGATGTCATTAGCTTTCCAGTGATGTATTACACTTTTTAAGTTTTTGAGGAATGGCTTCATGAATATGCGTGGTCATTGCCCTATCAAAAAGCCAAATAAGCTTTAAGTCTCATATTTTCCCAGATATGCCTATCTAATTAGCATAATGATGATAATGAGAAATATATCATACATTTTCATTTTTTTAGTCATGAAATTTGATCTAGGAATGGTGATTTTATTCTGTTTTGACCATAGTAAACCCATTGGATCATTCTATCAATGGGGTATCTTTAATTTTCTATTTGGAATGAAAATCATGTTTCCATGGCAACATATATCAACAAGGACATCCATTTAGGCCTTAAAACATTCTTTTTACATTCAAAATATAAAGGCTTTTCACCAGAAATGGAATGTCTGTGTATTCCCATTTTTTCTCCAGAAAAAAGTACCCTAGAGAAATATTTACCCTTTTTCTTTCATCTAAAGCCATAGTGGCGCTGTCGCAGTAGCAGAAAACGCCGTATGAAATCTTAGCGCCATCACGGTAGGCCGCCTATCAGCTAAGGTGTGCTGGTGTACACTGGTCCATGATCCTGGGAGTCTGATATATTGATAGAATTAGGTGGTTGGCGTGTCCTCGAGTCCATATCTGGGCCCTGGGACCGCACCTCGAGAGGCCCCGCAGGGGGCTCGAGAGGTGCGGTCCCAGGGCCCAGATATGGACGAGAGGACATGGCAACTACCTAATTCTATCTTTATCCCTCGAGAAAAGGAGATAAGGGTCAAGATTATAAAGTATCAATAGGTTTTAAAGTAAAATTCTGGAATAAGACACGAATGTGGGGGCTTTGAAGAACCCCCTTCAGGGCCCCAATGTGCGGAGCCCTTGGAAACGGAACTGGGTCATGTTGCCAAGGGCTACAGGGAGTTGTTGACAGCGGCGCCTCCGATAGGATCGGTAAATCGCATTTTACTCCAGTTTAGAGTTGGAATAGCTCTGAAATTACTTGAAAATCGAAGAGTTTGGATAAAAATACCCTAGGTAACTTGTTTTTAAGCCTTAGTTTAAAAGATTTTCCCCGGAAATTATGAAAATCCAGCCCAGTTTCAAGGGGCCCCATAACAAGTATTAAAAGTTTGTGACGCAACTTCCATTCATGCTGTGGACCAATCAGGGTGCCCTGTTTTTACAACCTTGACAACATAGTAAAGCTGCTTGACAACATCAAATATCACTTGACAACAGCAAATATCAATTCGATATTTGATGCCTTGATATTTGTGTCAAAGCTCACCTCGAGAGGGATAAAATAGTGTACATATACTTTACTTTCCTAGTATCAAATAATGAGGATGGAAATATACAGCTAAATACATCTTTATCCAACAGGATTTTAACTGCTGTTATATCACTATCCAAACAGTTAATATAATTGGAAAATCGAAACCAAAATAGTGATAATCGAAAAAGATATGGATATAGGCTACCTAGGTGACCAGTTTTTGTAGTAATGATAACATTTAATACATGTTTATTTTTTTAGCAAATATCATCATGTATACATGCTACTTTACCATTCTCCTTTGTAAGTCTTTCTCTTTTTGAAGTAGGCATACATCTATATACTTAGAATATTTGTAACTTCACATCCATTCTTCTACCCCCTACATCTATTCTGGTACATATATGCCCAAATTGTCACCAGATCCCTCTTTCCTATGTCATAAACAATGATCATGTCAAGTTTGGAAGGAATTCACAGACAACTTTTGACACGGCGCTATCTGACCACGGCGGTTTTTGTTACTGCAACAGCGCCCCCCCTGGTGGCAAAAATCGGAACTAATCCCGCATGGAGTATCCTTTCTGCTTGGCTGCTTACAATTGACGAAAAGTAATATTAGACCAGCCATTAAGTAATAATCCCATTCAAGGAACACTGGAGTTCAATGGCAGTGTTTCTCTTAAGGTATCATTAAATATGCATCAGGTCACCTGAGATGTACATGTTCTGAACATTGAACAATCTATTTTACTCAAAAGAGTTATTTACATCAGTAAACGTTCAATAGCTCAGTTTCATTTATGATGCTTTATTTCCCCCTTTTCACTTTTTTCAAATATCTAGTCCAGCTTAGGTAGTTGATAGGGTTAAGAGCCTGCCCCAGCAAATTTGAGTCAGCTTGATTCCCCTTGCGTGAGGCCCTTACACCTAGTGTTACAAACGTGTACATAGGGTCAGGTTTGCGCTAGACACACACCTGACAACATGTGGTAGACTCACAGTGACTCAACCTGACACTAACTGCTTCACTGCATCCCACCGCAAGCCCACACACCCCACGCAACCCAATGCATCCCAACCATGGATCACAACCCCCTCTGGTGGGGAAGGAATACACTATATTTGGGGAGGGGGGTGTCTACATTATTTAATATGGGGATTGTTCTTTTTATTTCTCCAATAGTATTCCTCTTCAATGACCACAACAGCTCTATATAATCATATTTGTTCTTGTAGTGTCCTTCAGCCAACATGAACTGCAAAATAAAATGTAGTAAATAATTAGACAGAGATAATCAACAGGGAAGAGAACTATTAAATCAAGGGGGACATGCAGAAATGTATGTAATTCACAATATGAAGATACTGTCTGCATATACCTTAGTGTAGATGTATATATATAGAGTACACACACTGCACACACCCACACAATGGAGAACTGTATGTCACCTTTCCTCAGACCTATCCTGTCTTGATCCTCTAGCCACACCTCATATCCTACTGCCCTGAAAAGACAATATTATGAAATGACACATTATATGGACACATGTAATACAATATTGATTTCATTGACTCATTCATAGTATACATCAGCTATCGCTCAAAGTACATGCTACTAGTAGTAGGGAAATATACTTGCCACATGTACATGTACCTATATATACCCGACATCCTTCCTCCAGTCACTGTCCGTTTTAATTGCCACACCTCCAGGACAAAGAGGCTTCAAACTTGAACCACTGACCAATCAGATCACGGGATAGCATCATGTGATCTATTGAGTGTGGGCTTGCGTGGGCTTGTGTGGGACAACATGGTGATGGTGACAGTTAGGATATGCCCCTTTTATCATCCAATGCAATTTTCATTGCCTTCATCCTTTGAATTCTCATATACTAACCATTATTGTATGATGCAACGTGTATCACTGCATATCATATTTTCACATCATTGTCAAACTGGAACCAGTTGTATTCTATATGTGGTACCTCACTCACAGCTTACGCATCCGCACACCTCTAACCCTAGTACATTTCATGTTGTGCGCACGCTTGAGTGGAGACACGTGAGATATGTGGAACCTCACTCACAGCTCACGCATCCCCACACCTTGTGTCTGAACGCAGAATACCCAAACTCAAGTCCACTTGATTCTCTTTGAATTATTTTATTTTGAAACAAGTGAAAAATATAAGTAAAATCGTGTTTATTTAAAAAAAGACATTGATAGCACTGCCCGAAATGACAATTGCACACATTGAGGAATATAGCGGATCACAGTACATGGTGTTAGTTATCTGATAAAGTAAGCAAGCACAGTCCCTAGAATACAATACTACAAAGAGGTCGACAAAAGAGAACATACTGCATTATTACACAGCAACCTTGATGCTTAATGCACACCTCAGTGTTGGGAGTAAAAAGTAGTATGAATGTTCCCCACTGAGCGCATTAGCTGTATAGGCAGATGGAGCTCGTTTTATGCAATTAAGCAAAGACAGCTTATTCCATGTTGTTAATCCACGCCTATGACCTTGATTAATATAAGATTCTATTAATCAACACAGCCATTAGTACTACAATCATGTGTACAAAGGCAATTTATTTCAAAGGAAAGATATTCTGTCATCAGCTTCAAAACTTTAAGGTCCATCTGAATGCAGGGATGCACTCTTTTCATGGATTCTAAGAAGAAGAATAAATCAAACTGCAAATACATTAGCTTGCCTGGCATACCCATTTAACCGTCCCCAAAAGCATTTCTAATTATATAAGCTGGTTGGGTCTACTTGTATGGGTTGTTGGAGTAAATACAGATAGAATTGGATGGGTTATCAGCTTGCATATTAATTGTCAGGTGAGATGGTAAGTGAATTCCAAATTTAATGTCTTGTTATCACATTGTTGTCTGTGATGTTATGTTTAACCTGAGCCAACACTTCTTTGGTGCCTATCTGGGCTAATATTGGTCCCAGATGAGCTGCCAGATGAAACTCATGTGGGATGGCTACGTTGGGCTCCTTTGGTTTAGACCAGATAGGTTACCAAGTGTAATTTAGATTGAAAGTATGCTGATTCAGGTGTGCTAGAAATCGAGCCCAGATTGGACACGAATTTCTGATTGTCATAATTCAAATGATAAAAACATAATATCCATTGTACCAATAAATGCATTTTTTATAACCATATTAATGTTAAATATTGTAATAATAGAAAAGAAGTGTACCTATTATTATTAGCTATATCTTCCCCTACCTGGCATTCCAGTTCGCTATTCTAAATGTTATTAATGGCTTAGTCTTACCTTAGCTCTTTGCTATAATCTGAAACACATCAAGGAGGCTGTCCTACATTGGAAGGGCTGACAGCTGGGCGATATTTCAGTGTCCAGAGAGAAGAGGGAGGTGGTATCTTTGGTAAAACAGGCCAATTCTAACTACCTGTGATCTCACCAGAAGAATATTACCCTGGAACATAATATTACCCCATAGCAGCTGCGTTGCTTTTCAGACCTTAGAAGACAACTTTATGTTATTTGCTAATGGGATGGATTCGTGCGAAGCTTCCAAAGTCAAAGTAATAACCAAAATCTTTATAATCTTTGGAGAGATGCCAAAAAGAAATTGGGCGCCTGCTTATTAAGATAATATTGTAGGTAGCTATGCTAAGGTGAGTGTGATGAACGAGGTTCATCTAAAGCTAATCAGAATTGAATTGACAACATTAAGATAATCATTGAGTATTTTATTGCGTGTGTGTGCACATATTATATGCCAATTGTTACTATACAAGTATTGCTATTTCTAAAAACCTTTAGCATTTTCCAAACATGATTTACAACATAAATGTATAATGGTTAACAATGCTATTCTAATGCTATCATATAGTTGTGCAAGGAAGATTATAAAAGAGATCATATATGAAATAATCAATAAATGCTCAGCTACTATCACTCACGAAACGCATTATTACGTGCAAAACATGATAGTTTAACAGCTCTTCAAACCCTCTCCTTACCTCTGGACTTAAGCTCTGAGGACTGTTAATGCAGCTTTAAAACAATGGGTGCTAATGATGGTAGACCTGTGGTCCAGCTAGTGGCCAATACCCCAGGCCACCCTTAAAGTCTCTGTGCAAGGAAGGAGATGTTACCACTTGGGTAGCATCTCCGAGGGGGCACTCATTGTGAGATTGGACAAAATTGGTATCCTTGGCTGAGGCCTAAGTCCGGTAGGAAGAATTTAGGTGTTAGTGCTCGGTTGGAACTAGCACGTCCCTGAGCTGCTAGATTTGCTCTGGGTCAAGTAAGGTTGACTGCACTAAATACTACAGCGACATTACCCGAGGAGGATAGGTGTTTGGTGCACAAAATTGGTGGGATTTGTAATGGCATATGGATGTTTAGAGCGAAATCCCTGGAGAGGAGAGGAGACAGATGTTCAAATGGTGTTACAAACAAGGACGATATGAAGGGGAAAATTAAACTGAATATCATTCCAGGACGACAAAATGACGATCAAAGTTACTGGTCTCCAGTTTGATTATTTTGTAACATCACAATCCAGATCAGGATAATATACCAATTGGTATTCAATTTTTTTTCATCCGCTTACACTTTCAATTGGGATCCAACGACTCAAATACATGTGTTGTTGTATTTCTTGGTAATGATGATCAATGTTGACAATAATAATGATAACAACAACTACAACTACAGAAAAAAAAATTAAAACAAGTGTTTATAGATATCATGCAAAAAAGGTTTTACTGATTTTATGCAACTCCTGTTCTTTAAATGGCATTGTCCCTTTCGTACAGAGCTAGAAAATATATATTTCTACCTATATGTTACTTTTCATTTATGCTGAATCCTCAAATACTAGTGTAGGGCACCTATTACAATCATTGCTGTGATGAAAATTTCATCATAATGACTGATAATTGACAGGTGTGACCCCAGGTCAGCAGATGACCTGAGGTCACGCCTGTCAATCACCCAAAAGTACAATTGCCCTAATAGGGCACAATCATTGGGAACAGAAGGCATTTGACCATACCTACCCCCAGTATACAGGCCCTCAGGATTCTATTGGAACTATTGTCATGTTGCTAGGACCACTCTGTTACCTAGCAACAGCAATTCCAAACATTCCATGCCTAGCAACCGGAACAATAAGTGGGAATAGAAGGTATTTGACCATACCTACCCCCAGTATAAAAGCCCTGGGGATTCTAATGGAACTGGTTTCATGTTGCTAGGACCACTCTGTTACCTAGCAAGAGCAATTCCAAACATTCCATGCCTAGCAGCCGGCACGATAAGTGGGAATAAAAGGTATTTGACCATACCTACCCCCGGTATACAAGCCCTTGGGATTCTAATGGAACTATTGTTATGTTGCTAGGACCACTCTGTTACCTAGCAAGAGCAATTCCACACATTCCATGCCTAGCAACAGGCACAATAGGTGGGAATAGAAGGTATTTGACCATACCTACCCCCAATATACAAGCCCTGGGGATTCTATTGGAACTATTTTCATGTTCCCAGGACCACTCTGTTACCTAGCAACAGCAATTCCAAACATTCCATGCCTAGCAACAGGCATAATAGGTGGGAATAGAAGGCACTGACCCTACCTACCCCTAGTATACAAGCCCTGGGGATTCTATTGGAACTATTGTCATGTTGCCAGGACCATTCTGCTACAACAGCAATTACAAATATTCTATGCCTAGCAACTGGCATAATATCTGACCAACTGCCCTAAATTATTTGTCATCCCCCACTACCATGGATGCCTTTAATTTCAGTTGATCACAATAATCTAAAGATTATATGGAGAGATCAAGCCAGAACCGAACACTTGTGTTCGGTTCTGGCTTGTAATAATAATAATGATAATAATAATAATAATAATAATAATAATAATAATAATAATAATAATAATAATAACATAGGGACATTTTACCCTTTAAAAGGTAAACACTTTGGATACTGCCATTTCCAATTAAGTGTCAATATGCCATGTATCACCTTTCATTCATTACTAGCAGCAGCAATCTTTCAGCATGTGTTTATTGCACTCAATGATCTTCAAGTATTTTACTGCTATAATGACGCGAGGTCATAAGGTGCATAAATCATGATGACTGAATAATGGCTTTCCGAACCTAATGTACTATTTTATGCTTTAAAATCTAAATAATTCTCGACCTGTATACTTTCAAGGGAGAGATTTATGGTTGTGTCCGTATCTATTTTATCTATTGCATCCTTTTAGTTAACATACATTTGATTTATGGAGCAAATTTCTCAAGTATATGATTCACATGGTGTAACAATTATAAACAACAGCATATACTAGAAGTCATGCTAGTATTGCTCTTGTTCAGTTAGGGAGTGATCGCACATGGGCTGACTGAATGGCACAACCTGAGCCTTTTATAGGATTTTGGTTCCACAAGTAATTCAAATATTAAAACTATAAAGCACTCATTTTAATCATGCAAAATATATGGATGGTACTTGAATGCACATAACGTCCGAGCACTGACCTTGTCTCTTCAATGGCATTTTAGCTGCTCTAGCCAAAATGATCCTGCTTGCAATATTCTCTCAGGAACCCCAGACAAGATTTTTTGCCTGGATAATCTTCAATATTCAGATTCTATTTCAATAAAACCTACCTAGATGGAAAGGGCTAGATGCTTTGAGGTGAAATGAAAAGTTCCCCAAGTATCTGTATCATAGGAACACAGCAGATCCTGTATTTAATAGGCTCCCATGTCATTTTTCCTCATGTGTGGGCCGCTGCTGACACTGGCGCGAGCATTGATACTGATCTAAAGAGACAGTTAATAGTCTTCAGGTGACCCCATGCTACTGCTCCCTCGCCAGTATCACCATGAGAGTGAGCTGACCATATTAGTTTGTATGGCATCCAATATAGAGCTGCATGAACCACACCAAGTAACATCATGTTATAACACTACTTGAATCCAAAATAGATAGATGAATATGCTGTATTTAAATCGCCACAACTATAGTATAGGTCCAGATGTTATTGTCAACAGACATGTACAACTAAGTACACGCATGAACTTAAATAGTAAAGCACTATCCTTAATTTACAATGTGTAGGTTTCAAGAAGGCTCTGTGCTGTGTGTAGGTTAGATCTGCTGCTAAAAGAGCCTTGTATTCTGCAGTGTGACTGTAGAATGCAGAAATCACCTCATGGTATTCTGCCCTACTCTGACATACAGTGTCTGGGATCTGTTGCACAGCTATTGCAGACAAAGACTAATGGTCTGGTTCAGCGAAATAATTATATTTTTGGTCGTCAATTTTCCTATTGAATTCAAAGAGAGAGGATCAAGTTAGGCTTGGACCCATTTAGTGTGAGTAAAATTTAAAACATGTAAAAGTGTCATTTAAAGTTCAGACGAAAAGGTTCTCTTATGGAGAGTTTACTTTAGACTGAGGAGAATCACAGTTAGATTATTTTTGAACTGGAAATGATACTATTTATATTGCTCTCTACTGACAGTTCAAATCGTATTCTGTTATTGGCAGCTGGAACCGTCGATAAAGGAATTTCTTTGTGTTATAAACAGTTGTAACTAATAACATGTTATTGCCATGAAATGTAAGAATCGGTAGGACTGACTGGATGCAAAGGGGGAGCCACCTGTATTCTAGATTCAATTGGGCTATGTCAGTGGGATATATATGAAGAGCCTTAAAGGTGAATTGGGCGTGCAGCTGGGGGGCAATCTGAACTCCTCCCGGCGGGCAGACAGACCAATGAAGACTCTTTATAGCACTTAGGATCGTTGTCCTGGGCGGCACTAAGCTTTAGGACATCTACATTTCCATGCAGCACTTGGAGTCCCTTGATCTCTGGCCCTTCACAACGACAGGTTTATCATGGGGCAATTCGCTGCAAGGCTTTGTCAGACTACTTTATGGGGGGTTGTCACGTGTAAAGACACTCTCTGGTGGTAGTTTCCTAGCACAGAGTTCTTCCCTATAAATCCCCAGTGAGCTATAGTTTGGTTTTGGTAAGGTCGATTTTCCATAAACCGATTTGGACGTCCTACCGACTGATATACACACAAATTACCTCACCTGGGAGCCATCCATACACCCATCAGTCAATGGGTGTGCAAATGGTGGGCCTATTCTACAAGCATGCATATTGCTGATTTTTCCTTAGCTCTATCGATGGATCTGCCGACAGCACCATCAGCCAATTATTGGTGGTAGTAGGTCTACCGACCAGTAGAACCTAAAATTCTGCTAATGGAAAATCGGCCTAAGGAAGTGGTCGTTTCTAAATACCAGTGAGGAGGGGGTGACTCATGAGTCGTGACGAAACATGGCATAAGGTGATATTATGGGGAACCCTCTTCATCCAGATTCACGTCTTCAGCTACAGTTTCTAAACTTTCTGGTCAAACTCATGACTTTGCAACAATTCAAAGTGAAAAAAATGTAAATAGAAAATATTTTTATTCTGATTTTATCTCAATTGCAATAGAAAAAATAGGTCTTTGGGAACATGCACATAAAATTTTGTGATATAGCTATCATTATTTCTCACTACATCGTAGCCATGAAAATACCATGTAAAGTCATGATTTTTCATGGCTTCAACAAAATCGGACATTTTTCATATAAAAGGGGTGGTTGCTAAGCAACCATTCGAGATAGAGAAAAATGGATAGCCTCATTGGAATCCTTGACATCGATTTAGGGGGGGGGTTAGGTACTCTTAGAATTATTATGAGATAAATATTAACGACATTGTAGGGGCATGATATTACATATTAATCTCATACACGGTATTTCCGGGTAACGTCTGTTTACTCGGCTTCTCCACCTGGAGCTAGTGCACACAGTTCCCGGGAGAGGGCGCAGGTCCTCTTCAGGTAACCGTGTGCCGCTCTCAGGTGGGCGGCCGACCCACCCACCTGGCCACGTGATCTAAGAGCCGGTGTTATATAAGACCCATGTGTTTACCTGGAACAGCAGTCAGTGCAGGCCCGACTGACAAGAGACTTCACATGTCCAACCGTGCGGACAGAGTTGTATGCTAAGAGTTGTATACTGACCGTTTCCTCTATTTATAGAGAAACCTGATCTACCTGTGTGTATTAATTCTACACTGATCGTTCCCTAGTAAAGGAACTAGAGTTGTTATTCTTGTGAATAAAGACAGATATATTCTCGCACCTGGAAACTGCCGTGATCGTTGTTCTTTAACCTAGAGTTAACTACGAACCACCACACTGGTGCCGTGACCAGTAGCAGTGAAGGTAGCAGAACAAGTTAGTTGTTCGGGTATATGTTCGGGTTATACTGAACAGGAAGTCCTTGAGTGGACAGACAGTCATTTAGTGGACAGACAATGGCTACCGGTGGTAGCCTGGGCGGCTCTGGCCCAGAGCTGAGTGAAGGGGAGTTGGAATCAACTCGCCTGGAGGTGCCAGGGATGGACCCTGGGGAGGGCTTGAAGCCAGAGCAGAAGAAGAGGAAATTGCAGGATCTTTCCTGGGTGGAACCCTATGTAGGGGATGAGAGATTCCAGAGGGAATATGACGAGCGTTTGGCTCGGGAAGAGGATGACCTCTACTGGGAGAATGTCCGATTGGACAAGCAGTCAATGGAAGATCAGTATGCTGCATTGACTGAGGAATTGACGTCCCTGGTAAAAGAAAGGGACGAGATCCTCTCTGAGAATCAGAGGGTAAAAGGAACTCTGATAGAAGAGAGAGAACGGTTGATAGAAGACAACCGGTATATGAAAAAGAAGGTTGCTCAGGAATCGCATGAATGCCAAAAGATTCAGGCAAAGATTGCTGAGAACCAGAAGGAGAATGAACATTCCGAATCTCTTAAGGAGAGGTATGAGAGGGAGTTGAAAAAATACTCTAGAGAATGGTATGCCCTGAAGAAGGGGACAGAAGAGCTCGAGAAGGGCAGAGACCAGTTGGTCAAGGATAACGAATCCACCAGGATACAAATCCTGGAAGAAACGGAAGAATTAGAAAGGAAACGGAAAGCTGAGGTGGAGGCTGTCTGTTCCCTGGAAGCCAGGAAAACTCTCCTGCGGGGTGAATTGTCGAAGGCAATGGAACAGCAAGGGGAGGAACAAGTTCCAGCTATCAGGCCGGAAACTGTTCTGGACAGCACTCTTGCTGCTAGGAAGGTGGATGCATTACCTCAATTCGATCCATTTATTAATGATAATGGATTGAGGAATGTGGAAGACTCTGTGTATAAAAACAGAGGGAAGGATTCAAAGAGAGTGAATATCACCGGGCGCTCTCTTGAACGGGAACCAGTTAATCATGCCAGTATTGGTCAGGTTAACAGGGAAATGTCTCCAGAGGAGGAAGTGTCTCGACATTATAAAAATAAATTCCGAGATGAAGTCGTGAACCATAGTTATGGGTCACTGAACCCCTTTTCGGGAGATGACCCGGCTCAGTATGGGAACCCGGGAGATTATGATAGCAAGGGTAATTATAGATATTGCCCGGATGCAACTTATTCATATCCACCTCCGACCACTGATACACATTCTGGAGTCAATAAAGACCCTGAAAATAGGCCGAGGGGCAGTCTGAATAAGGGGTCACAGCAGAGAACGAAGGGAAGGTCAAATCCAGTGCATAAAAACACTCAGGGATTGTCCGGCTATCAAGGCCCACGCTTTGATGAGGGTACAGACTCGGAATCAGATAAATCTTCTGACGACATACCCAAGATAAAGGTTCCTTTGAACCGAAGGGTAACAATGACCCCGGCGGAACACCGATTACATAATCGAGACCCAGCCATAGGTAATTTGGGACTGGATTGCTCCAGCCGAGGTCAAGACGGTACAGACTTACTGGCTTGGAGTAGACGCATGTCGGGTCAATTAGTGCATTCTAATTATGCCGCTAAGAGAACTGCACGCGTGACTAAGCCTTACAGGGTTTACGACCCTGGAAGGAGGAATATCAATCACTTTTAGATGATTGTAAGTACAATTGCTGGAACAAGGAGGAATCCTTGGGAGCTTTTGTGATATGGTTGAGTGACGGCCCGGGTAGGATAGTGGTTGAAGAATGGAGGGACACTTACGGGCCGGAAGCTACATACGACCAGCTGGAAGTATTAGCTTGTTATACCTTTGGGAAAATGGTGACAGTAGATCACTGGACTCTGTTTCAGAGAAGAACGCAGAAACCAAAGGAATCTGCTAAAATTTTTGGGCTAGAATTGCAGCGATTATTGCGGCAGGCTAGGCCAGAATGGAGTAGGGATGCTGAATATTACATAGAATCCCTATTTGTAAGATTTATTAGTGGATTAAGTGATCCCGAACATGCTAAAGTTTGTGGTAGAGCTTGGGAAGCTGGGTCTTCCCTAGCAGATTTGTTCATGGCGATTGATCAACATGACAAGAAGAAGATACTGTTGGCTGGTATGATACCCGCTAATAGGGGGCAGCGCGTCTCTGGAATTGAACATTCCTTAGTTGGAGACGATTCTTCCACTGAAGAATCTGAAGGGGAGGAGAGAGTAGACGCCCTGAAATTCAAGGGTCGACAGAAATCTAGCTCAACCCCAGCTTCCGGGAAACTTCCTAGTAACAAAGGTTATTCGGAAACCCCCCGGAAACCCGACATTCGGGAGCCTCAGACTGAACCCAGTCAGAAAACCCAGACCCCGGAGACGACCACTCCGGATAAAACAAATGCGTCAGGAAACTCATTAAATACCTTAATGGAGTCCATGATTAAACGCATGAACGAGGTGTTTGATAATCAAACCAGGCGCCGCCCTAGGGTCGATCGTAACACTGTCCAGTGTTACAGATGTCAAGTGAAAGGGCACTTTGCATCTGAATGCAAAGCAGAGAAACCTGTTTTAAGAAGTGAGGTTTCGGGAAATTAGAGGGGGTTACCGGGGATGGCAGGACGGTAACCCCTGAGGAAATATGTCAGATTATCACCGACGTTGGCGGTGAAGATTCATTAGCAGTGAATGCGTCCAGCAAGAAGGGAGATGGGACCGTACATCCCGGAAACCATGAGGCTGGGGAGACTGGTACAACAGGCGCCCAGGGGTGCGCGTATGGGAAACCTAGTGCCAGTTTAGAGGAGTCAATAACCAAAGAGTTGGTTAAGGTTGGAGGAACCAGGCTTCCCCCGGGTCATCCTTGTCTGGAACACCTGAAAGGATGTGGATTCGACCTGGGCACTGATAGTGACCTTCACCGGTTTACTAGGAATCCCTCAGTAACTGATGGGAAGAGGTGGTACGTTTCCTGTTCTGTACAAGGAAAGACTGGGGAGTTTCTTATGGATACTGGAGCTAGCCACTCCATGGTCTCTAAGAGATTCATCAGCTTATTGCCGAATATGTGTGAGAACCTCACAATGAGGGTAAACGCATGTACGGCCGATGGTACCAGAATGAGGACATTTGGACGGACTTTTCTGATAATCTCTGTGGCCGGGAAAGAATTTGTTTGGGCCCCGACCATAGCTGAGATTGAAGATGATGGTATTCTTGGTTTGGATTTTGCGGCGCTTTTCGGTGCGACTTTGAATCCGAAAAGTGGGAAGTTGAAAATTGAATACCCGTATGATATGACCATACTCTGTAAGTTGAGAGTGATAAGTAGTGTCGCTAGTGTGGCACAGACTGTGAAGATTCCCCCGGGAATGACCTGTGACGTGTTAGTCAGTTCAGGGAGGCTAATCCAGAAAGGATTAGCGGTAATCGAGCCGGATATGGCTGTATTATCCCGGAAGGGATTGGAATCTGCGGATACCCTAGTAGGGAATTCCAGATGGACAGTGACACCCATTTCCAACCCCGGAAACTCCACAGTATATCTTGAGAAAGGCACTGAAGTTGGGAAAGTGATACTTGCGGAGGCAGTCACCGGTAGCCACCAAGACCTGAGGTTAGAAGAAGGAGGGGAAGAGGAATTGCATGAAGAGTTAACTAAGTTGTTAACAGGATCGTCCATAACGGATGAGAATGATCAGGAAGCTCTAAAAGCTATGCTAAAGAGGTGCAGGCAAGCTTTTGCGGCCCCAGGGGAACCCCTGGGGAGAACCAATAAGGTATTGCATGAAATTAAAACCGGGGATAACCCCGCTTTTAAGATTCCTTATAGGAGATTACCCCTCAAGAAGAAGATTGTAGCTGAGGAAGAGATAGCGAAAATGCTGAAGGATAATGTTATTGTTCCCAGCATGAGTCCTTGGTCCTCCCCTGTGTGTATGGTAACCAAGAAGGATGGTAGCATACGGTTCTGTATTGATTACCGGAAACTGAATGGGTTGACTAAAAAGAACTCCTATCCTCTTCCTAGGATAGATTAGACGATTGATTCCCTGGGAGGGAATGAATGATTTTGTACCCTGGATTTACAGTCCGGGTATTGGCAAGTAGGCATGAAGCCTGAAGATATGGAGAAAACCGCGTTTTCCAGCCATATCGGGTTGTTTGAATATAAGGTAATGCCGTTCGGGTTATGTAACGCGCCGGCCACCTTTGAAGCCATGATGGAGACACTGTTAAGTGATTTATTATGGCGGAAATGTCTAGTTTACTTGGATGACGTAATTGTGTTTGGAAAGACCTTTGCGGATTGTTTAAGTAATTTAGAGGAAGTCTTAAACCGAATCATGTCTAACGGTCTCAAATTGAAACCAAAGAAATGCAATCTGTTTAAGAAGGATATTAATTACCTAGGGCGGATTATTTCCACCGAGGGGGTTAAGGCGGATCCGGAAAAGATCAGGAGTGTGACTGAATGGGAAGTCCCCAGGGGTCCTAAAGATGTGCGATCCTTTCTAGGATTCTGCTCATACTATAGGGATTTCCTGCCGGGGTATTCCCGGGTAGCCTATCCGATCCAGTGTTTGTCACACTGGACACCCGGAAATAGGAAGGAAGAGTTCCCATGGGGGAGGGAACAGGACACAGCTTTCTTAGCAATAAAAAAGTTGTTTGTAGAGACCCCGGTGTTAAAGTATCCCACCCCGGATGGTCATTTTGTATTGGATACAGATGCTAGTAATGAGAGTATTGGGGCCGCCCTCAGTCAAGTCCAAGACGGAGTGGAGGTTCCCATTGCCTTTGCTAGTAATACTATGAGTAAGACCCAGCGTAATTATTGTACCACTAAAAGGGAATTGTTGGCTGTGATAGTTTATACTAAAAAGTTCAAACATTTCCTTTGGGGGTCAGATTTTACGCTAAGAACAGATCATTCCTCTTTGAGATGGTTATTGAATTTCAAAGATGCGGAAGGAATGATTGGACGTTGGCTAGCACACCTTTCCGAGTTCGGTTTGGAGCAAAGTCAGATCCAGCATAGAGCTGGGGTAAAGCATGTAAATGCTGATGCACTTTCCCGACGTCCTGTCAGGAAGTGCGAAAACACCAACTGTGATGACTGTGGTCAGCATGAGGCTGTCATAGCCGGAGCAAGGATTCCCTTTGAGATCAAGGGAACTGGGGTTCTGGAGTGGTCCATGGGAACCATCCGGAAATTCCAGGAAAAGGATCCTAACCTTAGCCGGTTGTTGGTATTGATACCTAGGAAGATACGGCCCCCGCGGCCTGAGATTTCCCTGGAGAATCGGGAAATGAGACGACTAATAGCTCAATGGGCAGAGCTAGAGGTCCAGAGCGGAATCGTCTACCGTTGGAAGATTAATTCATCCGGTAGGAGAGTCCGGCAAGTGGTAATTCCCTCCGGTATGCGAAGGGATGTTATGTATTATTGCCATGGACACCTGACATTTCGGGAAAAAGCGTTCCCTGGAACGTCTGAAAAGGAGATATTACTGGCCAGGGATGAGTAGTGATCTATTAAGATGGATTGCTACTTGCCCGGATTGTTGTAAAAACAAACCTGGGCCTGGGATGGGTAAAATGCCTTTGTCCCAGGAGTTGTTTGGTGTAAGATTTGCGCGAGTCGCCATAGATATTATCAGTGGGTTTAAAACTACCCCTGAGGGTAATACTTGTATGATGGTCGTCACTGACTATTATACTAAGTATACGAGAGTGTTTCCATTAGCGGATCACAAAGCCGCAACCTGTGCAAAAGCTTTTGTTAAAGGTTGGGTATTGCATCTTGGGGTTCCCCTAATGATGCATAGTGACCAAGGTCGGGAATTTGAATCTGATCTGTGGCAGGAAATGTGTCACCGACTGGCGATTTGTAAAACGAGAACAAATCCCTATCGGCCACAAAGTGATGGAATGGTTGAGAGATTCAATCGTACATTGATTCAGGTGTTGAAATCCCTGGTGAATGATAAAATGGATGACTGGGATGAGCAGTGTGATTATGTATGCCATGCATATAATAGCACTGTCCATTCTAGTACTTCCTGTTCCCCGAATCTGTTAGTTTTCGGGGAGGATTTGATAATGCCCGCTGACCTGGTATTTGGGGTGGTAGGAATGAACCCGGAAACCCCCTGCCATGTTATGTTTGTGGAGTCATTAAGAGATCAATTCAAATATGCTTATGAATTGGTGAGAACTGAACTGCAGAAGAATGCTACCTGGCAGAAGACCGGCTATGATCTAGGCCTTAAGCCGCGACGATTCAAAGTTGGTGATCAGGTAGTAAGATTACATGAGCCGTTATCGACTCTGAAACTTGCTAGTAATTGGGACGGGCCCTTTGTGGTTACCCGCATAGTAAGTGACAGTACTGTAGTGATACGTTCATTACAAGGAAAGATGTATAAATCTAATGTAGCTCGACTAAGAGAGTGGAAGGGTAGAGATTTGTCCCTGGACTCGTATGAGTTGGAAGTTGATACTTTGATAGAGGAAAGTGAACAGCGGAAATTAGTGAAGGAACCTCCCCGGAAACGCGGGAGGCCGCGGAAGGAGGTTTCCCGGAAACTAATGGTGCATAAGCCCGTCATCCCAAAAAGATCCGGGAAGAAGGCGGCTAATAAAGTCTCGCTGGCTGAAGGGAAAAGGACCCGGAAGAGTGTGGTTAAGGCTAAATCCACTCTGGAAAAAGCGTGTCCTAGAACCAGGTCTAATGTTATGCCTAAAAACATAAGACGCAGTCCCCGGTTACTAGCTAGGGACGGTATAACCTAAGCCGGTACACAACGAGTGTGGTGTCCTGTAATCTTGTTAAATATTTAAATGTTGTTATCAGTTATGTGTGGAAGTAAGTACGGTCGGAATGATCGTGATAGTCCCCCTGTCAAGGATCCCATGGGTGATGGACGGATAATCCGGTGAATGTGCTTTATTATGCCATTCATATATATTTCATTGATACTCTCGACGAGTTGACAGAGCGTAAGGATTAACACGTGGAATGAGGGTACCTGTTTACAATTGAACGCGCGGTGACCTGGTTCCAAGGAACTGGGTCACGGGACGCGCGGGGTTGCGCATGCGCGGTGGCGCGCCTTATATAAGGCCCGCGGAGCGGCGGGAATCGCCAGTTGGGGTTGAGAGGCGGTCCAGAGCAGACGTGAGAGCTCGGACACGACCATTGTCGCTGTGGGGAGGTGGATCCCCTATAAATCCATCAACAAACACTTTTCTTGAGTGTGACACAAAAACATGTCTTCCGAGACAGACCACCAACAGGTGGACCCTCTTCAAGAGGGCGACTCCGCTAGCGGAGGAAATGTGGTTGTTAATCAACCTGACCTCGTGGACCAGGAATCTATGGATTTCCTGGGACAAGGGGAGGTAATGGACGTCGACGCTGACTCTCAGTCACCGCTACGCCCTGCTAATGTCGCCGCCAATTACTTGGAAGGGCTAGACATTGAGGCCATCAGCCCTGCTGATGGTCACGCTGATACCGGTGAAGCTGAGTATCAGAATCCGGGTCCATTGTACCATGGAGAACCGCCGGCGGACGTTGAAAAACCCCGCCCGGCAGTACCAACACTAGGAGGCTTCAATTACGATGGACGTGAAGTAGAACTGCACGAGGACGTGCTAAGACTCACGGCGGAGGGAGCTCCCCGCCGGATAGACCCGCTCACAAGCCAGGCGATATTGCTCTTCCTGTTAGTGGAGGAGCAGGAGGAGATGCCCCCGGACTGGTTTGTGTACTGGGAGGCACTCCAGAAAGGACTACGCGTATGCTACTGCTTACGACGAGCTGTCTTCGATTTACATATCGCAGACATAAAGCGGTTAATGCCCGCACTCCCAATTCTGTCTCTGGACCCGAATTGTGGAGTTGCCGGGATGTTGTTGACTGGAGTCAACAGGTACCGGGCACGAATCGGGAAACTCCGAGAACCGAAAACCCGGAAGGAGTACGAGATTGCTGCCGCTAATACGCAGGGGGTAGTTTCGTACATCCTGGATGTAGCCACTATTGAAGACTACATGGATACTCACAACGTCAAACGAGATATTGCCATATCTTGTTTGGTTGACGAGGCGGTTCGTACAGTGCGAACCAGATCTTCCAGTGCGGAGGAGAAGGCGCGAATAAAAGCGCTGAAAGCCACACCTAGGGGGCGCGGCGGTAAAGGTGAGAGGGGGGCCTTAAACCGGTCGAGCTCGGCCGACAGTAACCAGTCGGACGAGTTTGTCCAGGAGAGAGGACGCCAGGCTCGCCGGAACGAGAAGGCAAGATTAGCTAACTTGCCGGACTCTGTGTTAGCAGAGGGATTACCGGAACAACCTTCCGGAGGACAGCCCGTTATTCCCCGGGCTGAGGAGGAGACGGATGAGGCTATGGACATAAACGAAGCCAATACTCCGGCGCCCTCCAACACAAACACCACCACCACCACCCCGGCCCTTGTGGCAGATATGACCGCCGCCGCGGGAGCAGCGGCCGCCGTGGCGGCTGCGCTGGTATTTAATCCAGCACGTCTCAGCCCTCTCCGTA
This sequence comes from Harmothoe impar, assembly GCA_947462335.1. NCBI lineage: Eukaryota > Metazoa > Annelida > Polychaeta > Phyllodocida > Polynoidae > Harmothoe > Harmothoe impar. Next base: position 63,371,927 of record OX381707.1, on the reverse strand, counting down.
GTCCGGCTCATTCGGATGCGGAAGAGGGAGAGGTTCCGGCTAACGCTGAGGAACCAGGAAATGCCCCAGAGGACCCCATCCCCCCTAATGACGTGATGAGGCGGATCTGGCAGAACGCGAACAATAAGTTTCGCGTGTTTATTCCCAATTCATGGGAACAGTGTCCGATTGGTCCTACCAATTTTGGATGTCCACTCGCGACCAACTGTAAAGGTCAGAGTGACGATGAGGATTGGATCCGGAATACCCCCCGGGACCGTCCTCCGTCTGCTTTTTATCAGCAGTGGCTAGATCAACTCAGGATCCTGCCGGATACTTACTATAGTAAGGAGCAGAAAGAAAAGCTTCTTTTTGCGAGTAACCGCTGGTATAGCCAACGGGAACGAAACTGGTGCCCATTCGCTACGTGTGTAAACACGATTGGCACAGACAGAACCGTGTTTGTAACAAAACAACGGTTTCTGCGACACCTCTGTGAAAATCACATGCACCACTGTGTGGTGTACCACTGTGATATCACAGTAGGAAGGGAGTCCCAGCTTTGTAACGGGTGTTTAGAACCCCGGAGAGGTGAGCTCATGCGCCACATGAAAGATTGCCATAATATGGGAATCAGTGTAGCTCGCAACCGTGTGAATGCGCTACATGATGCCGTATGTGACCAGTACAAGTCACTCACGGAGGAACAGAAGGCTAAGATCCGGCCGGCAACGCCCTTCTACTGCGAGGTCGCAGATGGGAAGTTCAAAGCCAGGATTGCCAGAGTGGACGGACGACATAAGTTCGCCATGAATGACGAGGAATATACGGTGTTATGCACTACCCGTACTTCCCGCAGAGGTGGCGGTAGTTTCCGTCAGCCGGAAACCCGGGGTAGTTCCCGGGGGAAGAGCCGGTCCGCCCGCGACCGCTCTCGATCTCCTGCGGTATCACCGGGACCAAAACGGAGACATGCCGGATCCACTTTGGAGGAACTCAATAATTCCTACTATGGGATTTATCATGCCCCGGAAGGTCGCGACTATTATCGCGAGTATCCAGACCCGCTGTTTACAGACCGGAAAGATCGGAAACGTGATTCCGGTGGTCAAGCGGCGGCGGCTACTAACATGGAATACCGTTCTAGACGTCTGAGTAGTTCAGACAGTGCCAACAGTCAACCTGACTGTGGAGGTGCCCGGCCTAAAGAACCGGCTACCAGAACAAAGGCTTCCCTGCCTTTGACGTACCATCTGGGGACAACTGCAAAGCTAACCCCCAGGGACGTCCGGTCACCCACTACCCCAACTCGGGACATGCAGGGCTTGACCGTGAAAGCTGAACCAAAATCACTAATCTCAGTGGTAACGCCTCGGGGCATAACTGTCCCGAAGGCTGCAGCGGTTGCGAAAGCGCCGCAAGCGGATGTTAAACCCGTGATTCCTGCAGCCCAGGAGCCGGTTGTCATCCAGCCAGTCGCGGGTACCTCCCGTACGGAAATTACCGGTGGCGTAAAATTAAAATACGTCCCGATAGTCAACTACTTCTCTCGGGAAGAGAAAGCGAGCTGCGAAGTGGGACAGAGAATTGTAACGGAATTCCAGGAGTCCCAACGCGAGCTGGCGGTGGAATATAACACCAAGATGTTAGGCCTGTTCACGCATGGCCTAAAGATTGCCCACCGGGAGGAGAAAGCATTGGTCGCTGTCGGCAATGCTGACTACTTGGCTAAAAAGTCAAGGGAAGCTGCGTCAGGGCAAAAGACTGCTGAGGCCGCCGCAGGGTTCGTTCAGCAAGAGAACGAGAAGTTAACCAAACGGTTACAAGACATGAACGTAAAATTTTACGGGGTGTTCGGCGTGACTCTCGATACCTGGGATGGCACAGCTGAGCACGCGCTTGCTTTAATTAGGGCAAGAGATGAACCTTTAGGCTAAAAGACTAATAGAAGGTTCTGAGTCTATTTCTAATTTTTTTTAGGAATAGAGGAGGAAACTATAATAGTTTCCGGATAGATTAATTGTTCTTTGATTTAATCTGACGTCATAAATTGTTTATGACGGGGTTTCCCTTCTGAAGGGAGGGGCATCTTTTTAGATGCATATGGATCAACGCGGGGGGAACCTTCCGTGGAAGCTCTGGACTTACCTAACAACTCAACTCTCAACTATAGCCTACCGATGGGGAATCAGGACTCCACCGGGAAGCTACCAAACTAACGTCCCTGAAACTAACTTTTGGGATACGTTACCATGATGTGTTCCTGATACTATTATGCTGAGTTATAAACTGTTCCCGTCCAAAGGATTACGTGTCAAACAGACAATGCTTGTGGTTCCAATTATAGTTATATATGTCATGAACTTTACTGGAGCGAGGACGGGATACTTATCGAGCTGTATACATATGAACTTACCTTCGGGTGATATTTATCCAAGAAACAGTATTAAGAAGAGGAGAGCACCTCACTCATTCGTCTATTAGAAGCGGAGAGCACCTTGACCACAACTAGATCACCAGTAAGCTATATTTAATTGTAAGGGTTTCCGGGTACACTGCCAGGTTACTCATTAAAACGTTTTTAATATATAAAATATATCATTATTATGTGATACATATCACCTCAGGTGTTCCAATAAGGTGTTCTCATACTTACCTTATGAATCGGGTTTCATAATATGCTATATATGAAGATTATATGATCTGATAAGCTAGGAAAAGTGGCTACCCGTAATGTTTATATGAAGTCGTTAAGACTATGTGTATATACTAAGTATACCGCAAGGTATTGTCGTGTGTGTTGACTCTGTTGTATGTTGCGAGAGATATTAATACTCCGGTTATATAATCGGATTACCCGGCTTAAAACAAAGGCTGTGGTTACTGTTATCCATTGTGTGAATGTTTTCATTAAATCACAAATCAATGTAAGACGCTGGTGGTTGTGAGTCCTTATCAGGACTGGTTTTTAATAACTTTTCTGTTCAACTTAAATATAAACACACCCCACGCGCATTTTTTTAATAACCGAGTAAGGTAACTTCATAAGGAAGTCATATCGAAATGTGTCAAGCCGTTCGATTGTATGTATGATATTATATTCACATGTCATAAAACATCTATTATGGTTGCTATTACAGTGTAATGCCATATTTATATTGAGTTTGATGATCTCGCTTGTGTAGTATGTCGTGATAATATGTTACGCCCCTAGTTACTGTATAGACAATAACTGTAAAGTCGTTGGTCTAAAGTGTTTTCTATATACTAGGAAAACCGTACATATATTCGTTACCACCTAGTTTTGTCTAGGGGGGGTAGTGTAGGGGCATGATATTACATATTAATCTCATACACGGTATTTCCGGGTAACGTCTGTTTACTCGGCTTCTCCACCTGGAGCTAGTGCACACAGTTCCCGGGAGAGGGCGCAGGTCCTCTTCAGGTAACCGTGTGCCGCTCTCAGGTGGGCGGCCGACCCACCCACCTGGCCACGTGATCTAAGAGCCGGTGTTATATAAGACCCATGTGTTTACCTGGAACAGCAGTCAGTGCAGGCCCGACTGACAAGAGACTTCACATGTCCAACCGTGCGGACAGAGTTGTATGCTAAGAGTTGTATACTGACCGTTCCCTCTATTTATAGAGAAACCTGATCTACCTGTGTGTATTAATTCTACACTGATCGTTCCCTAGTAAAGGAACTAGAGTTGTTATTCTTGTGAATAAAGACAGATATATTCTCGCACCTGGAAACTGCCGTGATCGTTGTTCTTTAACCTAGAGTTAACTACGAACCACCACAACATTATGAGCTGAGTTTGAGTTTTGAGTTTTGGATATTTTTATTGCAACAACATCTCCTGTTAAGGAGTTTTTATAGTGGTACAATATTAAATTGAAATTACAGTACATGTGGTATACTGGTGTATACATACACTTATACAGTTATATTGTACAAGGCAAGACCTTAGCAATGAACCAATAAATCAGCCTGGATACTGATGTAGAGTCCGTGTCATGTTAGATCATACATGATACATGACATAGTGATTCTAAAGTCAAGTGACTTCACTTGAGATGATGAGGTCTAGGGGCACTGATTTGGTTTCTCCGAACATTTTTAATTCTAATTTTGACTTGACTTTATTTTCGATATTTTGATTTTGTTTTCCTCTGCTCTACTCCTTCAGTGAGTTCTTGAAACTCGATAGGTTTGGCTTTCGTTGTTGTTCTGACGTTAGTTCTTCCCAAGCTAGTTTACCACGATATGACGGGCTCTTCTTGTAGACGTCACCTTTTGGATGCTGAATTTTCAGTCTAATTTTATCGTGGCTGCGTAAATATCTAGGAGCTGTCACAATGCAGTCAGGTCTTTTAGAGACCCTATACATCAATCCTTGTAGATGTCCTTTTCTTCGGTCAGTCAGCATTTCTGAGGAACAGAGTGTAAGTAGTTCATGGACATGAATGTCACGTGCATCCCAGATCTCCAAACAGATTCTCAAACTGTAATTGTGAAGGCTTTGAAGTTTCCTAGGTACCCATGAGGGTCCACCATCTATGATGTAATCTGAGTAATCCAAGATCGGCAGTATCATGGTGGTATAAATCTCAAGGGATGTGGCTTCATCAATGGTTGATCTAATGTCTTTGAGTTGAGCCAGTCTGATTCTCATCAAATTGATCACCTTGTTGCACTGATCCTTCCAATTCAATTCTGCATCTATCAACACTCCCAGATAGTTGAACGATTTGACCTTCCTCAAAGCCTTGTCATCTATCCTTATGTGCTGTTCCTCCAGTTCTAGGGGTTGTCGAGATGAATGTGACCACATGACAACTGTTTTGTCTGTGTTTATTGTCAGTTTGTTCCGCGTGCATCAGCGGCTTATTTTGTTGACATCCGATTGTAACAGTAACTTGACATCTTCAACACTTCTGCCAGTGGCTGTGATTGCTAAATCATCAGCATACATGAACATATGTGTATTCTCAGCCTCCCTAAATACATCATCCACGTAGAGTATAAAGAGGAGTGGGCCAATAACAGGATCAGCTGCCATATGTTAAAATTTTCTGAGCTATATATGGCGCCATATAGCGCCATATGGCGTAACAGACGCGTAACGGACACGTAACGGACACCTTAACATGGTCATTTTGTGACATTGACTTTAAACTATTGAAAATAGGTGAAAAAGTTCGAATATTTACATGCAAATGGTGTCTATTTATATCAGAAAAAAAAATTCAAATCGTTCTGGACCATTTTGAATTATGCATTATTATGTTGTATATTTTCAAATATTTATGCAAGAAATAAAATAACAGCTTTTTAATTTCTTTGAATTATAATGGATTTTTCTGTAAAACATGGAAAAACTGAAAAAATATCACAAAAGTTCTAAGATTAAATCCCTGAAAAGGGAAGATTACAAACTTTGTTCCAAGAAATGAATATGTATTATAACTTAAAAAATTCTAAAAAATATATAGAATTAACCGCCCAAACATGGGATGGTAGGAACATGTACTAATTCAGAATAGATTGTAGTGTTCCAATGAATGAACCTTATTTATTAATTAACACTTGGCGGGAAAATGATTCACCTGGTAAAATGATAGTGATATCCTTATAATTTCTTAGAAGATGAAGTTTTCATCCATTGCTGCTATGGGCGTAGATGTAGGCGTTTTGAGCTGCTCAAAAACGTGAGTTCAGAGTACTGAGAGTGAGGTGAAAACAGACGTGGAGTCTACATTAGGCAAGTCATCTAGTAGTCGGATTGTAGTGTGGTTTCTGGGAAAGATGAGGTGCCTGACAAGGCGAAGTGGGTATGGGACATTCGACTCGAGTTTCAACAGTCCCAGTTCCATACCGAAAAAGGACAAAAATGAAAACATTGGGTTATAAAGAGGTTCTGCATTATACTCTTGATGATAATTATTGAGATATTGTTGGGAAAAAGGGAAAGATGGGCCTACATCATCAAGGTTCCTGGCTGTGAAGAATTTCAAACGTTGTTGTTATTGTATCTAGAAGGAATAATGGCACTTTTTTTTCAGTTCTGGGATCCTTATGGAATGAGGGGATGAATTAGAATGTTCGTTATTTTTAGATACTTAACGAATGGTTTCCATTGCAACCATATGTCCACTTTTAATTACAATGCAAATGAGACTGCTTTAGAATGTTTAGAATAAACAAACTATATGTACTTTCTTGTAATATTTCCGAAATGTTTTGTAATGTAATGACTAATTCCCCAGTGTAACTGTCTCCCATGTTCACCCTTAGAAAAGTGAGCGTCACTGTCGCCAAAAGCAGTCTTTTAACTAGCTAGCCTTCTCATTACCGTATTACTCTACATACATCATAGGCAGTCATAAAACGTCTTATAAATAAATATGCATGCTAGATACAAATAGCTCTGATTAATTTCAACTATTATAAAACACAGACAGGCACCATGAATATACCATTTTTTCATGAATGATTTAGAATAATAAAGTATCTACAGAAGATTCAAACATGACTTTTACTATACCTGTAGAAAGTCTTTCGTGAAGGTAGCGATTCTCTTGCTTCCGGCCCTATTACCTAATGGGTGACCAAGCTGTCAGCCCCTGTCATTTCGTACCACACGCCTGCTGAAAGAAAGGGAGATGGATGAGAGTGTCTGGAATGAGGGTGCTGGAAGGAGGAAGGAAGCTATTTGGTCTGCCCCTGTAGGGTCAGCTGGAATATGATGCTGGCTGGCTCTTATGCTTGGCATGCTAGAAGATCTTTACTTGGAATAGCTCCCGTTTCCTGCTTACATCAGGTTGTGTGTTGTGGTAATTGAGCTGCCAACTTAAATTATCTTAGTAGACGTTCTCCATGCTCACTCACCTAACTTTGTGTTTTTTCATAACTGTGATGATATTTGACTTTTCAAAATCCTAGCATTGGTGAGACTGCAGAGGATTTGTTTTGACGGTGGTGTCGGAAGCAACTTGACTTTGGGGGGGGGGGGGGGGGATGGTCAAACCAAAACGAAGTTCAGAGGGGTGTTCAATTCCTAGCGTCAAAAGTGATACACTGAAAAATTGGGGGCTCGGGGGCATGGGCCCCAAGGAGAATTTTGAAAATGTTGACAAGATTTGGTGCATTTTAAGGTAAATTTGAGCGTATTTCTTTATACAACTATAGAGTAATGCATGTGATTCATTAGGATTTCCCAAATAATTCCCCATAAAAATATACTCTGGCCCCCCATGTCTAGGATTGGGGAGGCCATGACCCCTCCCCCCCCCCCGCCCCTCTTGCGACACCCCTGTAACTGTTATTCGAGGATATTCAGCCAGTCAGTGCCTTCACGTGAGATATCCAGCAGCTCACCAACAGCTCGGTCGCTCAGTGATCAGATGCAGGATACCACCCCTGAACGCTATTCGCATCTCCACTCTGGCCTCACCTAAATGTATATATTTTTCACGCAGATTCAATTTAATGCTAGTTGTATACTACCATTTATCAATATATCACAATTCATGTTCTAGTATACAGATCAGATGCTGCACATAATGGTCTGAAGGTACCAACATAACCCTCTTGGTGAATACATCATGATCACCCAGCTTACTATACAATATCATGAAGACAGTCTATGGATGTCCAGGGGAATATAGATTAAACAACCCATTTAATGAATGTGCTACTGGTTGTAGTACTAGTTGGACCTCAGGCACAGGGGAGGGGATGGCGATGACAGAGGTGGGGGGGGGGGGATTCAAAGCCTATCTGCAGTTTGTTAGTTTGTCTTAAACGAAGGTACATTGGAAAATGTTCGTAAAACCTGGATCATCTTACGATAGGAATGCATGGAAAAGAATTTAGGCACAGCAATTTGTTTGTTATACCAAAAAGATGTTATAACATAATTCGTGATAGCGAAATTTTACTGCAGTTCTATTTCAGTGTTGGATATCTATTACTTCTACTTGGTGAAATGTGTTAAATAAAGAGCTAGGTATTGCTCCACTGAGGACTTTCGTTTCGTTTCCAATCTCACGTTTTCTGCTGTGTGTGCATCAGTTAGCTATAGAGTAACTTTTGTCAAAAAGAAGTCAAATTGTTATGAAGTAACACAACCGGTAACGTCAAAGTTAAAAGCAGGATTGTTGTTACTTCCTGTCATGATATCATAACTTTGTTGCAAGCATATACATTTGTTGTTGTTCAACTAAATTAAGTTAAGTGTGTGTATATTTCATTTCACTGGAGACATGTGTAGGCAACTGCGCAAGTTCTATCATGTTACTGAACAAAGGGACATAGTAAAATGATAGCAGCAACGAGCAACACTTATCTCAGATAAATTTATTTCCCCTATTCGCAGGGCATTTTAACTGCTTCTAATAGTTTTAATAATTTCCTAATGGACGGTTACTGAGCAGTTTCGTCAGCTACCTTAATTAACCCCATCCGTGCTAAATTAAAAGGTCCCCGCTCCACTCTGTGACTGCTGCTGGACGGGTAGCAAGTGCTATGCTTTTAAGGATATACGTTACCAATAGAGTATGGTGTATAGGCTCCATGGCCCCAACGCTGGTTCATTCTCTGCCTTTGTAGACAGTACTTAGGGGAAAATCTCATTCAGCGTGATACATTTGAGGCAGCACTGCATTCTGCCTTGGTGTATCTACCGAGTAATGGCCTGAGTATGATACACTGATACGCCTAGGCTTCAGCTTGTGAATAGTGATACACGTATCGTGATGTCTATATAGGACTTTCTATGTACATGTACCATACAAACAAACCCACAGAAAAACCTTTAAAAACTCAAGGAAGTTGTGAAATAGTTTTATAAAGACAATAGAACATTCTTTCTTCACACCTCAACTCACTGTAACTCTACAATGCACTGTGGCCCTGAGGCTTATAAAGGCTCGACACCATCATTCATTATAGAACAACAGAGAGTCTTGACGTGAAGAACATCAATTTCTATTCTCTAAGCATATAGTCTTAGACGCAGGCATTTAAGAAAAGGGTTAAGACATGTAAAAGGAACATGTTAGCAGAGTCTGAGTATGCTCTCTCGTCTCTGGGGTACCGTAAGGCAGCCTTGGGAACACTTTCCAGACTCCTCATCCTAGAGTTTATGAGTCTGGGTTTCTTTTTAACACAGTGCTTCAAAGTTGTACAAATGGGGCCACCATTACTGCACACCTGTGAACTTCTGACTGCTTGTTTTTTACATTGTGTTGGTTGGTTAACACATGTTTACCTGTACACTTATTAAAAGTTTCAAAAACTAATTGAACATTTCCAACTCATTTGGTGGAAAGCTGCCAATAATATCAATCATGATAAAGATGTTGGCGTATACTATTATGTTAGAGATATTCATTGCACTGATGGTTTACAAATGAACCATACCAAGCAAAAGATCGTAAATTGATGTGCGGTGAACATGCTTCATTTTAGTTCTCAAAGAACATACCGTACACATGTGTACTAGGAAATACCTAGTAGCACTTTGGTAAGATAAAGTTTCACTAAGAGGTTTTTAGTTTGATTTACGCTCCTTCCCACCCAACGAGACACAATTTCCTGAGCAGCTCAGCTGTGTATCAGCTCCTTACTCATCTGAAGCTAACCTGCACCTCCCTGCCACTCACATGTGACTTTTCCCACCAGGCCCACCTCCGACAACACTACCATAATGCTGGCACCATAGTATAGACATTGATAGTGTTATCTGCAGACACGTGGCCGCTCAAACAGGTTGAAAAGGGAGGGCTCAGGGTGCCCAGGTAGAAAAATACTATAGTAAAAACTATAGTTTACTATAGTAAACTATAGTATACTACAGTATACTATAGTATACTGTAGTATACTGTAGTACAGTGCAGCAACCTGTACTGTAGTTTACTATAGTATACTATAGTATACTGTAGTATTTCCGGAAACAGCCTTAGATAGTGTCATACTATATCATTTGTTACTATAGTGAACTACAGTAAACTGTAGTATACTATAGTATGTCCCGCACACATTGACACTATAGTATACTATAGTTTCTTTACTATAGTTTACTGTAGTTTACTATAGTTTACTATAGTATTTCCCGCACACCTTGACACTGTAGTAAACTATAGTAAGGTTTACTATAGTTTACTGTAGTAAACTACAGTTTATACTATAGTATTTACCGTACACCTCTACACTATAGTAATCTATAATGCAACTTACTATAGTTTACTAAAGTGTTTCCTGCACATTGACACTAAAGTAATCTGTAGTATATTTTACTATAGTTTACTGTAGTATTTCCCACACATTGACACTATAGTAATCTGTAGTATATTTTATTATAGTTTACTATAGTATTTCCCGCACACATTGACACTATAGTAAACTGTAGTATATTTTACTATAGTTTACTATAGTATTTCCCACACATTGACACTATAGTAAACTGTAGTATATTTTACTATAGTTTACTATAGTATTTCCCACACATTGACACTATAGTAATCTGTAGTATATATTACTATAGTTTACTGTAGTATTTCCCACACAATGACACTATAGTAATCTGTAGTATATTTTATTATAGTTTATTGTAGTATTTCCCGCACACATTGACACTATAATAAACTGTAGTATATTTTACTATAGTTTACTATAGTATTTCCCACACATTGACACTATAGTAAACTGTAGTATATTTCACTATAGTTTACTATAGTATTTCCAACACATTGACATTATAGTAGACTGTGGTCCTTTAGACCCCAAAACGGCTGCAAACGGCCGTGCTTCATTTCCCCAAAACGGCCGTAGCCGGCCGCAAAACGGCCGTTTTTATGCCTTAATTAAGTCTAGATCCATGATGGAACATTCCAAAAACTATTTTGATTTTATCTACCATTGATCGCTTGTCATATATCATACTATTTCAGGCCATGAATAATATTCTGGAAGGCTTTAACATGGGGTTGATTAGAACAGGTGTGCCTCGACAAAGCTCATTTCGCGGCGATGTCCCCTGGCAGATTTGTATTCCTTGACCCCAGAAATGTATATTCAGCATTTGGAATCATGATTCTAAGTTAATTAGAAGAGGAGATAAATGATTTAGAAATATTCAGTGGCGACCATCTTGAAACATGGCTGCAATAATGGCTACAGCCTATTATCTGATATGGCCCTATATCCCGCACATATTGACACTATAGTAGACTGTTGTATATTTTACTATATTTTACTATAGTATTTCCCGCACACATGACACTATAGTAGATTGTGGTATATTCAACTATAGTTTGCTTAAGTATTTCCCGCACATATTGACACTATGGTAGACTGTGGTATATTTTTTACTATAGTTTACTTTAGGACATTTCCTGCACACATTGACACTATAGTAGACTGTGGTATGTTTCACTATAGTTTACTATAGTAATTCCCGCACACATTGACACTATAGTAAACTGTACTAGATGTTAATACAAAATAATAATTTTAAAGCTTTCTAATTTTCACAGGGAAAAAAGAAAAATATGTGTGTAATGCTGAAAACATATGCAACTACATTCTGATGTCATTGACAACTATTTCAGAATAATTAATAATTTTCATATTTCGGTTGGGTAACACTCACCCCCCCCCCCCTCACCCCTATGTTCGCACCTTCCCCCCACCTTCCAGGTGCGACCCATGAAACAATAGACCCCTAAGACAATAGCCCCCCCCCCCTCCACCGACACCCCTACCACACTGCCACACTGGGCACCGCAGCAAGCTGTGGGTCACGTGTAATGGTGCATGCATGTATTGGTGGTGACCTAGATACATTATAAACGACCAATAGGTATCCAGTACCAGGATTGGGTGGGCAGTTTGAATTAGTATACCGTTGGTGATGGACATGGATGCATGGTTGAGACAAGCCTCAAGGTGGGTACATTTCGGTTGATATTTAAATTCAATGTTCATTCATACTATATGGGGGTATACCCGTAAATTCAACACAGTGACATGGCCTTTCTTAAAATCGACATTTGACATGGGGCTTAGTGACATGCAGGAAAAAAATAAGTGACCTGACATATGGGGCATTTCTTTAACCCCCACTGAAACGTAATTCGTCAAAATACGTATCAAAAATGGAACCTATGACCATTTTTACATCTAGAAATGTGTCATTTCTTATGGTTGTGACTTTTAATTTTTAAGTTTACCTCTTTTCCCTGCCCTCAATGGGCATGGCCAGGGGTGGACAGGAGGAACGTCCAGGGGGCAGGGGAGGTTATTCTATGGTGTGGGAGGCCTTACACCCATTAAATATCAATCATTTTTATTTTATTTTGCAGCTCCATGAGAGCCCCAGGCCTCCAAGAGCCGGCCCCAGGGATCCAGCAGCCGGCCCTAATGCTCCAGGAGCCGGCCCCAGGCCTCCAAGAGCCGGCCCCAAGGCTCCGGGAGCCGGCCCCAGGCCTCCAAGAGCCGGCCCCAAGGCTCCGGGAGCCGGCCCCAGGCCTCCAAGAGCCGGCCCCAAGGCTCCGGGAGCCGGCCCCAGGCCTCCAAGAGCCGGCCCCAATGCTCCAGGAGCCTAGGGCTTGCTAATTATTTTGCATAATTCATTGGGTCCTTTTTGGGGTATTTGGGGCATAAGGGCCCGGGTATGTTTTTAGGCCAAGAAGATTCAACCAAAAAGGGAATTGTTTTCTTGGAATTTGGCCTCAAATTAGGGTGGTATCCTGCCAAAAAGGGGTCCGACTTTGGCCAATTAATTTAGACCCCTCTTGGGGGGGGTAAAAAAAATTCAACCTGTTTTGAGGGAAAAAGCCCGTGCGTTACTATGGTACAAAGGGGCGCGAATGTGCGCGGTTTTCGGCCTGCTGGGGGGGGGGTAAAAAATTTCGACCCCTCTGGGGGGGGGGTGAAAAATTTCGCACGCTTCGCGCGAAATCTCGCCACCCCCCTGTTGTTAAAAAATGAGCACTCCCTGAAAGGGGTTCAAGTACAGGGTGAACCTTATAGTTATACTAGGGGGTGAGGGGGGGGGGGGGGGTGACATGGGCACTCCCTATATGTTCTATAATAACTATGTGCATACACAAAGTAGGGTAAAAGAGGCAAAACGAAAGGGGTGCATTGAGGTCATTCTTTTTGCGATCAAACGGGCCAACATGTCCAACCAAACCTCTAAAAATGTATGTAAAAATGGGGATATTTAGGGGGAATTTGACCGAAATTTGGGTTGGTATGTTTATTTTTCAAGTTAGGGGGTAGGGCCTATCCCATTAGATGAGGTCCAGCCAGGTAGGTATCCCGCTAAAAGGGGTCAACTTTTGACCAATATAGGGTATCCCACAAAAGGGTTTCATTTTGGTCAATTTATGGTGTTGTCCCATCATTAGATGCCTGATTCCTTTGCAATTGAGGGAGTTATCCATTTAAAAGGGAAGTTTCACTTTGGGCATGGAAACGGGCATAAAACATGCATTAGATACATTAGATTGATAAATACATTATTATTGTACTTATTCTGTGACACTATACTGTATGCACTTCATACTAAATTTTTCAATATTTTGTTTTCTTTTACAGCTTCTGATGGAGCCCAAGGACTAAGGCCCCAGGTAGCTAAGGAACTGCCTCGTGATGTCCAAGTGATGATATGATGACATTTATCCCAAATCTCCCAAAATAAAACACCAGCCCCCGCTTGTTGTAAATTTACGATAATAAACTATAGTAAACACTATAGTGTTATTATAGTATACTGTAGTATACTATACTTAAAGTTAATTTACTATAGTATATTATAGTAAGAATATTGTAGTATACTATAGTAAATCTACTATAGTATACTATAGTGATCACTATAGTCCGTGAAAATACTACAGTAATATAACTATAGTATACTATAGTAAACACTATAGTTTTACTGTAGTATACTGCAGTATACTATAGCGGACTTACTATAGTATACTATAGTGATTACTATAGTATGTGAAATTACTATAGTAGATTTACTATAGTATACTGTAGTAAACACTATAGTTTTACTATAGTATACTGTAGTATACTATAGTGGATTTACTATAGTAAACTATAGTGATTACTATAGTATGTGAAATTACTATAGTAAATTTACTATAGTATGCTGTAGTAAATACTATAGTTTTACTATAGTATTTTTCTACCTGGGTGGTAAGGGAGTGTTCAGTGGGTTAGGGGTGAGGTGATAAAACTAGAGATGAGCATATGGCATCATGAATCAGTGTAATGTTAACCTAGGGTGTATGATAAAGTGTCAATATATCACAAATTGCCTTTTTCAGGATGATAATTATGTACGGTAAGATAACCTTAGGGGCCATCCATAAAGTAAATGTATGTCACATATTTTTTTAGCCCTTTTGGACACCCCCAACCCATTGTCACGCTTTTCCCCATACCTGTATCATTGAGGATCAAGACCCTCATCCCACCGCTCATACTTTATGAATGACATACTTTATGAACGACCCCTTAAATATTCAAGCTATTTAATTTAACTGAAGACTATGATAGATGTATCTGATTATGATGCATCGTCTTGGTAACAAAACTGAGTTTTGGCAGAACATTAATTCCGACGTAGGTGCATTTGATAAGTGACACCTAACACCTTCTTAATAAAGTGTTAACTTCAGTGTCCTGGACAGGGCAACTGTAAATCACAATAAGGTGCATATATATGCAAGAATGTATATATTCAAGACCGTAAAGTTTGGCGAAACTTAATCTATAAACCTGCAGGGCGTCATTAGGAGAGTGTAACCCTCCCAGGGGGTAGTACCCCTTTAGAAATGTCCTGTGGTAATCTTTAGCACCTCCAGGGTCCACTATCTGTCATAAATAACCACGGTAAACCTGTGATGTCTGAGAGTGTGATTGTCAGAATAGGGTAAGTTGCTCTTACAGATGAACATTTAAATGGGTTGTTTACATGGTGTGAGGTGATGGCATCTGATGTTAATAAGCTAACATCTAAAATTGAGGATTACGGCCTCCAAGAGGGGAGTCTTGCCAAATTCTCCCGACACAACTGAATTATACGGGAACTCGTAGAACCATAAGAAAGGGGTTAGAGAACTATTTTTCATGAAAGTTCCCAGTGAAGGACCAGCTTTCTGTAATCTCTGTAAACCATATACATATAGCACATTCTATCCACAGAACAGAACCACAAGAAATATGCTTGATTTATAAATCAATGTGCGACATCCCTTGGCACCACGCCGCAATACTAAGAAGGTCGACAGGATGCCATAATAAACATCAATCACCTCCTTCCGATCAACTGCTTCCTGTAATATAGAACTATAGCCCAGTGGGCACAGAACATTGAATCAACATTGAAAACTGGTTGACTATGTTGATTCAATGTTGATGCAACGTTGATTCAACATTGAACTGAGTTTTGTGCCCACTGGAGAGGGCGTAGGTACATATGTAGGTACCCAAGATATTGCGATGTAAAGAGAAACAACTTTTACTGTCATGGTATTTAAATAGTCTACTAAGGAATAAGCCATCATGGAATTCCCTGGCCCAGAGAAACCAGAACTGCACTGTGGCTTTACAACCCAATTCCGACAAAGAACCACAATACCCCGACCTCCTGCCCAATGTCTCGTTCCACTTACTGAGATCTCGTCAACTCTCGGGGTCGACTTCCGTGTCACGTTTGATCGTTTTGGTGGCTGTGACGTGGTATAGAGCACCTATCAAATGTCTGGTTTTGGTATTGTCACTCGTCCAGCACGATAATGCCTACATGCTGCTGATACTGCTGATGCTACTGATGCTGCTGCTGCTGCTGCAGCAGATGCTGCTAATGCCACTGATGCTGCTGATGCTGCAGATGCTGCTGATGCTGCTGACACTGCTGATGCCGCTGATGCTAACGCTGCTGACCCTAATGCTGCTGACGCTGCTGATGCTGCTGATACTACTGCTGCTGCTGCTGCTGCTGATACTGCTGACGCTGATGCTGCTGATGCTGCTAGTGCTGCTGACGCTGCTGTCTGTTGGACAGATGTATGTTGGGTCCCACAGCTATACAAAAGGCTTGAGCAAGCTTAAGTCAGGCTATATAATTTATAGATTGCTTGGGTATATTGAAGCTATCTATAAACAGTATAGTGACTTTACATGGGTGCCAGGTGTGTCGAATTTTCCAAACTGTCTAGTTGTCAAAGCTACAAGTAAAGATCCCTCCCGAAAGCTGGTTTTCTGAGGACTGAGGTCACATATAATAGCCATATCTATATAATATTATGTATGGCGATATTGAGTTGTACTGGCATTGTGCTACTCTAGGTAGATCAGAGTTACCTCGAGAACATCAGAAGCAAGGGCAAGGACGTCTTCTTCCCGTCAGGTCACAGATGGTGGACTGTTCGATTCCACATTTTATCGGAAATAATCAAGTGCAAGTTTGAGCAACATCCAGAGCTGGCTGACATCTTACTGAGTTATACCTGTCCCCTAGTGGAGTCCACATTATGCCGCGTATTCGGAGCAGGCAGAGTATTTTCTGATAATGCAGGTTGGGAATCGGGTTCCTACCCGGGCGAAAATAAATGTGGAGATATCTTGGAGCAACGGCGCGCCATAATCCGCAGAGAACGCAGCATGAACAGGGTTACCATGTACCAGGCCGCCAGCCCCGATCACACCGACACCGAGGAGTTCCCCCCACTGCCCCAGGCCAACACAGCCCAGTCATGCGTGACCGGAGCAGCCGGCCAGTCAGCTGAACCCACCCTTGGTACTGACCCAGTGAACACCGCCATACCGCCTGTCCACACAGCACACACTGCCACAGTCCTAAACACACCTGTAAGGACTCTTCCGGCTGTGACTCCTATTCAAGTCGTCTCCCCGCAAAATGGCAACATGCAGTGATAACGTCTACTACATGCACAGACCCACAATGGAGTACAACGTGTCGGTCTACGGCGACAGTAGGGTGAGGGATTTATACACTTATATAAATCATGTATATGGGAGAGTAGTTTCCGTCAGAGACTGTCCAAGCGCCGGCATCAGCGCCATCTTTAATTATGCCATAGCCTACACCAGGACTCACCACCATGTAAACTGCCTCTATATTTCTGGAGGAATATGTGACATTACCCGCCGCATCAGCTCTAAACATATTGCACTAAGGGACTCCTCCCGCAATATTGTGACCAAAACTGCAGCCATAATCGGTCAATACATGGATGGTATAAATAGAGTGAGAGTAGAGTGCCCCGGTGTGCAGGTCGTTATCGTGCCCCTCTATGGCGTCGACCTTAGCAAAAAGTGGAAGGGGTTTGGTCTCCACAGAGATCAAAGTCTATTAAATATGCTGATTCTCAATATCAATCACGAGATTCTAATCATTAATGGCCGCAACAGCGTAGACACCCCGAGAATAGACCTAATTGTACATCCATACGACGAATACAGTGGGGACACCGACCACTCATATGAACTGTTGTCTGACGGTACTCATCCAACACTGACGGGAATCATTCGCATTGGCAATGAGCTAGGCCACAGCATGGTTGCCAACGAGATGAACCCAATTGTCCCACCCATGTCCAGACATCAGAGGTAAATATGAACCTTCGCAAATCGGCCAGTGTGATAACTATCCATCTGCAGATGCTTAATGTGGTTAGGTACATGTATGTCTATGATATGAAATCCATAATGTGTGCTGATTTAAAACCGTAACCTCACCTCATCCATAAGAGCCATTCAAACATTAATTTTTTTCAATACCCCCCAACAATGGGGCCTACTTTTTATCCAGGACGGCGAGCTGCTCTACTACAATGGGTCAGCGCGGCGGCGATCGGCGCGACTACACACGCACCAGCCAGGCACGCACCACCAACTCTGAGACCCGATACGCGGCCCACCACTTGGAGTAACCAGTTAACACCACTTGATGTCTTATGAACACTACTGCAGTAAGGTAGGATCCACCTAATTTACAATTGCCAAATGTGCGCTTGATGAAGGCGTATATTCAAACCGTGACGCACTGCCCAACACGGGACTCAGTACTAGCCCTTGATTGAGGCACATCTACATGTTGACTATGGTGGCGCACGCCTTAATGCATCATTCCATAACTGACAGTTCATTCAAACAATCTCCTTAATCTACCATCTAGACATACACAGGAAATCATCTATTATTGTGTTTAAAAATGGCAAATAAACACTATCTGCTTGAACTCACTGCTATCCAGTGCCTGCCTTCCATGTGGCTATCACATCCACCTTATAAAATCTGTACCGAAAGTAAAGACATGATCACGTAATCACACACTACATCTATTATATTTCTGCTATCACACACTTGCCGAAGCTATATTTAGAATAGACAATTTGTGCCTCAACACATGCCAGGGTTGTAAATATATAAGCATAGTTTGTTAAGATGAAGCCAGTACGTCTGCTCAAAAGTGTTAATTCGTGTCGAATGACATATTCTGTCTTACTAACG
Organism: Harmothoe impar; assembly: GCA_947462335.1. Taxonomy (NCBI): domain Eukaryota; kingdom Metazoa; phylum Annelida; class Polychaeta; order Phyllodocida; family Polynoidae; genus Harmothoe; species Harmothoe impar. The sequence continues at coordinate 63,353,386 of OX381707.1, read as the reverse complement.
CATCAGTACTACTAATGCCAGTTGTTAGCCCTGACGCTACTGTGCCGCAATCCCGGGAGAATGCAAGAATAGAACATTGTCTCTGCTGGCACCCGCCAAGAGCCCATCTTGACTCAACACCGGGCACATATTGACTCTTTCTTTTACTAATGTCATATTACTAACACTACATTACATATACATTTCATCTGATGCACACTATTAGCTAATGCTGAATCATGTGTATGATGATGAAATCTCTTTCTTCATTGTTGAATGTACATATGCCCGACGCGATATGGTTTCAGCTCCACGCATACCTGCCTCATACTGGAGAGCTCATGCTGGGTTTCTATATGCCCAAACCAGCTAAAGACGATATGTCACTCTATTGTCTCACCAACCATCCATACCCTCATTTACCCACATCATCACAGCACGCCCTGCACCATGGTTTGTAGGGGTTGCGGAGCCCCCCCCCTCACACACATCTTACAACTGACTATAACTCCTTTGGTCCTCTATTAGAGTCCTGATCCAGTTAGAGTCTAGCTCACTCGATCGTCACTCTGGTTGCGTCTCCAGTACTACAACTCGAGACAATACCCCCCCCCCCCCTTCTACGCCCCCCAACTCACCACCCACCACCTAACAGTACCCCCCATTAACAACTTCCACTCCCCATAATGAACAACATACAACGCCGCCTTAACCTAGTAAACTCACAAACTGTACTAAATAGCATGAAAGGTGTTACTATAGCTGCATGCAACGCCCGAAGCACTAACAGACGCACAATGATTGATATAAAGTTAAGCCTCAACTGTGACATTCTATGTGTATGTGAGACCTGGTTGAATGACACCAGCGATAATGCACTGATTCACTGGCCCGGTAAAACCATATACAGACTGGACAGGGAAACTAACACAGGCGGCGGCCTCATGATCTATCTAACTAATACCCTAAGCCCGTTTAGCAGAATCAACCCCGCACTCCAATTAATGTTGCCTGACATTGAGATTCAAGCAATACAAATAGAGGAACCCAAGCACAAGCCCCTACTAATATTGAATATTTACCGCCCGCCCCAAGGTGACGTGGTCGTGTTTGACACCAGACTATGTGACACACTCAAACTGGTGGATAGAACCAAATATGAGACGTGGCTAGTTGGAGACCTGAATATAAACACCAGGGATAGAAATAGCACAGGCTCTGTTAATTTGTTTGACATGTGTCGTGAGTTTAGTCTCAAACGCTATATTGAAGACATAACCCGCCCAAACGAAAATGACAATGGAGGCACCTGCTTGGACCACATTATCACAAACAGTGAGATTGTGAGCCATTCTGGGGTATTGAACTGTATGATAGCCGACCATTACAGCGTTTACGCCTGTAGAAAGAAGGACCGAGAGAAACACTGTTGTCTATCTTTCACAGGTCGCTCCTATAGGCACTATGATTCGGTACATCTTAAGAGAGAGATCACTAATCTTGATCTTACAGCTTTTTACGCCTCCCACGACCCTGATGAGCAATGGCTGATCATATACGAATTCCTCATTTCCTATCTTGATCATCATTGTCCCATTAGGACCATAGTCATTAAGAAAAAGTCTGAGCCGTGGGTTAGTCCTGAAACCATTGAAATGCTCAATGAACGCCAGGAGCTAATAGCGGAAAACCGTATTACAAATAATAGAGACACTCTAAAAGCTATAAGGCGACTGAGAAATCGCACACAACGCCAACTTGAAAATGCCCAGAATGATTACATCATACTGTGCATTGAGAACGCAAGAGGCGATCCTTACAAGTTCTGGCGTGCAGTGAGTGCCTTGGTGAATCCCGTCACCAAGAATTTAAATATACAATTAGTCAATGACCTCACTGGGGAAATAATCCCAAAGGAGCAGACTGCAGCTTATATAAATAATTATTTCGCCAACATCGGGCAAGATTTGTTTTCTAAATTACCACCCGCTGGCATCTTGATCCCCGATCCCGTTCTTGATGACAATGAACCCCCAATTGACATTGAGGAAATTGTCAGTGAAGAAGATGTGAGGATATTGATCTCTAAGATTAATGTTGACAAGTCATGCGGCCTGAGTGGTATTAATAGCCGGGTTATCAAGGATGCTCTATCCTGTATAATACCTGCTGTCACTGCCATGTTCAAAACGTCCATTTCAACTGGCGTCTTTCCTGCCTCTTGGTCGAAAGGGTTGCTCATTCCTATTCCCAAAAAAGGGAACCTCAGCAATATCAAAAACTGGCGTCCGATAACACTCCTACCATTGCCTGGTAAGCTTCTGGAAAAATTAGTACATACGGTATTGTCTAAACACTTGGAAGATAATGATATTCTGAACAAAAACCAGTTTGGGTTCAGACCTGGCCGAGGGACTGCCGATGCGGTTTTTGCTGTCGTTGAGGACTTGTTTGTTGCCCGGGATGATGGCCTTGTAACAGCCGCTTGCTTTGTGGACTTCTGCAAGGCCTTTGACAGTGTCCATCACCCCACATTGATCCAAAAAATCCATAGGCTAAATATACACGGGGCGCTGAAAAAATGGCTGAGTGACTACCTTGGCCACCGCTCACATGAAACGTTGTGCAACGGCGGCCGCTCACCCTCCTCGCCAGTACACTTTGGAGTACCCCAGGGTTCCATCTTGGGCCCCCTGCTCTTTGTCCTTTACATAAATGACCTCCCTGATACCATCAGAAATTGTAAATATGCGATGTATGCGGACGACCTAATGTTGTACTCATCACATAGCGACCCACAAGAGGCAACGCGGCTGTTACAGGACGATCTGCTCTCCGTTGGAAACTGGTGTCACGAAAATTACATGACAATAAATACTGCTAAAAGCATGGTCATGTACTTTGGCTCAGCCTGCAGGATTGACAAACTTGACGCCCCCGTCCTTAGTTTATGTGGACAGGTCCTTCCGAGTTGCAAAACCTACCCCTACTTGGGCATAGAGCTGGACAGTAAACTGACAATAAAGCCTCATCTGACAAAAGTTAAAAAGAATTTCGGAAATAAAAACATTAAATTAACACGCCTACGCAAAAGCATGACTCAACCAATCAGCTTACGCCTGTATAAGGTAATGATATCTCCCTCAGTGGAATACTGTTCCTTCTATACAGGTAGCGTAACTAAGGATGAACTACACAAGTTACAGCGAATGCAAAACCAAGCCTTAAGGACCTGTCTGCAAGCCCGTATCAGGGATATCAGCATTGCTGACCTGCATAAGGAGTGTGGAGTTGAAACCTTATCTGCTAGGAGGAGTAAGCAACTCCTATGTATTATGTGGAAAAAGTACAAGAAAGGCGAGGCTTTGCTCCAAGCTAATGTGCGCACCAGAGGTGATTTGAAAGTCAGGTTTGCCAAAAGGCGAGCAAAATCTGCATTTTATGAAAGATCACCCTATTATCGTGCAGTGTCCATCTGGGATAAATTACCTCATGACACTCAAAAGCTACCCACCTACAACAGGTTCAAAGCCGCCATATCCAAACTCAAACTAGATTGAATCCATACTATTCGTAAGACATATTATATAACAGCCAAGCCGCCTTGTCAAATTGTAATGCTAAATTCAAATGACATCTTTTCTTTGCTTTTGTTATTACCAAAAACTAGATTCTAAAACTAATTCCAATCGATTGAACCGGATACTGTCCACTTGTAATACCTTTCGACGCCAATAGCACCTCACATGAACCAGGATTGTACTCTGTGTGGTGCGCGGAAGACCGTCCCGTAGGGACGAATGCGCATCTTAATAAAATAATAATAATAATAACATCTTATTGCACCTTGGGCGAATCTATTAAAATTGCTGATTTAAGTGTTTGTTGAAGAACGATTATATTTGTTAGTGGCCTGCAAATATTTAACTTTTTGATTGAAGCATTAAGACCATTAATTTTAACGTATCCCGACTTCTCTCCAAAGCGAGGAATGATAGAATGTCGCTTTGCCCTGACATTTAACAGTTCTTTTCCAGTAGGACAAAATGTCTGTGTGTGTGACTTAAGCTGGGGCTCCACTAACCATTTTTCTGGTACATGAAAATAGATCAAATCTTGGTAAAATGAATGATCAGATGTTGGGATTTGTTTATATTTGCATTCTTTTCACGTTTCCTTAGGTCTGATTTGTGGAAATAACTCTAATCTGACTTCAGAATCGGGCAGTGGAGTTCTAGCTTAAAGCACATGACTTGTTGCCTGAGTCATCTGCTTGTCCATAGCCTGTCGTACACTAGCCGATGGAAAGTTTGTCGGTCGATTTTAGTTTTAAATTGTTTATTTGGGTTCTATGATTTACCCCCATGAAACACTTAAAAAAGAAAAGTCTATCAGCATCAGGACACTTGTTTGTAGTATATGTAACCAGATCATTTACCTTGAGCTATGTCATCGATAAAAATTGTATAGAGACTAGGACACAATACAGATCTAATACATCATTATAGGTTTTCTACTTCCTGTTTATCAAATCTGAGGCTATCCATTTAAGACTGTGAACTGGGAAGATTAGGCCTAACCCTGGTGTGGTGGGCGGAAATGACCCCCTCTGCTCAAGAGTCCTCTAGGTGAGCCCCTTGGCACAGCGCACACAGCAGTAGAGTATTTTGGTGCAGCTGTGCCTCACATACACTGTTATAAAACTCCCATCTTAGGGAGTGACATTTTATCTGTTACATTTAGGTTATTAGAGAAAGGCCTATCCAGCCATCCCTATAATAAGTGACTGCAGCTAAGAGAAGTTGCCGATTTCTTTGAAAAAAAAAAATATATATCAAAACCCTATGAATTTATGAATGCTTTTGGTTGCTTTTAGGTTTGTGATTTCATCCAATACGTTGCTATATCATGTTAAAAAATGGAAGCAATCAGAGGATGTTCCTATCTGTTCCTAGATGATAACAATATAATACTTATGATTGGGTCATTAAGACAATTGATTTACTCTATACTAGTATGATGGGTGATCATGTTGAGAGGGTCTATCAATCATGGCTTAGCATGGCCAGTACTTCAAATGCCCTCCAAACCCCTTGCATAGCTACCTCCCGCATACCCTACTCACCTGGCAGACCCTGTTACCCTCCCCCACATACACAGAAAAGTCAGCGTCATTGTTGCTAGAACCACTCTCACATGGACAACAATCATAATGGGAAATGTACGTACTAGGGGAACTGGGTGGATTTTATTTACACCTATTTGAAGATTGTTTGGGTTCTATGATAGATAGAAAGAAAATTTGATAAGATTTAGTTTACATCTCTCACATTCTACATCATAGAAATAGAACTGATCAATCAATATCAATTTTCTCAATTTTTTCTGGAGTCCCTACCTCTGCAACCTCAAAATAAGCATGCAACAGCTACCTCTCCACTGTCTTCAAACAGCAGATGATCATTCACAAAATTGAGTATTCCTGCACAATTCTCCTTAACAGTTCACCCTGAAGCAGAAGAATTGATACTGGCCTAGTATCATATTTAGGTTTAGTTTTGAAATACCATCCCTGGGTATGAGAGCTACTTCGGCTGTCGTCCAACTCCTCGGGAGAGTGCCTGTATCAATGGATTCCCTAAAGATCTGATACATGTGCGGCACAACCTATGGGACCTATGTAAGCCTGAGCTTCAGCACGAGGTAGACACAAGCAGTGACAAGGGATTTTGCTAACAAAATACCCAGAATAATGCTTAACCTAGGCGTAAGCTAAGAATCTACAACTATATCATAGATTAGGTTAGACTACTTTAGAACAGAGCATTCACTCATTATAAACTGCAATTTATGCAAGTAAAATCAAGGACTCAATAATGTTACAAGGACAACTTAATAACTAGTTCATACTTGATGTGTAGGGATATACTTAATGAGATCCGATATATACCGTATGACTTCGGCATTGATGAAGGAAAGGGTATTCTTGGATGTCTTTGCAACAAAAAAAACTAACTAAACACACAAGCACAACCATAGCCAGAACATCCTTTAAAAGCTGTGCGTAATATCTTTATGGCAGAGAGTTTATGTATTTCAATTTCATCAACGAGAAATTTAACTTCAGCAACATTACACGCAGCACAATCAGGTAAGTGTTGGAAGAACACAGATCTTTCCTGTGGGGCAGTGATATCCTAATACGATTTGTATATACCGTATTCGACGTAATAAGCATATTTTTATGGCAGTTTTAGCAGTTACGAGTTTAATTGCCCCCAAAATCGTAAAAGTTGAGCCTTTGTTCTAGTTTAAAAATAGGTGACTCTCTGGTTGACCTAAGAGAGTCAACCGAGGGAGTCAATTATGACCTAAGCTATATGACTCCCCCAGGTGACTCCCTTAGTTCAGCCAGAGAGTCATCTAGGCTCCCTTATGCGACCTGGGCTCCCCTGGAGAGGGGAGTCATTCTGGCGGAAACTTGGACTCCCTTTTGACGCTGTTTCTTTTTTCTGTGCATGTGCATCCAGGAGTCAACAATGGGCTACCTTTACTATTCCACAACAATGGATATTTAAGGCGGTGATGAAGATTTAAAACGAAATGAAAGCAGGGCAAAATCTCTTGAACCATTCACTGGTTGGGTGCAAATGGGACCAGTGCTTTTTAAAGTAAAAGGAGAGAGGACGAACTTACAAGGAAAACCATTGGGTTTGGTGGTAGAACGACGGTGATACTACAGGATATCCTCAAGTTCTCTCCAATATTTGCCTTGCAAGCGAAACAATAAGTTTACCCCCCCCCCTCACACACAGACACAAAAAGGCCTCAAGACAAAAACAAATTGCTGTAACACACTCTATGAACTCCTGTACCAATACAACATGTGCAAAACTCCTCTTGCCTTCTCTCCCTGCAGTCAGCTGTGGGATTGGCAGGGAGATAGAGTTCTGGTGGAGTGCTGGCCAGAGGGAGGTAACATTCCTACACTGTAGGCTACAGGCAAAGATCTATGTTTGCTAAGATAGGACAGGAAATCCACCTGTGTTGTCGATTCTGTAGATACAAGGTACATGGCATGGCAGCTCCCTGTTTGTAAAGGAAACCTCGGCTGTGACCCTGGGGTCGCAGTGCCGACCACACCCCTTACCTACACGATTGGAGATCGGTTCCAGCATCACGCTGTTCGCAGCGACTCCTTCAGGAAGCAACATTAACTACTGTACTCGGGGAGGGGGTAGAGATGGTGCTGTACACACTGATGCAAGAAAAAGGGGTCTGTCGGGTAGCACATGCTCAACGTTTTTCGTTTATGTTTGTGTGTACTCATCACCTATTCAATATGCATACACGATAGCCTATAGTTACATCGTGATATTTAGCAGCTACATGTATAATGAATTTGTTCCATGCTGATAGATGTGGATCATCGTTTCTGCTTGATTACTCACCTGCTTGCATTTAATACTGATTTCCAGCAAGGCCTATAGATGCCGCCATAGAATAACGCACTTACTCTCAGTGACTGGCTCGTAATGTACCGGGATGCTCATTTCCCAGGGTATGTTTGTCACGTGGATTAAATTATAGGAACCCAGAAAGGGGCATTCTACTAATAAGACATTACCCAGTAAACAAAAAACATTATACAACATTTTAGTCAGTGGATGGTCAGTAAAACAAACCAATTACAATGTATAGAGCTAATTAAATTCCCTACGGCATTGGGAACCCGCATGCATTTTATTTATTTCACTTTCTAAGTGACAATCTTTGGACTCATGATATAATCATTTATTAGTGAAAAAGAATTAATGGGATAATTAAACTTCAGTCAGTGACTAGACCGTTTATTATGCACTACTTGTATTCCTACAATTGATCGTAAAATGCTCATGATTTGAAACATCTCTATGGTCGTTTTACTTCATTTTATTGCACGGGCAAAACCCATGTCTAGTAAGTAGGTAAGCCACGTTTGTATCCCTACATCGCTAGAAAAATATCTATCTATTGTTAGTCATTTTTCCAAAGACTGAGCTATTTTACTGGTAATCAAAGCCATGAATGCACCCTTCACAAACACTTTCCCTAAGGATTGATCGAAAACAGCCCATGTCAGGCACCTCCCAGCTGGTTTCAGTTCACTTTATTGCACTTGCATGGCCCAATAAAATAATACTATCCAGGAAACTCAAGCGTGTTGCTCTTATAATCCTGCTCAACAGGCACCCGCCGAGGAGAACACACCAAGTCTTATCAGTAGGTCAAGGCGCCACCTAGTGGCTGTTTTGAGAATTGCGGCACCTCCTTCTGTTGACGTTTACACGATGGTATGGCAATGCTATCGCGCCCACTAGAACATAAGTTAACTGCCTGTAGGGGAGTTATCGGATGGTTCTGTTTTATCTAGTACACACGGTAGACACTCTGCTGGTGATCTCCATGCCAGCAGGGGTTACACCTGTTCGTATACCTAAAGAAATGGAAAGGTTTTTCATGAAAACATTGGAATGAAAAAATGGGAACTCGAACACCTCCATTCTGGTAGATGCAGGGAGAACCATGAATGAAAAAAACTGCACTGAATGTGAAGATATCATTCATCGGAAAAAATCAGGTTCTTCCTTGAATAAACAGGAAACGATATGGACAATCAAACTGAACAAAGTCCGAATGGTATGTTTAGTGAGGAAGACTGATCAGAGTAAGCATAAAGATATAGGTAATAATTAGCTATATGATTTATGTATGGACCCTTTCTTTAGGCACTCTATGAATACGCACTGCAGTGGCCTGAACATGCAGCCAAGGCAGCACACTATAATTGGCTCTGTGTTTTGCAGGTTTACTAAGATGAGCCTGTGGGTGTATTTTATTGTTCAGCCCCTAATGGGGCTAGGATAACATACAATGGCTCGTTTTTTTGATATAAAAGAAAAGCAACCTGATGGTCTGCATTTAACATGAGTTAATGACCAATGGAGGAAATGGCAGCTCGCCTAAATGGATAGTTATTTTCTATGCAATAGATGAAATAGCCAGGAAAAGCTGGTAACAAGACGGGAAGGCCCTATATATTGTGTGTGCCAATTTACAGCCTCTTACATGGACGCTTGGTGATTTCCCAGATGTCATAAGATTGCACATGCACTGCTCCTCGGGCCCCTAGTTCCATACAGCCCCTCCCCTAGTGACACCTTTAAACCTTATTATAACATTACTTTAGTTGAGGAACTGTCAATAGAAAATGTTTGTTATTGACAGTTTTTATTAAGATTTGTCAATAAAAGGAAGAATTTCTAGTATTGATAGTTTGAGATGGCAATAACAGAATATTGTTCTACTATTGACAGTTTGAACTGTCAGTAGGATTTTCAAAACAATTATCAAGACATTGTTAATGTAATTTTCCATGTACAATGTATGGGATATAGATGTAAGTACTCTACTGGTCTAAAGTGGCTAAGTGTTTAACTAAAGTCAAGACAAGGTCAATACAAGGTCAATGTAAGGTCAATTATTAATCATGTAGTACCATTGAATACCATTGGCACTATCTGGTAAAGAAAGTAAGTCAATGCAATTGATATTTGCTGAGTAATTGTAGAAAGAAAACAGTGTCCGCTTTGGTGCCAATTTCTCAAAGTTGCCCGAGTTCATTTCTATAGTTGTACTTTGCTCCTAGAACCCTTCACATTCTGATCGATTTCTCAGCCTCTATAAATGATAAAAAGATAATTAAAAATGTTCTGGAAATGATATAATGGGATCTACCACACAACATATCACAAAATGTAAGATCAATGTAGTTTAGAAAAAATATCCAAGTGCCTATACTTTCATGTTTGGTACTAAAGGCGATAATAGGCAGATGCATATGACATGTGCAACGCTAACATCATAGGTATGTTGCTTTGTTCTAGGAAAGATGAATATTGAATGTATGTTTGTATCTCCTGCATGGCGATGATAAAGAAGTGATAAGGCACATCAACAGAAGCCGGTGCAGCTGGGAGGAAGCACCTGCCACATACATTTCTCCTCATGCACACATCACCTCACATTAGCATCTCTCAGTCATACATCCATAGTACTACAGTGTTACGTAGACATCTGCCTTCCACAGTCAAAAGGAGGCAGCCTGCAATGGACCTGAGATTAATCAAGCCACAATGTCGATGCATCCCTTCACATTGTATTGTGTACGCATCCCACCATGGATTCGCACACAGGTTGAGAAGGACGTAGGAAGGTTTGGTTTTATGAAGTTGTCATACTTATATTCCAAATATAGAAGGTATCAACGAAGTCTGAGCCAAAGTATAGTACCCTAGCCGCAATATTGTCAATATTGAACAATATTACATGGACATTGGTTCAATATCGATATTAACAATAACATAAACACATCCGTTATCCACGTCAATATTGAATCGGCATCAAAATGTAAAATGAAACAACCGTAAATGAACGATATACACTTTGAATGAGCTGTCCAATTTATTTGAAAGATAGCCAATCCAGTTAAACTACAAGTATTTTGTTCCTTTTATATAGCCTTGTTAAATCCAAGGAATTGGAAGTCGGAAAATGAGAACAATGATCTGCTTCGATGTGTGAGACAAATAAAGGTTGAGGAAAAATGTGTAAGCTAAATAACGGTGGAATTGACTTTGTAAACTTGTACAGCAAGAGTTTTTCATCCTGCAGTGTTGATGTAATGTTGCTGTGTATATATATATATATATATATATATATATATATATATATATATATATATATATATATATATATATATATATATATATATATATGCGCTGTCGGCCATGCCATTCATTCAGGTGGAGTAAAAGCAGCTGCATGCTAGTGGAGAAGTAAACTTTGTGTTTCATTTAAGGAATGTCTACCACATTCAACACCTGCTAAAATCTATATTTGTCAACTAGATTATGGATATATGTTTTCATCACTTCCACTGGAGGATTTATAATGTGTCCATAAAAGTTAAGGTCTACTTCAACGCTTACTGTATAATATATTGCATGTATACATAGAATGTAGGTGGTAGATAGATACAATTTGAGAGGTTATCTGCGGAATTGACCTTATTGCAATTGCATGGCACGATTTATACGCTGATACAGAAATAAACACTGCAATTATGCCCGTAATTCCTGACAAGAGTGTCAAGAGTATTGGTCAGTTAGTTATTTCCAATTAGAAATATTTGAATGCTTTCCACGACAACCATATGTATACAAGCAGCTAATAATAACAGATATGACACATTTGAATGACAAAGGATACTTCCGGGACGCCAAGCTAAGAGTTGTCCCGATGGAAATAATTATGATAATAGTGTGTTTAGGCATGCTCGCACTGCATACATAGTCTCTCCCAGTATGCACAGAGCATTGAATCAACATTGAACACCGCGTGGTCAATTAAAGTCGATGTCAATCCAACATTGATTTCACGTTGAACTAAATTGTATGCCCACTGGGCTAGAGAGATAATTCATAATTTATGATTATTGTCTGGATATTATAAAACGTTTTAATTCATTTTCCTACAGTCACATCGGGGAGCCAGAGAGGATTACGCGGATGCCAATAGTAGAGCAATGATAATCCTGATGATTTCCGTTAGAATATATCTTAACCCACGGCTGCATATAAAAATATGTATGGAAAGCAATGTTCTTATGAAGAACTATTAGATTGATGCTATAAGAAAGTCAATCTATCACTGGAAACAGTTGGTTGCTATTTTCGTAGGTAAACAGTAGAATTTACTGTAAATCTACAGTAGCTGCTGTAAGACTACAGTAGATTTTACCTTCAATAGTGAAGTGGCTTTGGGAGGATTGAAATGAGGTTTTGTGATGGAGTATAAAATATTATTATCTGTGATTCTTTTCAAATCTGGAAGAACAAAGAAAGACGTGCAGGGAGAGGCAGATTATATTTGGATTTTATCTAAATCAACTAGAAATATATTGAATGCGCATCTCTTAGAGGATTGTTTTCTCCGCCAAGCTATATGGGTAGACACAGCCTTGCTGCGTGACTCCTGGCCATAAGTACAAGGGTATAATATGACTGATGGTTGCATGTGACCTCCCTACACAGAGAGAAGAAACAGCGTCAAAAGGGAGTCTAGGTTGCCTCCAGAATGACTCCCATCTCTAGGGGAGTCCAGGTCGCCAAAGGGAGCCTAAGTGACTCTCTAGCACACCTAAGACAGTCACCTGGGGAAGTCATATGACCCAGAGAGCTATATGACTCCTCCAGGTGAGAGGCGAGTCATTCTGGAGGCAACCTGGACTCCCTTTTGACGCTGTTTCTTTTCTCTGTGTAGTTTCGATCCAGTTATGGCTTTGTTATGTGTGTGTAATAGTTGGAGAGGTAGAGGTAGGCCTACAACACACCACTGGTATGCACAATTTGTGCAGTATGGTTGGAGAGGCTGTACCGATTACTTGCTGATTGGACATGCTAGCGGCCGACAGCACCTCCAAAGCAGCTAATGGAAAATGCATCTTAGCTATATTGGTAATGCCCACACTCTCAGAAAAGTGAGAGTCGCTGTCGCCGAAATCACTCTCACCTGAAAGCCAGGGAGTGCCTGACTTTCAGGTGAGAGTGCTTTTGGCGACAACGACGCTCACTTTTCTGAGGGTGTGGGATACTGAACGGGCAAACCTCCAATGTAGGCATACCCCGGGAGTGTAAAGTGTACTCTATCGAATACACCCATGTATTATTCATAAATATTTCATAAACTCATAATGCCAATAATTGGCAACTCGATACATAAATGAATAGAAGGTACCTACAGTGAGCCCAAGTGCGGATGGCAACAATCAAAGGTGTGAGGATGGCAACAATGGGTGCCACGACAACTGCGCCATGCCAGTAACCATCCATAGGCACACTGTCACGACTGTGGCAGGTGAACTTCCTGGAGGTAAACAGCTGCTACTTACCCATAATACAGGTGTGCCAAATGGCTTTACAGGTGTACGGGGTGTTAATTGCCTTCCTTCCTTCCTTCCTTCTTTGTTGCAGTTTTTCGTGTTTGGTCCCTTGTGAATTCATTAAGATTATATAAAATTGATTGCATAAAGGCTGTGTCTCATGAGATACAATTAAAACGCCCTTTGGTGAAAGACGTAACCCGGTCAAACGTTACCCAGTGTAGGACGTTTCAATTGTATCGATCTCATGAGACGCAGCCTTAATTTGTCTAGTTTCAAGTTTGGGGCAAATAAATCAACCTCGTATTTTTTACCACCTATGCATACGGCCTGGATGGGTCTGGGCCGAATACACAACTCCAGGGATGAAGCTCTCCAGGGTGCTCTCTCAGAACACGCCACGAGTTCGAGGGCATTTTTTCCTGTAGGGTTTATAGTGGAGTTTTTATTCTCACGACTGACAAATCCGTTCTGAAAGAGCCTCCTGGCCGGTCATAAGATCAGTCCGGAAAGGACCTAATCAAAAATGACCACCCAGAAAGAACTTGAGTTGGGACCGGATGCACCCTGTTCCCGGGAAGGATATTCTAATCGTGTATTTGCACATTATCTAACTTATTTGAAATAACTTGGTAACTGTATTGTACTGATACTCTTTAGTGTGTCAGGATATCCTACTTTACCTTTCCTTTCGACACCTGGCTGACATTCAAAGGGCAGTGAGGAATGTTTCACTGTTACATGTGGCGCCAATCCTTCTCACCACTCAAATCTTACTCAAGCCTGACTAGAATTCACACTTGTCGACAGGCATGATGGAGCAGGGACCTCAGGCAGTTAACTGGTCTGAGCTATCTATGCTAATGATTACCCCAAGTTCACAAACCAGTCCTGATTTACTTACTTACACCCAGAAAGGGGTAACTTTTTATGTTTCAAGTTAATTGGTCTGAGAATTCAGGATATAGTATGGACTTGGAGGTAACATTTGTTTAAAAATTATGAGAAACTCTACCTTTCATTGATATTAGACTTTAGGATGGTTCATTGAAACTACATAACATAGCCATTCTAACTGGATAAAATGAGTAGGATCGGCCCTGCCTTAGTAGGAAGAGTCAGATATCCTAACTATCAATTATTCCTTTGCCGAGTATGAATAAAAGATAAAAGGGAATATACGATGAAAGCAATTCAATTGTTAGCATAATGTGAACTTTGAAAAATGCAAGTAGAGGGAAGTCTCCGCCATTGTGCAGCAGGAGTGCAATTAATCCCTTTCTTTGCACCTGCTGTGACAACATAATTATACGAAATTAATTCCCCTCTCACTGTCAAGGAACTGGTGCATCGTGGCGCAAGTTCTTTCTGTAAATGCAATATTGGCTGACAGTAAGTGCTAAAAGATGAGTATTATGTACTATTCTAGAGTGTGCCACCGAAGCTACTTTTGCAGTACACAGTCCTCAAATGTCAGGAGGGCAGGGAGCTGCTCCCGCTAGGTGTTATAGCTGCTGACACCACCCTGACCTGAGCAGCTCGCGCCCCAGGGCCATAGGTGGTTAGAGCTACTCGAACCGAGTAGTTACAGGAGCGGTCAGTTTTCTGATGGTATATATTGCTTTCGGATACGGTTACTTCCTGGTTTGAATGATTTACCATGTCCCGATCTGGAGGCGGGAGCGGAGAGTTACTATGGGTTTCAATGGACACTATCAGATTGCTATCCAACCTCGTCAAATTCAACCCTTATTTTGAATGTTTTATGGAACGAACGTCTATCAAGGTTATACATTAACAGAAATGAAATCTCTCAGCGGTTTCTGACGGAAATACATTTTATGTATGTACATCTCAATTGGAATTGTCAGTAATTCTCTTGTTCGTATATATGGCAGTTTATACACACTGTAAAAAGTTTTTGCAGGTGTACAGTATAGTCTACTGTAGGTGCATAGTTTATTGTAGGTAAACAGTAAAGTCTACTGTAAATCTACAGTGGATTTTACTGTAAATCCACTCTACAGTAGATTCTACCGTAGATCTACAGTAGATTCTACTGTGTACCTACACTACCTATTTACACGTACAGTACCGCATATTTCTACTACGCCAATGTCAATTCCAACGCATATTACAACCGGTTGTATTTCTGCTGATGCGGCTAGATTTTACAAAATACTGAAAACCGACTCGGAAATCTGACATATTGAATAGTGTGAGATATGTGAAAGAAGAAGGGACACATGAATATTTCACTGTTGACTAAGTAGTACGCTTCTCAATGTATAGGCAATATTGTAAAGTGATATTTCTCACAGATCTTAAATTTCCATATCCGCCCTAAAAGTGTCCCCTGCCTATTGTCAGGAACCCCTTCATCTGAGGTACCGGTGCATAACGTCTATACAAGAGAGGCTTTTGTATCTGACAGTGCAGTATTCTTTTATAATGTGACAAATGCCACCTTCCGCAGCTTTAGTTTTCAATTTTAGGCCTTCAGCGAACCAACACCTGACATCCGAATAAAATCGCTTGGAAATTCATTTCATTTGTCAACACAGCTTTTGTTCTTAATGCTTTTCCTAATGGCAGGATTTTAAAATGGTGTCTGCACAAAGCACAGACATCAGTTATGCTGCGATAAATTAATTCAGAGATGTTTTAAAAAGGTGGTTGCAGTGCAAGTTGCAGTGCGACTCTGAAGGCTTTCCTTTTAAAGCCCCAGCGCTCCTATATATACGGCTTAGTACCTGTCCTGACTGCACTCTGACTGCTACTGGACGTGCAGTAAGATCTGCGGGTTTAAGTCACTATATCCACCGCCCACTGAGTTCCATACAGTTGATTGAGTCATATATCCCATGTAAATCCGAATGTATACGATCCAGTGGGCGGTGGCCATTAGCATTCATTCCCATTAACGAGGACTTTTAAACGTTTGCCATATTGCACTGAAAGACTGAATTTCACATAACCTCAGGCCCCTTCCTCTTTTCGTACTGTGCGTGCTACATAGCACATTGCACAGGTCTTTGTGCAAAATGTTAAAGTGATGTCGCTAAACATGTGAGAATGCACTTAGATCACCCAAAATGAGATAGATAGATACAATTTAAAACCGACACAGCCGGAGGCTGGTCAGTAGGCCCGCAGGGTCCATACGGACCGAAAATGAGTTACTGTCTCTCAGACTTGAATGTCCCTAACCGTGTAGCAATAGGCCCGTGTCCACTAGCATATATCAGGCCGTTTGTCGTCCGTCAAAACGTGAATTCGAATACAAATATGAAATATATGTTTTTCTCCCTGTGGACACAGGTGGACGACAAAATTCTCAAATACAAAAGTGGGATAGCAATTTGGGGGTGTCAAAAGTGGACGACAAATGTGAGAATTTAGAAATCTAACATGTTTGATTTTTAGTGCAGAAATTGGAATATATGCTCTTTATTCTATTATAACAACTTGTCATTGTTTGCCCTGGGCAGTCTGGGCAGCAATTTATAGCGCCTAGTGGACGCAGCATACCTGCAGTTAAAGTGGAATATATCTACAAAATATATTCCCAGATATGTACATATTGCTGGACGTCAAAACCGCCATATATTCCATTTTCCTTGTCGTAAAGTGGACACAGGCCTAATGAGGGAGGTACCAGCCCATGGATACTCATTTTCATTTGGTGTTGAATAGGCCCTTTACAGTTGTCCAAATAAGTCCAAGGAAAGTGGATGATTTCACATGCTTAACGTAGATGCCTTCCACTGTAACTGCAGGTACTGTGTCCACCAGGGGTGATGAAATACTGCTCAAACTGGCCAGGGGACATTTGAAAGAGCTTTTATAACTGAATAAAGAACACAAGTGTCCACATTCTTCACAAAAATATCAAACATGTTTGATATTAATTCTTACATTAGGCCTGTGTCCATTAGCATATATGAGGCCGTTTGTCGTCCGTTAAAACGTGAATTTGAATACAAATACGAAATCTATGTTTTGTGTCCCTGTGGACACAGCTGGACGACAAAATTCTCAAATACAAAAGTGGGAGAGCAATATGCAGGGGTAAAAAATGGACGTCAAAAGTGGGCATTTGAATATCTAACATGTTTGATTTTTAGTGCAGAAATTGGAATATATGCTCTTTATTCTATTGTAAAACCTTGTCAATGTTTGCCCTGGGCAGTCTGGGCAGCAATTTATAATGCCTACTGGACACAGCATACCTGCAGTTAAAGTAGAATATATCGACAAAATATATTCCCAGATATGTACATATTTCTGGACGTCAAAACGACCATATATTCCACTTTCTTTGTCGTATAGTGGACACAGGCCTAATGACATTCGACATCGACTTTTAATGTCCAGCATTTGCTTTACCACGTTTGTGTTTGAGAATTTTGTCATCCAGCTGTGTCCACACCACAGGGAGTCATTTATATTTCAACTTTCTGTCTAAATTCAACGGTTGAAGAGCGACAAAACGGCCTAATAGATGCTAGTGGACACAGGCTTTATGGTATAAAGGCATAATTCTCTCCTGGGGCCGTGTCAAGTGAAATACCACTAACATGTGTTTGATATTATTATGTGTACTACAATTTCAAAACATCGTGAACTGACATATCCAACATAGAGTGAGGCGTCCAGTAGTAATGTGTCAGAAATTAAATTGTTATTTTCAATCATTCTATTAGGTTTATATGTTGGCTGACTATATAATTTATGGCAGTTAACATATTATTCAGGCTTACATTCTCCTTCTCGTCCCTTTCATTTGACCTATAACTCATCTTTGCACCCTCTTCTGAACCCATGTTCTGAACCCGTCGACTTTCCATTCAGAGGTCCGACGGTGTGTGGTCTAGAGGCGGTTCCGGTTTCCAACTTCCAAATGCTTGATGTGCGCAATCTCCGACATGTAGTGGGGCCCTGGGGGTTTGTGATCGATAACACTGCCAAACCCCTATTACAAACCCTCCCCACGTGTACATGTACTCCCCCCTGCTCTCCCATAGACTCTTGTCTGCCCCGGCCTTATAACCTCACACCCCTCACATTCATACACCCCGTCCCACCAAAACCCTTCAACTCTCCAACCTGACCCCACTTTCTCTTGTGTCGGCCCTAGGCCTGTTCAAAGGATAACCTTGTCCATGAACCTCATCTATGCACCTCCCCCAGCCCTGACCTATGCTATCTGGCTGTTTTCTAATCTACCCCTGTGCCTTTGTGCATTTGTAGAAATGACCCACACTAAGCTTTGAGCAATGGCTTCTCTGACATATGTGGCTTTGATATGATGTGGGCATTTCGCGAGTCATGTGTAATGGCAATCACCTCCTCCACTGCGTTACCCGGCTGTGGAATACATTGGATTTAGTTAGATATATTATTAGTGGGTTCGATTTGTTTGGGGATATCTTTCATTAAAAGTCAATAGTGTATAATCATTCATACATTACTGATCAGGAATATATGCAGAATGGTATTCACATAATCATACCTTATTTTTTCCATGACGATGGGTGTGTTTTTTTTGTTGAAACTTTTGGTTAAACTTTGAGATGACATTGATACATAATAATCTAATAATATCAAGCATCACCCTTGATATTCTTTGTAAAAGGTGCAATATTATCTCAATGATGTATGGCTCTTTGGTTTTGAAATAACAATAATATCAATTGAACTTTTACTTAGTATCCACACCTCATTAAATAAAGATGATTCAAAGTAGATGAAAATTCTCGCTACTATGGTAACACAAATCATTGTCTCCCAACGAGCTCCGCAGTGCAATTGTATATTTGTAAATGGAAGATATCAAAGGCCTGAACATGAATTCACACAGACTATTTTTTCACCTCTATAGTCAATACAAAAGCAGACCCTTTACACGGAGTACATCAGGCGTCAAGGCGGGGCTGGTGGGGGCATGGATGGTGCTTGTTAAGGTAGCATGGTGTGGTGGGAGAGGGTTACAGGGTAAACATGTGAACACTACTAGGGCCACGCCCAGCCGTGTGAACTGTCCTCTGCAGATTTCCAATTTCCTCGGCTCGTGAGGCTGAATGCTGGTCAGTACTGAAGCCGCTGGCCTCCAGGGCTGGGGTTGGAGGTGCTGATGTTAGAGGTGGGATGCCTCCAGGGGTATATAGCCCCATCCTCCATGGCTTTCACTCCTCTCCTGTACCCAGACCCTTCTGGTGCCCAGAGCTACTCCCCCCACCCTTGAGCTGCTCCCTCCCCACCCAGTGCACAGCACCGCCCCTCTCAACTGCCTCCAGCTGTCATCTACTTAACCATCGCATCAAATCACCAACAACATGTCCGCCGGCCACTATTGGATTTTTACTACTGTTACATCTCTGGTTTTGCTGACAGTCAGGCAGGCCAGCTTCAAACTTGAGTCGATTGCCTTTAACCATAGCCAGCACAGCCTTGCTTATGCTGGTCTTCTGTTCTCCTGTTCATATTTCAACATTGTTTTATTCAGAGTGTTTGGTAAATCAAATCTAAAGCATAATCAGATACATGAATGTGTACTATGACAATTAATCGGGTTGGGAAAGAAAACTACAATTATCCTGGTACTCAACTGAAGCCGTTCAACAACCATATATTTATGATTCTTTAGAACCTGTCTTATACTTACATCGTCTCTATTTAAACATTGACTTTACATGTGTACATACATAAATTATAAGCCATTATCAATAGGTAGTTTATGATGGCAACATATACGGCAATGTGTACAGTGGCGGATCCACCATTTGCTGGAGGGGGTCTAAATCTACATGAAGATAATATCACAAAAAGTTCATGGACTTAGTTCGATATGTGTTCCTTTTACATAGTATATGTAGTCACCGTAGAAATTGCAACACTAAGTGGATTAGGTATTCAGAGTAACCGGAGCTAACATATGCGTTAGGCCGTTTTGTTCTGATAACTTGGATTACGGATCCGCCGATGGAAATTTTGGCTTTTTTTTAACCCCCATCCGCTGGGTTTTTTTTGAGAATTTTAGCAAAAAAAAAGTACATGCTGACTAGTAAACACCCAGATTTAGGCCTTCAAAATTGGGAATATTTTTCAATAAATTATACCAAGGGATGTAAGTTCACTTTGAAGGAACTTTCCAATATTTCTGTACAGTCCTTTAGTCTGCCAATATTGAAAAACCCCTATATTCAAATGGGGCTCTCCCGGCCAGCAGAATGCCCCCCCAAACTGGCCTCCCTACTTTACTATGCCCTCCCCGCCTCGCTTGCAGTCCCCCCCCCCCGGCCAGCAGAAGGCCCCAGGGCGGTCTCTTTGCCCCTCCTAGAATGTTCCCAGTGACTCACTGGAAAAATTCCAGGGGTCTCTTTCAGAACAACTGCCGTATCTGCCGGGGCACAAATTTCGGGTTTGAAGATAATTAAAGTGTTTCAGAATAGACAATATGCATTGATTTGCCGCTGCCGGGAGCTGTCGCCAAAATATTTGACGGCTCGGCAGATACGGCAGTTGTTCTGAAAGAGACTCCAGGAGGGTGAAAGAGACCACCCTGGGGGTGTTTTCCTGGCAGGGGAGGCGGGAAGGGACCGCAAGGGAGGCGGGGAGGGACATAGGGGGTCGTTCTAGGGCCGAGAACACTGCAGGGAGTGTCTGGTCCGACTTCCTGTTTTTTCACCTCTCCTGACTTTCATCCCGGTTTTACCTTCATTTCACAGCCAAAAGAAGACTTTTGCATGGTTTTTTCCCCTCCGCCCCTGGAAAATTTCAGTACCCAACTGCCCCAGGAGGGTAGCTTTTTTAAAAATCTCCCCTCCCCCCCAAATAATTTCCTCTGAGCGCCCATAATCCAAGTTATCAAAAAAAGGTGGCCTTATTAGTCAATGGAGAGGTTTAGAATAACTTCTAGCCTTGAATAACTTCTAGCCTTGACATTTTGGATGTGAGGGGCCATGGAGACATACGTGGAGGGGAACATTATAGATAACCTATTAGCATACCTAGAATGTCTGAATTAAACCATGTGGTTGACTGGTATATGTGCAGCTGTGGTAGGTGTTAGTTGGTTCTGGGGTAAATATATTCCCCTGTAATTACTAACTGATTCACCCTAACTTTGACAGAGAATAATATACATATACTTCGGCACATATAGCAGGGATTCCTTTGCTGCATTACTTGAACGTGTGCTGTAAAGTGTGTGTTGCCCTTGCCGTTCCTATAGGGCCGTGTTTTTCCCGATTCTTGAATGCTCTATAATGTATGTTTCATGTGTCTCGAAATCCTGTGGTCTACATCAGCATCCGGCACGTGCATATACCCAGATAACATTGGTCCGTGGGGCCCATTTGTGTTTGACTTGGGCCTGCTGGGTTTGCCCATATCTGGGTTTTCCTCATTTTTGTTTAGGGCTACCAACAATTTTTTCCTAAAATATCTTGTACATACTTTGAAACATACTCATCTTTGGTTGTTCTTAGAAATTATAGATTAAAGTACCACTTTCATGGCTTTGCATCAAAGTGGGTTTTGCACGGGCTGGATCCAGTTAATGTGGGCTAGACTTCCTTGGGATTTCTATGGGAGTACACCTGGGCTACTAGGTGGGCCCCAGCTAGGCTCAGCCCACAGACCAAACCTCAAATATAATCATTTAACTACATTTGGAATACTTTAATTTGTGTCCGTTAGAAGTAATTCTTTGAAATTAACATTTTTAAGTAAAGTCGCGATGCTGTCATATCAGGATGGGTTTCACTTGGGATGGACTTGGGCAAAGTGGGTTAAAGGAACAGCGGGCGTTATATGGGCTTAAATGTACTGTAAGGTGGGTCCCATTTGGGTTAGCCAGCCATCTAATTTTCTGGGCTCAGGCCATCAACTTAACTTTCATGGCTACTTTTCAAATCCCATTCCCTCTCATGAATGGGATTCATCTGGGCTGGACCTGGGTCAAGTGGGCAAGTCATGTTCTTGAACAAACCACTAGATGTCCTCGTAGAAAGTGATCCCACATTAATGTTCCACAGAGCTTTTTCTAATTTGATTACAAAGGTTTATGGTTTCTCAATAGTTCCAGAATGGTTGGGAATATGACAGATTTCATAATAGATTCTTGGAATGCCATGCTTTATAACCAAATTCTGAACATGAACATGGAAACAAGCAGCACCCTGATACAAACACCTGTTACCTGAATGTAATAACAACATATAATCCTGTCACTGACTGAGCTCTCACACACAGACTGCCTGCCTGCTGGCTGTATCACACATGTTAAGAATTATCCAGCCCAAAAGTAAGTCAGCTAAAGGATGCATTTCTCTACCTTCTAAATGGTAGAGGAAGAGATTCCTACCAGGAGGAGCCAACTTAGTTGGAACATGGGCTATAACATCAGGATATAAAAATACAGCAAAAAAATACAGTAGAGATTACAACCCTATACGTTTTTTTGCAAGGTTTGTGAATGTCAAAACATGAAGGTTTATTTACCTTCACCTGATGTAGATGTCTGATTTACGTTTATCAACCTCATTCAGACGTAAATAGACGTAATAAATCTACGTATATCTACGTTAAAAGTCACATTTTTTCAACCTAGACTATGTATTCAACTCCCCAGTATTACACTAGGTGGAAGCACTATCAACTATGGAGAGAATAATGTTGCATTTGAGCGAATTCCATACATTCTATCAATATACTCTTAATGCTTATGAATTTAATGCTGTGCAAATCAGCTAGTCATCATTGACTATTCAGTCATAAAGGTGAGGAGATAAAATGGTAGATGGTCATATCTACATAAAGGCTCGTTGTTGATTGAACACCATATGGGAGGCACTGAAAGAAATGCAAAGCCTCGCTGGAGCCGAAACTAAGGTTACTTTCCTGACAAACCGATACTAGGCTGGTATCACATGAATTCAGATTTTCAATTACTAGTATAGTATTTCTGTATCAATCGCATCTGTGAATATAAGTGACATATCTATGCTGGAACCCCACTTATCTTATATGTAAAGTTTGTGTTATTTTGCAATATATTAACGTCCAAATGAGGTTAAAAAACGTAAATCAGACATCTACGTCTGTTGAACGTAAATAAACCTTCACGTTTTGATGCTCATAAACCTTGTAAAATTACGTAGTTCAGACCCCAAATCAATGTATATTTACGTCCGACCTACGTAGTTGTGTTTACTGGCATATGGACTAAGGGACGTGGTTCCCACCTAACGGCCCACCTTTAGACCCAATGCTGACTGGGTAAACATGTGACTCGTGATGACAAATGTAATTAATATGATATGTACATGTGGATGACAGGTATACCTAATAATAGGCCACATATGAGAACCACGGCTAACATAGATCTGCGTTATTAGTAATAATCATTAGCCAATAGAGAGGTTCAGAATGTAGAACGTGAGCGTGTACGGGAACGGCAACGCACACGTTTCAGTAAAGGGACAGATAAATGATAGATAACCACATTTCTTATCTCTTTTTATATTAACAACTTCATCTTACTAGATATGGAGCACATCATTAGTATCAGTCCCTTAACCCGCTTTTATAGTCAGGTCTAAGTGGTAATATATCTATAACACACTTTTGAAATCAACACACTTTTGGCAAAGAGTGTATAGAATGTAGTGTTTTACACCAAAATTTCTGTTAAAAGTGGCTGCAGAAAAGCGTGTTGATAAGTGTGTAAACGTAACACACTGTTTTTAGAGTAAATATGATGTACATAGTTTATAAATATCAAATATCCATCTTCCATTGGATTCAAATTAAACAGGTTGATGTGATTCACACATTGTGTGCTCCTTCTTCACCTATGTTAATTTGCTGTTGACAAGTTGTTATTTCCACTGAAGTGACGTGAGTCATACCTTTCAGAACCTTGCTTTAGTAGACCATTACCATTATATTACCGATATACCATGCATTACGGAAGCTGACAAGGGTCACCTTAAAAAAGAATAACACTTTAAAAAAAGAATCTTTACAAAAAGTGTTTTTTCTTTTCGTTCAAAGCCTGTTTTTCTTTTTCTGTCAAGATCGATATATTTAGTGAGTTCATATTATTATTTTATTGCATTCTCTACTTTCATGTTGAATGGTCATTGACTTTATTTCTTATCGAATCTTGATAGCAAAGCCAATAAATTCCCATCATTGAAACAAATTGTTTCTGAAACCCATGTGGTAATAGGAGTATTAATCCAGAGCAAATTCAGTGACAAACATTCATTCCATCACAGTTGACAGAAAGCAAAGAGTAGCAACATTCATCTAAAATTGCAAGAGTTGTGTCTACAGAAACGGCAACCAATTTTAAACTGTTAAATATTCTATTCACCATGTCAACGTCGGATATTGCAATACCAAAACTAATAAACTTGTTAATAGGTTCTGCATTCTCCGCTGCCTTCGGGCATGTTGAACATTGGGCTTCACTCTTAGTTTGTATCGACTCATTAGGATGAATAATAATAGTAATCTGTGGCTATTAATTCAGTAACGATTGGATCCATTCTCATATAAAGAGTCATTAGTTGGCTCTAGTCTAGCCTCGTTTCCTGTAGCAAGTTCAGTTCTGCAAGACATTGACAGGAAATTGAAATCGTCAGCAATCTTCTGCTACATTTGTCGAGATATTTTAGTCACTGTGTGTGGCTGTGTTTTATAATATATACACGGTTGGGTTTGCAGGGAAGCAGTTATGTGTGACGTCACTTCCAAATGATATATATGTACGTCCATAATTTATAGGGTAGACTGACCTAAAGGTCAACACGTACCATGAGATGTCCACTTTAATTTTGTAGTCATTCATGCATGATACGCCCTGTTTTTGTGTATCATAGTACACTTTAAGTGACACTCTTTCCGGTAAAGGACAAATAAAGAAAATAATATACATAAATAACTACAAAATTAAGGTGGATATCTCATGGTACGTGGTTACCTTTAGGTCAGTCTAGGGTCGCCTCCACAATAGGGTCACTGTTCTTCCACAGAGTATTGACCCACCTCTATTTTTCCTCCAGATTTTAATCCAGAACAAACAAAAAACATTTTATGTACTAGACTGAGCTATATTTATTATGTATTAATGTGGGGTTAGTGCCGATCTGCTGCTGCATCATACCACTATTTGCTACATTTATACTCTGATACTTGTTCTGTCAAATGTGTCTTAACATGCAAATGAGTAAAGGCAATGGTGTACATGCCCATATATATATATTCTCACATAGCAATGATACTTATTTCTAGCCGGAAGAAAATACCTTTTGTAATGTAGTCACATGTTCTCTCTGACAACAGCTGCAGATTCTGTAACATGTATATATGCTTTGGAGGTGGTCTAGACTGCTTCCATGTAGATTTTCCCACACTGTAAATAGTTTGTTTAGGTACACAGTAGAATCTACTATAGATTTGAAGTGGAATCTACTGTACTATGGATTTACAGTAAAATATACCGTAGATTTACAGTAGATTCTACTGTTTATCTACAATAAACTGTACACCTCCAGTAGAATCTACTGTCCACCTACAAAAATGGCAACTAACTTTTTACTGTGCAGGAAAATGGTGCTGGTTGCCTCGTATACCTATAGCCCATGCAACAGCATCATCTGGTACATTGAATAGACTCCTCTCCAGTCTGCCCAACATCCAGACCAATGAATCAAACAACAGCGTGCACACTTTGCATTACGGGTAGCAGCCATTACCACCAGGCCTGCGCTGGGGCGGTCATTTCCGGCGACAGGCCAACGAGCGGTTCCGGTCGTTGCCACCCGGGGGGTTAATTCACTCCAGATATATAATATTCCATTGGACGAGATGTTTCCCAGCTGTAATTTGCTGGCCATATCTCTGCTTACGGTTGCCTAATTCGCCTAGGCTAATAGGGTGCACCCCCCAAACAGATCTGTAATTTGTAGCCTTTGGCTGTTCTGTCAGTTTTTGCCATAGGCAGCCAACTACTGAATTATTGTGTTTACCAGCACAGTATTAAGATATGGAGTGTTGTTCACAAAAGGTCTACAGGCTCAATACAAGGTTGTTCTGATTGGATTGTACTTATCAAAATGGACGAATCTGATATGTGGAGTCTTAGTTCAGTATGTGCAGGGCTAGCTGGGTTACTGCCTTCTGCATCACATAAAACCTATATATGCTATGATTGTAGGGTATCTTCTATTGATGAAAGTGTCGTTGGAGTTCAATTGTTACTGTCCCAATTGACCTCAGGTTTTGGTACACAATCCCCTATAGTATATGATGTTGATGTCGGCCTGTTTGACCTGTATTTGGGTATAGGAATTGAAATTATGATTTTGTGAGAGGTCCTTGTTTGTTTGTATCCATTTGTACATTGCATTCCATTTGAGTATGAATGGGTACGTCTCTTTAGCACCGAAACAGACACGGGTCACCCTCCCAAATTATCTTTTTTTTGCATTTCCGCATGGTTTATGCAATTTCTCAAAAACTCTTTTTTTTGCTGTGACAACATCGAAACTTGGTGCTGTCAACTGTCAACTTCAGCCAACAAGTGTCGCCCCAATAGAAACAAATACGTTTTTTCCTTCACATTTCTCCATCGTTTATCAAATTTCTCAAAAACATTTCTTTTTGCTGTCAACATCGAAAATCGGTGCTGGCAACTGTCAAAGTTTATCAAAAACATAGCTGTCAACACCAACAGTTGACACTGATACCATTGCTTTTCGATGGTGATGACGGAAAAAAAACTTGATAAAAGTAAGAGAAATTTGATGAAGGATATTTCTTGGGGTGACCCTTGTCGGCTTCCATACTAAGGGTTTGGGGATTAAGTTATTAACGTACGCCTTGGTTTTTACGAATCCTTGTCAATTATCTCCTGAATGGCACTGAAGCTAACATACTAAACTGTAGTACTAGGGCCTACTGTTTTCCCCACTAATAGGTTTTTGGTGATTACCATTTCGTAATGTCTACCTGTCTGCCCTTTAGAAGAGGCAATTTATCATGAACTAGGCACCTTGACTTCCGGGGTAATTCCCCACTGAGGAAACCAACCTCACTTCCAAGCCCTGGACCTCGTCCAATGAGATAATTATATTGGCTTGCTTTAACACGTGGTAAGTTGAACAATTGAGATATTGGATTCTGTGACTGTTCTCCTGTGCTTCATGGGGATGTAACCAAGTTGAGGAGTGCACTCGTGATAGGCTAATACATGCTTAGCCAATGGTTATCATATCAGAATTTGGGGGGTATTCACAACACTTGGGTCTTGTTAGGGCTATAACTTATATAACGGCCCATTATCCTTGTAAACCTTATTATGATTGTCAAACCCAACTCGGACCGTGGCAATAAATCAAACGACTTCCGAAGTCCTTCTGATTGATCATCCTAGTGTGTATGGTTTCAGTATTTGGACTCACTTTAATACAGGATTTTAGCCTAAAACGAATGTCACTGCTATATGCTCAGTTCCGTTGGAAGAAAATCAATATCCAACTTTAAACCTATTTTGTAGTAAAATGGGGCCCAGTTTAATTCAGTGATCAAAATAGCAACTGTAGCTGAAGCTATTAACCTCTGTTTTTAACTCATGCATTTTCATAGAACTGCTTGTCGCCATGGTGCATGAATCCAGCACTAGCCCCTGGAGCTCTAGATAAGTTTTTACTCGGACCCTCCCCCCCCCCCCCACCCTCATCATGTGATGCACATTCCCTCATACCTGCACAAAGGAACATGAACTGCCAGATCCTTGCTGTTAGATGTGCATATAATACAACAGAGAATTTCAACTGTTATGTTCCTAGCTGTCGCCTTGTCCCTTTAATAATCCTGCCTACTGTCTCAGGGCACAGACTTCACGCAGTACCTTCACTTTCACATCACCATTTCTCACAGAGCTAACAAAGCTTTGTTTGTGGACGTGAAAGTCATTTTCACTTGGGACAAAAGAGAAAGGGGAACGTAACGAGACAATTTAAGAGGTATCTGGTAGGCATTCATCATACACCAAAGTACTGGAGAAGTGAGGATCCTACCCTCCAGGGAACAGCCTTGGCAAGCCTCTTGTCAGCTGAGCCTGGTCTTGGTATAGTGAAGGCGAGAGAGGAAGATCCTACAGGTAGATGCAGTGGTGTTAAAGGAGCTGCTCATACCAAAGAGCTGCTCACACCGGAAGCAACACTCTTCCTGCCAAGCAGTAGAATACACTGGCTGTAGGAAGAATGCGTGTTTCAGTCTTGGTGCTTGATATAACGGGTGAATTCTGTACTGCATCAACACCTTCTCACTTCGTCATCTGTCTTGATAACTGCTCGAGATTTGAGATAAACAGAAAGGCCCAACACAGTTGATATTGAACATGAGAAGAATATGAATAATTTATCAAAATATCAATAATGAAGATCGTTTGTTGGCAGTATTGCAAGGATAATTCAGTGATTGATGCTTTTGACGGTTTTGTTTTCACCGAAGGATAATGTGCCATCTAGCAATTCTTACTCCATTGGGCCAATACGTAATTAATCCCCTGGAAGTAGTGGAATTACTAAACCATTGTATGTGCTCATTATTTCACAGACAGACAACTAAATCGCGCACACACTAGACGATTCTATGGCAACTCCCATTTAGAATTTCCTCTGTAACTTCACCCTGAACACCCACCCTGAACACCCACCCGTACCCGTACAATGTTTTAGTAGCAGATTAATACAAAGTGTGTTGATCCCAAAAGGGTGATACTCTGTTGGTAACAGAGTAACACCCTTTTGAGATCAAGTACCGTGTAGTGTGCTACAAAACAAACATGTGTTAAAAGTGGCTGCAAAAAGGCTGTAACATACTTTTCTTAGAATGAAGCACCTCTGAGGCACCAACTAAATATGCCCATATAAATACTTTTTTGGGGGGACAAGCAATTTACATTCAGCAACTAAATATGCCCATATAAATACTTTTTTTGGGGGGACATGCAATTTACATGCAGCAAAGTAAATGCCCAGAATAGCACCAGATAAATTACCCAACACCATTCAACACCATTCATCTTCATTCAGAATATTGTGGTTAAACACACCGATTTCCTCCTCCCCCGGCCGACTAAAAATTGTAGATACACAAAATGGTAAACCTACTTTTGTTTGACTTTCTTTCGAAAGAGAGAAAACCCTTTAAGAACAAATACTGATATCGATGGTTCTAAGATCTAATTATTTTGTTTTGTTTGGTTTGGTTTGGTTCAATATATATTGGTTTGTTGGTTTGGTTCAATATACATTTTCTACTCCATAAAAACTCACACAAAGACTCGTATTTTGCCTAGAGTCAATATAAAGCCTGCCAGACAGGATCGGATCCAAGACACCTCCTTCTTATCTCAGGACAGGAGGCTTTTTCTTTTACCTCGCGCAATGATATTATCACGTGACTACCACCGGCTGGCGTTGGCAAATAAAAAGGTTCTGAAGCATAAAAGTCCGTTCATTTAAAGATCTGTTTTAATTGCAAAATGTCCCTAAAATGTCCTTTCGATGTGTACTGAGCCTAATCTGTGTGAGCAACAATGATGTTTCCCAACTGTTTTTTTTTGTGTCAGATGGTATGGATATAATTATTAATAGGCCTCAATGAGGGCCACCGTCCACAGAGCATAAATCGGCCGTATGTGGCCATTTTATACGCAATTTACATAGGAAATCTATAGCAATTTTATCCATATACGGCCGATTTATGCTCTGTGGATGGTGGCCATCGTGCGAGTGCAATGCAATCCGGACCTTAATTGTAATCAAATCATTTAGATGCAACCAAACTATGCAGAGTTAAGAGTTCCCCTTATAGGTCTACTTTCCTGTAAATTATGTTTACATAGTAACACCCTACAGTAACAACACATCCAGAAAGACCATACACCTTTGTGAATCCTTATAAAATAGCTCATATCATGTTTCACATCATGGCGGATGTAATTAGTAATGTTACGGACGTTATTAGTAGTGTTACATTGTCAGGATAACGTACATGTGTTTGTTTGCTGGGATTATAACCAGACCACACCTGAGTTTTACAGTTTTAGCTTTCCAGGAAGAATTGGACTAACAAAGCGTTCATAGTTATATAAGAGAGTTTTTTACGTAGTGGCCAGCTGTCTGTCATGGAAAACGGCTTCTGCGCAGACAGTTTCACGTGACACACATAATGATGTTGACACAGCCTTAGACAGGCCTGCGTCAGGGAGAGGTCCTCTTCCGCCTCCCGCCACCCCCGACCCTCTTCTCCCCTCACCTAGAAAAATATATCATAGAAAATGCCGTTTTTGAAAAAGCCGTTTTTGTCTTAATTCAGATTCTAAGGCTTGAGCAAATCTAACACGGCCTGTGAAGAAGACTGGTAGCCATCTAGTGTCATCCTCATTGGTATGGGGCCACAATGTGTTTGCTACTTGGGATAACAGTTTATTTAACTATTTATGCTTTTTTCAATACATCATTTTGGTCGGTCCATCTCTGTTAAACTTCAGTGCGAATGAAAACAAATCTGCTCGATGGAGCTTATTGGTTCCCACTTGTCAAAGACCTGACACTATGCTGTACAACCAGTTTGTATTACTTTTCCAAAGGTTGAATATGATACACCTTAACCATTTTGAGAGACATCAATCTAGTCATGGCAATAGCAAAAACAATATTTTTTTCATTAAATTTGTTCCCATCCACCGATGTCATTCACAATTGGCCAAATAACAGATATCCTCAAATTGCATTTTGCAGCAAAATCGGTTTGAAAACCAAAAGGAAATTGTTTCCAGATATTGTTAAGGAAACTGTTTCTTCACGTTTAAAACTCTCATGTTTACTAATGGCCACCATCCACTGGGCTCTAATCGGCTGAAGTTAGATAGGAAATATATGGGCTTAGTCAGCCGAAGTTCCCTAGTGGATGGATGACATAAGTAAGTGATTCTTGGTCTTAATGCGATTGAACGTGGTCATGCACGATCAATTATCAAAGTATCCTATTTACATACTGATCTACACTGCATATCTCAACGGCATTAATATTAACAACTATTAAATTTCTGTTTCATTGATGATGGCATCCCGTACTGTTAATCCTACCCACACAACACAATACTTATGAATAGTTTAGAGCACACAGCTGTAATACTATAATTATACCATCCATTGCAAAAACCCTGGGGGAAAGAAAAATGCAAATGCGAAATAGAAAAATCTGCTACTGTTAGTGTGCTTCTAGCTTAGCAGACTGTACATCTCTGTGTGGTTAATTAATGCTAGAATACACTGTTTTGTGCGTTATATGTCAACAGTCATGGAAAGTTCTCACTGTATTGTGCAAAATACGGGATAGATCTCCCAGGTGAGAGGACAAACGTTTAGAGCGTTATCTTAATCTTAAATCTTAATATCTTAATTCAGTGTCTTATGTTGGGGCAGATGTGTTTTGTATTGAGACCCCAGACCCAGCTTCAGTCAACCTCAGTCCTCATGCCAAAGGCTGAGGGCAATTTAGCCCAGCACGCCAGAGTTGATCGACCAATGGACAGAAGCTTGGTCATAGGGGAATCACCTTATTTGCAGTGTTTTCGCACAGTTACTATGAGAACATTTTTCTTAGGCCAGGGTTATGGTTAGGCGGGTTATGGTTAGGGTTAGTGTTGGGGTTAGGGTTAGGGTTAGGGTTAGGTCCCCCCTATGACAACGATCTGTCATACGGTTCATTGGTCACTCGACTCTGGCATGCTGGGTTTTCAAGCAGACCGAGGAGGATAAGCGTATAGATCTCGGACCACCAAAACGAGACTACGGTGAAAACGATCATACAGTAAATCTAGGCATTTCAGACATTGTGGCCTCTGATTGGTTTATATTCGTAAATGGGAATTAGGGCTAGCTTTGATATTATGCATTTATAAAATCTGTGATTTGTTCTGATATGGGAAATAGAAATTAGCAAGCACTACCCAATGTCAGAGTAGGCTAAAAAAAATTGTGGAAAAAAGGTGGAAATTGTGAGTTCTGCAGCAAAAACCAAGATGGATTCTGAGGTGAGTGCCTTCATAGGTCAATAAAAAAAGACTGGATTGGTAAAAGTGGGCATTTTCTGGTCTCATAATGAATAACTAACATGGCTCTAAAGTATAAGGATAATTTTGATGAGATTGAATAACCTTTGACCACTTTTAGGGCATGTTATTGTACATTAAATTATAGTGAAAAATGTTTTGGTGGTCCGAGACCTTAAATCAGGGCATGTCAATTTATCAAAAAGTCTTGAAAATGGACCAGAGGCCATTTTTGAGCTTAGAGTTGCTTAGTTTTGATAAATTAATACCAAATCAGGCAAAATAAATTGACAAAAATGTGTAAAACAGGGGAAATAAGGGTTATAGGCCTATCAGAATTATTGCAGAATTAATTGTTTTTCACATATAGGCCATTATAGGCCTATTTTTGCTCTAGTAGGTGGGCAGGGATAAGTAAAATCTAGGACTTATGTCCAGAACACGTAAACCAATCCATATCTAGGCTGTTTACTACCTACTTGCATGTATATGTGGCCAAGGGAGGTGTTAGATGTAGGTTCGGGGCTTATTTGCGAGAATCGGTAGGCAGCCCGATTCTTAAATATCGGGCCATCGATATGGCCGCAAGACACTTGGAAATGAGTATTTTTCTACAATATTTGACAGAGGTAGTCCTTGGATAGGTAGAAACTAGGGAATGACTAGAAAATACACTTGCATAACAAATAAATACCCCAAAAATGGTGATAAAATCAAAATAATTCAGTTTTTATTGCAATTTTTATTATTTTTTCATATTATTTCAGTATTTGTTGCAAAATCTCGGAGGAAATCCACACAGATAACTGTTGTTTCATGTAAGGGCCTACCTAGACAAAATCTATGCTGAATGTGATGAATCTCACTTGCCTATTTCCTGAGAAAATTGCCTGAACATGCATAGGAGTGTCGGTTGGTGAAAATAGGCTAAAAATAGGCCTATTTTAAGGTTCACCGGGGTATCAAATACCCTCTGTAGCTTGTGATTAGGTGACCCTAGGGCTCCTTACAAGTTACAATTTGATAGAGACCATCTCAAAGATTATATAAGTGGTGTTTTGGGAAAATTGAAATGCTGAGGCCTTCCTTAAGATCTCGGACCACCAAAACGAGACTACGGTGAAAACGATCATACAGTAAATCTAGGCATTTCAGACATTGTGGCCTCTGATTGGTTTATATTCGTAAATGGGAATTAGGGCTAGCTTTGATATTATGCATTTATAAAATCTGTGATTTGTTCTGATATGGGAAATAGAAATTAGCAAGCACTACCCAATGTCAGAGTAGGCTAAAAAAAATTGTGGAAAAAAGGTGGAAATTGTGAGTTCTGCAGCAAAAACCAAGATGGATTCTGAGGGCAGTGCCTTCATAGGTCAATAAAAAAAGACTGGATTGGTAAAAGTGGGCATTTTCTGGTCTCATAATGAATAACTAACATGGCTCTAAAGTATAAGGATAATTTTGATGAGATTGAATAACCTTTGACCACTTTTAGGGCATGTTATTGTACATTAAATTATAGTGAAAAATGTTTTGGTGGTCCGAGACCTATAGTTATTTATTCCTCTCTGCTCATGCTGCGTCCTGATTGGTCCATCGACTTGTTTAAGCTGAGACTAGATGTGGTTTCATATGTGGGGGGGGGGGGGGCACTCACTTGATTATGGATACCATGTGCATACAT
Source organism: Harmothoe impar (assembly GCA_947462335.1). NCBI lineage: Eukaryota > Metazoa > Annelida > Polychaeta > Phyllodocida > Polynoidae > Harmothoe > Harmothoe impar. The sequence goes on along the minus strand of OX381707.1, from coordinate 63,319,594 downwards.
CAGTCCTTCCCAATGAAAGATCCCATCAACCCCCCCCCCCCCCCCCCATTTGCGGGAACTGTGGCTCCCTCTGTCGGATTATATAGAAGGTAAGGTCATGAATTCAGGTACTAAACTTATTAAGACAAATAAGACCATCTTAATAGTCTTAATAAGATAACGATCTAAACGTTTGTCCTCTCACCTATGAGAGCTATACCGTGCGTGCCTGTATTGTTCCTCTTTCAACACGAAAGGCTTTCAACTATCTAGATTACTAGCTACCCCCATTCTCCCAAATTGAAGAGTTTGGATGCAAAACGACCAGCCCAGAAATGAAGTATATAGTAGGCCTACTTTTTGTAAAGACACCCTGCCAACATTGAATTATGGGGTCAATTATTTTACTTTGGTAACAGAGTGTATATACTAAGTAGGTCCTAATGATATGAAAAATGGCCGTGACTATTGACAGTTTGAATTGTCAATAACAGAATAAAATTCCCTTATTGACAGTTTGAACTGTCAATACCGGGATATAATTCCCTTATTGACAGTTCAAACTGTCAATAAGGAAAAAAAGACTCTCTTATTGACACTTCAAAAAAGGAAGTGTCAATAAGAAAAAACGAATCTCTTATTGCCAGTGTGAACTGTCAATAAGGGAATAATATCCTGGTATTGACAGTTTGAACTGTCAGTAAGAGAAAAATATCCCACTTTTGACAGTTTGAACTGTCAATAAGAGAAAAATATTCCACTATTGACAGTTTGCACTGTCAATAGCCGGCCCACCTTGATTTAGCTATTGACAGTTCAAACTGTCAATAGTGGAAAACTTTCCCCTTATTGACAGTTCAAACTGTCAATAGTGGGATATTTTTCTCTTATTGACAGTTCAAACTGTCAGTAGTGGTAAATTATACCGTTATTGACAGTTCTTCACCGAACTGTCAATAGTGGGAATTTCCTCTCTTATTGACAGTTCCTTATAATTACTGTCATAACCCTGAGAGGGATTTTGGTATAAAGTTCGATTTTGGTATAAAGTTCGATTTTGGTGTAAAGTTCGATTTTGGTGTAAAGTTCGATTTTGGTGTAAAGTTCGATTTTGGTGTAAAGTTCGATTTTGGTGTAAAGTGTGTTTGCGGTGTAAAGTTTGTTTTTGGTGGAAAGTTCGACTTTAGTGGGGAGTTCCATTTTGATAGAAAATTCGATTTTGGAGGAAAAATCTATTGTAGTGGAAAACCGATTTTTTGTGCATAACCGATTTTCAGTGCAAAACTCGATTTCAGGGGCAAAACTTATTTCGAGGGTAAAACCGATTTTGGGGGCAAAACCGATTTTCAGTGCAACCCCGATTTTGGGGGCAAAACCGATTTGGGTCCAAAACCGATTTTGGAGGCATTACCAATTTTGGGGCAAAACCGATTATGGGCCAAAACCGATTTGCTAAGAAAAACTACTTTTTGACTCCAATGTCAGTGGGAACTGTCAATAAGACAGAAATATTCCACTATTGACAGTTCGCATGAGGAACTGTCAATAACAGGAATAATTTCCACTGTTGACAGTGTGAACTGTCAATAACAGAAATGTTTTCCACTATTGACAGTTCAAACTGTCAATAGCGTTTTTGATGAAGGCCGGTTAATCTTAGAAAAATCGTTTTGAGGACTATAATTATTTTACTCTTCCTAATCTTATTTTCTTCCGATTTTTGTCCAACTTTTTAGAATGGCGCTTACATCGTTTTTCATCCAAACTTATTTGTTTAATAGAACATTGAAAACAGTAAGTGTGCATGGGTATGTATATCGGCTGATCATGCAGTGTCTTGAATAACATATGCTGTTGTCCCTGGTTTTAACTCCGAAATATTAAGGCATGATTGATATGTGCTTTTGTCATTGGTGTAGCTAAGCTAGAGTGGGTGTTACCTCTCCCTGGTCCATAATTTAATGTTGGCAATACTCTGATTATACATGTATTCCATGCAGCCACACACCCTTTTAAGCCAATGAAGTCTCTGACCACCTGCCTCATAATCCATTGCTAGCTCTACACCCTTCTTCTACTGCACTACATGTACTCCTTGTAACAATAATCAATATGCAGTGTGCAAGAGTATAAATGCACGGATTTGTATTGCTACACAGAACCAACGAAATGGATTTAAGTGGGAAGTTTGAAGGACTCAGCTTGAGAATCAGTCAATACTCCTCCAAAGCATAATCCCCGTAGATGTTCAGGCCATGAAACCCTTCACAATGCCAACCCCATCTGTTGCTGAATCCCCATCACCCTCGCCTATTTAACACTGTGAATCCACTCTCTCCATTTTTCTACATTTCCTTCTGCACTCTCTCAATGCCAGCCCCTTCTCTATCATTCCCCTGTTCACCGTCACAATACCAGCCACCTCTCTCCCTGCTTCTAGACCTAATATAATGTGGGCAGCTGAGGAGAAAGGTATATCCGGGAGGGATTTTTAGTACTGGGGTTTGGCCACTAAGGGGGCATCACAATTACCACAAATGTGAAAATGGGCCAAAATTTGCTCAAGGTAATTCTTTACATAGAAACCATGGTTTTCTCCAAAACTTTCTATTTCTGGTAATCCTTCGATATTTGGAACGTAAATGGAACGTTTTAAATCCAATATGAGGCCTAAATAAGGCTTTCTTCCTAAAAACTTGTTGCCATGCCAACCACAATTTCCTCCCAAATAGAAAAAGAATGAATTCCAATCGATAGAAAAATTCATAGGGATTATTACACTGATAACAGAATGCAAATATCATTTCTATATCCAGATTTATGATAGAAAATATGAAAATTAGTGGTTAGATAATGAGTGAAATTTTGCAAAATCAGGATAGTTAGATATAGGAATACAACAAGAGATAAAGCCTATTGGCTGTTTTGCAAGGGTAGCACCATCCCAGATTCATTAAGCAATTTCTCAAAAACTGAAAGTGATATCTCCATCTATGATTCCTCTTTTGAAAGCTTATGACTTCAATTTTAAAACATACATTTCACCTCGGAAGGCCCTACAATTAATCTGTCCACCTATCACAATTTCAACTCCTTCTCTTCCTGCCTATAGACACTCCTTTCCACCTTTACAGTGCAAACCCCTTCTCTACCTGCCTCTCAATATTACTCTCCACATTCACAATGCATACCCCTGCTGTCCCTGCTTTACCCATTCTCCGAGCTGCACCCTAACAATGAACGGGTCTTCACGCAAACCTATGCCTCTCTATATCATTTTCTTTACTACTACAGTATGAGTGATGAATAGTTTTATAACTTTGTTCGCAAAGATTGATACAATTATGAGAAACACATGTACTGTGTACATGTACATCAAAATACCTGTCAAGGAGATGGAAATTAGGTATACGTTTCAGTATTTATTCTAGGTTGAAGATAGGATTAAACCACAAGTTCTTACTACATGTTTACACGGGCACTTTTCAGAAAACGTATAGTTCATTGCTTTCTAGTTCTCTTTCGGAAACAAATTATTTTTCATTCAATTATTTCCTTACAACTTGTACTTGGTCCATCAGAAAATTATTAATCTTTTTTTCCTGAATAAGGATATCCAATTTCTTAATTAAAGAATAAATAACTGTGAAGTGTTTGAAGTTGCAATACTTTTTATTATCTGGCATACACACATGTTCTTAGTCGATCGTACTTATTGGGATAATTATTTTCTTGTTATAGGACTGATTATTGGTGAAGTGAGAATTATTTCTGGCTTGGGCCCTGGTTCGGGACTAGTATTGGTTGCAAATGACACTAGTTAAACTCTGGTATCTTTGCAAGACAAAGAAATACAGAACTTTGATGTTCTCTGTGTGTCAGCAACAGGAATGAGCCCGCCCAACAAACCTTATTAAATTAGCTTGGTTGTCTTTTTGTCAAGTAATATCTATAGCATGTCCTAAATCAACACGAACCCTTTATATGCATGATCAAGGCTACGTGGGCAGGGTGACACAGGTTACAAAAGGAGCGTGGGTAGAACGCACACAATGTGTTACCAGTAATGAAAGGATGGCAAACCAATATAAAACGAATCACATATGCAGGAATATATCAACGATTTTTTTAAAATCATTTTTCATGTAACTTCTGATGGGAATCATTACAGTAGCAGAACACAGGTAAACTTATCATGGATCTAACAGGATGGTACAAACTGCAGGGCTTTGGAATTGTAGTATCAGAAATACACGTACTATGTTTATCAGGCTTAATGTCTGTATGGATCAACTGCAATGGCCGGAGTGCATATAAACACGTACAACCTACGTCTATATCAATCACAAATTGGTGTGTTCCACATACAAATAACATATCATTAAAAAAAGTATATGCCGTCTATCATTACTTATGATTAAAGTCTAAGTTAATATCATACGTTATCAGTGGTAATGGTGTTCATACGGTTGCCATTATATACTAATTGTCATTACTTATCATTGCCATTATATTCTAAGTGTCATTACTCATCATTAAATTGTAGGTATACAGTTGATACATGTGCATTGCCTCTGGTACTTCCCTCTGAACTGAACCGGCAATTTTAGCGCTCCCTTGGTATGCCAGGTGTGACATGTAATCATTTTGTTCTAATTTGCTGTTCACTCATTGGCTGAATCGATGTTAAGCAGGTCAACCTCTATGTATTCATTCTCCTGTGGGGATCCCAAAACGGATTCTAGTGTTTCTGATCCATACACAAATACATTGATTGAAAAACTGATTTCTATAAATTTCCAAACGGCCAGTGATCCAGCACAGACTGTGTGGTTGGTGGGTTCTGGTGTTTCACTTTATTAAAAGATTCATCAGGTAGGCATTCAGGAGTTTGAGGCTAGGTCACAGTTGGAATAAAATGAATTGAAACAGCCTGCAGCTTCATAGATAGTTGGATGAATGATTAGCAGTATTCTGTCTGCATGCATACTGGTACTACCAACTACTTTGATTACTGGAGGGAGAAAATTGAACGCTTAGATTATATAAAACAGGAATTTACTACAATTTAGGATGCTTGACTAACGTTGCTACCTTTCTCGTAGATGTAAAACTGATTGGAAATAAACACCAACATGCTGCTGAACGCAAAATGTACGCGTTCTGGTTTAATATAGACGGAAATACAACTCTCTATGGCATAGCCATGATAAACTGCTCTACTAAACTACTTACTTTGCGTTGCCCTCATGTTAGGTTTGCTATCATTCACCACTAACGTTGGACCAGTAGAATACCTCTTCTCTGCACAAATCATGCATATACCACGTGCTATAATCAGGACTGAGTAACACCACCAGCTTGTAAGACTTACAGTTCTGTGAGCCAACTATTTACTCTATACATTGGACAGCTTGTATCTGATGGATCAGTAGAACGCGTCTGTTGGTAATAACTCCGGGTAATAACTATAGCCATTTGTCCATTCACTTGTTTTGGAGAACATGCCTGAAGCATATTGTCTGCACAGTCATTCATAGCATTTTTACTAATAGTACTATGCTCAAAACAGACCTAAAAATATCAAATATTTCTTTTATTTGTCTCATCAATTAGAATCGTAGCATATAACCTTATCAAGGTTTGGCCTGATTTGAAAGCCCTGTGGGGCCTTCAGCCCACAAAGTTTCCTTCAGCCCAAAAAAGAGTACCATTTTGTTGGCTTACACCTAAGCTTTAGTCCATAAAGGTGGCAAACTTTTATATGAGGTTGAAAACATTATTTTGGCATAGCATAACATATTTTGTTAGTTAGGCAGGATTTGTGAGCTAAACGCAAGTTGATTTAAGGAGTTAGATTGTTATGTGATACCAGTATTATATGTTTTTGTGGATGGAAGGCATCTCTGTTTTGTGGCCTGAAGGCTTTTGTGGGGCGAAGGCGTTGGCCTGAAGGCATTATTTTTGTGGGCTGAAGGCTTTTGTGCTTTAATCATCGCCACTTTTCTGGGCTGGAGGCTTGGTGTGAGCCTTTACCTAACAAAATGGTACTGAAGGCCCCACAAGCCCTTATAATGCAAAGACACAAAGGGCATAGATCTACGCCTCAGAGTCTTTTCTACCACTGAATGGCTGCCTGAGATTTAGCAAAGCCGACGTAATTCCTGCTAGAATACCACCGTAAAGACCTCTCCATTCACTTTTGACCAAACCACACCCAGATATCAATCTCACTTACGCCTTGTTAAGTTCCAAGCCAGAGGTCAATGTGCCAGTGACGGCCGCCATTTGCATGGAGAGTCACGTATGCCTTGCGCATGCGCCTGAGTGGCTTGTCATGTCCGGTCTGGCGCCCCTCAGAGTCACGGGGTCGTTTTCCGCTGCTGCTTGGTCTTTCGGGTCATTTTAAACAAACATAACGTTGGCTACTGGCAGTTTGGCCTCTGACCCATGTCGCTCCTGTAAGCCCATCGTCAATTGATGGAGAAGCCGGATGACCGTTGTGATCTTGGGATGTCTGGGCATCTTTCCCCTCTCCCCGGCAACTCCCATGTGCAGGACCTCAGACGGGTAAAACCAACAAAATTACAAGAGCCCCCTTAAGACAAGACCTATTTCTTAAAATCGAAATGGGACACATAATTCCTTAAAATGGACAAGTGACACAGCAAACTTCCCATCTGGAGCCGTATTTGATGTGGGCATACAATGAACACACAGATGTGGTATGAATTAGGTCACCGTTTATTAGTATTCAAAATTAGTTTTTATTTTTCTTAAAAACTAAAAAGTTGTTTCTTACACGCACCATAAAAATTGGGATTTTTGGGAAAACTCTTTTTTTTTTAAATGTTTTATGAAAAATCTGTTACATCTTGGCATATTTGGTATCAAAGCTTAGGAATAATTTGCATTATAACAAATTTTGCCGATCAATAAACTCATAAAATATAGTAATAAATTACTTAAATATGAAAATTCTGCACGAAAACTTTTTTTTTTTGCCATATATTTCAGCCCCCAGTAAAAAAAAAGAAAGAAAAAAGGGCCCCGACACAACTCTCATTGCCAGTTGATGAGAGACAACTTTTCTTTTTGAGGGGCCTTAATTATTGATTGCCATATAATGTGCATAGTCTTACAGTAAGCAAAGTTCCTACTGAATAAAAACCCTGACTCAACCAGAAAAAAGCTACAATACCAAAGGAAAAAGTACAAAGCCAAATAAAGAGAAGTAGCTTCCCCCTATCCCAGACCACAACTGCACAACTTATACCCCCACACTTACCCTACCCCTATTTTACCTCACATATACCTTAGAGTGACCCCTATGTAAGACCTCCATACCCTCGCACCTCACCCTCTCTTTCCCTTAATCAACTTGTGAACTCACCTCTGAACTCCCCATAGGCACTCTCCGCTTACATTTCACATGACTTTAAGGATACTGTAAACGTACATATAACATATTTTCGCGATTTTTGCGATTTGAAAAAATCCACGAAAATCTGTACATAGCAAATATTTATACAGTATCGAATTAAAGTCTCATATTTCGGAAATCCACGAATCTAAATCTGCGCGAAATTGTACTCATTAGCAAATCCGCAAATAGTTATACCGGCGGAAATATCTACGTTATATATAGTACAAATGTATTTTGTAGACTTTTTTCAACCGAATCCATCACAAGTATGTCTATCTTGAATTACTGATCAATAATGTCCGGTTCATCGTTTCACTTTAATTCACTAATTTTCATGAAAAGTTAGAACCAGGACATAGTGGAAAGGGTCTGTTTTCAAACAATAGGGAATACAATGGTATGGAAATAGCAATATATTGATGAAGAAACATGTCAATGTATATTTATGAATTTATATCAAAATACGATGTTTGTAAATTTTGGCTCACAGTTTGAAATTATAATAAACCCAGATTTATGTTTCGTGTTGCATTTTTGCGAAAAGTCAACCGAATTCAAAACCGAACTTTTTGGTTTAGGCAGAAAATCTTTCCTCCAGGGGGTGGGCACGCTGAGGTTAGTTTATATATTTTTTAAAGGGCCCTCTAAGACACGAGGCCCGTCTACATCATATGTACGTCATCCGTACGGCATTGTACGTCATATTTGTGTCATTTATAATTACCTCATATTTAGCCCATGAAGTGTGTACGTCATGGTAGGTCATGGTACATCATGGTACGTCATACTGGTGCTATCTGCAAACTCAAAGGCTGTCAATATTGCGTATGAATGTTGCAATAAAAAACAGCAGATTTTGTGTCATGCCTGCTCTCTCCATTCTAAAGGCATCAGCTCCTACATTAGAAAATGTGTTCACTCTGTTAATAACTAGCCTTTCATCTCATTAGTGTATGATTTCTGGTGTAGCAGCGAGGCTGTTATTATAGTTCTTTTGGATATCAAAAAAGTATATATGCCTTAAGGGTCGACTTTCTACTTTTCAATGGAGAATCCAATTAGGTCCAAGTCTGTTACTGAATATATGGCAAGAGAGAATAATGTTAGGGTTGCAGACGATTTTAATGATGCTTAGTAGAGCTGTGTGGGCATTCACAATTTACTACAGTCGTACATCATTAAAATGGTCCATTTGCGAGGCTTCTGCTGTCGCTTCCATAATGTGAAGTGTGACAGGAGGGTGTATAGTCATGGATTGTTGACAGGGAACTCATTTAGTAAAACATTTATTACATATGGCCACACCATTTTTTAAAAATATTTTCCCCGGTCAATGACTTCTGTAAACGGAAAAAGTGGAGCGAAGCAAAGGGACTTTTACACAGTGTCTGACAAAAGAATTCTTAGTAAACTCGCAACAAAAATTAAGGGTTGATCTACTGGAGTCAAGAGACTAAAATAATATGTAAAATAAAAATATCCGTTTCTGAATATATTAGAAGCGCGAAATCCATTGACCAACATAGCATAATAACTTGAGTTTAAACCCCTTTAGTCATTGCTTAAAGCTGCATACGAGGTGCTTAAGGTATAGGAGCCACACCTTGTCAGCAGCTTTAAACCATCGTGTTCGGTCTGGCCCATCACACCATTGAACACTCCAAAGTCTTTGATACAGGAAACTTCTTTCATGTCTATAATTCAAAGCAGCGCGGGAAGGCTTCAGCTTATTATAATATCCTCATTATATTCATGTACGAGTGCGCATGCGCAATTGAAGGCTCACTTCTGTGAAGAGGACGAATTATACCATTACATAATAATGAGAGCCCTGAGCCAGGCTTAATATGGTACATATCACCCACAAAGAAAATCTACCGAAGTAATGCAACTTTATTTATGTTGTGATTACTCATACAAATGGAAGAAAAAGGGATGAGAAAGGATCGATCAGACACATACCATGAGTCGGACACTTCACTTTGAGTTGAGTTGAGTTGAAACATTTGGCAAAAAATTATCACATTGTACAGAGCGTTCTTCTATTAAATACCAAGAGAAAGAGATAGACACAATAGGATAATATACATGTATTATAGTCAAGTATGGCATTGTTTGTTCATTGGACCATAATAGGGTCTAGCGGGACAAGGTCTCTGTCAGTTAACGAGGTTAAAGAATGCCCGTTTGATGACTTTCTGTCGTTGTTCTGGGTTCAATTTGTCTCAGAGTCTCGTGCTCTCGTGAAGAGGGCTTTTGAAGTACACAGCCTTGTGATGTCTTGACACCTTTAGCGGGATGGACGACCTGTGTACCATCAGTTTGAACATCCAGGCCAAGAGCTGACGAGTACGCTTTGGTTGCAGTTACTCATTATACTTTTATTCATAGAGAGCTTAGCACATATTAACAAACACAAATTCAAGTATCCTATTCATGTGAATGTATCCTAGATCTGCCATTGAGTACTTCCCGACCGTACTGTACTACACTGTAAATAGTTAGTGTATAGTACAAAGTTGACTCTACTGTAGGATGCATGGATTTACAGTAGAATCTACTGTTTACCTACAAACAATTGTACACCTACAGTAGAATCTAATGTACACCTATATGAAAATGGCAACCACATTTTCACAGTGTATACTGGTCAATTGATTATTATACAGATTTCAACCAAGAAGGAAAACGTACTTTCTCTCTATGTTTCATCTTAGCAGTGCCATAGCGGGCCAATGTGTATAGTAAAAAGGGCCCCCTGAAAGCCAAGATTTTGCGTTTGCATTGGAAACAATACGCTATGGCAATCCCGGGGGGGGGGGGATACTCAGATCTGAAATGACTACCCACCTCCAAACGCCCCACAGAAGCAGTAGCGGTGGATCTCAAAATTAGGGGGCGGTGACTCGCAGCACCCTTAAATATAGGGGACGGTAACTCTAGAGAAGGGGCAATTATTAGGGTATAAATGGTAAAATGCAGAGAGAACAACTATTATCCATGTGTACTCTGCTAATTTCATCAGAAAATAAAGGTTGAATTTCATGGGTCCCTGAAATAACAGGGACGGTGGCTGATCTGTAAGGAGTCCGAGGGCGGTCACCTGCATTAATGAGGGCGGTGGTTTGGCAACCCCTGTTTTTAGGCGGGCGGTAGTTTGGCAGTCGGCGGTTACCGTCATAGAGGGAGTAGCCCCCCGGGATGGCAGTGCGCCTCCAGAAAGTACTGGCAGTCCTAAGGATAAGGGGTTATAATGATGTTGGTGCGAATTTAAACTTTAAAAGGACGGATTTCAAAGGGCTGGATCAACGAGACCTCTATATATAATTTATTATTAATACACTACTGCAAGATGCTGTTCGGCTCTAAGTCATTAGTAGCGACGAATAAATGCTTATCTAATACAACATAACCTGTCCGAATCGGCTTTATTTCATTGGCTCATCATTGGTAGCTTATCAAGTGATGTACATTGTTCTAATTATGAATGATTTGAACACGTGTCGCCAAGTGATATGCACACATGACAAAATTATCTGCATTCCACATCAGAAATATTGCTCTACAGTGTCAAATCCAATGCTTCCTTTCCTATATATATAATGATTATAATTATTTGATTTCCCAATGATGCTCAATGCACTGGCGGAAGTACAGCACTCTACTGAATTACTGATAGCGTTCGCTAATTCGGAAGGGCTGATCCTTCTCACTTCTTTATTCATATAATCAGTGGGGGACTCCATTGTGTCATGAATTGTTGGGCCATTTACCAATACATAAGTGCCCCCTCATTGTAGGACTAACATAAAGAGAGTACCATCTTGGTACCGAGAGGACTAGCCTAATGATGGTGTCATCAGTCCTACATTACAAGGCAGTGATTGTCTGGATGGCTTGGCGCAAACCATCAACATTAATACCCCTTTCCGGTTCCCTCATTCACCCTCTAAGAGACAAAAGCGCAGTGCTCCCGTCCTCGCTATTCACCCACTGTACTGCTTATTGAGTGACCAATTTTGCTTTAAGCTGGTTCAGAGCTACATCCTCTCCAGGCCAGATATTTTGGCTGAACTGCTGACTGAATAAAAGGTACCTGTTTACCACCTCCTCTAGACATTAATTGCCCCACCCCCTCGGGGGAACGGAGCCTTCCTATTACAAAGGGACTCCCCTTAAAGGATTCCTACACCTTCAGTGCTGTCAATTATTTGCCGCAAGTTCTAAATTGTCAATAGTCAATAACCCTGCCTTTCCTCATTATCCTCTCCTTCTCTAGTCCCCCATGTCCCTCCATGTCCCGCATTTATTAGTCATATTATTTTTATTTTGGCATTGGCTCTAAATTCCGATGTGTGCTTGTACAAACAAGAGTTTGGATCTTAACATGTACCAGGTAACAAACAACCCTAGACATTTTAACTGCACTCAGGCCACAAGAGAATGGTATGTTTCAAGTTCTCCAACCTTACATAGCAAAATAAGGCCGACCCTAAAATTGTAATCCAAATTTGAATAAAACTATAATTATTGCCCATTTTCATGAGCTATCGATTCTAACAGTTGGTGCACGAATCAAGACCACACATCCAACTATTACATGGCTAGTCACTAATATAAATTGTTGAGGCCTTTCAGAATTATTATTCAATTTACTCCTTTCAATGAGGACAATAATGTTGTTGTGATATTGGACTCAAAATGTAATTACTCATTTTTCTGGGTCCCATAATGCTCTTAAAATAGCCTATTTGGGGTGTTACCATCTGAATGAATTCAAGAACAATGTTTTGCCCTAGATTGCAAAGGTTGAGGTTGCAGGAACATATAATATGTAGTCACTGGATTAATCTTTCGTAATGCTTTTTCATGAGAAGGATTACTGTCACAGTAATGCAGGCCGCCCTATATATATACTGGCAGCACTTTCATTCAGGGGGCCAGCCTGGTTTAACTGTAAGGCCTTTTTAGCAGAACTGCTGTTTATCCAGGCTGGTTGCACACTGCCCTGACACAAACAGCCTGTTATACCAGCCTGGTGTGATATGCAATAGTCTGCCATCCATTCCCCTAATTAGACAAAATCTGCAATATACTAGGCTATGTAAGAAACTTTCACCAATAACATGCTATTCCTGTTTTATCCTGAATTAACAGTGATGATCTCCATCCTGTCTAAATACTTACCAAGTTCCTTCAGCTCTGTTCTTTTTGCAAGTCTGGTGTGTGTAATTAAAGCAGCCACACTCCTGAGACACATAGTAGAAGCTGGATATTAAGAGCTCCCAAGACAGCTTATCCTCCACCTCCCCCCTCCATGATGGAAACCATTCCTGGAGATATGTCACGCTCGCTGGCCCTCTAAGGACTGTTTCCTTCCCACTAGCATCACTCATCTAATCCCCAAACCATCCATCCTCTACTCGAAGACAGATAATGATGTTGTATCCCCACAAAGCGGTTCTTATAATATTCCCATCTTGCCTTTTTTCTATCTAAGTGTCCCCAGTCGATGGAGCGCGCTTCATTTATGTTTCTGTGTTGCTGCATGGAGATGATGCTTTTAACCATGTATTGCTACTGCTGTGGATGCAGCAATGTACAGCAGAAAACACAGTGCAGAAAACAAACAACACATGGAAATTGGCCGCATAGCTCTGTGCGTCAGCATGTAAATACACATAGAGTGGTCTTTTGCAGAACACATTTAGGGTAGATTCACCATGAGTCAGACACACACCCCGAGACGGACTGTGAAATTTGAAGTTATTCATGCACCATGCCGCCGCTAGGGTTTGTTATTTGGATAGAATAACACCAACCTTTATATACAAAACAAAGAGCTTAAAATGCTTGAAAAAAACACAAAATCTGATTCCGTCTCAAGCTATGTGTGTGACTCTAGGTTAATCTACCCTAAGTGCGTTTGTTAGGATAGATAGTTTCAAAACTGCAAGAGTCTCAAAAAGTCTCTGATAGTCTCAAAAACTCAAAACTCAAAAAAGAGAACAAATGAAAAATAATAAATTTGTTTACATGAAATAAATATCGTAAATATACAAAAGGTGCACACATAAACAGGCATATACAAAAATACACAATACAATAACACAATGCACATTTAGACTAGGAACATCTGACATTAATGTGATAGCTATATAACTTGTAAGATGATTATATATAATATTTCCAATGCTTGGCTAATTTAGATAGCTGATCCCACTTATATAGAAGGCTAGGCGTGAAATTGGCTGAAAGAATGAAAAAATACCCTTTGCACAAAAGCTCTCACATATTTCGCCAAATGGTTGAGAATCACTCACAGCTAGGCATTTTGTTTGTGCACTCCGCGTATGTACATTGTCATAGCAACATCATTTTATGCACCCTGTATGTTTCCTCCATTAGAAGGTGGCATCTATTGGGAAATTAGGCAGATAAGGGATGAAGTAGAATATTAAAGTATGATGTCGTCATATTGCTTGATTTGACCCGGATATTTATCTGTTTAAAGCGACTAGCCAAGATTTGATTGAAAGCCTGCTTAACCCTTAGGGGCCCAGAACTATTTGACCAAAGTCAGATATATCTGCAGCATAATTAGTATACCCTATGTAAATCTACAACAGTGGAATTTCTTGTCTGGACATAGGGTTTATATTACGTTTCCTGAAAGCTGTTGCAGTAACCTTTCTCATGATAAACCCCCTGTATGAAAAAAATGATAATTTCGGTAACCATAGCATCCAGAAATGTTCCATTTGCTAGATTTAACTAATTTTGCCTTAGATTGCCTGTACTTTGGGCAATGGAGGAACCTTCTATTCTGTTGCCATGGCAATAATGGAATTCTTACATCACATCCCCAAAATGGGAATGATATATGTGAACAGTTTTAACGAAATGGGTCGGAAGTCGCATATTGAAAATGTTGTGATATTACCATATTCGTGTACAGCTCATCAAGAGCTTTCATTTGGTATGTGACATGTAACATGTTGGCTATTTTTGACCCCATGGTGGTGTTTTTGATACTCTTTTGTTGGATTAAATGGAAATTAATTAAAATGAGATAATTAACATCTAAATTAGATATTATCTATGTTATACAATATACTATATTATACTATATTATAAATTCTTTGACCATCATTTTGGGAATAATGGGAGTTGAAAACTGGTTTGTACCTTATTCTTTCATGAGATAACTACCGTAGTGGCTTGAATAAGCGCACCTGCGCTTATTAATTTCGATGGTACCATCAGACCATTTACCTTGCGCCTATACAAGACCTGCGCTCATTCAAGATCCAAAAATGGCCTAAATTTTCATTTCAATACCCTAATTTACCCTGCGCTTATTCAAGACCTGCGCTTATTTGAGACCCCTGCGCTTATTCAAGGCACAATGGTATTCATATGTTAGAAAAATGTCAAAAACTCATTTTTTTCAAAAATAATATTTTTTACACCCTATAATACTTAAAGAAGCCATATCTAGGCTCTTTAAAGTGTGACTTTCGACCCGTTTCGTTAAAACGGGTCATATATAACCTTTTGACATCAGTTACATAATTTGATGTACATTTTCTAAATTGCATGAAAAAATAGATGATAATAACTAAGATGACAACTAATAGTATTATGATGTGAGGAGAATACTCAACCACAGCCAGTGGGAAAACTTGAAATTGGAAATATTTATTATAATTCTCCTACTTTAATTGCTCTAAAGCTGGTTTCATCTATCGGATAACAAATGTAATCCCATGTATGAACAGCTGAGGTCACCCAGGAGACATTGGTATGTCTCACAGGTGTCTAGACTTAATATTTATGTGATATAACCATGTAGGACTTAAGATAATTATGTGCAAAATAAGCCAATTCACGCCATTTTCACGCCACTGGGCCTCTAAGGGCTTGATTATCTGGCTGGAAGCTGTTTCCGGGTTTGTAATTTGTGATTTTGTAAGGAAAAACATATCATACCTTGAAGAAATCCTGCTTTGTAGAAGCCTGTCTTTACACAGTGTGTCATTATAGTAACCCATGTTAAATCCAACTTAATATATCCACTGCTGTGTCAGTGCTGACAGAGAAAAGAAGTAGAATCACTGTGACTCCCGATCTGATCACTGAGGCCATGAGGTAACTTTCCCCAGGACTCTAAAGTTACTCCCTAACATTAGCAGCACTCTATAATAACTCTATAATGACTCCTGTTCTGAGACTCCCAAATGATTGGGAGTCACTTTAGAGTCCTGGGGAGAGTTACCTCAGTGATCAAGTCCAGACTCCCATTTGGAAGTCACCACGATTCTACTTCTTTTCACAGTGCTGCCAGAGCCTGATCTGCTGATGTATTGTATAGGTATAGGAATGAGTTGTACAAACAGTTGGGTGTGTTGCAGGTGTATGATGGGTGTTTTCCATTTGATTAGAACTATAGCCGTTGAATTCATACTGATACATTTTGGTATGATTGATGAAGTGAATTTTTGAATTGTAAACGTGTTATTATTCATCAAATGATTTTCTAAATAACATCTGTATTCAATGTACAAGACGTAACACCAATGATGCAAGTAATCATATAGAATGCTACGGCATGCATGTAGCCCACAGTTGGGCCTAAGTGTGCTTTGCTGAGTAAATAAATTATGCTATTCCAAACAATAATGCTTAACACTAGCTTTGTATGGCATGTAAATAAATAATCAATTAATAGTTACACCAGTATACAATGTGGAGAAGTTCCTGCGCTCCTACAGCACCATGATAGTTTAAAATGAGTGTGAGGGCTTATAACATTCCATGTCATGTACAGCAGTTGTATCCAATTATGATAATATATGATTAATATCAGCATGTCAGGTACATGAACTGCATTAATGTGGCAGGTTAAACTAAGATTAGCACAGCTTGACGAGCAGTGAGCTTGCTTTGTATCTGGATGACAGGTGCTGTAACTCGGGGGGCAGTCAGGATGTAAGACAGTGACAAAGGGATTTTGTTAAATTAGGTTGGGCAGTGTTTTAGGCATTTGACCTCACATAGCGCGCTTACAGTCACTTTTGCTACGCATTTAAAACTCTCCCTGTTTTTATCAAGATGGTAGTCCCGTGGCAGTTTGTTCCACGGGTCTTTACCTCGATAAAGAGGGCTTTTTGGTAGCTTAGTTTGACATCTTTTGGATAAATAAGTTCTGCAGTACCAGCAGATCTGGTGATTATACCTCCTACTATGGGTATCCTGAATTTGAGACCCTTTTCCTCATGCAAGTGTCTCCCTGAGTATAGAAATTATGCATTAAGGTTAGTAGATGCATGTCAAATCTAACATCCAGGTAATGAACACCACACTCGTTATAAATTAAGTCCCGCAACCGGATGCCTGAAATTGGTTATTGAACATGTGTGTAAGCACCTGTTTTGGACATGTTACAATTTTTTAGTATTGTTCAGAGTGAGACCATTATAGATAAAGGCACAGTAGTCTATGACAGGTAATATTGTTTGTCCCCGGTCCCCCTAGACGCGCGGAAGCTATACTGATACTGTTGCAATTTTTTATTAGCCTCAAGCCAGGTATATATCCGGTTGTATATTATGCGCTCCATAATCTTGCTAGGGATTGGTAGGACCAGGACTGAGGGAAGGACGCCTGTTCTAGGCAAGTGTTAATGAGATTTGTTAACTTAGGTGCTAACATGAGCATTGTATCCTTTAGCACCCTGGTGGATATGTGATCAAGGCCACTGGATTTATGAATTTTGATATCTCTAATTATGGGCATGATTTCTGCATAGGTCACCTCCTCCCCACTTAGTGAGGTAGGTGGAGTTTGTCCATAGGAGGAGGATGTCTAGCATTTATTTCAACAACTGTTCTACTGCCTAGGGCATTGAACAGGTCTGCGCCTATAGTAGAAAAGTACTCATACATGTAGGTGGGTACCTAATGTCCTGAAACAGTGACACCTGTCTGATGATGTTCTAGAGCATTTTTGGCATTATTACTTTTAGAATTACCTAAGAGGGTGTTTAATTCCGGCCACAATTTGGTTTGGTTGCCAGAGAGTTCATCCAGTTTTCCCTTCAATTGTTATTCTTTGCTGCATTTGATTGGATATTAATATCATTTCTAAGGGATCGTGCCTGTTTAAGGAGATGTGCATTATATGCCTTATTTTTACAGTATTTATACATAACCTGATTACACTCATAAATTAGTTCAAAAATATCTTTGTTTAACCAAGGTTTATTATAATCTTTGAAAACCATCTTTCTTATTGAACAGTGGATGTCTAAATATTCTGTAATAAGTTCTAACATCATGGACCATTTAACATCAACATCAGTTTCTGCATAATAGCTGTCCCAATTCATATTTAGAAGATAGTCTTCAAAGTATTTTCTATTGTAATTACGGTATGAACGACCAATCATGCTTCTAATAACAGGTTTGACTTTGTAGAGCTTACATGTAATATATGTTGGCAAGTGATCACTATAATAAAAAGGAAGCGTTCCAGCATTTGATACAATGTTACATGACGAGGCCATTAAGTCAATACAGGTTCCACCAGGGCAGTTAGGATTGGTGTTGGCTCGCGTTATTACATCATGGTCATCTAGGTCTATATTCAGATCCCCAATAACCCACAACTCTCAACCATCCAGTATGGGGCTCTTGCACATATCTAGTATGTTCTTTATGCATTGAGCACAGGTCTCATCTGGGGTCAGTAGACATGTATAACTGACAGGAGTCTATGCTTTGGTTGTGTAATATTGATAACTTGTACTTCAATATCTTTGTCAGATTTACTTAGTTCCGGAATAACGCTAAAGAATTCAGAAAGGGCATTCTTTATGTAGCAGATTAGACCACCACCAGCCTTGTCTATGACCCTATCTAGTCGTATTGTCTGGTAATTTTGGACAAGTACTTTTGTGTCGGGCAAATTAACAGTTAACCATGGCTCACTAATGCAGAACATATCAAATAATGAGACCATTTTGGTGACTCCTGACATTCTTAATAACATACTTCTAATATTTACATGTCCTAGTTTGAAGCCCCTCATAATCATAAAATCTCTTATTATAGTGGCCATGGTCTTATTTTAACCTGGCTCCGTGGTAAACTCTGTGTATGACTTGATGTATACTGGCAGTGTCAATACAATCAGAGAGGTGTCTCTTAGGACTAGGTACATATGAATGCAAGTTACAAGAAAATAGGTGGGTAATACATTAAAGAGATACAAACCCTTTAAGGCCTATACAGACCAGACATTCAGTTATTATCGCCATTAGCGAGTCAGTAAGGTACATTTAGATGTATTTTGTAGGAATGAGTTGTACAAACAGTTGGATGTGTTACAGGTGTATGATGGGTGTTTTCCATTTGATTAGAACTACAGCCGTTGAATTCATATTACTCAAGTAAGAGTATCAGCACAGGACATTGTATTCTCTTTACACTGATACATTTTAGTATGATTGATGAAGTGAATTTTCATCTTCAAATTGAAAGAATTCATTTACAAACGTTTCTAAGCCCCTCTATATAGCTACGCCTATCGAAGTATGGATACTGTCATATAATAGTGCATTAATAACATTGACATCGGCAATATCATTTCCAATCACAAAATGAAAGTTCATCTTCCTCCAACATTTCACTTATTATCAAAGTGGACTTACCATATCATATTTTGTCAACCAATGATAAACTTGGATACTACGGAGCTATGAGAGGAGTGACAGATGCTTCAAATTAGGCAAACTACTGTTGCTTGGAGACTCAAGCATTGGCGAATAGATGTCATGTAGCTCGAGCAGATACAACACGCTCAAAGCCCTTGCTTATCTATTCAATGTCAGCTGGATTTTTTAAACGGGGGATGCTGACAGTCTGCCACTTCTATAGTTGTGACAACCTGTCCTCCACACGGTGTCCAATTACCCCAACACCATACAGGTCTGATTCAACGAGCTACAAAGTGATGTATTGTTTACAAAGCTAGAGTAGTTTAGCAGTTTCTCCTGTACATAGACGAACTACTATACTATATACTATACAAATGCCTCAGAGTTGGCAAAGATATGTGGGGAGTCCTGTGAAAAAGGAAATTGACACAAATCATTTTTATTTAGTTGTTCAGTGGTTTGGACCTCGAGAAATATTCAAGACTGAATTTGTTATCCAGAAGCTATGCAATTAGATCACATCTTTATGATAAAGATATCAATGAACATTTTCATGATTGATGATTTTTCATGAAGAATGGCCATAATCTCCTATTTTCACCTGTGTTCAACAATTTTTAAGTGAAAAAAAGACCCCAGGGAATGACACCTGGATAAATCCCAAATAATGAGAGCTGATAGAAATGTTTTTTCCATCCCATATTGCTGCTCTATGTTTTCCATATGCACTCCATGGCTTCTGAAACCTTCAAAACTGGAACTAATCTGATAGAAAGATGATAGAAAAATGATCGATTTGGTGTATAATATGTATAGTCTCAACATATCTGTGTAAAAAAATGCATGCATATGTGTAAATTTCCACCATTCTTTGGGAGTCCTTAACACATGTGAATTGTCCTTGTTCATATTCAAACAAATTTACAAGGTACCCACCAGATAAAAGCCAATGTATGCCATTATGTATCACCAAACTCCAATATACATATATATTTATATGGCACTTGGTGAAAGTTAAGTATCATTTCTAAAGAATCTGCCATTCTTATGTTTCACATAATCTGAAATTGGGATTTGATGCGCTCTGAGGTGTTGCAGTCCTATTTCTGACATCATTTACATAGACAGAGGAAATTACACGTTGTATCATGAGTTCATGAATGGAGTATTGACAAGGACATAAGGATACCATTGTAGGGGCATATTATTGGTAGTCAGATGGCTTACATAAATATGGTGTCATCATTCCTAGATTATATGTTGGTGATTGTCCAGATGGCTTTCGGCCGCCCACCAACAATGATAACGCTTCCTGTTCCCTCATTGCTCTTTGTTGGGAGACAAAAGCTCTAGGCTCCAGTCCTTATCTGTTTGGGAGTATCTCCTGATGGCTGTCCGATGAGCTCCTCATTTAGTAGACAGGAATTGCTGTAAGGCAGCTTGAGAGTTGTTTCCTGCCCAAGAGAGCATTGTGCCCTACCTACTAACGGTATAAAAGGTCCATCTGCTTTATGGAAGGAAAACTACATAAATTGACGCATACAGATATTTTGCAGTGCTTCACTTCGGGGCATGATTGATCGATTTTATTGAATAAATTATTGTAGTATTTTGAAACTGTTCAAATGGACACCATAGAAATCAGAAAGTTGATCATTGTTGTGCAGTTTAAAGCTAGATTCCATTCTGTAATGGCATAAAACTATTGGACAAAATGGTGTTCATGCTGGTACCCATGACTGGACTGCTCATTATACAGAAGGGTACTTCAGGGTCAGGAGCAGCTCGTTTATATAATGCGGAACCTACAAGAGCTTCAGGAGTTTCACAATGAAAAACATTTTCGTTAGGTTGGCAGCATAAAAGTATATCAATGATGAAAAAGCGAGGCTGTGAAAATAATACTATGATAAAGTACTCAGCTCACCTGTTCTCAATAATTGGCCTAGCTGCCCAAGTAGCTGGATACATTATATTTCATAATGAGATAAACACAAGAGATCCTTCGTTCCAACCACTCCTTTATGCTTTCGAATACATTGTTCATGAGTAGGGTGGGTTGCGCTATCCACCCTGCATAAACTATGGAATTTGTCAGAAAACAAATCCGACAAATCGTGCTCTTTCCCTCATCAATTTTAGGAAGATTTATTAAGAGCTCCAAAGTTGCTAATAGACACACAGCTTTCTTTGAATAGTGCCATCAATATTTCCCTCTATCACTATTATGTCTCTATACCTCCTCTCTCCCTTCTTTCTTCCATACCTTTCATCCTAATCATTGTATCGAAACCTTCATCCTTACTCAATCTCCAAAGGTAAGCTGACTTAGCTGTAGATCTAAACCTCTGATTAGCTGTGACTATCAGCTTCCCTAGCCCCTATAGGACATACATAGAGTGGGAACAAAACGAAACAACAAATATACTAATACTGTGTAACTGACTTACACAGAACCCTACAAGTACAACTGCTCTTCAATCAACAAAAAGATACGCCATTAAGTACTTTTATGAATATGAGATCTAAATATGCTCAAATGCTAAACAACATACTTTTGTCACAATATTAAATTTGAATGATACCACTACTCTGCTAATGCATATAGGGCACTAGCAGGATGCAGTTATTCTACCTTGTGAGACCTTTAGCTGAAGCTGGTTTCTGACATGTCCTTAATCGGAGTTTTAGGGGTCATAAACCTTTCAGTTATAGCTCTCTATTGTGGGTCCTTAGGTCATCTGTTCAGATTGGGGGAGTGGTTAGGACTCTGGTCTACCAATCAATGGGTCATGAGTTCTAATCCATGTCTAGGCCTTTTTGTTCACACATAATTTTAACATGTATTTTTGGTAGGTCAAAAATTGTGATAGTATACAATTCGGTTTTAAAGGTCCTTTACACAAGATAAATATGTATAGTGTAATCTAAAATGGTCTTGAATCAGTTGTATTTGAATATTCCTCATGTCACCTGTCTGGATTGGGGGAGTGGTTAGGACACTGGCCAATCAGTCCAGGGGTAATAAGTTCAAATCCATGCCAAGGCAACATATCTTTTTTTATAGTTGGTAAGAAATAGTAATATCATTTACAAAGAAACCCCAATGCAACAATACAAAACCATTTTAGATTACACTCTAAATATCTATTCTGGTGTTAAGGATCTTTACAACCGAGTTGTATATTATCATACTTTTTGACCCACCAAAGTACATTTTAAAACTGTGTGTGAACAAAATAGCATTGACATGGATTTGAACCCATGATGCATGGATTGGTGAGCCAGAGTCCTAACCACTCCCCCAATCTGAACAGATGGCCTAAGGACCCACAATAGAGGCCTACAATTGAAAGGTTTATGACCTCTAAAACACCAAATTTCTGTCATGACAGGAACCAGCTTCAGCTAATCAGCAGGCTTCTATAGTTAGCAGAGGAAAGTGCACTGGTACCAGACAAGATGGCGCTGTACAGTGATCATCTAGCTAATGCGGAATAGGCTACCGGCACGTTAATATGAAGACTAAAAAGAAATAACAATGTGATAATCCTCACTATCAGCTGCACCTTAGCCATCAATGCGAAACCAGAAGTCTGAGACACACTAGGCATTCCTATCAAACACCTATAGCCAGATCTCTAATGCAACAAGGCCGTAGCTCTAATTCAAAAACATTTCTATCAACGCTTTTCATCTCAAGCAATCAGATGAATGGCAGTTTAAGCATCCTCTTACATGCAAGCATCCTCTTATAATGCAACCTCTAATGAGATAAGGCTTTTTCTAACTGGTTCCTCACTTCTGACACTTCTGTAAGTAATCTCTTGCCTTAACCCTTTAAGGGCCGCTTCACTATTGAGAAATTGTTCCCAACTACCGGGTCATTGCAGATGAATATGTCCTACTAAAACCGGCACTACACTACAGATAGTGCCCTGGTACTGCATATATGCAGTATCGGTTTTTGGGTACTAAAATACAATACTGCATATATGCAGTATCGGTTTTACAGTGGTACTGCATATATGCAGTATCGGCAGGGAAAGGGTTAAAGAACTAAATTTTTTGAGACTTGAGGACGTGATTAAGACAGCTATGGACCTCCAACAGATTGTCATAAAAGCTGAATAATAAGATCCCCCAAGACAATATTCCATCTGCCTCCTATTTCATATGATGATGAACACTGTATCCAAAGTATGAGATTTGTCACGAGCATTTGTCCTCTAATGACTGTTACATATCATTGCTCTCCTGGTATCACTCATACCAAAGCCATCCTACTATAAGACTGATAATGATTGTGCCCACACCACGCTCCCCTACAGAGGGCCCATTTTCATCACCATTTCTAATTACTTGTTCCATATTGAGAGGCAGGTCCATATGTGTTGTTCTGTTCTTATCTGAGACAACAAGAGTGGAACACATTAGTTAGGTGTGTAAAGCTTTTAACAGTGTTCATATCAATGGGAACGGGTCGATAGAGGACAAATATTAGTTGTTATTACTCGTTCAGCATGTCTATATCATATGCATCCTCCAGGAGAAGAGGCCCTATCTAGCTGAAGGATTGGAAATGAAGATGATAATGAAAGACAGCTAGACGTCTCATACTGGCTACACCAAAATGCCCAGTCATTTCTATCATCCACTAGGCTATTTACGGTCAAATGAAGATAGGAGATGTATCGCTCAATTGACCATATGGATCACAATCATAGACGGTGGGTATAATGTCAGCTCAAGGATGTGACACTGTAAATCAGTAATACAATACTAGTTATAGGACATTCAACCTTGTATAAGTAATCTGTCTAAGATCATTTATCTAAGAGTATCATTGCTAATTAAATTTAATGGTACCTCTCTGGACATGACTCCCACCAGAATTATGTTCATCTCCTACATGGGTATTTCCCGACATAAGCAAGCTGACACAATCTTGATATATATATTTATTTTTCTCATTATGTCTTCTGGTGCCCTTGGCCGAATTTTGAACGTTGATGGTTTATTTTCAATTTTTGAACTGTATGAAACAGTATTGGTCTATAAACCTGGAATAGTCTTGCATTGCTACTGACAATAGTCATGCCATTTATAGATAGTGGAGATAACACACTGTGTCAGGAACTGTTTAGCAATTTACAAGGACATAAGTGCCCCTCATTGTAGGGCTGAGATGAGGAGCATGTTATTGGTACTCAGAGGGCTTACAAATCATGGTGTCGTCAATCCTAGGTTATATGGTGGCAATTGTCTAAATGGCTCGGGCCGCCCACCTACAATGATCAAGCTTCCTGTTCCCTCATTGCTCTTTTCAGGGGACAAAAGCTCTAGGCTCCAGTCCTTATCTGCCGGGGAGTAGCTACTGATGGCTGCCCAATGAGCTTCTCATTGAGTAAACAGGATTTGCTGAAAGGCAGGTTCATGGATGCATCCCGTCCAAGAGAATAAAACTGCATCGAGACCTCCACTCGTCCATTTTGCAATGCCTCACTTGGGGGTATGACTCATAACTATTGTAGAAGGAGTAATTGTACTATTTAGAATGGCCTACTTTTGAAACTATTTCAATAGGTATCATAGAAAACAGAAATCAATGATATTATTTGTTCCCTGGGTGTTTTCTTTTCTCACCTAATTACAGTTAATTATTATGGAAGGCTGTTGTCCGAAGAACGTCCAGCAATAAATAACGGCTGATAAAATCTGTAGATGACCGGCAGATGACCTTATGTAGATGCCTTGGCATTGGTAAGAATAAACTATTCCTCAAACTAACAGATAGGGGATAAAGTGTTGATGCTATTTATATTCTGTTTAAGAAGAGGTTTGGTCCTTCTTCTAATTATCCCCATCCAATGAACAGTGAAAACAAGGTAATTGTATCTGTTATAAGGAGGGACATTGTACTGCTCATTATTAGGACCGCATTAACAAAATTAGGAGCAAATTTGATGTTCAGTGAAGTCCAAAACTTTTCCAAAAGTAAATGAACAATCGTAATACATTTATATGAGTTGCCAAAACTGGGCTTAGTCATTCCAGGACGTTTCATTTGGAGTTCCTTATTCACTAATATCCTTGTATTTTACTTGTGCAAACGATATTCTTCTTCTAATACTGTGTCGGTGCCGCCTCTCTTCCTTCCTTCTTCCGTGCCTTCCACTCCAATCACGTATCTAATCCTTTGTCATCCTTGCTGAATCTAGTTACCAAAGGCAAGCTGACATGACTAGAGATCCAAACTGCTAATTAGCTGTGACTATCAGTTCCCCTGACCTCTGCAGGACATGGAGGGAGGAGAAAGCAAGAGGAAACAACGGAGGTACTAATAATCTCTTGTGCTACAGACAAACACAGAACGCTACAACTTCTCTACAACCGATACCAACCTAGCTTTCTGACATGGCTCAGCCACTGTAAGCATCAACATAATAGTGTTTGGATATGAAACAAATGCAAACATCTATAATCCCTATGTACATGAAAATCAATGTCACACACTAAAATTTGAAATCCTAGAATATGATTATATTAGGTAAGCACCTACGGATTATTCTGATAGCAAATAACCATCGATTTAATTTCCCTCACTCTCAATTATGGTTTAATTGCCCAAAATCCCAAAGGACTATTTTGCAGAAGTGAATATATACCATAGTAAGTCATTAACCTCAGCAGAGGACAGGCCACCTGCAGTGTAATTCTGCCTTAATGTGATCAGATCGCAACTCCATGAAAAAAACGTTTCCATAAAAGCTCTTACATGCACCCTCATATAACTTGCACTTTCTGTCTGAGAAGCATATCTTGTGATCTTACAGTCAAACACGTTCGGAAGTGAGAGCTGAAGTAAACCAAAAACATGAGATCATTAAGGAAATACCCCTGCAGTCTACCTAGGCTTGTCAGTTTATATGAATCACTTGAAAGGAACACATTTGGCAGCCATTATCCATGACATCATACAGACTCCATTACTTACAGCTCTGTTTTCTTTTAACTTAATTTTACTCAAGACTTAAGGATCTAATTAAGACAGCTAGGTCCCTCAGGAGCATCATAAAACCGGACTACTAAGAGCTCCCAAGACAGTATTCCATCTGCCTGATGGTAATCGTGAGAACCAAACCATGATGATATGTCACGCGTCTTGGTTCTCCAGTGACTGTATCCTTGCTACTGTCATCGCTCATACCAAAGCCATCCTATGCTAAGACTGATGATGTCTGCACTATACTCTCCCCATAGGCTGTCCATCTGCAGTGCCATTTCTAATTACTTTTCCCCTGTTGAGAGGCAGGTCCATTTATGCGTTCTTCTGTTCTTACTTGAGATAGCATGTCTACCTATACCCAGTTATTACGCTAGAAGGCAAAGAGCTGGTACCTAATGGGGGGCTTAACCAGAAGGAGGCATACACATAAGTAAGATGTGTAACGCAGGACAGTATTCTGATGGGTTCAGATTGATTGGACACTCTCTCAACATATCCATCATCCTAAAAGAAGAAAGGGATAGATCACATATAGAATATATATATAAAAAGGGTGAAAAGGGAGACGGTGCTTATGGCCACCATGCACTGGGGAACATCGGCCTGAATAAGTTTAACAGATTAGAGCCCAGAGAAAAGTGGTAATAAAAATAGCTAGAACTAATATGTTGTGTACATCAATAAACAGTGGACCGCCTACAATACACCATGTAGCCGAGGCATACATATTCCATATTACCCTCACCGATTATGCAGAGCGCTATAATGCACATGACAGTCCTACACCCCTACCGACAAGCTTAATTGACAAAATGAGAAGCGAGCTGCAAGCATGTCCGACTTAGTGGCCGTCTGATCAGTTCAGCATGATCAGAGACCTTATCTCCTCAGCGCCAAGATTACAGCTGGCTAAATCTGTTCTGAGAACTAACTTCAGCTCTACTAGGCAATAAGTTGTATTAATTGCTTCTTTATTTGAAAAGATAATTCATAGAGAATTCTTTTTCAAAATAAGGACAGGGTTACGGTGAAAATAAAGTAAAGTCGATTGTTGACAGAGTTCTGATAAGACATCCTCCATAGGCATCACGGCACGAAACATCTGCTTTATGCAAATCTAAGTAACAACCAAACTAATCAGGTTTATTTTCTGCTTAAAGCTACTTAAATCGGATGGTTATAACACAGTGCAATTTGAGTTCTCTACCGTGGAAAGGCCTACTGCTACCATACTAATTGGATTAGGGATGCAGAACGGATGACTCTTTCCAACTTGGCGTCTATTTAATTGGCTCCCCGTCGTTAGATCCTCTGTTTTTCTGCCTTTATGACTCAAAGTCCCGTCTCAGGTATGATAGCCCCTACGCCAAGGTGTCATTTGAGAACATCTTGGATGCACTTTATATAGATAGGCAGCATGTACTGCGAATATGAGTGGCCCCTGCTCCTCGGCCTGCATTACTGTTTACTGTCACCCTGAAACCGAGGACCAGTGTGAGATTATTATATCACACTGGTCCTCGGTTTCAGGGTGACAGTAAATTAAGGCCCTGTGCATCACGGATAAGGAAATGGTTCCTTAGGCCTGATATACCACTGAATACCAGCATGGGGATAGACACCATTTGCCCTATCCCCCAAAGACACAAATGGTGACATTACTGACCAGGCTCATTGATCTACACTCAGGAGGTACATTGACCTTTGGCTTTAACCCTGCCTCTCCAGGGCTCTTCACCAGCCGTCCACCCTTCAACGCCCATCCATATTCCCATCATAGCCCCATGCCCACAACCTCTCCTCCCTTTGAATGGCTGGCCAATGTCCAGCCTTAGCTGTCGACTTGAACCTTCACCTGGAGCACACACGTTGTTTGCTCTACGAGATGTGTCTGTACATGTAGAGATGGCATACCACTTTCTATCTAGCCATTCTGTACAAACAATTACCTGGCCGCCGTTTAGACTGGTGTCTGTACACTTCCATCATTTTGGTAAGAAAACACGTTTTCCTCAGGCACTATTCACCTCAAAATACCAAATTAGCTGTGTTCGTCCTATGCTAGACCCCCTAACGTAGACCCTCTGCTCTAATGACATCTTAGATAATGGGTTATGCCATATTTGTATGAGCGCATCCTGTACTTGAAAAGAAAGAAAAGCTTATTGACCAAGGTTCTGTGTGTCAGAAATCTTTACCTCCTACATCAAAAGATGGTTAACATGTGAATGTACAAAAATATAACAGGTATTCATGCTCTCATTAAAATGTCTCTTATTTTGCAATGTATACATGGATCTTTGTGTTTTAGGTGATTTTATTCGTGTTACTGTTCATTCTTAAGGCTGAAATTAGCCTAAGATAAGTATTAGAGTAACGTGGATAGTGATAGACGTCTTTTAGGTAGCTTCCAGATAGTTTTCGAATTGAGTATATGTATTATCCCTGCATCATACCTGGGAATGCAAATTATTCGCCGACCAATCGTTTTTAGAAATTATGTTTTTCTTTTATGCATCGACGCATCATATATTTACCATTGCTACGGTGTTCACTTGCTGCAGAGGCCCTATTGCTGTTAAAATTGCTGATTTGTCTGGAATATATTTAATCATAGTACATAATGGGATGTCTTGGCTATCACGAATAGTACCATTGCTCTTTGGGCGCAGATATTCTAGTTCTAATCGTGTATCTTTACATCCATCGATACCCAGTGGG
The DNA here is from genome assembly GCA_947462335.1 of Harmothoe impar. NCBI lineage: Eukaryota > Metazoa > Annelida > Polychaeta > Phyllodocida > Polynoidae > Harmothoe > Harmothoe impar. The sequence continues at coordinate 63,290,740 of OX381707.1, read as the reverse complement.
CACAGAACATTGAATCAACATTGATAAATGGTTGTCAACGTCGATTCAATGTTGATTCAACATTGATTCAACATTGAACAGAATTTTGTGCCCACTGGGTATATCCCCCCTTCCTCTGGCCGTGCTGTCCATCTTAGACATCATCAATCCTTTTGTTCGATGTCAAACCATGCTACAAATATAGCGTTTATGGCTGTACACTCTCAACCTTGAACTATGTCTTCTTTCTTCATTTGGAGTGCAGTAACCACTGACTAGGTCTCCTTAAAAAGTGAAACATTGTATTTATTTGAGGAGATTGCAGTAAATTATTGACAACAGGTAACTGTAAAACCAAAACATATTATATACTTTTGTGAGATTCGCATGACTACTCCTCGGCCGTGCAGTATGGCCCATTAAGAATGGCCAAAGGTTACTTCTACCAGGAAATAAAGCTTTTTCTTTCAAGCAGCAAAAAGTATTTCTCTAACTCGTTAATAGTGGCTATAATTATGAGTATTTCAAGTAGAACCGGGATATGGCTCGTACCGACCATGTGTAGTCTAAACATTTTTATTCGACCCCCCCCCCCCCCCTTGACATTATAGAAATCTCATTAGCAACATCTCTGTTCTTTTGCTTAACATTCAGAACTGTATATTCGATTAGATGTGATTAACAAAGCCAACCTCAGACACATAGTAAATAAGCTGGATATTAAGGGCTCCCTAGACAGCATCCTACGCTTTCCTGTGTCCATGATGAAAACAACACCGGAAGATATGTCACGCTCGCTGGTCCTCCAAGGACCGTCTCTTTCCTACTGGCATCACTCATCATTTTATACCCACGCTATTCTCAGGCAGATAATGATGGTGTATCCCCATAATGTTCTTTCTGTGGTATTCTCATCACATTATTTTTTTCTAATTATGTGTCCCCAGTCCACAGGATGGTTCCTTAAAGTGTCTGTTATGACTTGAGCTGCCACTTCAACATATACCTTGTTATTACTTAAGTTGTCACAAGGAAATGTGGTAGCAATAATTGAAGACTTAGGCAGATAGGGAAACAATCCATTAAAGATCCTATAAATTGCCATGCAAAAAGATATCTGTCACAAGTAAGCATGCATTATAATGATAGCGACATCAAGTTATTCTTTGACACCTGGAAAGACATTATTCAAAAAGGTAATTTGTTGAGATATGCATATAATTATTTGACAGCTGACACCATGCTTGTAATATTTATGTACTATCTAACTGGGTGTATGATAATATCAGGTCATTGAACTTCATACTTTCCCTATAAATAAATGAAATTACTATGCAATACAATATAGGACCACTGATTGTTGGTGAAATATGAGCTTCCAATAACCAATATATAGCTGTATATGTAGGCTAAGTCAATGCTGAGGACAAGTGGATATAAAATTACACCTCCATTGACATGACGTGCGCAGATGACATTGTGGGGGGCATTAATATTGGCCTTTCAGCTGCAAATGATAACCCACACATCTGTATCATATTCACAATCATCTGTGTAAGGCTGTCTTAAAGGGGCCGATCTCTGAGAGTGGAGGAGAGTGGATCATGTAGTTCATGTAGTAGTAGTGGTCTGCACGGATCGCTAGCCACCCCTGTTGTTATAATTACCTAGAACCAATGGACCCAGCCTAGTCAGGTGAAATTGGTAGGGGGACCATGAATCAGGCTTGGCTTGGTATGAAACATTCTATAAAACCAGGATAAATCTATCATAACCTCCTTAAATTAATCATTGAACTAGGCTTCTAGGGATACACAATGCAGAAAGGAATCCTTGTGTATTTAAGTGTTTATTTCTAACCGAATCCATGGGATGTGGTCTATTCAAGGGGTAGTATACCGTTTTCTGTGGACACACAACTGGTAGTCTAGACAGTCAGTACACTGGTGGGTATGAATAGTATTGCATACTACCACTGGCACAGTCTAACTGCTGGTTACACCAGTGCAACTTATGTAGAGCAGTGAATTGCTGGAAGGAAACAACCAGCATCCTATTTCTTGGTTGCCTGAGCCATTATTTTTGGGGTAGTTTGCTAGGGAATACGATCCTACAGGGCTAGGGCATGCCTGGATCTCAGGGATTGTGCTTGGGCGATTCTAAATTTAACTGAGGTGTTATATAAACTCAACAAGCCTGCCAGAGGATATTACGATTTGGTTTGAGATGACTTAGCCTTTAATATACATGTACATGTATAGCCTGCACGTAGATGTCTCTGTCATAGGGTCAAAGTCTTAATTTGCGTTTGCCTCATTATGATTACATGTGTATTGATATAATCATGACTGACATAAACTGTCATAAATATGTTGTGTGCTTCATCGGCTCCATACGATATCGACAATGCTACAGGACACCTTATCTAGACAGTATGCACGCGGCTCTGCACTGATAATTTTCTTTGGCTCCATGTACGAACAAACCTGTCAGTCACTATAGTGCCTAACCAAGTTACTCATTTTTTGCCTCCCTATGTGACCAACTTAGTCACCATTTCAATGAGTTTATACTAGGTCCGTTGTGCCTCAGTCATTTTTGAATATAGTACTTGGTCACGCCTGACCAATGTCCCTATGACTAACCTGGGATAGTCACTACAGACCAAGGGTCGGGGCTTTTAGATTATCTGAGGCTTTGGGATCTACCCGAAGGAGATGCAGGCATGATTCACTAGCCGGCAGTCCTGTCAAATATAGCCACTGCTTATCTCCTCAGCATCAACACATCACACGTAAGACGTTGACAGCATCCCTCTCCTAGACCTGACAACCCGTTCTCCATTTCTTGTCCAAGTTCTAATCAATGCCACGTCTGAGGTAGGGAAAAGGCGACAGAAATATTACAAGGATTCGATCACAGGCATGTCAACACACCTTCTACTGTGCATGTGTCTACTACTAGATGTAGTAGTAGCAGCAGCAACTCATGACACTAAAACCATTAGTTTATCCCCATATTAATACTGGGAGCTATCTGGTCATCCACTGGCCCATGGAAAGATACTTTGAATCCATTTATTGCATTCCCAATACTGTAAATTCTCATGTAGAAGACATGGCAATATTGTACACAAGTCAGATTGCTGGTGCGCCTTAAATGATTGGCCCAGACTCGGGCTACGGCTTATATACAGAGTTTTTGCTATTAAACATATAGTACAGCACTAAAATAGCAATTTCCAGACCCCCTTGAAATCAAGCTTATATGCAAGTTAGGCTAATGCATGAGAATTATTGGTAATAACAATTATAGTAGTGTTCACCCAAAAAACACACTTTTTCTTAATGGCTGCCAAATACCATTCCATTGAAGACCGACTCTTTATCTAAACGGCTGACAAATACCATTCCATTGGACAACCGACTTTAGGCTTCACATATCATACCAAAATGAGAATGCAAGCATATATACATACTCACAGAAATACAGATGGCAGCATTGCTGGCCTGGCACCGGCCTAATGGCCTGCATTCAAAAGGTACATTGACCTTTGCCTTTGGACCCTCCCCTCTATCATGACAGCCTTTGTCCTTTTTACGCCCATCCCTCCCCTCCTCTCCCCATATACTATTCATCACTAATCCTATAATTCACTTCCTACACTTACTAGTGTACAGATGGGTAGACAATGCTGTTGACATGGACTCACCAGGTTGCATGTTTTATGAAGCTCTACATAATGCTTTAAAGGGTTCCGGTCTGACATTAGCCGGCTAACAGTCCCTTCAAACAGCTCCTGGGAATTGGACGCTAGCAACTGCAGGGGCAAACCTGGTAATGGGGCAAACGTGCAGGTGAGGTCACCAGAACACCAGAAAATGTGCAAGATATTTTGAAGAATGTCTCTAGCATTTTTGGTGACTTCCCCAGATTTTTTCCAGTTGCGAGCATTCAATTGCTGAGTGATGTTCGGAGGGGGATGTTGTGGGGCCTTCAGCTCACAAAATTGCCTTCAGCCCACAAAAGAGTACCATTTTGTTAGCTAATGGCCAACACCAGGCCTTCAGCCAACAAAAGTGGCTTTAAAGCACAAAAGCCTTCAGCCCACAAATCTAGCTTTTCACATCAACTTCGCTTGTGTTGGGGGCGGCACCAGTCATCTCAGGAGTGTTACATTAAAGAAGTCGCTTCTACAAGGTTTTGTGGGCTGAAGACAAGTTGATATAAGATGTACCATTGATGTCCAAGGCCAGTATAATAGGTTTTGTGAGTTGAAGGCAGGGGGATATAAGATGTACAATTAGTGTCCGAGACCAGTATAATAGGTTTTGTAGGCTGAAAGCAAGTTCACATGAGAAGCAAAATTGGTATCTGAGACTGGTATACAGATTTTGTGGACTGAAGGCAAGTTGCACCATTGGTGTCCAAGGCCAGTATAATAGGTTTTTTGGGCTGAAGGCAACCTGATATGAGATGCTCAATTGGTATCTTGGACCAGTATATATATAGGTTTTGTGAGCTGAAGGCAAGTTCACATCAGAAGCAAATTTGGTATCTGAGACTAGTATACAGGTTTTGTGCGCTGAAGGCAAGTTGATATAAGATGCGCAATTGGTATCCGTAACCAGTATAATAGGTTTTGTGAGTTGAAGGCAGGTGGATATAACATGTACAATTGGTGTCCGAGACCAGTATAATAGGTTTTGTGGGCTGAAGGCAAGTTGATATGAGATACTCAATTAGTATCTGGGACCAGTATATAAGTTTTGTGAGCTGAAGGCAAGTTCACATGAAAAGCAAATTTGGTATCTGAGACTAGTCTACAGGTTTTGTGGGCTGAAGGCAAGTTAATAAAAGATGCACCATTGGTATCCAAGACCAGTATAATAGGTTTTGTGGGCTTAAGGCAAGTTGATATAAGATGCACAATTGGTGTCCGAGACCACTAAATACGTTCTGTGAGTTGAAGGCAGGTGCGTATAAGATGTACAATCGGTGTCCGAGACCAGAATAATAGGTTATGTGGGCTGAAGGCAAGTTGATATGAGATGCACAATTGGTATGTGAGACAAATATATTTACTATATAGGTTTTGTGAGCTGAAGGCAAGTTGATATGAGAAGCACAATTGGTATCTAAGACAAATATAATTATTATATAGGTTTTGTGGGCTGAAGGCAAGTTGATATGAGATGCACAATTGGTATGTGAGACCAGTATATAGATCTTGTTGGCTGGAGGCAAGTCGATACTGGTATATTAGACCAGTAGCTATATAGCTTTTGTGAGGCAAGTTTATATAAGAAGCTAGAGTGGTATATGGGACCAGTATCATATTATAAGGTTTGTGAGCTGAATGCTAATGGCTCTGTGAGACCAGTACATATGGTATGTATATATGTTTTTGTGGGCTTAAGGCATTTTTGTTTTGTGGCCTGAAGGCTTTTGTGGGGTGAAGGCTTTTGTGGCCTGGAGGCATTTCTTTTTATGGGCTGAAGGCTTTTGTGCGTTAAAGCCACTTTTGTGACCTGAAGGCCTGGTGTTAGCCTTTAGCTAACAAAATGGTACTCTTTTGTGGGCTGAAGGCAATTTTGTGAGTTGAAGGCCCCACAGATGTAGCTATGCTTTCCTTTTACGGTCTAAATCGTAGGCCTACAACCTCTGTCATATTAATACACATTTTTTAAGTTTAAGAATTAAACTTACTCTATAATATACACATGTTTGATAACATCACAGATAGATGTCAGAAGGATATTCTAAGGGGGCGGTACTATTTATTATATGGTTGTATAATGAGAGATTGAAGAATATTAGAATATAAGAATATTAATATTTTTATCAAGTTGATGCTATTGCAGTCCTTCTCAATTTATTATCTTTTCAAATATCGTGCTAAATTCTTTTATATTCTGATGTCGAATTGATGATGCAAGTGCTGCCCATTAAAAACACATCCTGAACCAGTGTACTATGATATGCGAGGTTAAATGTTTAAAATACACCCAAATTCTATAACGCGCAGTATAGGTAATTGTTAAGACTTCTGGGTAACTGTTGACAATGAATAAAATGTGTTTTAATCATGATATTATTTTCTATTACATTTACCATAATGCACAGACAGATGAAACCCAGTGTGGGAACTTAAATGTTCTCTGATTGTAGCGGATTTCGTATTGTCCAGGTCATATTTTATATCATTCAAATCAGATTATGGAAAAATGTAATTGGTTATCTTTCCAATTGTCAGAACGAATGGAAAATGACACCTTCATTCATAATCCAGCTGACCACCCATGCTACCCCTTTAATTGAATTTAATGGAACTCAATCTCTCATCAGATTAACAATTGCACAGATCAACAAATACATCCGGCTGAAAAGGGAAAGTGAAATAAAAGAATATGCACACGTCAAACTAATACTCCTGGCAGAAGTCAACTCATTTCACTTCTGGTTCACATGGATTCGTAGGGGCCTAAACAGATGTTTCTGCCCGACCAGTTCCTCAGGGGTTCTACTCATTCATTCATGAGGTATAACACAAATAGGGAACTGGGATATGGAAGCCCATTCCGGTGAACAGTTTCAAGAATAAATAAATGAAAATTTACAAATGGTTATAGGGTGCGACATGTTTCCTCATTGTATGCAATGAATCTTGTGAGTGAGTTATTAGGTGATAATGGGAAAAACTATCTTTACATCTGCACTGTAAATCAACAGATTCTATTGACTGTTCGTTCTTGGATTGGTTGTTTCTTTCCTGCTCTCAATCTTAGTCACCCTCTGTCAACGCTGACACCATTGGGGTGTTCGTAAAATTGAATTTACATAATTATGCCATTGAATAGATGTATGATTGAAACAATGAGAGTGAGAGCATATTCACCATTGCGGTAGAGCGATATAATCCTATATTCGTGAAACACACTGTTAGAAGAAAGTAGTGTTCCTGTACAGCAAATATTGTAAAGAGGTCAACACAGGATCCCTGGGGGCAGTTTTAGAAATAGACTGTTCATGTCTTAAGGGTTGATATGAGTATTACCCTATTGCAGTAATGTACTAATAATTACTGAACTACCATTAGTTGGAGTGTAACCTTGATGGCCTATGTTTTAGTGCACCCAAAGTAAATTTTACTATCTTTTCTGCAGATTGTAGAGATTAATTGGTTTAATCCTCTGCATATTTTCAATAGTAACGCACCAGTGTACCAAAACATATTATACTGTAAAATTACATCAGGAGAAATGTAGTCTGTATGAGAGTTTCCTGTCGGGACTGGAACCTCTGACCCTCAGACTACATCACCCACTGCTCTACCGACTGAGCTAGAGGGGCAATCACTTATATGTAGCCTGCATCAATAGGCTTTTGATAAAATCAGGTCATGTTTGAGCTGTGGAGTATGGTACTCCCTCCAACCTCTCTACTATCTCTCCCTCTGGTTGCTGGTTATGGGATTCGAACCTGTATCTACAGTAACAGAATTGTACATGTACAGCAAAATTTGCTTTATCATTTTTTACAGCTAAAGTACTGTATAGTTACAGCACATTTTGCTGTTCACGAAGAACAACCTTTTACAGTGCACCTTTCCAAAAGTTAGAGGGAATATCTCCGACTGTTAACCCTTGAAAGCTCAAATGACCTTTACTCCCCGTCTGCCCGGAAATTCCATTTTTGGGTTACAAGGTTCATGTAAAAGGACCTAATCCAGCATGCCTGAAGCAATACTAAAATGCATAAATGGGCTTACATACCTTTGATGCTATCCCTGGAAGGAAAGTAAATAAGTGCCTCGCTGACGCCTATTGACCCACTCTTCAGAGGATACAATGGCCTGCTCTGCATCCCCTAGACAACAAACTTTGATCCATGTTCTCCAGTACCTAACCTCTCTTATCCCCGTCCTACCCAGCTACACTGAAAATCCAAAAAAATGACTAGGTTAGGTACTAGCGACTGAAAGATTGGTCGTATAGGGAGCCTAGGAATATCAGTGTACTACGTCCCTAACGCCATACTTCGCTCCCTACACTTGCTATAGTCATGCTATATACGTTACTCCCTACACCTACTCCCTTCTTTTACTAGTCTACAAACGGCAAACAAATGTTCAGCTTTTGCTGTTACCTTGAAGTCCTACTTACATGCAGCCATCCTGTAGCACACAGATTGGGCTATTTATGAAAATGTAGTATACTTGAGGGAGACGCTGTTATAGATTTTATGACCTGGTATTGCCTATCTAACTACTTATGCCATCATCACTAGTCAGACCTTATGTATGTATAGCTCCATCATAACTGTGCACAAATTTACTTAAATTACAGACATCAGAAGCAGGGTTATAAATTAATTTCACGGTTATATAATGCAGAATGAAGGAGACCCAATATATTGGTAATTACCTTCTGTACCATATGCTCATTTGTTCTGTCCAGGGCGTTTTGATATAATTTGATCAGAATTTTGCAATATATACTTCTCTCTCAGAACGAATGGAAAACGATACCTGCCTATATATAGCGCACTTACAACCAGGTTTATGAAATTGCATTCCAACGAAATCCATTTCAAGTCAGATTAACAATTGCAGAGATTATTCCTCACTGTATGCAGCGAATTAAAGGACTACTACGTGCTGGATAATTGTTATGAAGGGAGTGCATGTCTAACCATCAAGGCCCAGGCTATTTAAACTCTTCAAACGAATTTAGAGATCCAGCCAATAAAGGGAAACACTTTTTAAATAGAATAAACTCCGCTTTAACATGCAGAATTCTGAACCTTAAGAGAAGTTCAAAGCTAGTGCCAAAAAGTGGTACTGTCTGGTCATGAAGGGAAAACGATTAGTCCTACTAGAACGGGCAACGAGGAGGATGCTGCCGTGAAGTGCCATGAGGCAAAGTAGGCCGCGAGGACGCAGTAAAAGAGGCCATGTAGACAGCAATATTGAGGGTTTTTTTTAAGAAAAAATCAGATAAGCTGAGGTAAGTAAACCTTAATTTCTCTGAATTATTTATGTCAGAACTTGAACAACATTGTATTAAAAGTCATCAATTTATGGTTCAAAATCGAGCTTTTATCATCCGTACAATGTTGTTTCTAGGATTATGGTTTATCGTTTCGATACCACACAATATGGATTGGTTGAACAGAATCTCTCATTACAGTCTCAAAGAGGCTGAATGGTTGAAAATGTTAAATTAGACCTGTTTGTATGAAAGATTCCATCCTGTGGAGGTGACATAACCTTTGTAAAAACTCTCTGGAGGTACAAAGAGCACAAATGTAAATTAAAATAATTTATATGATGAAACAATGCGAATCATATCAACAACCGAAATGAATATCATCAATGACATCAACAACTAAAAAAAAGAGCGATGTGTGCGGACGGCCAGAAAGAGAAAGGGGGATATAAAACGTATTCAAAGAATTATACTTTTCGCCAACTCTTCCAAGTATTGGTTCGCATGGATTTGTAGAAGCTCAAAGATGTTATTTATGCCTTGCCAACCTAACCAGGATCTTGGAAGTTGTACTCATTCATTCATGAGACATTACAGATATTGTGGGCTGTAATATGGAACCTCATTCTAGTAAACAAACATGTTGTGTTCCTTCTGCTATTTATTGGATATATGTCAAATGATCAAAGTCATCAGCCAGAACCTCTACAGCTGTTGTATCTAGATGTTAGAAAAATAAAAGAAATGAAAAACAACCTGTCAATAAAGGGGGGTCACAATGTACATATATCCATATTGAAAATGGCTCGGTGGGTGCATTGATTGGACTTGGATGAGACATTTGTAATATGCTGTCCCCATTTTACCGGTTGGCCCATTGTCATGTTTAGCCTGTCAATAGCACAGGGCATATAGACTTGGGTGTGTGTATTACATTTTGTGTAAGGGATGTGAGGTGTGTGTGTGTGTGAGGGGGGGGGGTAGAGAGTAAAGCAGGGGTCTGTAAGCCGAGGCAGCAGCAGCAGCAGGCGCATCACAGCATCAGCGGGAAACATCCAGTCGAGATTCCAGGAATGGTTTGTAGAACACTGGCATGGAGGTGAATTGTAGGCTATACTTATACACACCTCAGTGAACAGGTGTACTCTACTCACTAGGACGTGTGTGTGTGTGTGGGGGGGGGGGGTGGCATGCCTCCAGCACATCCTGGTCCAACTCCAGTAGCCTGCCTGCCAAGGGGGTGTATATGGGGCTGGCAGAACGTTCATACCCATGGCCCACATTATTCACATGGAAAGCATTGGGAGCTACCGTGGTTGGTGAGTGGATTGCTGTGAGATTTTGGTTGGAAAAGGTTGATTTCATGTAAAAAGAAAATACATAAAAAATATCGAAGAAGACATCATTTATAAATATAAGCATCGATCGTACTCTGGAAATGAAGATAACGGTTATCAAGCACAAATTATGGACACATAACTATGATGATAAACTTTGAGAAATATTTGGTAGGATAAATCAGAGAAATCACCCCACGGTTTATGTTTCACTGCAATTAATCAAGTACAAAGGTATAATCATCCATTTTTAAGCAATACTAGAAAAATGTTATTTCCCCTTAATCTAAAAACATGAAGACGTTATAATTATCCATAACCACATTTGAATAACATGCCTAAAACACTACCACCTGTCTCAAAACCTCCTATGCCCATATATTAAGTACGCCAAAAAAGCCTTCAAAGACAGATTCCTTCAGGGAAGCTCCTGAGCGGCTTCTGGCCTTTTTAATTAAGGTCCACATTATGCTTCAATGATGCATAATTGAAGTCTGCCTTCTCACCAGGGCTGTATTCAATCCTAATCCCCCATGATACACTCCTGTAGGGTCGGCATGATGCTTAAAATGCAACCCTGGCGAGTAGACTTGCCAGAACTGCCTTCATGCACCATCCCAACACAGTGCATAGCACATTAAAACGCCACATGCGGCATGTAAAGGGCTAAAGGAGGAGCAGAAGGAGCAGCTCACTGTTGGGAGGTGAGCAGCTCAGGGCAGCTCAGAGGAAGAGTTAAAACGTAATGGATCTGTGCAGTGAGGAGCACAGGAGATGTCACAGTGACGTCCTGTAAAAACACCTCACTATAGGAGAGGATGGTGCATGCTTGAGCCTCGCCTTCTTCACGCCTGGCAGCATCTCTTAGAGAGCATTTATGTATTATGACAAGCAGGCTAGAGGTAGATATTATGTTGATATTATAAGATGTAGTACTCTAGGGACGTATTATACCCAAAGCTACATCGACAGGGTCTGTTCACAACCATAGCGATTTGCATGAAACTTTATGAATGCATATGTGTACGGTACTTCATCCATAGTTAATGTAAATTAGAAGTAATTTATTTTTACAATATGGAACACTTCATTAATGCTATTGAATTATCATTATATATATATATATATATATATTGTGGAGCGGAACTTGCTTTAGAATTCAACTAAAGGAAGCTAAAAACAAGCAAACAAAAGTCAGTATGTTGAGTACGTTCAGACAGTGCGGCAACTTTGCTCTAATCCGTCTTAAGTGGAGAGGGAACAGGGCGTCTGAGCATCTGTGAGCATCTTAAGGACGAGCCTGGAGGATCCAATGCAGACTGAGTGTGATGTAGCACCGTCCATGTAGGATCCACAGACCTCCTCTGGGCGGCAGGGACCGACCGTTACTCCGGTGCCTGTACAGCTATAGTCTGGGGAAAAGTGTTTTTCATCCTGTGGTGAAGAGTAACTCCAGAGGTCGCTGTAGATTATACAATTGATTGACCTGCTTGGTGTCTTAAGATATTTTTAAAACTTTTGAAAAATACTAGCGCACTGTCTATCTCTATCGTAGTGTCCATGGTAACAACCCAGCATTGCCTGACCAATCCGTCTAAAGAGGACTTTTAAGTTCTGGTGTGAGCCACCATGCAGGGGCACCAGGATAGCAAAAGAGTACTAAATTCCTTTTTGAAATGTAAAACTAGGATAAAAATAAAAGTCTTCACAATCTTAGCCGCTGTTTGCTGCGAACATTTTATGTTTGGAATACAAACAGAACATTTCTGGAAAGTAAGCACATACTTATCAAACCTTCGTGAATCTTAAGCTTATGATATCTCATTTCAAAGATTATGACATTCATTTAATTCACTGACAAATCCTTCCTAGATGGGTTGCTTCGCTTGTCTGGTCGGACCTTAATATATACTTGATTTAAATTTTGGGCTCAAAATCCATTGAAATTCATATACATGTCGACACACAGTATGTTAAGAAAATGGCACCACATGCGTGGGAGCAAATTTATAGAACAATAACTTTCCTTTGTTTTGGTGGAAATCCTATCCTAGCCAATGTACAGCTCTATACCATTGGCCAGAAGTGCCAAACTCCAGCCATGCATTACTTCACCTGGCTCATATAACCCTACACTTAGTAATTTACCTTTCAGCTGCTACACCCTTTACCCTTGTCTCTGTTATCGCCTCCGCTGTACATGCCCACCCACCATTCACACCATGCAGCGCCTTCCTCACCCAGTCATACCTACTCCTGCCTCAACTCTGCCGCTTCCCGTTATCCTAACACTACACAGACCTAGTAGCCCTACACATTGCCCTAGCCCAGGAGAGACTCTGTACCTCCATTTACTCCAAGATAATCAATACCCAGATGTCAAGGCGTCAGATACAACAGAACAGATGATAGTATATCATTGATGTAAACAATCTAAGGTCATTTGTAGACATTATACATGTGTATCTATAGCTATCTATAGACAAATTTGATAAACCGACTGGATATACAAAGAATTACTAACCTTACACTTTAGAGTTGATATCTTAATGTATAAGCATAGCGTCATTGATCATTTTCCTGGCAACTGTTTCTCCCACCCCGACCTTTAAGCAAGGCGATTGGGGAAGGGGAACCCAGCCTAGAGCCAGCCATCCCCTCCCCCAGTCTATAGTTAGTCATCCCCTCCCCCTTCTCTATCCAACCCCCTACCACTATCCTGCTCCACCAGTATATACGGTAGCAGTGGTTGCTGAACGTGTGCACATCCCAAACATTAGGCCACCTTTGATACTCAATCAAAGGCACGCCCGCCGTGGTGACCAGTGGGGATTCAGCCCTTCACTCGTGGACATATCCAAATGGATTAGCAGCCAAAAGACAGGCTTTTCAGGGCAAACGACGCCTGGCCTTTCAGGGATTACTCCCCTCCAGGGTCTCGCCTCCAGTAAGCCATCATCTACCCTGCATACTACTGGCCAGTCCAGGGCTTCCCCAAGCCATGGTAAGTCTGGTTTAACTTTTTTCTCCAGGGTCTAAGTTGAGACTTAAGTCTCTATTTTCCAACGGCAAGTGAAAATGGAGGCCTGCTAGGCCCTCCGCTTCTTCCACAGCAAAGGAGTACATAGAGGTGAATAGCGTAGACGGAATAGAAGCCATCTAGATAATGGGGATAAATATGTTTAAAACTCTTTAAGTATCACCACATCGGTTGACAGAGAAACTAGTTTATAGACTGTTCCATGAAACCTCCTTGCTCATGTACATCAATAATATATGGCATCGTTTTTCCACATTTAAAACAGTTCATGGTTGTGTTATAATAATGATATCTACATTATCATATGAACACAACATTTAATTCTGTAAATCCTGCAAGTTATCTATAAACACTCAATCACGCCTATTGATATCTCCGAGAGTTGGTCGGCCCATTGGGGCTGGTTAACAGGAATATGACCATCTTATTACCATTTTTAGAAAGTGAATTTGAGCTTGATTGCTCCTACTAACGACTATGATTATAAGATCATATGCGTAGAAAAATAGATCCACGATGTATCCAATTAATAGATCGGTATGTTACATGTTACAATCGTCAGACTATTCCAACATTATTGTCAATCTATTCCGAATTGATACAAATATATAGAGGGGAGTTATTACTGGTCTCCCCAGCTCCCAAGGTATGCGCCAAAGACTTGCTTAAAGGAAAATAAAACCCAGAGTTGCCGCTGTGCCTTCAAATTAGATGCGATGTAATTGATTCAATGTGACTGGATTCTCCGCAGAGCCCTGTTGATGGCCCAATTAGAGGTTCTGGGTTGATCAAGCATGCAATCACTGTTTCAATAGTACCTCATAAGGCTGCAGCTGTCCGTGCAAATTAGTCGCCGACGCATCACACGTGCATGAATCTGAAGTGAGTCGCCCGTCACCAAGCAAGATGAGTCGCACCTGAGAAACTGGGTTTATAGCAATATTGATTAAGGAAAAAGGGACTAGAGAGAACGTTATTCAGTCCCAGGAAATATGACACAGGTCTGAGCTGTAATCCATGTATGTCAAACAGGAAAGGGTGGGTTCTTTCTAGTTTGCAGTTAGTGCAGTAGGTTACTAGCCGACCATATAACAACATGAGTAATACATGTTTGCATTCTCATATTACGCAGATAACAAGTCCAACATAAGCTAGAGCTAATTCGTGTTCTTAGAGACCCGGGCAGGACAGACCGGTCACAAGAATTAGTATTTCATGAAAGATTATGACTTTAAGGTGAGAGTGCTTTTAGCGACAGTGACGCTCACTCTTCTGAGGGTGTGGGCCACAATTGTGAGGCGAAAAGAAACAACCTAGCGGACTCTTGCGCCACTCCTCAGGTACTGGATTCATAGCAACACTGAGTAAGGAAAATAACTAGAGAGAGAGAGTGCCTTTCAGTTCCAGAGGCATCCAATTAAAATGTAGCACACGCGTGTAAAGCAGCAAAATGTAGGTTATTCCTAGTGTGTAGTTGGTTCATTAGCAAACCTAAACTTTATGAGCACGACATGTATGTTCACATTAAGGTGATAAGTGCCACATAATTATTGTATCTTAGTGAAGCGTTCACATCAGTACAATAATTTTCAAATATCATTTCAAATACCCTTCCGCGCACCGAACCGACCCAGTAACGTACAGCGCGGTCAGATTGTCAGACGGGGAAGTAGCTCAGTTGGTAGAGCAGCAGGTTACGTGGTCTGAGGGTCGTGGGTTTGAGTCCCGCTTTCTCCAGATGATTTTTCCGCGACCGTTACACTGGTGGAGAAAGCGAGCGCACTCGCTGGTATGGTTGACTTAGACGGTTGGAGCATCCCAACTTGCTGGGGATTGGCCACCTGCTGGCGGTTGGTAGTTGGAGGAGCAGTTAGTGAAGAGTTGGTTCCCAGTACGGGCAGTTGGAGTTCAGCATGGAGTCCAGTCAACAAATTGGCTGGATCGGTTCGGCGCTGTGAGCTTCTATCATTGGCTGCTACGGGGACATGATAGAAGCTGGGGGAGCTGTGTGAGGGAAGTGGTTACCACCCCCTTCCGCGCACCGAACCGACCCAGTAACGTACAGCGCGGTCAGATTGTCAGAGGAGGAAGTAGCTCAGTTGGTAGAGCAGCAGGTTACGTGATCTGAGGGTCGTGGGTTCGAGTCCCGCTTTCTCCAGATAATTTTTCCGCGACCGTTACACTAGCCTATAAACAGCTAATGTTAACGATGGGAGATTTAGCATTAAGATTGTATAAACAAACCACCATTGTATTTTGCATCAGGGCTATTGATACAGATGAGGCAACGTCCACAAATTATGTCACCCTCTAGCTATAGGGAGATAGGGGCTAAGGTAGTCTCGTAGTTAATGGAACCTTATAGGGACAAGATAGGACAGTATGATACATCTGAAGGTCAATTTGTGAGTAAAAGTGCCAAGTTGAAGAGGGAGTTTTGAAAATGGCTTTAGATTAAGAACCTGTATTCAACAGGTGCAGTCGTAAGTCGGTTTTGGTCATAGTCTGTATAAGTAACAGCAGGAGGAAAGCTTCATTTGTGAGGTAGTCATAATGTGTTCATACAGAAACGTATTCATACAGAGATTGACCTTTTCAGTCAAAAACTATGTTTGTATAATAGGGAACAAGAGATCTCCATTTTACATTATGATATGAAGATGAATTGTCTCTCCCTCCCTCTCTACAGTATTGTTGTCTACTCAATCCAACAAGAAAAGAGATGAACAATGGAGTATTGGATGTCACACTAAATGTCAGGGCTGAATTTGATCGGGTTTTGAATGTCATCTCTTTTTCTTCTTCAGAACAACGTTATGCAATTATTATTAGTTACTTCTAAAAGTGAATGATTAACCCAATGCCATCTCTCGATGCTACAAGCAGTAGATCACTAAACAGACGATCCATTTTGCATCAGGGCAAGATGTTTAACCAACAAACACCACTTGTGTCCACCAGGTGCAGGTGGAATTCGATCTCTGTGCCTACCTTTTTAGATTGTTGGTTAACAATTGGACATTAAGCAGACCAGAAATAAAAAAGGACTTCAGGGATTAATGCGAACTGGGGATTAATGCGAACTCATTAACAGTGTTTTCCACCCTCCCCCTTATCTGAACCCCCTCTCCCTCTCCTCACCAGGATGAGCAGTATTGAACCTGACACACCGGCCCGGAAAAAGGAACACATCCAAGGTTTTCTCCAAGAGAGGAGAGCAT
Organism: Harmothoe impar; assembly: GCA_947462335.1. Lineage (NCBI taxonomy): Eukaryota > Metazoa > Annelida > Polychaeta > Phyllodocida > Polynoidae > Harmothoe > Harmothoe impar. The sequence goes on along the minus strand of OX381707.1, from coordinate 63,274,173 downwards.
TTTCGGGGCTTGACAATTTGTGATTTTTGCTCCTTAGTCAAGTTACGGAAACTGACCCTGTTAATCGTCCAACCCTTAGAATTTAAACGTTTTTGACAGATTTCTCATATTTCCTGTTTGAAGCCAAGACTGAATGATGTCTGGGTTGTTTCAAAACTGGTCCAGCACCATAATGTGACACGCCTGGTTCCTAATAATATGACTCTTTCAACCCTCTGCATGCACCAAATAAAAAAAAGATGAAATATTCTGTTTTGTAATCCCGACCCTAGCGGGTTGTAGAACTCCTGCACAATTAACCCCCAGACATCTACCCATTCAACATACACCCTCTTGGGCATCCCATATAACATTCCTTCCCACGGATATCTACCCCTATATTGGAGGTTTAGGCTCACTTTTGGAAGAGCCCCTTCGCAAAATAAATGATGGTTACCAGCAGATGAAAAAGATACCAAATAATCAAGGAGTAGGGTAGATTATAAGGGGATGAGCATACCGTCCTAGAGGCTAGATGTCCAAGGGGGTCCCGGGTAGGAGGTAGATACCCATGGATTAGATGATAAGAGCATGGGTAAATGGCCAGGGGTACACTGCAAAAAAAGGTGTTTAGAAATAGGCACCAGCTGGTTTAAACGGCCCTTGATTCCTGCACACTTACGATATCTAAACACTTGTATTAACACCATCGGAATCTACACACTTTTTGTACAGATTACCCAACCGTTTTACACACCTAAACACTTTCTCCACAAGAGCATTTAGACGCTCATGGTGCACACACTAGTGATTCATATTTGTCTAGTTTTAATCACTTGATTCCCACACACTGTGTAACTCACTGTGCAGCTACACTAACTTCTGACAGTGTGTCTTGTCGCTGATTGGGTTCAGAATTTGGTGTAATTCTCAGATTTCGATGAAACGATGAATTATAGAAAAGCAATCCATGTCCGTTGACCTTAGCCTATGTATCACTCATAAGCTTTCACCCGATGTAACATACACCAAATACTACACACAGAAGCTATCCCTAAATGCCAATGACATGAATTAATTATTTGGACCTGGCTCGTTTCACAGAAGGAACTCTGGAAGCGACCCTGCAGAACAGCAAACAAGAGTAGTTTACGTGGCCTTGTGACACAGATACCTCCACCCAGTGGGATTTATTACCCAGTTAATGTCAGCGGGTGCACACCTGGATGCCATGTTAAATGTGGGTTAGTTGGCTACTGAGGTGCAAAGTTGTAGTCAGTCCATTCCATTTGAAGTTCACATGTCCCAGCGTTTAGAGGTAAAATGGCCATTATTTAAAGAGTATTCTCACCACCTAAAAAAACAGACAGCTTTTATCGAAAAAAGAACATTACATGGTTATGTATACAACGATATGATAGTCTACTAGTGCGATATGACCGATCTTATGTATCATAATTTGCGGAAGATGAAACATTATGAGCTATCAAACAAACAGTATTGGCCATAATAATTATTAGGGCTTCACATAAGCCACGCGGTTAGAGAGGTCTTGAATATAAATATAGCTAAACCTGGTTTTGAATAAACGCTGGTCGTGTATAAAAATCCGGTTAATGTACCAATTAACAATCTGGGCGCTTTACAGGCTTACACTGAGTTACTTTACGTTGATATATTCCCATATTAAATATGAGGGAACAATATGTCTTACCCCGATAGGGTAGCATATTAATGGTGTAGATGGCGGTTTATAGGCCTTTCTCATTCATCAGAGGATTCGTATATATTGCTATGTGAGCCCAGTGAGTGACTCACACAGTTCCCTTATTGAAGTTGGCATGCTGGCTTAGTCTAGTTTAACGAGGTGTAAATCTGTCCACTCATCCAGGGTACTCCAAATACTGGTGCTCCAAATACTTGAGGGATTCCAGTTTGGGATCTCTTGTTATTTGCACCTAGCTAGAAAGAAGAGAAATCATTCATTTATTTTCATGTAAAAATTGAATTTCCCAGTGATTTCTATTCAGCACACACAACCAATTGGAGAATCATATCTATAATTGGCAATATAACACATACTTGTCCAGTTTACAAACAAACGTTATTTTACATCAAAATAACGTTTTAAAACTTTATATAACGTTATTCCATTGTAAGGAGCCTTAGGGAAACGTTATATAGCATACAAATTATGTTGTACAACGTTTTTTGTTTACTGGGTGGTTTCTGTTAGCAGGTTAGAGCAGCTGTAGATGACACCCAGTTTGATTATTTGTACTGGGCCCTGACTGACCTGACATTATTATATGTTATTGTTATTATAATGATGTAGGATACAACCCAGAGTCATGCAAGGTTTATATCATTATATTGTAAGACATACTATAAAGTTGACTTAATGAGATTTAATCACAATTAATGCAACAATACTGTAGGAGTGTTTGTAAACAGAGCTGCCAACTGGAGTGTGTTTTATATATTGCGATCTAAACAGAACATGTTTATAACCTGAATACCTATCCTTTGTGAATACTGTTTAGATATTAAACATCTAAACATTAGATTGAAAGTGTTTAATTCCTAAACAGAAGGCTTTGAAAACGCAATCCTTGCAAAATATGTAGGTTTTAAACATGTTTAGACCCAAGCATGTTTAAAACCTAAGCACCTTTTCTGGAATGTACGATGATACATTTTAAAACCCAACCTGGAGTTAGGCAGGCATACAACGCCGTCTATAGGCTTCTAACACATTTGTCCAGTGGAGCCTTCTGTGGGGGCAGCCATTTTGGTAGGACACAAACTCTCATACCAATTCACATCATAGCAATGAGATTTCATGAGATTCTCATTGTCTATGGGTACCTTATCAGTGTTATCTGGGGGTAGATAGTGGAGATAATGGCCGAGCTGGGAGAGGTGTGAAGTAGCTACCTGACAGCCTCCACTCAGTTGAGGCTCAGTGACTCTCCCTTCACTCTCCACACAGATGTTTGGTCACTCTCCAAGCAGAATTTAATCTTTTGATTCTTATTTATATCAGTTTCATCATAAGAAATTCAAAAATCTGAATTGGAAGATGCATACAGTATGATATTCAGATGCCATGCATGCAAACACCATACATTAATTGATCAAAAATACACCGTGAGAAGTGGCCAAAGTAGACTATACAAAGAGGCCCAGTAGGAGCTTGTCCTACCATTTAGATCTGCTGTGTGCCACTAGGTGGCAACACCCCATAACGTGTTAGAGCCTAATAGACTATGCCAAAAACTTATAAAACATGTCTAAGCAATGTAAATTTCAGGCTACTTGGATCCCTCTTCATCCCAAGTCGAGACTCTACATAAGCTAGTAGTGTTGAAAGCTGCTGTGAGTTGTGCCGCTTCCTTTCCTTAATGCCAATCACATAATTTTCATAACCCAATTATTAAGTCACATGTAGTGCTAATTAGCATTTATCTTATATAGATCTATATCCGAGTAGAAATAATGTCTTGAAGCTCATTAATTAAGACGCTCTCCTGTACCATGCATCTTTTTAAATATCACCTATTCCGGTATTTAGTATATTTGTGACGTCTTATGAGATAAAATGAATTGGGAAAGTGCAAAAGGAGCTAAATCCTTACAGCGCTGATAGTGACCTTCCAACAAAACTTTAACGACTCGAAAATTACAAACGGAAATTCATCTCGTTTAAAAATAAGTTGTTATTCAAGGGACTGACGATACATAATATATTTTAGTTACCAAAATTTGATATTGTGCAAAGTAGTTGCTCTTCCATCACAGGCCTCTAAACTTTGATTTATCAGACAATTACCATTTAATACAATGTCATAGTGTGTTCTGTAGCCACATCTCTCTATAACTCTCATTTTACATTAGCATAAACTGCTTAAGTCCCCATGGGAATGGTGAGCCAGAGATGGCCCATTACCTAGGTTCAGGTTCAGATATATAAGTCAGCAAGCAGAACACAATCTTCACTAACATTAGGTAGATAGGCCCGCGATTAAGCACCCCATTAGTACCTCTCAGGCCATCATAGGGTGTTCCTCCAGAGAGGTGTAGAGTGAACATGACAGTAATTAGGCCCAGTATAGCTCCCCAAGTCCATAACAGTCCCTTATAGAAGAGGCAATGCCTGACCTCAATCCTTGTAAGGTCCCTGCCAATATCTGCAGAATGGACTCATCAGGGTAGCTATTACGTTACTCTGGCATGATTATCTCTGATAAATCTAGCGCGGAAACTGTTATCTCATCAGCTATAGCGTATGATTACGTCCTTTATTGTCACCTCTTTTTGCAGCTCAGCCATGCACTTCTACCATCCCATTATGCCGAGTAAGAGCCAGTGGGTATCCTCTGTCAACGTGGGGGTACTGCAATACATGAACCGATGTCATAAGGAGTGTGGATGCATAACGCAAACACTCTTTTCTTTATAATATTATAGTCTCAGATGGAGGTCTTTTGACTGTCTATAGGGTAGATGCAGACAAGGATGGACACACACTTTTAGTCGGATACTAACATTGGGATATCATATAAAGTAGGTATATAATGTAAGATTCTTTGTAGAATCAGCATTTCTATCGGGGACCAGCTAACACCTTATAGATTAAAGTCCTCTTATGGTGAAATAGTGAGTTAAGATGGGCAACTTCTCAAATTTATGCATGTGGATATTTTTGTAAAATCACTCGTGATTCATATTTATCACATATGCCTTCCTTTGCATTTATTCATTATATAGTGGATTGAATTAGGCAAATCAATATAAGAACAGAAGCGAGACATTTATGGAGAATTCCTGATCTCTCTTATTTCAAAACAGCTCATACGCCCTCACTTCATGACATATGTACATGTGAATAAATAAATGTGTTTAGATGAGAGTGCAATGGGTAGGCAATAACACATCAATTTACATTCTAAAAATCTCTAGGATCCTGTATTGCATGGATACTTGACAATGTGGTGCAGTGGGTGGTCAACGCACAGTAGTAGGTAAGAAATAGGTGAGCTTGCTCTACATCTTAGGTATGTCTGTAAATAGTGAATTGTTCTGCTCAACGATAAAAGTAAAACCAAGCATCTGCACATATCATATACATGTATAATAACTCCAAGTGGGCGTGTATTGTATGAGGTAGCTGGTTTGAAATCTGTGAATTTCTATAGGACCACAAGCCGCAGATGATTAATATCATACTACATTTTTCGGATTATTGATACCAAGGATTGTTATATCCCACCTGGGCGATATGCCTATAGTAATACTATTTCAAATTTTATAGGAAAAGATAAATGGAGATAACTACCCCTGAAAATATGTGGGACCTTTAAAGAGATATTGCAATTTCGCCTGAAGTCAGAAACCGATTACCATGCACTTAGGTTTCTTCATTCTCCAGATAATAGAGTAATCAGATTCAGGACTGCAATATTAGATCTATCAATGGATAAATACTTTTATATGGCCTTCTTATATGAATTATATGAAAATGTACTAATCCATTTTGGTAACTTGTGGCTCAACACGTGAGAAGGTACCACAAAAGGGCCTAAATAGGAACACGTTTTGACCTGCTTGAGCTTTTGGGTAGTATAGCCTGATAAACAATTCTCTCGTCTGAAATTACACAGTAAAACAGCACAGGATCATCAACAAGAAGCTCTAAACATGTATAGGGTTGAAGGATTACACTTGACGTGGTCTTATTTTGCCACATTTGGATGTCATTTGCTGCTGTTCCTGATATACGTCAACGACGTTGAGAACTGCACTCATAACAGCAGAGGGTATATCTACGCGGATGACCTAGCACTGGTGAGCTCCGCCAACTCCCCAGACAGAGTCCAAACCCTACTACAGGAGGATGCTGACTCAGTGTCTACCTGGAGTAGACACAGAGTCAAAACTGATAAGGTAGCCTCACTTCTGCCCAGCAAAGAATTCCAGGCTGCGATGAGTTTGTGTCAGGTCTACGACCAGTGGATCTACAACCTCTCGAGCGCATAATAATCTAATGCCGTAAAACATGTCAAGCATAAGAGCTGGCATAGGAACATTGACTGAGATGAAAGTATATGTGAACCAACCCCTCATAAGAACACTGTGTGATCTGATTAATGAATTTTCTGATTATCAACAAATTGGCATTATATGAAAAACGTCTGTATTGTATACGATTTATTAGTGCCAAATAAAAAATCTAAACTCAAACTCAAACTCATTCAAAACGTATAGACCGGCCGCTCAGAATCAAGGTAGGGAAAGCTTAGGTTTCATCTTCTCAAAATGTCTAGCCTTCGCGGCGAAGACGACTAGTCGTTCATATGGCGTGAGCAGCCAGGGTTCAATTCCCGGACGAGTCACAATCGTTTTGTAGCCAAAATGGCTAGTAGTATGCATGTCTTTTATTACCTTGTTATAATATTATATAGAACGTTTTGGACTAAAAGATAAATTCTGAGCGTGCGTTAGCCTGAGATAACCGCACAGCAAATATTCACTTTCCACACGCAAAATGCCAGAATCTTGGTATAAGGAAGGTTACATTTAGTTGACTACTTCTAAATATGGGAGGTGAAGTGGGCGAGCAAACCACTGGACTGTGACCAAGGATTCTATATTGACTAGGATGTCTCCCTCGGTAGACTCCAATGTTATAGCCCCCCCCCCTCTACCCCCCATGAAAGTGGGCGACTTTGTATGCTCTGTATTGAAAACTATGAAGAATAGGGGGTTTTAGGTCTTCTGTCCTCATCAGAGTGATACCAAATGGAAAAAGGGGATTTTCTAGACTAAAAGATCCTGCTAAATCCAAAAATTGTGGTCTTGATTCTCAAAACCTGACCAAAATCTCTCAAAAATGAACTTTGATGATGTAAAGTATTTTAAAAATGTACAAAATGTTTGGAACATTATCTATATATAAACTTGTCAATCAAAATCTCAATCTAGCTATTCAACATTGACCTATCCCTCAAATCTGACAGGCACTCTTCCCATGTATCACACTACCTATCCTGCACACTGCCTATCCCTCAGCCTACCTATCACTCAAGTTACCTATCCCTTGTATTAAAACCTTCTCTCAAATTTGCTTATCCCTCCAAAAGCCTAAACGCTAAAGCTATCCCCTCTCCTTGCTACTCTTGCCTACCTATCCCTCATAATGACTATCCCTCACTCTGCCTATGTGTCATGATTATGCAGCATTATCCATCTTTTTAACTATGCCCATCTGCTTAACATAACATTCCTCACAATGTCCACTATAACTAGTTTTGTACCTATCCCAATTTTCCTATCACCCAGCCTACATATCCCTCATTATGACTACCCCTCACTCTGCCTATTTGCCATGTTTAATCAATCAGCATTGTCCATCTTTTTAACTATGCATATCTGCTAAACATAACATTACTCACATGTCCACTATAACTTGTACTTGAGAGAAAATCTGAATACACACGAGTCCTAACACTGTCAATAATGACAATTGAAAAATGTATTAGTATTATATTGCCCCAATTGTGCCAATGACAGATGCTTGCCATTAATGAAGTAATGTAAACTGTCTTTTGGATCAGTTTCCTATCCTACAGTGATACCTGTCAGTGGCAATATCGCCTCATTTCCTTGTCCACAGTCACGTCCACAGTTATATTAAAAACATGTTTTGTATGAAATGGATTGATTTATGAACATTATCTAATTAGCACTGATAAGGTTACTCTGTTGCAGCTGCTCTTCTGTTGTACCCTCTATGCGATATGTACAATAGGGATATTCCGCTGCTGACAAAGCCTCATGTTGCTCATCTGTTAAGTTCTGGTTGTTGAAAAACTTGATAGATTGTTGCCCAACGGACAAATTATTGGGAGTTGTGGGCAGTGGAATACATACTTTACCGTATATATTACATACTGTGTGTAGGCAAGCCTGCCTACTACTGCCCATTCACATTAGCAGAAGCTGCTTAAAGCCCCGTGAGACTGGTGAACCAGAGATGGCCCATTACCTGGGGTCAGGTGTCTAAAACATTAGGAAGATTTGCATCCTGCCCGTGCCCGGAATCACTACCTCTTAGGTAGCGTTCCTTCAGGGAGGTGTAAAGTGAATGTGACAGTCATTAGGCCCATGGTATAGGCCCCAAGGCCATGCCAGTCCCTTACAGAAGATGTGATGGGCAACACCAATCTCTACAAGGCCAATTTCTGAAGAATAAACTCATCAGTGTGGCCATCACATTACACCCACATGTTTATCCCTGATTGATGTCATCAGGTGTAGCATGTCCTTGTCACCTGTTTTTGTTACGCAGCTGTGTTTGCCGTTCTATGACTATTGTGGGTGATTGGAGAATTATTAATAATAAAAAATAAAAGGTTGGAACCAAAACAGGGTCGCCCTGACTTATAAGAACTGACCGCCTCCCTCGCGCTCACAGCATATACTTCTGCGGCACGTCTAAAACAGCAGAATTTTATAACACTGTCAGTAACTACACCAACTGGTGGTTCTTATCAGTTGGATGGGAGGGCCTGCTGAATACATACACACACAGGCCGCCTTTTCACTCAAGAAACGGGAATACCCCCTGATTGTTTCTGTTTTTTTATTGTGAGTCCCAATAATGTAATATCTTCTCCATTATACATTGGACAATAAGGAAATACATTTAGTAACAATCTAGTATCTTAAATGTTTAAGAACAACACCGATGGCTGAACTTATATCTGTTATACAGGTCTTTGAAAGAGAACACTAATTATAATACCTATCCATTTATCCCTTTTTTAGTTTAATTTAAGAGCCGCGGCTTTGCACCTTTGTAAGGTTGTATTTTCTCACTTTGTGAGGCTGAAAAGGCATCTCAAATTGACCAGTTTTATTGTTTAAACATTTTACAGTATGAAGTTATGGGTGCATGGTTTACACTCAAATTATAACCTATGGGTATGACTCATTTGATGTCACATTTTCTGTATCTCGTGATATCTGGTCAGAACATTAACATAATTGCAATCAACTTGGTTGACATTCACATTCATATCATGTAGCCTGTTTTACTGAAACAGGACTTTGGATTTAATCAAAGATGTTGTGTTCATGTTCTAAACATTTCTCATGATTCATACACTCATTGAATCTGTGTCATGGATTTAATATATGTTTTGTTTTAACATGTAAACAAATTCCAGCATAGAAGTTTCAGTTTATATAAAAGGAATACCTTGTTGTGTCTATTCTATGTTTATTTATTGTGAGCTATTGCGTTAGGCCACACCAAAAAAAAAGTTGGTCTACAGATTTTCCGCACCATATTTTTCAAAATGTAAATTTTTTCTTTTTTTGAAAAAGAAAGTGTCTACGGACAGCGCCCGCATCATTTTATGAAAAATTGTATTTTTTTTTGTGGCGTTTTCTGTCATCGTTAGCCAGAAAATATATTTGTAAAACTTAAAAAGAGATTTTCCCTCAGGAAAAATAAATAAATTCGCCCGCCCCCCTATTTTAAGGCTAAAATCCATTGACAAAAAAAACTTGGAAAAAAAAAATTCGCCCTACCGCACCTATTTTTTTAAGACAAAATCTGCACACACAATCGTGGTCAGCTATCTAGGCGCCAGTGCGCCGCACCACAAAGCAACGTTCCCCAAGCACAGAAATGCTAGCCCTCAGGAGATACTCTTAGTCATAGGTCATAGTTCATAGTTAATAGTAATAGTATATCCTCATACTCGATGCCTCATACACCTTCTAACTGTACTGCATTATACGTCACCCTCTAAAAGAATCAGCAGCTGCTATTACGTCTGAATTACTTCTGTTGTGTGCCTTCCTTCTTAGCCAGGACGTCTTCCATAATAGCAAGCCATCCCTGCTACGTCATATATTGCATATGTGAACCAATATAATCATAATGTTCACCGTGTGTTGGAACCCCTCCCTTGGCAGTAAGAGTCTAACCAACCAGAAGTTCAATCATGCATATGCATTATAAATAATATAGGTGAGATCCAGAAAGCACAATTGTACATTAAACTGGAGATATACCCACTCATACGAGTCATAGCAAAGTCCCCCTCTGCCCTGTGTCAACAATGCTGCGAGCCTATACTATCCATACTCCCAACCTTGTGGAGGAGCAGGGGAGGAGCAGGGGAGGAGAGGGGTCGGTGCACAGGTGCCCAGTATGGCAACCAGAGTGACGCACGCTGTCCTACCTATACCGGCAGAACTAGGACTCGGCTTGGAGACTGAGATAAGTTGGCGCGCGTGGCACACACAGCTACGAGGAGGGCGTAACACATATCCATAGATATACATCTTGACCACACAAATTCTGTACATGCTGGGATACAATCACCATCTTCACACTGTTCATGCAACTCTCTTGGCCCTTACTTTTCTCATGTAACAACATACTTTGGACTAACTCATGCCCCTTCTATGTTGCACCAGCTCCCCTTGGGGCCATTACAGACACCCGGAAGTAACATCAATACGTTCCTGTCAGATATGACGTAGATGGTTCACAAAGCCATCTGAGAAGTTGAATATATGACAGCATTGGAAACCTTTATTGAATGAAATGCTGCGAGCTAAAAAGGAGGTGTTGCCAATTATAGGAGTGCTCTTATTGATAAGAGTACAGGGACAGTGACATTGATACCTTCAGACAAGAACCTTTCATTAATGGGTCTATACTCTTTGCCTTTCTAAGCTGACTAAAGTTCCCTTGGGATGAAAAGAAACACCATTTATGTTTGAGGGCCTGTGACCAAATATGGAGATGCAAACAGATGCAAACCTTGACCACTGGTCACTGAGAACTGCACAGAGAAAAAAGGTAGAATCACAGTGACTGTGAGTGGGAGTCTGGCACTGATCACTAAGATAACTCTCCCCACGACTCTAAAGTGACTCCCTTTCATAAGGGAGTCTAAGTGTACTGGCTCCCTTTACATAGAGAGTCAAACGCAAGTCCAAATAGGATGACCCCATAAAAAACAGAAGTCAAATGTGTTTGACATTATTATTGTAGGGAATCAATATGGGTCATGCAGGGAGATTTGAACAGCTCCCTTCTCCTTTGTTACATCATTTACATCAATCTGAATGGTGGGAGAAATCCACCAGAATGAAAGATTCAGAGATCCATCAAGCTTATAATCCATGCATAGATGAAACAGTGAAAATGCGTTAACATAAACATTTACCCACAGAAATTGTGTCTATGCTTCTACTGTACCTTATTTTGGTCTATTTAACATAATTAAATAGTATCTTATTTAGTCCATGGTCTTATTATTAGACATTCCTACTATTAGCATGAGTATTACCAAGTTCTGTCTTAATCAGATGAAGAGGGCCATTTTAAAATCATTACAAACGGCACTGTTCTGAGAAAACTCTCCAAATCATATTGGGAGGCCCTCTAGTGGAAGAGCTCATAACTGGTGATATATTGAAATTTTAAAGTCAGGATAGTTTAGGAAGTCAAAAGAGAGTTGGCTACACATGACTCCCTATGGAGTCCTCCAGGTCATGACTACATACCACGGGAGTCAATGCCAGGTAGGGAGTTAATTAGCTATGACTCTCCAGAGTTATTATATAGAGTGCCACTAATATTGGGGAGTCACTTTAGAGTCCTGGGGAGAGTTGCCTCAGTGATCTGGGCTGGACTCTGTGTAGGGAACAGCAAAATAAGCAACTGCTAGGATACATGTACACAATGGTCTAAAAGAACCAAACATCCTAATGACTTCGAGAGAACTCTGGAGGACCAAATAAACTCAAAATAGATGTCAACTGATTAACAGTGATTTGTCTTGTCAATCATGTATACAACATTATGAGAATCCTATAGGATTATAGATTATTTTACTTAAATGTTGTAAAACTTAATGATCGGTGTAAATTTGACACATCACCATCACTACATCTCAGGTAGTGTTCCTCCAGAGAGGTGTACAGTAAACAAATACATCATTAGGCCCATATTACGGCTCTCTACACTGAAAACCCATTGGTTGAAAGGGTTAGTCAGTACAGACTATCCTAGGTTCGTCATATGTATGTTAGTCACAATGGCAAAGTTATATTCAAAAATGACTGAGGGGTCAGTCAGTAGTGGCTAACCTAGGTTCATCATTGGTGTGTTGTATTTGTATACCACTAGTTGGTGCCACCTGTAAGATACTATGATGACCACTCAGTGGCTCCCCCTGGAAATTAATAGACTCAGGTGGGTTGGTCAGTACCGACCAGCCTGACAATAATAACTCACCTAGATTGGTTGTATAGGGAGCCAAAGAATTACTAACTAGGTTTTTTTTTACAAACATTTATCTTTATTTCTGAGTTTATACAGTTCCCGTACATCAAAGTATTGATCGCAATTGTGCTGTAGGGGCACTCCTATATAGAAAAAATCCCAGTATTTCAAATCAATTAGGCATTTGTATTCAAGAGAACTCAGAATAGAAAGGTTCCCCTCCTCCCACGCAAATTAGGTGTGTGGAGGATCTTCTCGGGGAACCCTTTCCTTCACAGGAAGAACAGTAACAACTATATAATAAGTCTTGGTCCTGTTTAGACCAAGCCACTCTTAACGTAAGTTTAGGTTAAACACCTTGGGTAATCATATTTACATACACTGGATAAACCAGAAAAATTCTAGTGAACAATTATAGGTACCTCTCCCTCCAACCATATTTTTCTATCACTTTTAAAGCTAGTGTGGGTTGGCAGGAAGCGTACAGGTGGGGGTAACGCATTCCATAGCATAGTTCCATAATGCTCGATTGACCTATAATACACATCAGTGTGGGGTGTATGTCTGAATAAAATAGGTCCGACATGTGCTCTGGTTGGAAGATTTCTATTTACAGTATATTCAGGATTTTGCGCTCTTTTATACATAAAATTTTCTAAATGTACTTTTCTTCTATGAACTAGCAATGGGAATTTTGACATAGCATGTACCACATTGGTATCAGTGAGGTGGTCTACTTTTAGGCATATCTTCAGACATCTATTCTGGGCAAATTGCAAGTCATCCAGGATATAATTAGCCGCGGAGCAAAAGAGTTGGTCTCCATAATCAAAATATGGTAGAATTTTGGACTTATAGATTTTGAAGGCTATACCTTTGGTCATTGCTGACCTAAGGTTGGCTATTACAAATGTTTTGTGGTTTATTGACTTGAGTTGCTGTTTAACATGTAGGTCGTATTTCAAATGAGAATCTAACATTACACCTAAATATTTGTATGACTGGACCACCATGAGCTTGGCATCATGTAAGAAAAGATTTATGTCCATGGCGTTTAACTTCCTTTTGGAGGCTGTAAAGGCCATTACCTTTGTCTTCCCTGTATTTACAGTTAATTTGTTTTGAAGACACCACATACCAAATAAATCAAGACTAGATTGTAATCTTCTATGAACATTTTCTAGATTAGCATCAGAATCAAATATAACAGTATCGTCAGCATAGAGTTTAATATTAGAATTTTTTACACATTTTGGCAGATCATTCACATATAGTAAAAACAGTAATGGCCCCAGTAAGGTACTAGTGACTGAGAGATTGGTCGTATAGGGAGCCTAGGTATATCAGTGTATACGACTAGTCAAGTTATTATTGTCAGGTTGGTCAGTATATACTGACGACTCGTCCTCGGACGTTTTGTATCTAATTGAAGAACTCACTCAAAATTCACTTAAACCAAGTAGCCCCCCAAAGTAGCCCATGGGTTTGTTCAGCCAAAAACACAGCCCCGTCGAGCCCAATGCTGCCTAAGGGAAACTTGTCACTTGGGCTCCAGCAGTCTTTACATGTATTCTGATTCATACTATTTGTGACTTTTGAAATAATTCAATACTTTTAGGTTCAGCTTTGCAAAAAAAGCAAATCAACTGGAAATAAGCTGCGTGAGGGTAAATCTTTATTTTTATTTGTTCAATGAACCCATGTTTCCTTTAACACACTTTATTTTTCAAATTCCATCGCTAACAAATCTTGTCAATAATGTATTTATCTTGATAAACATTTGCAGAACTGGTTCATGCATATGAGGACGCTGAAATATCCATGTCTTTCATATTATTAGTCCTCCAAAATGTACATACCATGTCATAGGATAAATTCTGATTTGAAAATCAAGGAAGGTTGGCTGTCATAAATATCATTCAGGAATTCGGCTTAATAGCCTGAACAAGTTTTATGGACCCTCTTCTTGAAAAAAACAGCAAACAAGTATCTATTGAGGATGAAATATTTCATAAGTAATTGATATTTAAAAACATTAATTGAGGACACAATACAATTAGTATTAATGCAATTGCTCTAGTTTAAATTATGAGACCCATCACTTGAGAGTTCCAGGCTTTGCTGGGCATCAGAATACAATTGACTAAAAATACCATTTATCACATAATTACAATAAGAGTTGCTATGGCTAAGTACTGAAAATGCTGCCCCCCCCCCCCCCCGATGTAATACGGTGTAGCTATTTTCAATTACCCGTGTCATCACAAAATTAACGATATATCAAGACTGTAAAACTATTTTCACACATAATAAATGTAAATTCCCAGTCAGAACAGTCTTTTTTCATCGTTTTTCAATCGTTGGACTATGAAGAACAAGGTGCACATACTGTGGGTCTTTATCTTTATATCCCTTTAGTCTCCCAATCCAAATAAGTTACTGATTTCTTTCAATCTGTTGTTCTGGTAGCATTCCTAACTGCGTTTGTACCAGAGCCATCTATTTTAACAGGTATGATATTAAGCGCTGTATTTCATTGGTGGGTTAATCCCAACTTATTTAGAAGTGACACACTGTCTAATACATATGTGGCACTGACTAGGAAAACGAGTCTTATTTGAGTCCCAACCATCAGAAAATGATGTTTAAAGATTACGGACCAAAAAAAAACAAAAAACATTCACATATCGACTCATAGATTAGCCAATAATTGTCCGATTCCCACAATTCAAACGGTTTTAGAAAGCTTAAGACATCACGTTTATAGGCTACATGATCATTCCATCAAAAAGTAGACAATATTTGCTTTCCAATGCTTCGAGTCCCGAGACAATCGGACCAGCGGTTGCTGAAATATCTTGATTTGAAGTTTTGCGGATGAGGTGAATAATCTTCGCAATCTTTATTGGACAAGAACATATCAATTTCTATCCCTTGAACCGATGGTCTTAGAGACATGGGACCGGTGGCATATTGAAGCTGGTTGCAAGGGCTATCCATATAAAATACAGTGGGGGGGGGGGCAGGAGCGCGGGGGGGGGGGGGCTGAGGCAGCATGTGGCTATCACTCTACTGTAAACTGCAGGGAGAAATTTACCCTCCAGTCTGCCAAACCCCTCCCAGCCCGGCATCCAGTCGGCATGATGCACCATATGTTGAGTCATAGGTCAGCATATAATGACCAGGTTCCCACAATAGGAGTGTTTTTTGAAAGCCAAGACAGTTTGCTATGAGAATAAACCTAAACCTCTGAATCCATATTTGGACCAATAAGACTCATATTCCCAGTCAAGGTCACATATAATATTATTAGCTATTTACGCTTACGTCAAAGTGAAGTGCGTAACATTATAATAACATTTGATCACAATAAGGAGTCATGGGGAATCGTTCTGTATGTAACATTCATTTCTCAGTAGGGAGCCTCTTAGAATGTCCACCAATAAGTTCTCTGCATTAATGGTGCAGTAAACTGACAAATGTGGACATGAACATGAGTATAGAAACCTTTGTTAAATAACATCTGTTTATCTCAAAAGCAGGTGTTGCAATGATATAGTGCTCTTTTCGTGATTAAGAAGCTTGGCCGGTATCAGATATCGGCTCATTATCATTAGTATACCTCCAGCGAGAGCCTTTCCTGAGTGGCTGTATGCTCTGCCTACTACGGTTCAAAACATGAATTCCCATCACTGTGGGAAAACGTCTAAACACCATCAGTAATATATTTATGGTATTAAAGCAGCTGTAAAGTTAGGCCACTTGCATTAACTATCAATTCAAACATGTGATATATAATACCATATTGATGGGCATGCCACCAATTACTTTAGATATGTAAAGAGTATAACATTGGGTATCATCATCCCATAAATACTTATGTGTTTACCCTGCTTGGTCAATGACAGAAAGGATATTAAATTTTCATAAGAGAGTTTCCATGATAAGCCATTTTGTAGTAAATGTCACCCTAAAAGATAATAATGATGTGGCCAGTATTTGCGCTGACATTTGTTTCCTACTCTGATGAAGGTAA
The DNA here is from genome assembly GCA_947462335.1 of Harmothoe impar. NCBI lineage: Eukaryota > Metazoa > Annelida > Polychaeta > Phyllodocida > Polynoidae > Harmothoe > Harmothoe impar. The sequence continues at coordinate 63,257,845 of OX381707.1, read as the reverse complement.
AATGAAGAAGGGGAAGATTATGTACATGCATGTTTATGAAGAAGGGGAAGATGTGTCGGTCTGCTAAGGGAGTCGCTGCATTTATATCCTGGCAATCTTGGGTATTGCCATTTTCGTCAAAATAGGATTTTTCAGAGAAACAAAAGAGAAGCTCCTTTCGAAAGGCATAAATTTACACTTGTTTTTGTCAGATGTGCTCCCTATCAGATTTTTCATCCCCCCCCCCCACTCCTTTTTGTGATACATATGCCACTGTATGGTAGATACAAGGAAGCACAAAACCTTATGCTGAAGAAAAGCAGGGCAAACATTTTTCTCATTCCTTGGGTAAAGATTGTGAAGGCATATAACACAAGGCAGACTGACACGAGGCCAACATTGTGTACATAATGTGCCCCATTTTAGCAAAATGGGTCAAAAGTTGCAGTTTGAAGAACCTAAAAAAAAGAACGTTATTTTTGAAACTGAGTTTTTGACATTTTTCATATGAATAGTTATCTTCCTGAAGTTACAAACCAAATTTTAACCTCCAGTGATAAAAAGACTATGCCCGCATGTGGAAGAAGCAGACGACTCTGTAGCTTGAAGTTAACGCTTGTTTATTTATAGGCACATACCCAGGCCTCTCATCTGGGAATCAACATGGTTTGTAATGATGCTCTGTCTCATAAATGTGAATGATCATGTCAATGATCAATGCAGTTGTACACTCTCTACTCAAGCCAACCCAGTGCTGGCTCGCTGCTACCTCTGGTCTGATCTCTAGCTTGGCACCGACTGCCCACCGGTGGGTACACCGGTGGCTTTTATAGACACGCCAGTGGAGTGTGATGTCACACCCCACTGCTGCGCCCCCATGCAGCTGACCAGGGTACCAGTGGCCCATAACCCGGTGGAGCTGGTGGAAATCCCCCCGCCCCGTAGTCGTTACACTCCATTATTCCCAAAATGATGACCAGATGTTTTACAATTGATTTGTGTAATATAGTTGATATCCAATATTAATATTAATCACCTCAGTTAAAATGATTCCCATATAATTCATCAAAATATTATTGCCTCAGGGTCAATCTTGGCTAATCTACTACTTAGGAAATACCTAATGAATGTGGCATTTTCAACACACTTCATGTGTGGGACTGAATTGCGACCCGTTTTGTAAAAACGGGTCACATATATAGTCCATATCAAATATCCATATTCTATTGTATGTCAGTTGTTGCGATGAGCGATTCACAAATGTGTGCTGCTCCTTTGCCTTTAGAAATCTGCTGTTGACACAAGAACATTTCCACAGAAGTGACTGTCGATGATAATCTACCCACGAGGCATACCTTACGGTTTTTTCACAAAGAATTTATTTTTTAGACTTCACTCGTTCTATGTTGCATTAGCAGGAAAATGACAACCCGACACAAAAGTTCACAGTGCACTGGGCATCAAGTTCCCAGACTGTGCACACAGGAAATTCAATTTTATGCTACCTCCCCTCACACAAAAGAACATACACTTATTTGAACTGGCCTGCAAAAAACACTTTGCAATGTAGCATGCCCCCTAGCTTTCTGTTTGTATGCATGTTCATCTTTAGTAATCCACATTTTACTGTTTTGTAGACAGGATCAACAAAACCAACTTTGACTTTGATGTATCTCGTTGAGATGTTTTTCCTGTATCATTCTGAGGGGTTATATGCGTGTAATAAACCTATCGAGAGCCTGTTAGCCATACATTATTGGTTAAATATATAGACATGTATTCTCATGCAGGCTCTGTAATTATCTACCTGTATTTAATGTAGCTTAAGAGTATCGCAAGCGAGACAAGTACATTCATCTATCGAGTATCTCCAAACTGTAAGTCCCTTGCCAACTGATGTGTGCTTCAGTGGCACAATATACATTCAAAGGTAAGAAAGGTTATTCTATCTGATCGAGTGACTTATTTTTGCAGCCACTCCTGACATAAAATCATCACGGTGGCTGCATCCTACACTTTGGCAATGTCAGGTTGACATACGGCTGTGCCAAAAAATGGCATGTTGTCACTGCACAGACTCACACGATATTTTCTCACATAAAGCTCGTTGTCCATTGGTCGATTAATTGGTGTTTGAAATGACGACTGTTGTTTTATCTCAAGTCTGTCATTTGGGTAAATAATAAATTTATCACCAGGAATGCATTGCACATATAGTATGTTTAATATGTTGCTGATGTTATTGTTTTGTATTGTATTTACCCAAAAAATTACACTTTCAAAGACAACAAAAGCAGGTCGACAAATACAAATTCGATCAGCCAGTGGACGACCTCTTTAAAGCTCAAATCCCATGATGCTTTCTTTGTCTCCCTCATGGTAATAGGTTATAGTCAGGGGTAGTTACTTCACATTTTAATTTTTTGCTGATTATTTCATTTTAAATACTGCACAAATATCAAGAGTGACCCCCCCCCCCCCCCCTGTATACCTATATCCACTGTAAACACTTTGCAGAGATTTTTTTTTTCATGAACAAACAGTGCGTAGGTTAGTCTCAAAGATACATTTTCATTAGGAATATGTCATGAAATAATCTAAAATGCCTGGCACTAGACCTGCAGGTCCTTCAATATTGCCAAAATATCTCTAATTCCCTGAAACGCAGGGTATTTCCACCTAATCGTACTGTGGAGTTTTGCCATAAACAAACGTGACAGTCATATTAGGTCTAAACTACAACCCACATTGTACACAACAGTGTGTTATATATGAACTACACTCTAAGAACAGTGTGCTGTGGGAACATGCATAAAGAGTAACACACATTAATTTGCAACACACTTTGAGATTTTACACACTTATGGATTGTAACACACTTTTTGTCAACTCCCTTACCTGCTTCTAAACACACTTGTGGTCAGAGAGGTGGGTATCACATACAAAAGGGGGCAGCAGCAGCAAAGGTCTATCATGCACCTATGCTACATTCTTACAGCCATATATACTAGCTGTCACAGTGGCTCAGTGGGTAAGTCTTTGGACTGAGAACTTAAAGATCCCCGGCTCGATTCCCTATGGGGCTGACTGTCAAATGGAAATGATTATTTTCTAAGAAAGGACCATAATATTTTAGCCCCCCCTCAAGAAGTGTCAAATTTCTTTTCCCCTCAGGAGGGGTTGAACTGTTTTACAACCCCCTCCCCAACCAATCTCCTCTACTACAATGAAAGATATGACACCTTTTTAATAGGGGTTAATTTGCAATAAGATACATACAAAAACTGTATTACATGTATTTGAATCTCATTGAATGAGCAAACTCACTCAATCCATATTGGAAATAGATCGGAAGTTTTTTCTCTTCAACTATACACACCTATGCATAAACCAAATAACCATCCCATGTAAGACCTTATTAGAGGTTCTGCAAGGCTGTAAAAGCAGGACTTATTAATAGCTGATTAACTATTGTCTTTATAATAGATATCAAGCCCTGCAAATTATTAGTCAGTGCATTAATTGGCATCCTTCAATAAGGGCGGTCTTTGTATTGTCTAAGAATTAACCACTTCCTGTCATAACATATTAATACCCAAGGGTAAATTATATAGCTTACTGGTAACTGGTAAGAAGTTGTGTGATCTTTGAGAATACTTTGTGTCTCCTCACTGTTGTGTGTTCTGGTACCTATTTGAGGGGAGAATACGCCATGATTGTACAAGGAGATTTGGTGGCCTAGTGAGCAAGTCGCTGGACAAATGTGTGAGAGGTTCTAGGTTCGATCCTCAGAGAAGACCAAATCTTCCCAAGTGAAACAAGTTGTCCTGACAGGAGTCGCGTCTGTTTGCCAAAAGTGTGTAGTGTGTTACAAAAAAAGTGTCTTAAAAGTGGCTTCAGAAAAGTGTGTTGAAAAGTGTGTAAACGTAACACACTGTTTTTAGAGTGTATATGGTTGATTCCCACAAATCGTTTCTAAGTAGACATTATTTCTTCTCCACCCTATAAATTGTTCCATGTAGGAGATGTAGTTTTTTTTTCTATGTATTCTGGTTGGGATCAGGTAGGGCTCCAAGGGGAACCATGGTTTTGCCTATCTGTGACCCTTATTTAAGGAGCTGGAGGTCGATAACCACCCCAAAATGGCCATTTTTCACAGAAAAAACATAAAGACCATTATTGCAACCTAATGCATTAATAGAATACTACCACTTTATGTTCATTTATTTCACTTTTCAGTTTCCCAATATAGTAACAATTTTTTTAGGACCAGTTATGCACATGTGAACACTATTGTATGGATCCTGTGTGGCTCAATGCAGTTGGGCAGTTTTCGTGTGGAAACACCTGACGCCCAATAATGTGACCACTACACTGCTATCAAAAGATAACACATACTAATAAAATATGCCATGGTAATGCCTAACATGTTCCTATACATGAAAAAAAACAAAAAAAACCAAAAGTCTATTACAATACCCATCAGAGCGCAATCACTTTCTATAGGTTAGTTTGGGCAGTTTTCGCGTGGAAACACCTGACGCCCAACATTCTTTCATATCTCTCATCATTATTATATTTAATTAACCATACTATTCTATTAAAATACCTTAATATCAAAGAAACATTCCATGGCATTGGCATTATTGAACACCTTGCATAGCTTATGAAATACCCACAAACGAGTGCGAGTGGAAACACCTGACGCCGTGGATACACCTGACGCCTAGCGTCAACAACTGGAACTAACCTCCCCGAGCGCCGCCTATCGTATCAATACGGTACCAAGCGGTCTGGACGCATCAAAACAAGTTCAGCGTTCGCCTCGATCCGCAAAAAAGGTAAGAAAATGATGAATTACCCCTAAATTAGGCTTCATGAAGCAAAATTGTATATTATTTTATTGAAATTATGTACCTGAGAAGCTGTAAGACACAAAATTTTTATATTTAACCCTAATGATTCGGCGCAAACTACCGGTAAGGGCGTTCGGTGTTTCCACTCAAACGGGTAGGGTGGGATATCCATTGGTCTTAGTACATTGGCGTTCGGAGAGGGCGTCAGGTGTTTCCACACGTCGCCACACGAGAAGCCATGTTATGGCTTCCATAGGCTTAGCATAGCATATGCCTCCCGCAGTCATTTCTATCATATTGGAAGCATCTTAACTGCCATAACCATGTACCTATACACTTGTACTGCCTTATTTTAGTGGTGTTGGCCTATATTTCGGGTCAATTTTTTTTTTTTTCATGTTTTCCTAAGAAATTCTTGAAACTTTGAGTAAAAAATGGATCTAAATTATACTTTTTGGCCAGTAGTTACTATATTTACCCTTAAATATGGTGCCAACATGCCAGATACACATGCTTAGTCGATAATAAAATGATATGGGGTGGTTCGATATCTTTACGTAGGGTACAGAGGGCTAAACCCAGGGCGTCAGGTGTTTCCACACGACAACCCACACTGTGGCTTCCATAGCCTTAGTATGGGACATGCCTCCCGCACTGTATTTTAGCATATTGGAAGCATGTCAGTGGTTCTTAACTGCTATAAATAGTTTATACAACACATCTTCTGCCTTATATTAGTCCTTATACCCTGGTGAGGGCTCTAATTTTTTTGTTTTTTCATGTTTTCAGAAGAAATTGTTGAAATTTTGACTAAGAAATGGATCTAAATCTTACTTTTTGGACAGTAGTTGTTGTATTTAACCTTAGATATGCTGCCAACATGCCAGGTACACATGCTTAGTCAATAATAAAATGATTTGGGGTGGTTGGATATCTTTATGTAGGGTACAGGGGGCTAAACCCAGGGCGTCAGGTGTTTCCACGCGACACGTCCAGTATGTCTTTAGTATAGGACATGCCTCCCGCAGTCCATTCTATCATGTTGGAAGCATGTCAGTGGTTCTTAACTGCTACAAATACTTTGTACAACATATCTTCTGCCTTACATTAGTGGTGGAAGCCTATATTTTGGCTCAAAATTATTTTTTTTCATGTTTTTGTAAGAAATTGTTGAAATTTTGACTAAGAAATGGATCTAACTTATACTTTTTGGCCAGTAGTTACTATATTTACCCTAAAATATGGTGCCAACATGCCAGATACACATGCTGCTTCCATAATAAAATGATTTGGGGTGGTTGGATATCTTTATGTAGGGTACAGAGGGCTAAACCCAGGGCGTCAGGTGTTTCCACACGACAACCCAAACTGTGGCTTCCATAGCCTTAGTATGGGACATGCCTCCCGCACTGTATTTTAGCATATAGGAAGCATGTCAGTGGTTCTTAACTGCTATAAATAGTATATACAGCACATCTTCTGCCTTATATTAGTCCTTATACCCTGGTGAGGGCTCTAATTTTTTTGTTTTTTCATGTTTTCAGAATAAATTGTTGAAATTTTGACTAAGAAATGGATCTAAATCTTACTTTTTGGACAGTAGTTGTTGTATTTAACCTTAGATATGCTGCCAACATGCCAGGTACACATGCTTAGTCGATAATAAAATGATTTGGGGTGGTTGAATATCTTTATGTAGGGTACAGAGGGCTAAACCCAGGGCGTCAGGTGTTTCCACGCGACATGTCCAGTATGTCTTTAGTATAGGGCATGCCTCTCGCAGTCCATTCTATCATGTTGGAAGCATGTCAGTGGTTCTTAACTGCTACAAATACTTTGTACAACACATCCTCTGCCTCATATTAGTGGTGGAAGCCTATATTTCGGCTCAAAAATTATTTTTTTTCATGTTTTTGTAAGAAATTGTTGAAATTTTGACTAAGAAATGGATCTAACTTATACTTTTTGGCCAGTAGTTACTATATTTACCCTAAAATATGGTGCCAACATGCCAGATGCACATGCTGCTTCCATAATAAAATAATTTGGGGTGGTTGGATATCTTTATGTAAGGTACAGAGGGCTAAACCCAGGGCGTCAGGTGTTTCCACGCGACACGTCCAGTATGTCTTTAGTATAGGGCATGCCTTCCGCAGTCCATTCTATCATGTTGGAAGCATGTCAGTGGTTCTTAACTGCTACAAATATACATACTACACATCTTCTGCCTTACTTTAGCGGTAACATATATGATGTTTAATTAAAAATATATCTATTTCTTCATCTACAGATGCCGCGAAAGAAGCCCACGAATCCGGCTGGCAGGCTTGTGGACAACGCCAGGCAGAGGCGATATGAGGCGACCCACAAGGGCGAAGCTGCCTTTGAGGAGGCTAAAAAGGATAAACAGGATGTAAGTATATATATTTAAAATATATATATATGTATAGTTATATATATGTATATTTAATACAAAAGTTCTTTACCTTAAATATAAAAATGGGTCTTTTGCTGGTTTAAATGATCATTTTTGGACTGCTTCAGCTACATTAGATGGTGCCTAGTGGATTTTCCTCATCCTTTTAATGTTGCATATTATTCCATTTATTAAATACACCTTTATTGTTATTTTTGCAGAAGGCCAATGCTAAGCGACCAAAGTTAGCGGACCTCCCAGCAGACAAGCAGGCTGCCATAAGGGAGTCAAAGAAGAGGTACATGGCGGAGAAGAGGAGGCAGGAACTAGAGTTAAAGAAAGGTACTCTATCTATTACAGTAAATATATTATATGGCTGATAAAAGCTTTCAAAAAACATATCAGTAACCTCTGTGCAGTGCTGTGGGTAGAGCCTTATACCATGGTAATCTTCTGGCTCTATGCTATACTAAAGATATACTGGAGGTGTCGTGTGGAAACACCTGACGCCCTGGGTTTAGCCCTCTGTACCCTACATAAAGATATCCAACCACCCCAAATCATTTTATTATCGACTAAGCATGTGTACCTGGCATGTTGGCAGCATATCTAAAATTAGGTAGTGTGTGGAAACATGTGATGCCCCAATAATCAAGTTTTTACTTTGGCATTGCAGCTCGGGAAGCGGAAGACTATGTGGCTGACTACCAAGATGCAGTGGCCAACCAGCATAGGGCCAAGTCTACCAGGCAGCAGGGAGCGGAGGCTGAGCCGGCCCTACCCCTTCCAGAGAAGAGGAGAAGGATTGCGGAGCCAACTGCCCCTACTCAGTGAGTATCAGCAAAATGAACCCATGTTCAAATTAAAGCTGCTTGGTCTTTCCTCACTTAGAGTTTTATCTTCATGTTAATTTATTTTGAATCATATCTTACTTCATGTTGCATTTGAGTTTGTGTTACATATTATTTTTCTTTCTTTCAGTTCTGATTTGGCCACCGATGCAGGACCTCAGGAGCCGCGTGTCATTGGGACACTGACGCCTCTCTAACATAAAATAACATAACTAATTATATTTCTATTTTTAACTGGCAGGATACAGTTCTTTCATTTAGCTTAGTTTGGTTTATGTAATAGGTTAAGGCATAGGTAACTATGTAACTCTTAATTAACATTGTATTTTTCACTGGCAGGGACACAGTTCTTTCATTTAGCTCAGTTTGGTTTATGTAGTAGGTTAAGGCATAGGTATATTCTAATATATTATAGACACATTTTTAATATTGGGACACTGATGACAGAGACAGAAGTATTGTAACTGTGTAACTCTTAATTAACATTGTATTTTTCACTGGCAGGGACACAGTTCTTTCATTTAGCTTAGTTTGGTTTATGTAGTAGGTTAAGGCATAGGTATACCCTAATATATTATAGACACATTTTCAATATGCAACATATTGTATAAGTGGCGACCACCACAGGCTTAATCTGATCAGCTTGGTTATACTGGGAGTAGATATCCACTCTCAGCTTAACCAAGCTGATCAGTTTAAGCCAGAGATCTGTTATAACTTATAACAGTATATTGTAAAGGAAGGCAGAATAAAGCTATTTTAAGCAGTAGTGAAATAATTTAAACAAACATCTATCTATATTTGATGCTTTGACACTTTGAATAAAAGATGTGAAATATATTTATGTAAATAACTGTGTTCTCTCTTTTATTATACAATACTTACAGTTTGCATTATCTCTTTATCTACCTCTCAGCCTTGTAGTTCAGCTGCCCTTCTCCAAGCAGAAGAAGGCGCGGCACCTCAAAACATCCCTTGATTCTGCACGAGAAGAGGTACAACAGCTGAGGCGCCAGCTGGCAAAGACACCACCTTCGAGCACAGGACCATCTAAAAGGAAAGCCAGTGCCGCAGTCGTCGAGACTCCCACGTCTCGCTGTGTTGAGGTCGCACCGACTCCCAGGTCGGCCGACGGCCCCTTCGTCGAGACCGCAGCGTCTGTTGAAGACGGACCGACTCCCAGGTCGGCCGAGACCGCAGCGTCTGTTGAAGACGGACCGACTCCCAGGTCGGCCGAGACCGCAGCGTCTGTTGAAGACGGACCGACTCCCAGGTCGGCCGAGACCGCAGCGTCTGTTGAAGACGGACCGACTCCCAGGTCGGCCGAGACCGCAGCGTCTGTTGAAGACGGACCGACTCCCAGGTCGGCCGAGACCGCAGCGTCTGTTGAAGACGGACCGACTCCCAGGTCCGCCGACGGCCCCGTCGTCGAGACTGCAGCGTCTGTTGAAGACGGACCAACTACCACATCTGCTGACGGACCGTCTGCGGATGTGGTGCGGCTGCCCTCTACGAGTGCCCCAACTGGTTTACAGACCCCGAGCACTCCGATCAAGCAGAAGACCAAAGCAACAGCGATGGATTCACCCACCACAGAGACCCGGAAGACATGTGATTACCTGGGCATTGAACAAACCAAGAAAGTACTACAGTGCATCACTACCTTGACTACCATTAGGCAGCAGGTTGAAGTTAGTAACATCGACATCAAACAGCAAATGTTTGAAAAACCGGCTAGTGCTCCTGTCTATGGACAGGTGGGCCGTCTGGCTGCAGCGGTGGGTATGTCACCTCAGTATATCTTCAAAGAGAAGAAGGTAGCCCACCAGAGGAAAGATGAAGAGGAGGCAAGAAAGAAAGAGATCATCGCCTTCCTCACCCGTGAAGACAACAGCTACATGCTGCCGGACAAAAAACATCAAAAGAAGAGAGGGAAGATCCAAGAGTATGCTTTAGGTGACACCATGACAAATTTGCACATGAAATACTGTGCAGAGTACCCCGAGAAGACCATGGGTTTGTCAACATTCATGAGAGGAAGGGAAAAATGGATAAAGCTAAACAGGTTCCTGAAGCGATCAGTCTGCTTGTGCAAGCCCCATGCGAACTTCGCACTGATGATTGAGCGGGTCCCGTCTCTCCCCAAATCTACAACTGCAGTTATCAAGGATAACACTGATGAAGCAATTTTACAGGAGGTGGAAAAGATCACATTGGAATCAGTGACATATGAGGCCTGGGAAAAGGTTACTAAGCTCGTGAACAAAAAGGTCACCAGCCACACCAAGATCACGACCAATGTAGTGTCCAAGGCTGAATTCGTCGCATTGTTCAAGAAAACCCTACCAGATTTCCGGGAGCACTGTCACCGCGTGGAGGTACAATTCCACCAGATGCGCGTGTTGGCTGAAAACCTCCCACATGGGCACTGCATAGTCCAGATGGACTATGCAGAGAATTGGTGCTGCTCTTACTTGGAGGAAGTATCCGCAGCGTACTATTCAAAGGATCAGATAACGCTGCACCCCATGGTTATCAAAATTCAACGACACGAGGAGCTGCTGGTCACGACTGTTGTGGGAGTGACAAATGTGACTAATCACAAGTTCCCCACCACTTATGCTTTTCTAAAGCAATTGATTAAACAGCTGAAGGCAGACAATCCCTTCCTGACGCACATCCACTTCGTGACCGATAGCCCTAGCTCCCAGTACAGGAATCGGTTCACGGTCCAAATGATAGCCCGCTTCTGCGCCACCTTCGGTCTCGTCGCCATATGGAATTGGCTGGAAGCCGGCCATGGCAAGGGGCCTTGCGACGGGGCCGGAGGGAGCATAAAGCACCTTGCAGACCGGATCGTCAAAGGCCGGAAGCTGATCCAGTCAGCAGAAGATTTCGTCAAAGAGGTGTCCCCACAAACCCGGATGCACCTAATCCATACCACCCAAGCTCAAATCGATGAGTGCCAGCAGGAGGTGGATGCCTGGGAGTCCCCGGAAGTAAGGGGAATAAGCACCATGCACCAGGCAGCGGTGTACGAGGGGAAAGTGCATGTCAAGGCCACCTCCTGTTATGAAGAATGCTGCTTCATCAACGGGGAGGTGGTCCCAAACTGCCCAGGGTGGATGGAGACCAAGATCGTGATGCATGCGGAAGAGGTAGAGGAAGATGTCGACAGTGATGTCGAGTTTGACATAAGCGAGGTAGAGTCCGGCTACGAGACGTCCGACGACCTCCCTCTGTCACACCTCCTGGCAGATGATGCCGATGTTGAAGACGCAGCGTCTGTTGAAGACGGACCGACTCCCAGGTCGGCCGAGACCGCAGCGTCTGTTGAAGACGGACCGACTCCCAGGTCGGCCGAGACCGCAGCGTCTGTTGAAGACGGACCGACTCCCAGGTCGGCCGAGACCGCAGCGTCTGTTGAAGACGGACCGACTCCCAGGTCGGCCGAGACCGCAGCGTCTGTTGAAGACGGACCGACTCCCAGGTCGGCCGAGACCGCAGCGTCTGTTGAAGACGGACCGACTCCCAGGTCGGCCGAGACCGCAGCGTCTGTTGAAGACGGACCGACTCCCAGGTCGGCCGAGACCGCAGCGTCTGTTGAAGACGGACTGACTACCGGCTACGAGACGTCCGACGACCTCCCTCTGTCACACCTCCTTGACGCAGCGTCTGTTGAAGACGGACCGACTCCCAGGTCGGCCGAGACCGCAGCGTCTGTTGAAGACGGACCGACTCCCAGGTCGGCCGAGACCGCAGCGTCTGTTGAAGACGGACCGACTCCCAGGTCGGTCGAGACCGCAGCGTCTGTTGAAGACGGACCGACTCCCAGGTCGGCCGAGACCGCAGCGTCTGTTGAAGACGGACCGACTCCCAGGTCGGCCGAGACCGCAGCGTCTGTTGAAGACGGACTGACTACCGGCTACGAGACGTCCGACGACCTCCCTCTGTCACACCTCCTTGACGCAGCGTCTGTTGAAGACGGACCGACTCCCAGGTCGGCCGAGACCGCAGCGTCTGTTGAAGACGGACCGACTCCCAGGTCGGCCGAGACCGCAGCGTCTGTTGAAGACGGACCGACTCCCAGGTCGGTCGAGACCGCAGCGTCTGTTGAAGACGGACCGACTCCCAGGTCGGCCGAGACCGCAGCGTCTGTTGAAGACGGACCGACTCCCAGGTCGGCCGAGACCGCAGCGTCTGTTGAAGACGGACCGACTCCCAGGTCGGTCGAGACCGCAGCGTCTGTTGAAGACGGACCGACTCCCAGGTCGGCCGAGACCGCAGCGTCTGTTGAAGACGGACCGACTCCCAGGTCGGCCGAGACCGCAGCGTCTGTTGAAGACGGACCGACTCCCAGGTCGGCCGAGACCGCAGCGTCTGTTGAAGACGGACTGACTACCGGCTACGAGACGTCCGACGACCTCCCTCTGTCACACCTCCTTGACGCAGCGTCTGTTGAAGACGGACCGACTCCCAGGTCCGCCGACGGCCCCGTCGTCGAGACCGCAGTGTCTGATGAAGACGGACCGACTCCCAGGTCCGCCGACGGCCCCGTCGTTGAGACCGCAGCGTCTGTTGAAGACGGACTGACTACCGGCTACGAGACGTCCGACGACCTCCCTCTGTCACACCTCCTTGACGCAGCGTCTGTTGAAGACGGACCGACTCCCAGGTCCGCCGACGGCCCCGTCGTCGAGACCGCAGCGTCTGTTGAAGACGGACCGACTCCCAGGTCCGCCGACGGCCCCGTCGTCAAGACCGCAGCGTCTGTTGAAGACACCTCCGCGGACTCTGAGGATGACGGTGTATCCCTGGCGGTCATCAAAGCCCAGGAGGAGGATGCGGATGACGATCTGCCTCTAGTCCCTTTGGCAGAACTGAGGGTAAGGCAGAAAAAAAGAAAAGAAACAAAAGGAAGAGGTGGAAGATCCTCCAGCAACACCAGAAGGAGCAAAAGAAAGTATAAGAAGTAGCCAGTGCACAAATATATAGAAGACAAATGAAGTATACAGGACCACAGTAGTATGACTTTAGGACAGATAACATAATTCCAGCATCATAGAATAGATTAAAGGAGGTATAGCCTATAATAAAAATGAATGAGGTATCGAGTGGAAACACCTGACGCCCTGGTTATGGTCTTCTATGTAGTACATACAGCTTTCCAACCACCCTAAAGCTAGTTATAATGTACTAAGCAGGTATACCTGGCATGTATCCAGCATATTAAAGGTTGAATAAAGATATAACTATATAAAAAAAACGATTTACATTCATTTATTTGTCATAATTTCTACAATTTCTTTAGAAAACATAGAAAAAATATATTTTGAGCTGAAATATAGGCTATCACAACTAATGTAAGGCAACACAAATCAACAGGAACTTATCTGGGGCAGTTTAGAACCACTAAGGTACATCCAGCATCATAGAATACACTGCATGGTAAATTCCAGATCGTCGTGTGGAAACACCTGACGCCCTTGGTTTAGCCCTCTGTACCTTACATAAAGATATCCAACCACCCCAAATTATTTTATTATGGAAGCAGCATGTGTATCTGGCATGTTGGCACCATATTTTAGGGTAAATATAGTAACTACTGGCCAAAAAGTATAAGTTAGATCCATTTCTTAGTCAAAATTTCAACAATTTCTTACAAAAACATGAAAAAAAATAATTTTTGAGCCGAAATATAGGCTTCCACTACTAATATAAGGCAGAAGATGTGTTGTACAAAGTATTTGTAGCAGGTAAGAACCACTGACATGCTTCCAACATGATAGAATGGACTGCGGGAGGCATGTCCTATACTAAAGACATACTGGACGTGTCGCGTGGAAACACCTGACGCCCTGGGTTTAGCCCTCTGTACCCTACATAGAGATATCCAACCACCCCAAATCATTTTATTATCGACTAAGCATGTGTATCTGGCATGTTGGCAGGATATCTAAGGGTAAATATAGTGACCACTGGTCTAAAGTGATGTTTTAAATCCAATTAATAGCCAAAATGTCAACAATTTCTTCAGAAAGCATGAAAAAAAAAAATTGAGCCGAAATATAGGCTTCCACCACTAATATGAGGCAGAGGATGTGTTGTGCAAAGTATTTGTAGCAGTTAAGAACCACTGACATGCTTCCAACATGATAGAATGGACTGCGGGAGGCATGCCCTATACTAAAGACATACTGGACGTGTCGCGTGGAAACACCTGACGCCCTGGGTTTAGCCCTCTGTACCCTACATAAAGATATTCAACCACCCCAAATCATTTTATTATCGACTAAGCATGTGTATCTGGCATGTTGGCAGGATATCTAAGGTTAAATACAACAACTACTGTCCAGAAAGTATGATTTAGATCCAATTTCTTGCCAAAAGTTCAACAATTTCTTCCGAAAACATGAAAAAAAATATTTTTGAGCCGAAATATAGGGTTCCACCACTAATATAAGGCAGAGGAAGTGTAAAGACACAAATCTATAGCAATTAAGGACCCCTAATATGCTTCCAATATGATATAAAAGACTGCAGGAAGCATGTCCTATACTAAGCTGAAGGAGATAAATGTTGTCTATCGTGTGGAAACACCTGACGCCCGCTTCCTTGAGCCCTAGCACTTGTTTAATCACCCCAGACCTTACAATCTGTATACTAAAATGAAGATATGAAATTGTAGTAATGGATAAAAGACATAGGCACCATATATGCCATAGTTTGACTGAATTATTTAGTTTGAAAACAAGTAGTGTAGAGATTTCCCTTTATTTACAATCCAATAGCATTATGCCGAGGACCAAAAATACACTAAAATCAGTTAATACCTACATCTTAAGTCATTTTCATGTTAGGTAAGGGTGTCTATATCAATTATAATACATAACATTGATGGTATATGGCCTTACAGATATGAAAAAGCTGTGTGGTTGGAGATATGACCAGGGCGTCAGGTGTTTCCACTCGCTATCTGCACACTCAACTTTGCCCCCCTACTGTAGATTTACTATGGATATTTAACCTACCCAAATATATGAGGCCTATGCACCAACACCTGTACTATATGAATACTAAAGGTTTTGACCCTACTCCTATGTCTATTTTGGACCCCCCTGTCAGGGAACTTAGAAACGATTCGTGGGAATCAACCATATACTGACCTATTACCTTAATTCTTGCATAAGTGGTACTCTGACATAAATTAGGAAACTCATCAGCTGTATAGTATAATCATGTGTTCCTGTCATCTTCATTTGTAGCTTATTTATTGAGATTGGCATCCCATGCTGATTTTGTGATTCAGTATTGTACGGCCTGTGAAGAAGAGTCTCAGGCCTGATGCTTTGGGGGTATTGTGCGACGATAGAATCTGTTGCAATTGTGGCCTATGAAAAGTTTCTGACATATTCTCCTGCAATTTGAGCACATTGACCTAAAAACGTGGGTATATTGCAATGTCTGTTGGAGCCCTCCAATGTCTATATTGCGACAGATTTACCAAATTGCAGAGATGCAGTGCAATTTACATCGTGCAGTGAGGGTTTGGAGTGAGCACCGTTGCAATAGAACCCTTGCCATTTAGAGTAACTTCAAGGCTCCCAAATTTCATGAGCCACAAATTGCAGTAGTTCGGGAGGCATAGAGAGCACAGTGGGATTAAGCTCTAGTGTGCCAGAGCACCGTCTATGCTAGGCTGCCTGTTAACCATGATCAGTGCCCCTTGTATATACCATGAGAGGGTGACCACTTGATTAACACCACACATAAATCTACAACATATAACAGTATCATTACGATCTGTTATAGACAATTTTATATTGAGATTCTGAATAGTTCTAACAGATAACAGATTATGTTATATCACACTCTTAAATTCGATTGAACGAATAAAAACCTGCAACGAATTACTTAAATTAGAAGATTCATAAAATTATAAGAGCTCCTTAACCCAACCATAGAACTTATATAATTGAGAACGGATGATCATACTTTATATTTATGAAGGGAAGTGAATTATGGGTTCTGAAACAGCCTCATGTTTCTATACGTTTTTCTGAAGGTAAATGTCATGGTAGCTAATGGGCATTAATGATGTAGCAACATACTCGGCTTCATAGCATCCCCTTCACACTTAATATTCTCTAAAGATCTCATACTTCTGAACCAATTCAGATATTTTACAGCTCCCACGCGGGGTCATTAGCACCTCACAGCTTTTACATCCTCTCAGAAATGCCGTAGGTGGAACATAGCCAGCTGAAATATAAATGTATGAAACCTTATTGAATGAAATCTATGGAGCTTCAAGGGAGGTATTACAAAATATGGAGGTGCTTTCATGGCGAAGAAAACTAGGCAGGTGGAGGGTGTGAGGGATTGATGCCGTCGGATACCAGCCTATCATGAATGGTCCTCTACATGTGGCTTTCCCATGAGGGAATTTAGGAAAATAGCTAAAATTGTGGTATATGGCCAGTTTATGGGATAATTGGAGTTATAGGAGAAGGAAATACACATCCAAAATAGCCCTCGCTGTTGGTCTGAGGAAGAAAATGAAAATATATGAAAAACTATGCCAATTGAATTTCGTTCTGAATCGATTATGCGTTACACTACATGTTGTAGCAATCATTGGCTGAACACATTATAGGAATTTGATACAGATAGTTTTTGTGCATTACTACAATATTTAAATATAGAGAATGAAGGGCATATTTAAAGGCATATATCATGAGTACTGAGAGAATATTGTATTGTCTGCATGTTGGGAAAGCAGGCTAATCAGATTCATAGTGCAGAGATCCCTAATATAGAATTGGTGCACCACCAAGACATCTGAATAGCTCTTAATAATTGTCATCGGGATAAAGAGGGAGCAGTGGAAAGCTGAGACTGTCACGGAGATGGTATTTAGAATGAAATAAACTGTTATACAACGATTTCAAGAGCAATGCCTGCCTCCCCATTGAATATGATATGGCCGTATTCAGTGGCATAAGCAAAGGTTGTCTTTCCTTCATTATTTAAATGGTTCCAAATAGAAAAACATAAAAAAAACACAGATGCCAACTACATTTATATTGTTGCGAATGTATTTCACTTGTGGGGGCTGGGGCGTATCCCACTCAGCCTGGCCCCAGCGCCCCCCCTCAGGGAAGATAGTATCAATGGGCGATGGCATTTCACCTGATCACCTGAGATTTAAAAACAATATACCTACTTCCCCTCAGTGTATTGCTGCGCTCGTAGGAAGAACCTACAAAAAGGACAAATTCACTCCTATTTGAGAACGCAGTATTCCATGGTTGAGATAATCTACCAGGAGGCTCATTCAGAACAACTGACGTGGTCATAGGGAATTGGTGACGTGACAAAACCTGTTTGACAACCACTAGTAAAATTTCTTTCACAAGATAGAATCGCCAGAAAATATAATTGGACACATTTGCCATCTTTATCTAGTGTATGGTATTTATCGGTTTTGTATAGTGTATGGTATATTTTCTGAAATGGCCTCAATATTCAATCAAAGACCACTCTGGATCCATACATTTGCCTTGCTCGTCAACTCCCAAATTTGCACTAATGGCATGTTTTGACAAAAATCCAATTATGACGACTGATGAGTCTGTTCTGAAAGACCCTCCAGTAGGGCCCATTCCCTGAGGAACCTACTCTTCCTGAATATGAAGGCTGTCTTCTTTCATTGTCACGAGCTAGCCCACACATCTTCCTCATATGTTTAGGGGTAAACCTCCAGAGCCTTGCACCCCTGACCTTCCTGCTTGCAGTGCTGAAGACCCTCCCACCCTTGGGATCTTATGAGAACAAGAGTGCTGATTGCGGACACTGAAATGTTCTGCTATGCCTTTAGAAGACTGGTGTCCTGTATAACGAATGAGTCTATATGGGAGATTAGAAAGAAGGGCCTTTTCCCCTACTTTTACTATTTCTTTATAGGTATATGATTTTAGCATTGACCTGGAGTAGCTCAGCAGGATATCATCCATTTGTGTCAAATTAATTTACCAAAACCCTCTTAAATAATCAGGAGGCTCTTCTAGAACAGACTCGTCAGTCGTCATATTGCGATTTTCGTCAAAACATGTCAAAAGTGCTGACGACCATGACAAATGTATGGAGCCCAAGTGGTCGTCAAACGAAATTTGGGATAATTTCAGAAACTATACACATACTTATATATATGTATGTATAAATGCATGTTATTACGTATGTTATACATGTAAATACATGTGGTTTCCCAGCAGACATGAACAATTATGTATTTTGACTGTTCCATCTTCTGAAAGAGTTTTTACTAGTAGTAGTCAAACATGTTTCGTCACATCACCAGTTCCCCACGACTACGTCAGTTGTTCTGAATGAGCCTCCTAAAGGGGTTGGGAATTTTCTACAACATAATTGCCCTAAATATTGTATTTTCCTGCAGTTTGTCAGTGATTATGTTTATATACGTAACAAAGCATTTCAGACTTTTAACCTATACGCAAACTGGGTATTTCTTAGATATACATCTGAATACTGGTACCATCGTTATATCGAACATGCAGATATTGCTACTGTTGCGAACTATAGGGTTACATTAGTGCAACGAATACTGCACTATTTTTTCTCATATATTCCGAAAATTCCAAGTGTACACGCTAATGCTGTCTAATTTCCATGCTTCGACGACCCCTGTCAGACTGTGTCATTTTAGCTCTCTGCGAAAGACTGTGTAAAGTCCCCGTTGTCAATATACGTTTGACATCTACTAGGTCTAGTACTAGATAGATGTTTACTTATAATGACCAACCACTCAGGAGGAATGTCTGGTTCATGCTTTTTCATATCCGACCCCTCCCCCCGAGGGGATTTGGATAACATACATGTGTGAACATAATCATTCTAAGGGAAAGCATCCATTGGAACTCTTGATGAGGGATCGTTTTTAAGCAAATTTTGAAGGGAGAGTTACATTCTCAAATCATAATGTAAGGGCACTATGCGCCCACCCAGCTAGCAAAAAACGTTACTTTACGTCAAAATACATAATTACATAATGTTATCTCATACTAAAGGGCCTTAGAAAAACGTTGACATATAACGTTATATAACGTTGTAAAATGGTGTATAACGTTATTTGTTTACTGGGCATTGGGTCCACTATTAATACTATGGATATAAGTTGGTAAAGCAATGCAATGAGCAAACACTGGTGGGTAGCATTGACTGGGGTCACATGACAATGACACAGCAGCATAGCAACACGGCCACAGACCAGCAGGTTTGAGCAGCAGCAGCAGAAATTGATAAGAATACCTTGCCCAGGGCCACTAATGTCTATGGTACATGTATGTATTTTTTGCATTTAAAATACATTCTTCTCTTGATTTATGTAACACATTTGGGCCGACATTTGCACATGGTGACTGGGCTAGAATAAAAGGTGTGTTTCAGGCAACCCGGTCCTAGATTCAAAAAAGGATTGGATTTTTCCCATTCTGGGGAATTTCTTTTTGTAAAATGTTCATATTTTTCAAGAGCTTAGAAAAATTATGGTTAGGAAGAACAAGCTCTCACACCTAAATGATTGTCTGAACTCAGGAAATTGCTTTCTAATGAGAATATCCAACAGTTTCCCCCCGGGTGTTTTCCAGATACATGATGGTTTTCAGTGGACAAATTCCTCGTAACCTAAGATGAAACACCAGGGAAATGTGTTACATGATCAGGAATGAACCGGCTACAATTGCAGCATGCTGGCCCTCTTATAAAAGTGCAAGCGTGTACCATGCTGTCTCAAATGTAGGCCAGGCATCTGCAGCCCACATGTCAGCCAGGTAATCAGTCCACATTGAACTTCTTTGGACTAGGCTGTCAGTAATGATCTGGCCCATTTGGACCCAATTATAATGTCAATTTACAATCTATGGCGAAGGGCGAGGATGGCGTGGAGGGCTCAGCAGATCAATCAATGTCATACAGGGAATCCCATCTATTTAATATTTTACCATGGCCTTGGGTAGTGTTAAAATATGTCATGCACACTTCTGATGAACTTTTCAACCTAAAGTAGGAGATCCGCAAATGTGGTTGAATGGGTTATCATTCCTCATTAGAATCAGAAGGTATTGGTGGCTTGTTAAATCGTAAATGACAGACTGGGGATTCAAAAGCTTTGTTTGCTCTCCAATCATGACACAAGGCCGTTGCCAACACATTTAATCATGTCTCCACCGAAACTGCCTTCCCTGGCCTCTCAACATTGGCAATGGTGCATAATATGGATTTTCGGTGATGGTAATCTTGATTTGAATTTAAAGGTCATGAACATCTGCACAGTTGTCTGGATATAATGTGTAGGCTCAGATAGAATTAGATGTAATATATGCACAACATGTACTTAAGCACAGATTCTACCATATCCAGTATTAGGGAACATTCAAAAGAGATGTCACCAAATTGGGGACCTTTCTCAAGACCTTGCCCCCTTTGTCTTTATTTCTGTTGACCTCCCTATACCCAGGGGGCCAAGAGGTCATATTAGGGGGTAGGGGTGTTGGCTCTGCTGTGTAAGGTTGGTGTATTTTTTCAATAACTAGGACCTATACTGAGTTGATTCTATGTGGACAACCTTTCTGGAAATCCACACAGGCCGTGCGGCGGCCATTTTGAATTTCCGGGAGGGTGAAAATATAGATAATCTATAAATATGGTTATCTCTGCTTCTAATTAACATAGAGACACAAAATTAGATTCAAAATATACATTTTGGAGGTCAAGGAATGCAATGGAACAGTTTTTGAAAAGGTCAGTGGCAGCCATTTTGAATTATTAATGAGATTCTCTATAAAATCTGTCTCAATTGTCACTAACATCCTTGTAAAGTGTAATTAACACGTTATAGACATATCATTAGGTAACATTCATATACATATTAAGTGAATAAATCATTGATACTATTTCTAGGATAGTAGTTGGCAGCCATCTTAAATTTTGACAGGGGTCAGTGACAAAAACTGTTTGTAGTAGCTGCTAGATCCTGAGATTACAAGCATTGACCTTGCACTGATAACTCTACAGAGCGACAAACCTTTAGATTCGCTGGCTCTATTATGTAATTATGAAGTCATAGATGATTAATTATTAAGATGAGGGGATGGCCATTTTCAATTTGAAGGATGTTTTTGAGAAGCTTAAAGCTAATTATTGTAATCTATTGCTAATGTGAAACATCACCAAGTGTTTTTTGTTTGGTTTTGAAGTCACATTCTGATATATATTTGCATGGCAGTCTATATTATGAGAGCTTCAAATGATAGATACCCATAACTGATCTAAGAACCATTGCTAGAGAGAGATGGCAAGGTGAAACAAATTATAATGCAGGCAAGGACTGCTTATATTGTTCAATCTTTTTGGTCGGAAGAGCTACTTTCATTGTCATCTAAGCTACTCGTCCACTGACAGTTTCTGTCACTTCCCTAACAGCAACAAATGATGTAGCATAACCAATTTTTTCCAGCAATGAGCAGTTCCTTTCCATTCTGTGGGCTCTCAGACTTGTCAGATCAGAGAACTGCAATCATTTGCAAGTTCCTAGGGCAATTTGTCTGGCCGGTTCATATACATCATCTGTCTGGCCTGGTACTTGTTTTGGCAAATTATCTGCAAATTCTGCCAACAAAGTACAGTCTACATGTTTGTGTGCTTTCCACATCACCTTTTCTCAAAAATGTAGATGTCATCCTTTCCAGAAGGGCATGAAGGGATGGCAAAAGCTGACATTCATTTTTTCAAAGCGCTTCACCTGCTTCAGTCTTGACCCACAATTCTTTGATGCACAGACATTTGTTTGTATGATAGACACATAACAATGATATCTGCGCCATTCGTGTAGACAACAATGAGTTCAGTGCCAAGAGATACAACACTAAAAGTGGTATGCAGGGAGGATCCTAGTGTCAGCCTCTTAATGGTTGGATTATACTTGTGAGACAACCTGTGTATCTATTTCAGTTACAACCAAAGTCTTGAACTCATTCTTGAATCCACCTGAGAGACAAAGCTCTTTGATGTTTCCAAAGGTGAGGCATGAGGTTTTGACCAACTTTGACATAGAAATGATTGTAGGAATGGATTGGGTAAGCTACAGTGGAGTCTCGATAAATCGGTCTTTGATATGTCGGTTGTCTTACTTATCGGCCTCTTGTCAGTTATGACAGTTTTAATTACATACTAATTGTCATTGATAAATCGGTTGTTTGTGCTTCCGGTATCGGTCGGTAGTTTAGGCTATCCAGTGTTTATATTGTATTATAATTGGCCCTGATAAGTCGGTCGGTCAGCCGGCCACCTCTATCTGCAGCCCCCCTCCCGGCCCCTCCCAGCCTGCCTCCAGTTTAACATCCGAGTCAGTCAAATGCAGACAGTTGCTTTAGTAATATGCCTATATTAGAGCATTGTCGGTGTTTTCCTTTCAAGTATTTACTAAGATCTACATTGCTTGTCTTTGAGAATGAGAACGTTGGGGGTGGGGGGGGGTGCTGAGTCCTAAGTCCACCGTGTGTGTGTGTGGATTCGGGGAGGGACAGGCACATGGGTCACTTGGGATACTGAGAGCAGGTTTTTTGTGATTGTCTTACATGAGCCCATTGTTTGCAATATGGAGCGGGGTAGGGGTGCATGGGTGAAGAGGTATCGCACCTTATCAGTCAGCAAGAGAAGGTGGGTGTCAGCAAGAGAAGGTGAGTGGTGGGTGGGTTGTTCCGGTGGTTGTCCCATAACCGTGTTGGGTATCTCAGGCTAGTTGCAGGGGATATAGGCGTCTAGCCGGTTGCATTATCAACCAATGAGAAAATTCCCTGGCCTCCACTGCGGAATTCTAAGGGGGCATTATGCAACAGCCTGTTCCCATTGTGATTGCTGTATCAGTGCTTATCTCGCTGGTTACCGGATCAAGCAATGGTGCCCCCCACTAAGGAACCTGCAACATCGGTATATAGGTGCTACCAGTTTGGATAGAATTTCGTGGAAGGCAACCTATAAAACACTTGCATTCATTCTCTTACAAATATTCCCTTTAATATAATATTACCTAAAAGCAGATAGGCCTACGTCATATAAACGTTCACCTCATTGCCTAAACATGGTAAGTCTGATAACCCCCCCCCCCCCACCCCACTTCACTCCAGGACCTACCACCCCAACCCCCACCCACAACACCACCTCTTAGTGACGGATTTAGAGATATTTAGACAACTGGCTGACTTGGCTATCCGGCCGTTTTATTCTTGAACGGCGTCGGCCGATTTACCGTGACACCACTGTATATGTATATGCAATCTTTATGACAACATGCCCTACATTTGGCAAACAGAGGTGTTAGGGAAACAAAGCAGGGTATAATTTCAATCTAATATGATGTCTCTCTGTTGATGATTTTTGAAATAATGCATGATAGTGCCTGTGAATCTAAAGGTTTGTCTCTCTTTAGATGGAAATTTATCAGTGCAATAAGGCAAATACATGTGATCCCGGGTGAGGGGTAGACACTAACTCTGGCCCGGGAGCCAATGGCCTAGAATTTTGGGTCCGGGCCATAGTTGATAAGTATGGTCATGTAATATTATGTCATTTAAAAGAGAAAAATGGGGAAAATGAGGCAATTTGGTCTCCTTTTAACATAGATAAATCAGGAATCTAAATGCATTTCTCCTTGGAAAAGTAGCTGAAAGTCTGGGCCCATAAATCTTTGGAGCTGCGGGCCCGGGTGGCACACATCTGAGAAAGTTAGTGTCTACCCCTGCAGGATATAGCAAATACTGCATATGCATCACTGAACCTCCATTAAAATTCAAAATAGCTGCCAACTATCATCCTAGAAATAGCATTAATGATTTATTTACTTGATATATATAAATATATACATAATACATATATATACATAATAGAGCCAATGAATCTAAAGGTTTGTCGCTCTGTAGAGTTATCAGTGCAAGGTCAATGCTTGTAATCTCAGGATCTAGCAGCTACTACAAACTGTTTTTGTCACTTACCCCTGTCAAAATTCAAGATGGCTGCTATCCTAGAAATAGTATCAATGATTTATTCACTTAATATGTATAATGAATGTTACCTAATGATGTGTCTGTAACATGTAATTACATTTTACAAGGATGTTAGTGAAATTTGAATCATATTTTATAGAGAATCTCATTAATAATTCAAAATGGCTGCCACTGACCTTTTCAAAAACTGTTCCATTGCATTCCTTGACCTCCAAAATGTATATTTTGAATCTAATTTTGTGTCTCTATGTTAATTAGAAGCAGAGATAACCATATTTATAGATTATCTATATTTTCACCCTCCCGGAAATTCAAAATGGCCGCCGCACAGCCTGTGTGGATTTCCAGAAAGGTTGTCCACATAGAATCAACTCAGTATAGGTCCTAGTTATTGAAAAAATACACCAACCTTACACAGCAGAGCCAACACCCCTAACCCCCCCTGGCCCCCTGGGTATACTACATATTGTAAGGGAAGTGGTTACCGCCCCCTTCCGTGCACCGAAACCGACCAAGTAACGTACGGGGCGGTCAGATTGTCAGACGGGGAAGTAGCTCAGTTGGTAGAGCAGCAGGTTACGTGATCTGAGGGTCGTGGGTTGGAGTCCCGCTTTCTCCAGATGATTTTTCCGCAACCGTTACAATATTAATGTAAGTCAGCAATCACTTCCTCAAACATTGCCATACTCGGATCCCTTACTTCCTTCCCCAGTTGCTTAGCAACTTTCCTTTTAATACATTCCCTTACATCCACGCAGTAAGCCAATATATTGCACAAAATTGCATTGAGTCAGAAGAAATCCAGTGGTGAAGGGGTTTAATTCCTTGGAGAATTTGCTTCCTCAGACTTTGTATCTTGCATTAACCAAAATAGAGAAGGTGAGGGCCAACTGTATATAAATTAATTGCCACTGGCTCTATATATAGCACAGGCCTACACTGAGCTGTGGTGGAGATCGTCTGCAGTAGGTTGGTAGTATAAGTGTAAAGGTATGACACAGTGTTGGTCCGGTCATCTGGGTGACCACGTGACCAAACACTACATACAGGTAGTTCCCACACCAATTGGTAGATGTCACTAGTATAGGCCTGGTGCTTCTTGTGGGAACTACCTGTATGTAGTTTTTGGTCACATGGTCACCTAGATGACCGGACCAACACAGTGTCAGACCTTTACACTTATACTACCAACCTATTGCAGAGGATCTCCACCACAGCTCAGTATAGGCCTGTGATATATAGAGCCGGTAATAATTAATTTGTCATGGAGATACCTATCATACTCAGCTGATGCGCAGTATCGTTATTTCGGAATAGGTGCGGATGTTTTCCAGTCTCATACTCCTTTCATGACAAAGATATAGCAGTTAAATGGGCATTCTCACCACTCGTGGCACTTAACCACATAGTAGACTAGAATAGTACCAGAATTGTGAGTGGGATATGTTTGGTGATTATGCCACTTCAAATATGCTTCCACAATATCACACCATAAAATATTGAATCCTTTTTCTTCATCACCTTTCATGTACACCTACTCTGAATGCCCCTCACATCTTTCCAATTGCCTAATGAAGTAGCCGCCTTTTACATCGGCATTCACCAGCGCATTCACTTAATCAGCAATCAGGGTAATATGTGCACTTCATTGTGTTCGTAGGCACCCGTAATCAACACAATAACCTTCCTCCTTAGCGTTCAGACCAGATTGAGTCAGAAGCACTGAGGTCTGTCTAGCTAACTCAACTCAGAAGTCATTAGAGACCCCCTTTTTGGTATAGTCTGATAGTCTTCATTAGTATAAGGAGATTTGCCCACATTCCTCTTTGCTCTTTCTCCAGTAATTGTCAGACGAGACTTGAGTTTGTATGGAATCAAGCTAGAATGACCTGTGGGGTGTTTCACAAGGGTACAATATAGATACAATTACTTTTACATCATTTCTAAGACCAACTTACTATGACTCATTGTTGATCTTAACTTGGTGTTTCACAAGATTCAATTGTATCTCTGGTTGTAGACTTGGGTACAATTGTAGATACTAGATGCGGCTTGTGAAACTCCAATTTAAGACTAACGTTTGGTAAAAATAAGTCAATCTTAATAACCATGTAGCATCAATGTTAATTACTCTACCCTTGTATGAATACATAGGATCAACATAAAGTGATTGCATGCAAAGTATGGGAATAAATCTATAAGGAAAATATTAGAGGACATGGCATGAGCTCCATGTTAATATGCATTGTGAAACATTTATACATTAGTTGTATCTTGGTTGTAGCCCACACACCGGCTTTACATTTTGGGAGTATACCTTTTTGAAACACTTTCTATAACAATTATACAATTGATAAAAACAAATGTTGGTCTTACTAGTGATATAATTATAATCTAGCTGACCCATAGAAATACTTATTTTACAACTTTTTGTACACCCCTTGTGAAACACTCCCCTGTAATGCTGTATGTACTGGATATAATCCTGGTAGCCAAGAGGCAATATATATATAAATATACATATATATATATATATATATATATATATATATATATATATATATATATATATATATATGAGTCAGAATTCCTAAAAATGCACTAATCTGGTACCAAATCTGAATCAAAAAAAATTTCACCAAACTCAATTCATCTTTATACAAGTTTATTTTATTGAAAGACTAGTATCTCAGGTCCCAGAATCCACTCGAGGGAAAGCTTAACTCCCAGGGGGTCAGTTTTTATTCACTCTCAAACACAACCTGGAGTTAACGTTACGGACATTACGCTGAAAATATTAAACATCGGATAAAATGTCTAAAAAACACCACAGTAAGTTCTACTTTGGTTTACAAGTAGCCACACTATGTATAATCAGGCATACTGAGTTTGAAAACCATAAACCAAATACTTTTCATATTGTCACTTGGGGGGCTTTCCAAAAATCTTGAAAATGTTGAAATATTTACAAAATATCACCAACTTTACTCTAGCTTCATCAAAAACTGTTTTAATAATCATTGAAGCCACTGTGTATCATCTTCAGTGTACCTACTTCCAAAATATATATAGTTTTGCATACAAGGAGACCCTTTTTGTCATTCTAATTGCAAAAAACAGGCATTTTTTATGCAGTTAACGTTACGGACATTACAGTATTGGTAGCACTAAGCACCCATAAAAAACGAAGTATGTTCTATAGGGTAGATAACTATTTGGGATGATAGAAGTACCATAGGGGCATGTTGTGTTAAAATATAGAGATGATTGACTGAGTGGAAGTAGTTTTTTCAAAAGAAATTAAAAATATGGTTAACGTTACGGATATTACATACAACAAAGTCTACCCTGACAAATTAAAAATATGACATTTTTTCTTTCTTCTTGATTAGGCTTTTAGATTAGATAACCCTTCAACATGCTATCCAGAAAAAATATACATATCATCAGTATTTACTTCTCCTTGAGGATTTTCAATTTTCTTGTAATGTCCGTAACATTAACTCTGTAATGTCTGTAACGTTAACTATTTTTAGCTCTAGTTATCAAAAAGAGCTTACCAGCTCAAGTTTAACACACTAAAGTAATGAAAAGTAAGTGTAGGTATTATATCAACAACAGAAAACATACCCCCCTCAGGGTTTTAGGGCTTTACAGTGAGATTTTGGTGGAAATTTTCTGACTCAATAAATCATTTGGAGGGCTGAAAGGTTGAGTTATACCCGTAGGAATGCATCTAAATCATTTGGAGGGCTGAAAGGTTGAGTTATACCCGTAGGAATGCATCTAAATGCCACACAGTGCTGTAGCTATCTTATTATGTTGTTATTTAGTGTAGTGGATGTCTTAACATGCAGCAGGGGGGGCTTACGGTCAGTCAGAGTTAACGTTACGGACATTACAGAGTTAACGTTACGGACATTACAGTTTTCATTAAAAACCCCTTTCCCTATACACAGAAGGGACTTTAGGATGCAAATCCTTCTAGAATGAATGAATGCATACTAGCCATGGATAATAATTACTTTGAATTGATAGGTTTGGGGTATTTATAGATTTATAGAGGATGTATGTGCTGTAATGTCCGTAACGTTAACTGCATTACAAATTAACTCTTTTGTACCTGTAGGCTAAAATAAAACCGGAAGGCTCCTAATTTTTTTTTGTGGCTTGAGAACCCATTGACCCCCATATATGACATATAGAATTGATATTGAGTGGCCATTGGAAGTAACCAGGCTGAAGCATCAAGAGTTATCGTTACGGACATTACACGAGTGGCATTCATTTAAAAGGAGGGCTGGGATGAAAAATTGAGAACAGGAATACCAGTAAAAACTCATGAATCTGATAGCTAACATATATACCTTGTAAACCATGTTGATTTGGGAGACTTCTAATAGGTTTCCTGGCAATGGGAGACAAATGAAGAGAAAAAAAAGAGCCTGGAACCCTGTTTTTGGGGTATTTTTTTTACTTTGGAAGGCCATAAATCCGAAAATTTTGGTCCGAGACAAAAAAAAATTAAAATTCTGATAGCCTAGAGTGTTCCCTCTCACCTAAAACCAACAAGACCTAGTATGGTGCAGAGCTCTCATTTCTATAGGTCATGGATGGTGAAAAACACTGAAAAACACGACTTGGTACATAAATGTGGGGTCTGACTCATATATATATATATGTGTGTGTGTGTGTGTGTGTGTGTGTGTGTGTGTGTGTAGGGACGTATTGTATTCATCTTCAATACGTCAGGTATGCAGCCGAGCTGTCTTTGATTATCCCTGCCAGTGTCAGGGAAACGGAAAGCATGCACAGCTAGGTACTACAAGAGGGCAGCAACTTCCAAGCTGCACGGTTCGACAAGAAGAAAAATCATATTTAGTGTTGTAAACATGAGTAAAACAACATACATAATGTGGTGCCCCTTGAGAGCGGTCTATCTCCCTTCTACTTTTAGCTGATTTAAACTATAGTAACGCGCTGGCTCAATATAGATCACATTTTCCTACCCCCCACCCCCTCCAGAGGGAGAACATTTTTGAGGCTCTCTTATCCCAAATCCACTTGTTGCTAAACAATGCTCACTACCGAATAGTCCCTAATCATATCAAATGAACCGTATTGACATTTAAGCTGCTTCTAATCGTTTGGATTACATCTTTGACTTGTTTACCTCCTGCTCAGTGTATGTAATACAACGTTATCCGACGTGGCTACCTTTATTGGAAACCTATCTTAGCAACAAAATTGGTTCGGAGAATTTCCAACTCCGATTATGTTGTAAGTATAGAATCGTCATTGACATTCTCTTTTTTCATTTCGACGGCGATTGTAAACATGATCATGATTGTATTTGTCGACATGGCAATGTATAACAATATAATAATAACTGATAGAACATTACGATTGAATTCAAGTCACTACTACGTCTGTCTTTAAACGTGACAATTGTTTCATTTTCCTAGTGGTCATTAGTTGTGGGTTATAGTATGCATGCTATTTGTAGTGCTTTTCTGCGCTCAGTATGTATCTCATCCCAGGGAATTGATATAGAACTTTTAATTGCTGACACTTACCTGGTTAGCTCAGTTGATAAGGTCAAATCCCACAACGCGAGAGAGGTTCAGAAAATGTTGTGAATTGGTCTTATTGCCGATTTTGGGCCCTATTTTGGCTAAGTAAGGCCCAAATCAGTGAGAAAGGGTTGCCTTTGTCTTGTGATTTGAGAAATCACAAGGATCAAATGATTAGATATTTGCCCCGGAAGGCCTAGAAAATGTTGCTTACTGGAATATGTCAATGATTTGGCTTATATAGGGGGGACACTCCAAATATCTTTAGGCTAATTGAGAGGAAATAGTGAGGACAAATCATACTGTGAAGTAACTCCCCTCAAACAGATCAATTAATCAGTCCTGCTTGCAACACTTTGCTTGCCTATTATTGACCACTGTGGGATTTGGAGAGGCATAAGATCATGGGTCAAGTGTTGCGATTTACAACATTGGCAACAGTTGCCCCTTGTTTTTATGTCAATAATCAACACTTTCTGGCCCATTTTTCGCGTTGTGGGATTTGACCTATAGGTTGCCTGCTGCTCAATCCTAAGGGCCAAGTGTTCCACAGGGTCCCACCACTAATGCCCAGAATTATCCTGAATAGCTTTGAGAGAAATAAACGAATACTTTGCAACCCACCTTCAACAAAGTGCCAATACCATTGACATTTCGCTTTCATTAAATCAATTCAAACCAACACTGTCAGAAGTTAGTGTAGCTACACAATACAAAAAACTGTTGTTTACAGTATATGCTATTGTATTAGCATGCGTGGGCAGTAGAATCTACTGTTGGCTTACAGTATAAAAGGACGTGTTTTTGATTTCACTATTTACAGTGAACTATCATATATTCCTACTATGCTACACAGATGTATGACTAGTTGCTGATGTGATTGGCTGTATGATAGAAGAAGTAAGATTTGCTGCAGGAAAGTCTAAGCGACATGTATTGTTCATCATAGCTTATCACAATAACACATTTCGTGAAGTAACTATACAGTTCATGCTGTACGTGTATTATGCTATATGAATCATGTTACTACATGTATATCTCCAATGATTATGGAAGGAAAGCTAGACACTTAACAATGGGAATGCACCTGCGAGCGTGCGGGGAACCAGCACTAACATTTGTTGTGAGGTAAATGGTCCCATACAACAGCCTACCTTGAGCTACTCGCTCAATGGGCTGTTCTGACAATGGGCTGCTCTCACGTGAACATTCTATCTACCAGTATGACATTAACCCTTTAAGTATCACATAGTGCTGTTTCAATATGCCCTTTGTTGAGATAAATTGCAGCAATGGCGAGTTACTCACCAGTGCTGGTTAAGCGAATAACTTACCAGGGCTGCATTCGTCTATCAGGTCGACCCTATGGGTAAATGCACTACCAAAGGGTGGCTATAATGCGTGTATACAACATTGGCGTCATGCATCAATAGGACAACGGGAGTAGAACAATAAAACACTATGTAACAGTGTAACCTTTAGAGTGGTGACCATTACTGAATTACAGACGCACCTTATCAGTAGTAGTTAAGAACAATAATGTGCGTTATTGGTTTGCATGGAACAGCAATAATGAAAAACAGCAGCAACAAATGACTAAATACCAATAGCAACATCAAACAAAAGCAGAACTATCTACAGTCACAGTAATGGCGGATTAATCTTGAATGGAAATGTTTCAGTGGAGATAAGTTGACGACTGTCATTAGTCAATGCCAGAACCGTTCCCTATTACCCTCCAGTAGGGAGTCCCATTAGAAGTTAAATAATTATGATACATAATCTTCGAAATATGCAACCGATAGAGAAGACATAATACTAATTATAAGTAAACACAGAATAGTGATGAACCTAGCATTGACTGCTTGAGAGCCATCGGAAGTTGGAAAATCCCCTTTGAATTTACCCCTGCTGCCTCTATATATACATAACCTATGCAGCCAGTGGCACCTCCTCTGAAGGTACAGTGGCCGCTGCATGCCTGTGAGTAAGGGCCCTGCGTAGCTAATAGCACTGGGAGTAGAAAATCCATCAAATGTATGTTCTAATAGCTCAAAATGTATAAGAAATAGGCTCTTAATTATTTTACCTATTTCAAATATAAATCAGTTCCTTCCATTAGATTTATTTTCGTTGTTGAACTGTAATGGTTTCTGTTCATTAACCTGAGCATCACTGGGCTTAAAATCCGGGAGAGATGTAAATAGCTAGTTAAGGTTTTATGCAAAATTCTTATACTAATATATCTGTATAATATAAAAAGCAGACATCTGTTTTTAGATTTTTACCCAATCATAGTCATATGGGTCCCTATAAGTCTATTTTTAGTATAATTCCCGAACTAAAAATGATACAAAAATAGGTGATTGATCCATAGGTGCGCATGACCAAGTACAACATGTCCATGCCTTTTTATTCAATGGAGGATGCTTAGGTTTCCCCGGATTTCACATTAACTGGGAGATACAGGTTGCGCCCTTATACCTGAGTAAGGGCCACAGCCTGCAGTGGTCCTCAATAGTAGCGCAGGGGCACGCTTTACTGACTGGGTGGGACTCCCTTACCTCCAGCCCTCAAATTGCTAACGTGTTGAGAGCTGCAGCATTTTATATCCCCACTTCGCTTCTGTTGTCTGCATGCCATAAACAGTGAATCTCTCTGCCTATCATTGTGGGCTTTAGTGCAGTGAAGCGATTGAAGTTACGTGAAATCTGTGTCAGGGAGGGATAAATGGGTTTAGATTTGATCGCCCACATACACCTTAGGTTGGTTATTGCTGTCTTTTGGCCTCAGGGGAATGACTCCCAGCTCTCTAAATCTAAAAGAAGTTAGAAAATATATTTCAATTAGAAGTGCAGGAATCATTTTCGTGCTGATAATTTAATGAAGAATTTGAAAACCTGTTTGATCCCACTTATGTTAATAAAGAAGTGATGAGGTGATAATTGGGACATTCAAAAGTAGAAAACTGGTTATGACATATTCAGTTTCAAAGTGTTATATTTCAGGATTGGAGGTTACCATTAATATAAACTAAAGGCATCTGACAGATACAATCCAGTGTCACATTCATTTTCTCACACAAAGCGTTACTTTTTGGTGTCAGACTATGGCAACCGAAATAAACAGAAATGCTTTTTGAGTCATTTCGTTGCCATGGAAACCCATATTTTCGAAGAAAAAGAAATCCTCAATGACCTTGCCATAAATTATGGCTGAGACATTCCAAAAGCAGCTGCATAGTTGGCTAGCGCCGGCAATTAGCAATTGCAAGGTATTCCACATGAAACTGTTAAATGGAAATTAATGGGTTGCAAATACACAATGGTGCCTTGTGGGAACTGGAAGTCATGACTTTCCCTAGACAATCACAGTACAAACTAAGGCATTTCACAGGTGCTACATTTGCATTGGACTTTTAACATAAAATAATTATGTTAGGGAAGGAGAGTTTTTGAACGACCTAGACCATTTAGTTTATCCTGAAGTTCTTTCAGAACAGGTCAAGAATTTGTAGGCAATTTATCACGTGAGGAGTATGGGCATCATGATAACTGCTTCAAAAGAAATCAGTTTGAGATCTATACAAAAATATTGCAAATGTCACCTATAAATGCTCATAACTGCCCTTGTCAATAGCAAATATTGCCCGAGTGACGAAAATCTCATTATAACAACTGACGAATCTGTCAGTTGTTATAATGAGATTTTCTGGGCTTATATTACAAATGTATCACGCGAGCCTTATAAAAGAACACAGGCCATGACGTAAAGTTTCCAGAAAGTAGTAGCTATCATATAGCCAAGTTGCATGCAGGCCAGTTCAGGGAAGGTAAACAGCCCGGGGCGGGCAGGTGATGATTCCTGGATTATGTTCATCCAATGTAAATGTGGTGACGTCAACACTGGTGTCAAAATTCGCAATGATGCGTACAAAATGAAGAGAACTTCTCTGGAGACCGAAAAAAAACCTGCAATTTCAACGCTTGCACACTTCAGATTCATGATGATGACAACATTGTATATTGTGAACGACCCGTAGAGCTCTGCGCATAATAAAATGTAGAGTAACTCTGACACGTGAATGAAAATTGTTCTAGAAAAAAATCTGCATGGAAATGAATGTGTCCACTGCCCACATCAGGTAAAAGGGCACGTCTATGATTGAAAACGTACATCATCCTACGATGTCTCAGCTCCACATTTATAATTATATCCTCCACATGATAATATGTGGACAGATGAGGAGAAAGGGCCTTCCGAGGTGAAATGTATGTTTCAAAATTGAAGTCATAAGCTTTCAAAAGAGGTATCATAGATAGAGATGTCCCTTCTAGTTTTTGAGAAATTGCTTCATGAATCTGACATGGTGCTACCCTTGCCGAACAGCCAATAGGCTCTATCTCTTGTTGTTTAATTGTATTCCTATATCTAATTATCATGATTTTGCAAAATTTCATGTATTACCTAACCACTACTTTTCATATTTTTTATCATAAATCTGGATATTGAAATGGCATTTACATCCTGTTTTCAGTGCAGTAATCCCTATGAATTTCTCTATTGATTGGAATTACTCTTTTTCTATTTGGAAGGAAATTGTGGTTGCCATGGCAACATGATTTAGGCAGAAAGCCTTATTTAGGCCTCATATTGGATTCAAAAGGTTCCATTTACATTCCAAATATGGAAGGATTACCCCAAAATAGAATGTTTTGGAGAAAACCATCATTTTCTCTGTAAAAAATCACCTTAGAGCAAATTTTGGTCAATTTTCACATTTGTGGTCATTGCGATGCCCCCTACTGGCCAAACCCCAGTACTAAAAATCCCTCCTGGATGTACCTTTCTCCTCAGCTGCTCACATATAGACTACCACTTTACCTCAGATAACCAACCATCTTGACAGTGGTGTTGTCAGCAACAGCAGCATCCTCAATGTGGGAGAATAAAAAACGAGTCAATGACAGCAGTATCTTTACATCTGTTTTTATTTTATTAGTAATTTGGCCATTTGATAAAGCTGAGCTAACAGTATTGCTACTATGCTATGAGGTCTGTCACTCTCTCAGGGAATACAATATATAGATATAAAATTCACATAATAGAACTGAGCGTCCCGCTGACTTTCATAAGTATATAATAAATAGGGACCTTTAGGGAGCCACGTCAAAGTTCATAAAACGTGGACTTAATGCAGGCTTTTACCTATATGTCTACGTCTGCATTTATTGGGGCAAAGTTGGGCCAACTGTAGGTTGTGTTGGCCTGACGTCAGATAATGACGTCGGGCCAACATTCATTTATCCGTCCATCAGAACGTCGTCATGAGGTCGCAAAGAAATGACGTTGGGCCAACATAAAAATCTGATGTTGTGCCAACATTATATTAACGCTGTACATATTTAGAGCCTAAAACATCCATATATCAATATTCACTCAAATGTTAGGTAATTATTCAACATAAACCCTGCTAAAGACAGTGCTGTCAAGAATCATCATTATAGAAATAGCTGTTTCTATTTATGCAGGCAAATCACTGGGATTATTACCAACGTTGGTACAACATAAATTTGCCAATGATGTATCAACGTTGGCAGACCAATATTGGCCCAACGTCAAAATATTAATTTTCTCCCTGATGGTGCCGACCATTGCCAACATTGGCCCAACGTATCCTTGCTAGATGGGGAGACTAAAGTTCATTCTCTGTGTACACATGCGTATCTCTATTTTGTAGCTTCAACATTGGAAACGCACATGGGCGGTAAAGCCTGTGACCTGCCACCTTGCTACCACCAGAAAACTAGGTAAATCATGATACCGATGAACTCCATCAGCAAGCAAACCTGTACCCACTGGCACTGCACCTAATAGGTCACAGAAATAGATTAACAAATAGGCCTGGGGCTACGATTATAAGCTGGCTATTAGGAATTGCTAGGCAACTTAGTTTCCAAACTGTCAGTAGGGTGTTCATGTAACGAGGAATGCCCTTATAGCACCCTTAGCTACACGAAACCTGACATGTACTCTATAATGTCCCCCTGGTTTGGCCGTTATTTGACCTTCCCGATTAATCATCACTCCTTTCTCATCTCACTTAAGTACCTCAATCTGTATCTAGAACTTGGAGTCACAGTAGGGCTACAGAGTACAACATAACCTAACTGGTCTTACCTTACTCAATTATAATTATTAGCTGAAGAGATGATACCATACACACAACAGGTGTGTGTGGACTTTTCGCATGAGCGAGTTGAAAAATTGTTGGCCCCCTCGGCAAGAGGGGTCGAAATGTTATTGGTCTCTCCCAGGTCGGTTTGAAATTGAGTGTGGCCCACCCCTTTAAGCTTATAGTAATGCATGGCTTATATGCGAAAAAGGGCTGACATTGTTTTAGTCTCTCCCTCTAGACCGGTCCTAATTCTTTTGCATGATGCTCCTTCTCAAGGGGTCCAACGTTTTTTGGTCCCCTCCAAATCCACCAACTCCCCTCCCTTGTAAAAAGAGGCAACTCATGCCAAAGAGTCTAGAGCTCAGTATAGCTTAGGACGCTTATTGAAAACTAGATAAATTTATATATATAGTTCGACCTGACCTATCCCTAACAGTTGTAATACTCATAAGGTGAGCAATAATAGAAAAAGAGAAAATATCTTTGATAAGTCACTGAAAACATTAATTGTTCAATTAATTAGACATATGTACACGGTTTGAAAATCGTCATGATAACCTGGAAACCTCATTCTTCTCAGAGACACGCAACCTCAATTGCTCTTTTATTTTGATATGGGAAACAGTGACATAAATATTGCATTTAACAATCATCCTAATTTAGGGGCATATGATGCCAACTATGGTCAATTGAAATATCTAAATCAATGCAGTTTTATTTGAAACTCCACTTCCCTTCTTATTTAGCATAAGTAGATACAAATTGACGAGGGGCCTTGCGTAAAGCATTAAATGATGTATAATGACAGTCAACATTATAATACACGCATTGACAGCTGATATACAAACCACTTTCAGTTGGGACTTTCAATACTGATCTCCCCGAATACACGTTGGCAGTAGGCATACCTAAGAAACCTTCCCAGCACCCAAAGTAGCCGAATCTGTCATTCGGCCTGCCCTGATACTGCCATAGATGGCGTATGGGTGCGGGGAGTGTAAAGGTTGGCAATACAGGTTGTCATGGCCAGTGTTTTATAGGAGAATAATGGCTGCCATGCCAGGCTGTGTTCAGGCAAGCGACAATGCGAATGAGGCTCCGCTCGCTGAAAACAAGGAGCAGGTGGCGGGGGCTTTGTTTTAGGGCCTGGATGGCTTTCAGGACCTCTGCCATATCAGCCAGCCACACTCCTTAACCTATGGCACCTATACTCCTATACAGCTGCGGCCATACTTCCATCATATCAGGGTAATACCGAGTGGCAGGTAGGTTGAGACATCTATTCCATTGAATGGCAATGCAATCAAGGGTCGGTACATTGTATAGTGTTGTCAGATGCAAAATGCTATCCGTCCATTTGATTGTACAAAGCTTGTTTTCCTATATATATTTTTGGAGTGAATCTAAAGATGGGAAAGGTATGCCCAATCACCTGTGTCTAAACCTTTTATGCTGGGAAGTAATACGACCGACTGGTTTTGTAAAAACACCGATGGAAATTCCAGGAAAATGTTATAGTGTTCTTCCGTATCCATGGACTTGACTTGTTTTATTACCGTTTCTGTTCTTTCTATTATACTACGAATTATGTTAATGAATGCTCTACGAACTATTCTATTAATACAACTTTAACTTGTGGCACATTCTGCCTCATAATAGTCGATTTGTGAGAATAAATGAGAAAACCCGGACATCTAAATGCTAAATTGGAGTGATTACTGCCGAACGGCCTGACCTGATGCGACCTTCCAGATTTGACAAATTAATGGCAGTGAATCTGTGACAGATTATCATTCATTCCAGCATCCACACATGCCACATATGGCAGGCAAGCCTTTACCCAATGATCAAAATAGTCCTCGCCACAGGACATAATCAATAAATAATTTTACATGTGCCAATGTGATGTCCAATATGAGTTATGATATGTGTGTAATAGGGAGGAGGATACGTAAATTTGAAAGGAGTGATGGGGCCCAGCAAACATTGATGTACTAAAATAAATGTATCACTGGGTCCAAATGACAAAAAAAAAACTTATTGCTTTCTGAGAAGGGAGAGGACCCTCTAAATTCCCCAACACCCTACCCACCCGAACCAAGCTCTGCTATCCAAACTTAACTCAACATCATATATGCTGGGTATTATTACTGAACTTCGGTTTGAAAATGTCAAGATGACATGGCATATAGTCAATTTAACTCCATGGCTATACTTTATGAGTAGCCGTCTCCGTCCATTCATTCTGTTGCAATTAGCAGTATCATTAGCTACATTGGACTGATTTAATCTCGACCTACAGCCCGGTACTAATATCTGGGGCAATATAGCCTTCGGGGGTAGTGGAACCCACGCCATAAACCAATCGATGTATCATAAACTCCTGCACAGATTCATTCATACAATGTTTAAAAATAGAAGCCTTGTGGGGCCTTCAGCACACAAAGCTGCCTTTAACCCACAAAAGAGTATAATTTTGTTAGGTAAAGACTCACACCGGGCTTTCAGCCCACAAAAGTGACGTTAAAATACAAAAGCCTTCAGGCCACAATAGAAATGCCTTCAGGCTACAAAAGCCTTCAGACGAGAATATTTTTAGGCTTCAGCCACAAAAGCCTGTAGTTCATAATACAAAAATAGCTTCAGCCTTCAAGACCGATATATATATATACTGGTTTCACCTACCAATCTGGCATCTCATATCAGCTTCCCTCCAGCCCACACATCCTATATAACAGCTTCACTTTCCAAATTAGCTACTTTCCTCAACTTGCCTTCAGCTCCCAAAACCTAGTATAATGGTCTCACATGCCAATCCAGTCTCACATACCAACTTACCTTCAGCCCACAAAGCCTAAGTCTTGGTCTCACATACCAATCTGGCTTCACATATCAACTTGCCTTCAGCCCATTAAACCTATTATTATAATGGTATAACATATCAATTTAGCTCTCCATATGTACTTGCCTTTAGCCCACAAAGTCTGTATAATAGTCTAAAATAACAATCGCGCTAGTGGACATATATACATAGAGTTGTTGTTGACAAAGAGAGAAGCAAGATAGACATGAGGGACCTTTAGCAAACCCAACGTAGCCAATTAAACGTAGACATATCCTATACTTTTAACACTGCTACATCTGCATATAGTAAGCTAAGATGTACATCATGTAGATTTCCCCATTATTTCTTTCATGCGAAAAAAAAGAGATCACTAGGGAACTATCCACCTTCAGATCTAGAGTGCCAGGCTCTACAGACTGGGCTAATCGGGCTTGCTGAATGGTTGATGCTTAGAGCAATAGAAATTCATTCTGCACTCTCTCTCTCTGAAACAAAAAGGGACCTATAGCAAACCTGATGTAGCTCCTTAAACGCTGATGTAGCAATGGCAAAATTGTAGACTACATCTGGGTCTAATGAACTACCTTAGGTTTGCTAAAGGTCCCTTTTGTTCCCAACATAGCTCATAAAGGATTCAACCTCTCTACCTCCAGATTTAAAGTGCTAGGCTCTACACACTGAGCTAACTGGGCTTGCTGAATGGTTGATGCATGGAAAGGTGATAGGGACCTGTAGCAATGCCCATTTAGAGATGACGTAGGCTATACCTGTAAGACTAGGGACCTTTAGCAAACCTGATGTAGCTCATTAAACGCAGATGTAGTAGTGCTAAAGGGATAGGCTATGTCTTCGCTTAATGAGCTTTTACGTGGTTGCTAAAGGTCCCTACTGCTATGTTTGCGTTTAATGAGATATGTCACGTTGCTAAAAGTCCGTAATGTTTCATCATGCACCCTCTCTCTCTCTGATAGAGAACAACTGTATGAAGGAATCATTTAACATGGGGCATTTTGCGCGTTTAACACATACACACACTTGTATTCTCCCATTAATTGCAGTGTTAAAGTGATACTTGCAATCCTTCAGGAGATTTATTGTCTTGTCTTTCTAATTCTAAAGTAATTAGTAATAGAAACCAAGCTTTCCAACTACAAATACATTGTCCCGTGCACTAGCATATGGCCCATTGAGACAGGGAGAGGGCGCAGATTAAACAGTACCACTCCATGCATCAACCATTCAGCAAGCCCGGTTAGCTCAGTCTGTAGAGCCTAGCACTGTAGATCTAAAGGTGGAGAGGTCGAATCCCTAGTGATCTTTTTTTTTGTATCCGTCATTTAGAAAACATTTCTTTCATACCAATACGTAGAAGATTCGTTTTTAATGGTTTTTTTTATCATCAATTCATGCTTGAATAAGGTAGAAATACACCCATGCTATGGTGTGCACAATTCTACCCCATGGGTTCAATGAGTGTCCTGACACAGGGGTTTGAACCCACATCCCGCTGATTTGCTGGTGTAAATTAACATAACGTTTATATTACGTTAAACTACGTTAATATGCTTATTATGTAAATTAACCTGCATATCATGTTATTCAAACGTGTTTTAAACATTAAACTATGTTAATCTATGTCAAATAACCAAATTAAACCCTTACATTTTGACGTTATATTACATAGTGAAATTACATTACAAGAACGTAGTTGTGTTTACTGGGCAGGTGGTGCATGGGGTGGTGCATTATGGAGCTGCACCTGTCTGTAACAGGCTCTTTGTTAGGCTTGTCAGGACATCATAACAACAAAACATGGACATAACAAATGGAATAATGTCCATGTTCTATCATATTACACCTGACCAGGTGTTATGCCAATTAAATGACTCAGTCTATTGATGCAGAATCTACAGCAGTACCTAGGATCAATAGATGTGTGAATGAACAGGTCACAAGTTGGGGCTAGGGTCGCTTACTGGTATTTGTGTTTATTTTTTTGGTTGAAGCCACTAGATGGAGGAAAGACAGCATCTTAGCCAATTGCATACAACCACATTACATTTAATTGGGGGCATTGAATACGACACTCCTATGAATCTTGTATCTCAAGAAAAAATGTCAAGTTGTGGGAGTGGCTTTTGGAACACCCAAATCACAGTCACATCATACATGCCACCTAGTGTCTTATTCGATGTCAAGGGAGGACACATGATCCATAGTATAGGTTTTGTGGGCTGAAGGCAAGTTGATGTGTGAGGCCAGATTAGTATGTGAAACCAGTGTATATATATATATATATATATATATATATATATATATATAATTATATATATATATATATATATATATATATATATATATATATATATATATATATATTTATGTAGATTTTGTGGGCTGAGGGAAAATTGAATTTATAATTTACGGAATCAAATGCCTTTTTGATATCAATGGAGGCAGCTATAGTAAAGTTCCCTAGATTTCTGTTTATTAAAACATCATCCACAAAAGAGCTGGTAGAATCAAGCGTTGACTTGTTTTTCTGATAACCATCTTGCCTGGGACATAAAATTTCATTTTTCAATAAATGATTAGAAAGGTGATTGTGTATGAGGCGTTCTAATGATTTACCTGGTAGAGCCAGTTCGCTTATAGGCCGATAATTGGAGACCTTTTTCTGATTACCACCGTTTGGGAGCGCCGTCACAACAGCTATTTTCCAGGAATTTGGAATTCTACCGGTACGCAAACATTATTTTATTATTTATATAAACCTTGTAGAATTTGCAATAACAGCATCCTTAAAGATATTGGTAGGCAGGTAAGGTATTCCGCATTAGCATGATGATCACTGTACAGCGCCATTTTGGCTGGTACCAGTGCTCTTTCCTCTGCTAACTATAGCAGCCAGCTAGTTTGCTGATGCTGGTTCCTGTCATGTCGAAAATTTGGAGTTCTAGGGGCCATAAACCTTTTAGTTATAGCCCTCTACTGTGGGTCGACGTCCTTATGTCATATGTTCAGATTGGGGGAGAGGTTAGGATACTGGCAATTCAATACAAAGGTCCTGACTTCGAATCCATTCCCTAACTATTAACTATCACCCATTCAAAAAGTGCTGACCCCTAGAACTGCCTATTTTGGACATGCCAGGAACTAGCTTCAGTTATAGGTCTCAAAAGGTAGAATCACTGCAACTCGCTAGTGCGGAATTGCTGAACCAATTGCTAAACCATGTAGATATACGTCAGGACATGGGTGTAACTTTACTAACAGGGTAGCCTACATTTCAGAATGTGATCTGTGTAATGGCATGCAATTATAATATACAGCCCATTATAA
This sequence comes from Harmothoe impar, assembly GCA_947462335.1. NCBI lineage: Eukaryota > Metazoa > Annelida > Polychaeta > Phyllodocida > Polynoidae > Harmothoe > Harmothoe impar. The sequence continues at coordinate 63,215,726 of OX381707.1, read as the reverse complement.
CTAGACGGAGCCAGAGGACAATTAGTTTCCCATTAGGGTTTCTGAAATGTACACCCTCATGTAATATGATTAGATGCGGTACACTTACTGCTCCTACCAAAATGATTATACTTGTCATGATACATACATGCTGACAATCTGTATTAAACTTAGATTTAATGGTGATTAATATGGTCTTTACAGGGTAAATAATGCCCGCATTAATTAGTTATAAATGCAACACATCAAAGACTCACTGCAAGTCACCTAGGACTTTGTCAAGTCTACTGACCTATGACATTGGAGGTGAGCTGACCCGTGATTGGTCAAACACCTGGGGCGCCAAATCCCACAGGTAGCAGCCTGGGCACCGGTCACTCAGCGCACAGCAGCAGGCCCGGCAGCACCTCACCACCACTACTACCTCAGTACATGAACTTTCATATATTGTTTTAATATTCGGGAGCTTGTTACATGCATGTGTGCGTGGGTTGGAGCATTGTAAGCTGAATATTAAATAATGACAATGCCAACGCCAAATATTTGGAAAGCATACGCCTTTTTCCTGATTTCATCTGTATGAGTAATGTTCATAAGCAGTGTTCAACTGATAAGGCATTATCAGATGAAATAATCACTACTATGTCTAGCCCTAATGCAGTTTTTCTGAGTTTGTAGGCATAGTTATGCCACTCGGTGATCTTCATATAGTATGTCCACATAAATCCTCACATCTTTACACACACGCAACGTGACCCTGCCATTATCTCAGTCAGGTGCGGCCGAGGCATTCCAGAGTGACCAACACGTTTCCCTAATCAACCCTCCAGGGGATGGGTCGAAATTATTGATGTTTAAGACAGGAATGGGGATGTATGGGGGGCCTGTGAGCGTAAGCAGCATGTATTTTACATGAGTAGATTAGAATACTCAGAGCAGTGGCATTTGTGAGTGAGCAGCTTATGGGCCCGGGTAGGGGATTACCATCTCCTGTACATATATATGTACAGGTCCTGTGGGTTCTGGATAAGACTAAAGCCACCCAAAGAGGTAGGTAGAGCCGTGTGACATCTGATGCTATTCTTACAACTTAAGAATTACTTATTTCACCCCCACAGTGAAACAAGCTTCGATGATTGTATTTCTTTTATACTGTGTGTATGGTGCGGCGAGGATTGTGACAACCCATGCATTGGCATCGAGCTCAAGCAGCATAGTAGTTATTTGTTGCTGCTTTGATTTGTTTTCCTGTTTTCTTATGAGGTCGAGCATAAGTCCATTAGCGAGGAGCCACATACATCCATTTCATACATCCTGGTGGAAATTACAAAAGTGTTTTGGTCAACCAAGTATATACTGGCCATGCAGGGCTAGACATATATTTTAGGAGATCAACAAGCAAAAGATGAAGCGTACCTTCACGAGGGACTTCTAGGGCCGCCTAAGCCACTAGTAGACATGACATGGCCAATTAAACACATATGGATCAACAAGGGAAGAGGGGTCTCCGTGTGGGATTTTTAGTACCAACTTTGGCCACCAGGGGGCTCCATATAGCCAAAAAATAGCAAAAACTTATCTATACTACTTTTTTATGTAGAATATGAACACGTTAGAGGATTCCATCTTTGGTGAAAACATTCCATATTTGGAATGGAAAAGAACCTTTTTGGGCCTAAATTGGTGTTTTTATACATTTTCATGCTGAGAACAGAATGTAAATACCATTTTCAGATCAAAAGCTGTGACCAAATTAATGTTTATGAAATTTAGAGCAGAAACCTGATCTAGACAACTTGATGACCTCTATGTCATTTCCATGTGACATGTAAAATAAGTATTTTAAAAGAGTGCCATTGCTTTGGAAACATAGTTTTCATTCTAAATTACGAAGTCAAAGTAGCCAATTGATAGTAGGGCTCACAAGATCGTCACTAAAATCAGAATGTGAATACCATGTTAAGATCTATCCCATATCTAAAAGTCCTTTTCTTAAAGACTGGAAATCTCATCTGCGAGTGTAACTGTGTAGGATATCCTTGAAAATTGTCATCAATTTCAAAAAACAGATTTGTCCTTGGAAGATATTTTCCCTTGCTGTAGACCGATTTCTTTTTTACATTAACCTAGTTTCCATTGGCCATGGCAGGGATCCACCTGAAGATTCGGGTAATTAGTATGATGTTTTCTGACATCTAGCCTATTTTATGGAGTAGTTCCGCCTCAAACAACCAAAGCCCCGGACTTCAGATGGAGATTGTTCAGGCTAATTGCTCACCTGGCTCCTTTTTAACTCTGTAGCAATTACTATGATGCCATACTTAACTCCTTATTTTACCAACTGCACAGTTTGAACTGTTTTTTGAGTAACAGTTATTAATTTTGCTTGGCATATACAAGATCATTCTCATGAAAGTTGGTTCAATTCACTTCATTTCGACCCAAGTATGCTTTAATGTCAAGGGCTTGATAAATAACTTCATAGATGTAATGTGGCACATGACAGCCAGATTGATTAATATGAAAAGGACGATGATTGATGACTTGAGGGGGAGTTGTATAAACATTCAATTTACAAGCATGATTCTGGATGGAAGATTACATCAAAATATAACAATGAAAACAATTAACATATAGATAGAAACTACTCCTTGCCTTCTTTTTCTTTTCTCCTGTTCTCTGCTTAAGATTTAGTGGGTCCCCTATCCCGTCACAAGTGTACAAATTAGCCACAGGTTGGCCTAACGATGAGCCTAAATAAGAGATGCATACATGTGTGAGTGATGCAGCTATCCTCTGACATGTAGCCCTCACATAATTGGTGTGCATATGTACAATCAATCCTAATGTAGGAATCCCATGAGTATGATCAGTGCCTTCATCTGTTAAAGCAGCTACTCGAGCTCCAAGCATCGAATTTTAGATAATAGCATGTCAGCAATCTTCACAGACTCATATGTGGACAGGTTGATTTACAAATAATATGGGTGCCTCTTTCTGTATGAAAATAGGTGAAATACCTCCTGTGAGAATAACAGTCAACCAACTGTAAACCGGATAACATAACGATATGCAGGTTACCTACTCCACGCTGCCTCCTATTGGGCTTAAGGTGAACTACCTCTCACTATGCTCCTATTTATATGCATAATGAAAGCATTATTCCCATCCACAACCATGAGGGTTTTCATGTGTATTCATGCAGATTATGCATTATATATACTTCCCTATTTATTTGTTGTATGTAGACCTCCACCATAAGAGTGTACTGATTGCTCTAAGTGTACTAGCCACACAAGACTAAGCCATTTTAGTTCCATCTGTGACCACAAGAGGTCATATTGACATTGGCCCCTGCAGAGATGGCTTTCCTTCCCACCATAGAGGAATTAATATCTGTATTTTCACCCATCCTTTATGCTTTAGAGAGGCCTTATATGCTATGCTATTTTGCTCTGCCTTAAAGAAAAACAAATGATCGTCCTATAAATATTAAATTCATGTGAGAGTTGGAAGAGGTCTGAAGAGGTCGAGTTGCTGCTTTAAGTTGTATCTCAGACGTAATTTATGTATATAGCTTTTTTAATCATTTCTACCGAATCATTATGATTATGTCATCCTTTAAGTGTATAGGGAATGGAACAAGTACCATATCAATGTGCCTTTATAATCCACTTATACTTATTTATGGTCATGGGTTCAGTAGTGATGTGACAAATCTCTTTTTTCCAGAATTACTGTTCTTACGTCATTGACCTAGTGGCAAATAATCAAAATCTAATAATGGAGAAGAAGTTTTGAAGTTAAATAGATTTTTATTAGCTCAATAATTATTGCATCGATACTATTCATTGAAAGGAGCCACAACAACACGGCTCAGCAATATCACTCAACAAAAATAGGTATGTTATAACAGAGCGTTCACATAGAAGCAAGTCATCACAGGGTAACAGTGGAACTCTCACAGAGAATGTTGAGTAACAGGAATTGGTTTCCACGAGCATCAAGTATCACAATGAAAACCAGAGATTCACAACTAAACAACTGTTTTTCCGAGGAATACATAAATATGCCGCAATAAAGAGTCTATATATAATAGTCACACTGGCATATGGTCAAAGGACGGCGATTCAGTTTAGTACTAGGCCTAGTCTTAAATATTGATATGCTTACTGAACGTTGTACATCGGATTTCACTTTGTTCCAATATAACATTCCCCTGTAGAGTGGGCAACCTCTGTAGGATTCCAGAATCGGTCTACTTACTCTCAGTTTTATATACGCACCACCTCTAAGTGCTCTAGTTGGCATTACAACATTGTCAATGTGGAGATATCAATCATCAAGAGTAATCAATATTAAGGCGCCTTTTGCGTGGTATAGGCCAGATCCCTAACAATCATGCAACGCTACAAATGTATTAATATGGTGTCTATGGCTGTGTCTCATAAAAAAAGTTGAAAGTATATGACCAGGTGCAATCTATCATTGAGTGCAATCTCTGACCTGCTTAACAGAAAACGGTTGATTTAGGGCAAATGAAGCTATAAATGACTTGAAAATGTTAGTGGATGTTTGAGGAGCTCAAATTAGCAATTTATATCTTCATCTGCCCTAAATTAACCGCTTTCCGTTAAGCCAGTCAAAGTTTGCACCCTGTCAACGATTGCAGCTGGTCAAAACTTGCAACTTAGCCCGATTCTGTGGCACAGCCCTATGACTGATATACATTTTTGTTGTGTATATACATGCAAGCGAAGGTTGTTATTTGAGTCAGATGATTTTCTTTGCAAATATAGACATGTCATAGGGCTAATACGTACTAGTATATGCACTCCCCAATGAGACATAACAGGGTCAAGTAAAGTCTCTATAGATTAAAATGGGTTCTATAACCCCAGTATGTATCCAGCTCTTTAACGGGAATAGCCATCGTGTTTCACAGAAAGGTCTGTATAGTAGTGTATAAAGTTTTAGATTTTCTCTCATATCCCAGGAGTCTTACAACCCTTTGAAGATTAGCGGTGATAGTTGCTCAAAGGGCTTCCACCTACTCCCCTTGTACTCCACTACAGCCTAAATGCTTCCCTTCATACAACAACCTTCTACTTCCCCAAGGACCCTTTTAATTCACATTCCTTTTGAGGCACCCCCCAACTTCTAAGACATACATATTCAACACAGCCCACAGTGCTGCAGTCTGCAATGTGCTTTCGGGTTGGCTGAGCAGCTCCCATACATATTAATGTGCTCGCTGCGACATGCTGCCTCCTAAGAGACTCATCACCCTCAACCCTCCCCAGCAGCCTGTATTGACCGTGGAGGAGGGATCCCTCACCTGTCCACCACCGGTGTTCCCTTCCTCCAGGGCTTGCTGGCATGCCTCAGGGGGCTGTTTCTGCAGGAGAGACACCCTACACTGCCCATACACACTGCACCTCCTGTGTCCCCCGTGGCCAGCCCTGTCCTCCTCCTGCCCAGTATTTGCTCATTGCTATTAGCACTGAGGATACTTTGAGTGGCCGAATGGCTCATATGATCCCGTAAGCCTGTGCCCGGCTGTTCGGACTGTTAACCTAATGGCCTGTATGTATTTGACGAAAAAGCTGACAGCCCAAAGAGGAAAAGTAGTTGGAGGCCATAAAGGCAACAACAAAATGGCGTATACCTGCCATATTTTTCCCCAGTGGTAGATCTGTATTACATGGTTCACATGTCGTGTGGTACACCAAAAGCAGAACACAGAGAATGCAGAGGAGGGCTGTTGACGTTTTAGCCTATGAGGTGTAGCAAATTGCCCAAAGTAGCTTTTATCATGCACTTCGCATACATTGTAATAGCAATTAACTACATTCCGTGTTTAGGATCCACATCCTGTATATTTTGTACTTAAGGGCCCCATATGGAAGATCGCATCACAGACTTTAAGAAAAATATTTCAAGCTTAATTTTAGCTATAATCCCTATTTCTAAACAAAGCATAATTAACCTCTCCTGCTCTAACATATACCTACACGATTTTCCGGACCTGCTACCTCCACATCCGACCTGTTCCTACCCTGCCATACCTTCCAATCAAGTGCTTCAGTGATTGACCTTTTTGTACGCTTAAGAGGTTTTCATACAAATGCGGTACACTAGCTTGCAGTACGGCATGAGATGTTTTTATAGGTATGGGGCAATGAAATAAAGTGGTGGGGTTGACACCAGCTGCGGTATGTCATGTCATGGCATGCTGCGGCACTGCAAGGTATTTCCAGAAACCAGAATATTGGTTTCTAGAAAAGTGCAGCGCTAAGTGATGCACAGAGCAGCCAATCAGAGAGGAGCAGCTCAGTCTGACAATCTGTCTCAGGTGACAGAATAAACATATAAATGCAGGACTATAGCATCATTTTGCTCCCTTGGTCTGAACATCTCTGCAGTAGGTTAATACTACACATTGTCCTTCTATACCACTGGATAACGTACTATGTTGGTGTGAAAGGGGCTTTACTCCGACATCACACTGCACTCTGAGACCTTTTTTTAATCAAGAATATTACCCTTTACAACATTGACCTAGTGGGAAATAAGAAACCATGAAAAGGCCAACCATTGCACTCAACAAAGAGGTCAATAAAGAGGCAACACAGATAATGAAAAACCCGACCCACACGCCTGATTAATGTCAGGATGGGGGGAGGGGGATATTGTGTTTTATTCCATGTGTGCAACCAAACTTATGATGCTTTAACACTGAGCCGCCGTATATGTATATATACGCCTTTATAATACTACTATAAAATACTGTGTACCTGTCATGCCTGCATTTTTGTTGCATTTCAAATGTAATCAGCAATTAGCTAAAATATGCACTACGCAAAAATTTCCAAACTCTCAGTTTATGATATGGTTTCACGAGATGGTTTGAGGGATGTTTGACATACAGTATTGCCAAGGGAATGATGTAGGAGTTGTCATTAAAATTAAGTCCTCTGAAAATATCAATTTCAATCTATACCAAATACATACGGTATTCCCTAATGAGTTCAGAAGAGATTTAATTAACGGAAATAGTTATTAGCTGATTAGAGTACATGTTTATTTCTTTGGATGGTTCTCTCAATCATATCTACATTTTCAAGAAAAGATTTCAGTGTAGAATGGCATTCAGAGGCATCTTATACAAATACCCTTAAACCTCACTGAATGAATATCTCTAAAACGAATGTCCTAGATACTCGTAAATCTATCGCACGTTTTAGTCTAACGTATCCGTTTACTGTTTTGCAAAACACTCCTGGACTTCAGGGAAACATGAATAAGTATAAAATAAAACTGTGTGCTGAAGCTGCAGCAAAAGCAGCTCTCCATGAGGGTCAAACTCACGACTTTGCAACAATTGAAAGTGAAAAAAATGTAAATAAAAAATATTTTTATTCTCATTATTTCTTAAATGCAAAAGAAAATATAGGTCTTTGGGAACATGCCCATAAAATTTTGTGATATAGCTATGATTATTTCTCATTGCATTGTAGCCATAAAAATACCATATAAAATCATGATTTTTCATGGCTTCCACAAAATCGGATATTTTTCATATAAAAGGGCTGGTTGCTAAGCAACCATTCGAGATAGAGAAAAATGGATAGCTTCATTGGAATCCTTGACATCGATTTAGGGGGGGTAGGTACTCTTAAAATTATTATGGGACAAATATTAACAACATTATGAGCTGCCATATGTTAAAATCTTCTGTGCTAAATATGGCGCCATATGGCGCCATATGGCGTAACGGACGCGTAACGGACATGTAACGGACACCTTAACATGGTTGTTTTGTGACATTGACTTTAAACTAGTGAAAATAGGTGAAAGAATTCGAATATCTATATGCAAATGGTGTCTATTAATATCAGAAAAAAAAATTCCAATCGATCTGGACCATTTCCAATTATGCATTACTATGTTGTATATTTTTAAATATTTATACAACAAATAAAATAACAGGTTTTTAATTCCTTTGAATTATAATGGATTTTTCTGTAAAACGTGGAAAAGCTGAAAAAATACCACAAAAGCTCTAAAATTACATCATTGAAAAGGGAAGATTACAACCTTTGTTCTAATAAATAAATATGTATGATAACTGAAATAATTCTAATAAAATATTTGAGGTAAAAAAAAAATCCAATTTGTGACATCTAGGTATAGCTATTCTGTGGTATTCTCATGAGCCTGAGCCATGAACACAGATGTACAATAATTTACATCGAAATCAGACTCTGGCTTCAGACTCTGGATCAAAGGACACAGCATCAGATATTCAAGTTCATGGATGTTGTTTTATACCTAAAACACGTCTTTTTCTGGGGGCGTGTGGCACAGAGAGCATCATTTCACAATCACAAAATATAGGCTTGTGTCTGTTCTGGACTACTAGAGGGGAATTATCCTTTTACACCAACTGAGAATCGACACTCCAACTACTGGAGGATCAGCGAATCAATAATGCTATCGCCTGAGACACATCCTCCAGGGCCTATAGCTGCTCAATCTCACCCCATGGTGTCCGGATAATAGACATTGTCATTCATGCCTCAGATGCTCAACCGAGAAATTCATAGCACAGGTTTGCCCCTTGATTTGAGTGGTCCTTGTGAAATGAGATAAGACGTAAGATGCTCATGCATATATGTAGGAGCTATTCGAGGGAAGTGGACTTAATTTCAAACTGAATATTAAACCTAGTCCTAGTGGGGCATTCCTTGAGGGCCGAGGACAAGGGGAATGGGACAAGGAGGGGTATTGTCATCTATAGAAGATGTATCATGACAGAGATGGATGGTACACTCAGGGAAATGTAACAAGGATTATTACTCGGGTTGGAGGACTGTGGACATGGATACCAGTGATCATTCATATATATATAATTCAGTATGAAAGCATTATAGGCAAGTATAGAAATAGAACAAAGACATCTCAGAGTTGTAGATTTGTGTGCATCACAATATGGAACAGATACTTTGGAGCTCTATACTAACACCGCCATGTGGAGTTCACTAAGGTAGAATATTCATTATATATGGTCTATTATGTGTGTGGGATGATATGAAATGGTAAACTATTCATACAAGTGGATGGCCGTCATATTTTATTTGAAATGTTTACGAAGTTGAAGTGATTGCAGGACGGTTGATTCTCATATGCTAGGAGCAGGCCTGTAATATGCCATATAGGATGCACTTACAATAAACTTCTGTTCGCTATTAAACTCTATTTATATGGCCATTCCCGAAGCATCCTTTCATAAGAAATCCTTTCAATGTATACAGTGCAGTATATTAATGTATGCACTTCTCCGATATCAACCTTCAACAACAGGCCGTAGAATCAATTCTGTCAGATGAGCTCATACAATGGTAGGGGTATCTGACACATAGTCACAGGCCAAAATGGACTTCCTCTGTGGCCCAATGCTATCAGAATATAACGTGACTTTGATTGATGGAAGGAAAGGGTCATTGCATATTAAAGTGAGTAGAATACTCGATGATGAAGTCAAAAAATGCACCATACCCGAGTTTCTGCCTACTCCTGCTAATCTCATTTCCTATTGTATATCTACATTCAGATTCATGCTCACTGTGCTACTTTCGGATGCATGCCAAGAGAAGAAACATATTGAAAATACATAAAGAAAACTCCACGTTGTTAAAATACATCTACATAGTACTTCACGAATTTACGCTAAAGCTTACTGTGAAACGCCCTGGTGTAAAGGAGTGCCATTATGTGGAGTTTTGTGTTTGCTATGTTTTATGATCTATTGATTAGAAAAATAAACAGTTTTGCATCATGATGTCATAGGGCAAGGAGTATTGCCGTACTCCATGGGGGAGGTGCTTTTCCTCTGTCACACATTTGGCATAGCAGTCACATTTGCATTCTTCTGAGAACAGAGAGATATTTTCCTCTATGTCTACTGCAAGTATTCGGTATACTACCTGAGAAAAGTGATTAGTACACATGGTTCTCCTTCCATTTATGATGTTTTCATAATTGAACAATAAAGGCAAATATCTGAAATCTCCATTATAACAATGCCTTGTCTATGATTTATAGAGCAGTATCATTTTTTCCACAATGGCTTCATAACTCAACCTTCTATGGAGGAGGCAGGGAGGGAAACCAGGGTGAGAAATGACTATTTCGAAACATACTGACATCTGATTTCCCTCCAGAAATAACCATTTATTATACATTTTTATAGTGCATGCTAAATCTGGGCTAGGGCTGGGCACTTTGAATCTGGGCTGACCCATCCGGGTTCCCACTGGTAGCTCTGGACAAAAAGGACAAAAACCCAGGGTTGGAAAATCAGCTTGCCCAGGTAAAAACACATACGGGCCCCATCAAGCAATTTGAATGGGCAGGTGGCACTGGTAGTCCTACTTATATGGAAATAACTTCCCAAAATAACATTCCTTCTAAACATAGCGTGTCTACTTTAGAAAATTGACATCATCATGAACGTTAATTTCAGCACTTGCTGTAGCTATATTTAGACCCACATTGTCTCAGGTTCTATCATGGTCAGCAGTGCACAGTCCCATTGAAAACAGTGGACTAAAGTTTATGTTGTTTTCAGAGGACCAACCCTGTAAACACGCTACCCCAGTCCAACGTAGGCCACAGGTTTCCCTACGTTTTTTTCCAACCAATGGTCGGAGATTCGTTTTTTTACAAGGTTTGTGGACGTCAAAACGTGAAGGTTTACTTACGTTCTATGAACGTTTAAACATGATTTACGTTTTTCTACCTCATTTAAACGTAGATAAACGTAGAAAATCTACATTGATCTACGTTGAAAGTGATATTTCTTCAACCTAAATTGTGTAAGTAACTCCCTAGTGTCTCACTAGGTGGCAGCACTATTAGGTATGGTGAGAATTATAGGGCACTTAGACAGAATTACCTCATTCAAAGTAGGAAACTCTTAATGATTATGAATTTAATGTTATGGATATCAGCCACAACATCACTTAACATTCTTATATTGGAGAGTAGTTAAAAATGTCCATGCAATATATGTGTATTAAGGTACTTAACAAATTGAACACCACATTGTTGGTAATGAGATAAATACAAAAGCCTCAGTGCAGCCAAAACCTACCATGTATTCTAATGCTGGGTATACTAGCTGTTCAAACAGGGATATAAACAGCTTCAAAAAATCTAATAGAAAATAAAATGTCTTTTCGATTTATAGTAATTATCTCTACAAATCAAGTTTGCAAACGTAAATATACATCAATGACACAGCTTTATGGTTGAATACAACTACTCTTCCTAGAATTGTAGTTCAGTTTATATTTCATATCAATTTTTTTGACATTTGAATGAGGTAGATGAACGTAAATCTGACTTAAACGTCCATTGAACGTAAGTAAACCTTCACGTTTTGACGTCCATAAACCTTCCAGAATTACGTAGTTTGGACCCCATATCAACGTAGATTTACGTCTGATTCACGTAGTTGTGTTTACTGTGTATATAATTACCCCATAATTATATAAGTATAATGCTACCGGTATGATTGGTCATAGTTGGTTATGTATGTTTACTTAGGTTTATACTAAGCCTACCTGGCCTGCTGGCTCTGTATGCCCCAGGTCAGGGTCAAGGTTGTCCTTCTTCACTGGACCATGACCATCTAACAGGGATCCACACCTGTGTATTTTTCTTTGAGTTTTACCTTGTGTAGCCACTATGTCAGGTCTGAGGGCCTGTAAAACATGCCTGCATAGACACAAGCCACCTACTGGCAAGGCCTGTGCTATGTCAGCAATGACTGAGGAGGAGCTGGCAGCTCTAGGCCTGGAGAAAGTGGAGCCTGTACCAGGTGGCCAGCAGCCAGGTGGTAGTCAGGAGGAGGCCTATACTACACCCCCAGGGAGAGTCACTAGGCACACAGTGAGGGTGTCACAGTCTGCAGGTGCCACAGGCAGAGACCTGTATGGCTCTCTATTCGGCCTTAACGAATATGACGACGAGGACTACCAGGAGTCTGAGGAGGACGACATCTCAGTGTCTGGACTAAGGGACTTGGTGGAGGACCAGCAACAGGAGTTAGCCAATGTGAGGCAGGACATTGCCCAGTTGTCAGCCTCCGTCCAGGGGCTGAACGCGGCCGTGAGCACGGGTTTCAAACGGCTGGGAGTATTTAAGAGCCGACAACCACACCCGAGCCCGGGTCCTGTGCCTGGCCGCCCGGTGCCTGGCCTCCCGGTGCCTGGCCTCCCTATGTCGGACAGCTCCCTGTCGTCTGAGTCGAGCGGTACCAGGCGTCACCGCAGACGAAGGAGGAGGGCCAAACGCGTAGTCAACATGGATATCACCAGATATCTCCCAGATGGCCAGGATAGGCCCAAGAGCTTCGCACAGCTTAACTCCTGCCTGTGCAGTCTCCTGGAGCGGCATGTGGAGAAGGGCACCGAGGATGCCCTTAACCTGCTGTCCCACATGCGGTACTTGTCGGACCGGTCGGCGGAAGTCATCTACGAGCTCCATTATCTCCTAGAATATGATGCAGCGGTCCGGAGTCTGGCATCCACTGATGGGATGCAAGTCCTTACTTATGGCATCCAATCCCTGATAAATCGGCACCTCGGCCTGCGTTCCCTCAAGACCGGGGGTGGGGGCGGTGGGGCCCCGCCTACCTCAGGGAAATCCAAGTGGGCCAAGAAGAAGGCTGCCAGGTCAGGGGGAGGGGATGGAGGAGGTGATGGTTTTCCATGCTGGTACTACAACTTCAAGTCCTGTGATGGGGCCAGCTGCAAGAAACCCCATGTCTGCTACTCCTGCGGATTTGGTGACCACAAGGCCCCCAACTGCCCCAACATCAAGAAACAGGCTCAGAAGCCTACAGCCTGACTCCCAGAGTCAGCCCCAGCACCTCCAGCAGCAGCCCAGAGTACATCAGCTGGTGAGTGTAAACAGACTGTACAAAGAGAAGAGCATAGAAAGACAGAGGACCAGCAGTGCCCAGAGCCCCAGTGTAGCCCTCCACATTCCACAAATTCTTCGTCTCGAAGAGTTCTGCGGCCGCGGGATCAAATAGTTCTGTCTTTGGCCGCGGAGGAGCCGGGGGCGCCACTGGTCTGTTGTCCGCTCGATTCGATTGACTTTTTTTCCGAACAAGGCCTAAAACCGGACAATATGTCCGCAATTAATACTTCTAGATGTGTATCAATGACGTTAGCGTCAGATTCTGAGTATTTAGCGCCTTATAGCGAAAAAGATTGTCGAAATGTAGCGCTCCGATCGTCGCTGGCTCCCAGCATGCCCCATTCAAAATGGCCGCAGGGAGACGGCGAGGATCAACAAGGAGCTTCGCTGGAGTGGAATTTCATCGATTATGGCAAATATGTACCCGGTAAGTCCGCAAAAACTACTGGAATGGCTTCTCCTTGCTCTGTTATGTCTGCGGGTGAGATTGCGGACAGCTCAGTGGCCGCGTTTGGTTCTAATCGTTCAAATTGTAAAATATCTCCTCCTCGTCTAGCCTTCGCTGACGCAAAACATGGCGAGATTTTGTTGATCGGAGCTAAAAGTGTCGCCCCTGCGACTGGTGAGGTGGTAAAGGCTCTAGAAGTCGCAGAAATTACTACTCATATCAAATGTGAAATGCCTGTGGTAGGTTTAGGCCTGCTACAGGGCGCTGTTGTAGATTACAGTACTGTAAGTTCACCCGACGAACATAAGTGTTCGCCCGGCGAACATGAATGTGTTGCCAGTTCACAAGCAAAGTGTGCACTGGGTGAGGTCCCTAGGGACAAAGCATTGTTTAGCAACCCAGATTCTCCATGTGACTTAGTGTCATTCAGTGATGTGTCCCCATATGGCCTAGGCCTAGATTTTGATGACAGTGTTGATGAACAGGACTTAGGTCCAGACTTTGTTACCCCTACTGGGAGGACTACTGGTGATGCCCTAGGGCAGGTTCAAAACAGCTCTAGGGCTGTTACTGTAAATGTCAATCCAAATGATACATTACCCTTAGGGGTGAGAACTCTGGTAGCATGTGTGTGTATTGAAGACTGTGTAGTGGAAGTATTCAGTGATTGTGTATTGGGCACCTGCAGTTGTGTTCACATGATAGGCCCTGTAGTTTCCCAACTCAAGCCTTGTAGAGTAGCGGCTGAGTATGTCTTGTTCCCCGATGCCATGTGCTCTGAGGATGATTTTGTACTGAGGGGTATAAATACTGGTTTCCGTATTGTGGATGATGTCTATATCCCGGGTTATGATCGTTCCAACTATAAAAGTACTGTCAGTAGTGAGTTCAATGTCATGATGAGTGAACTTCTGGTTTCTGAGGTGAAGGCAGGCAAGATAACTAAGGCCGTTGGTGCACCTCAATGCATCCACAGCATGGGAGCCATCAAGAAAAAAGATGGAGGCGTTAGGCCTATTACAGACTGCAAGCGCCCACTTCACGCTAGCATCAACAACTTCATGTCCACCACTCGTCAAAAGTTCTCGTACAAAGGGTTGGACTACATCATAGACATGCTACAGCCCAATGACTATTTAGCGGTCGTGGATTTAGCCAAGGCGTACCGATCGGTGAATATATTGCCTGACCATGTGACATATCAGGGCCTGCGTTGGGATTTCGGCGAGGGCCCGGAGGTCTTAGTTGACAGGTGCCTGTCATTCGGCTTAGCCTCAGCCCCTTGGCTCTTCACTCAACTAGGTGACTTTGTGGTGCGGTGTCTCAACCGCCGTGGTGTATACAGGATATCCAATTACATTGATGACTTTACGGTATTGGGTTCGTCCCAGCAAGACTGTGAGGTCAACATGAACATGCTCATTCTGGTGCTTAGGCGCCTCGGGTTTGACATCAAGTGGGAGAAGGTACTAGGCCCTTCCCAGATCCTGACTTGTCTTGGAATAGAGGTGAACAGTGTAGACATGGAGTTGAGCCTCCCTGCGGAAAAGCTAGACAACTTGTATTCAACGATAAGTGACTTTCTGACAAAGACCAGTGCTTCGAAGTTGGAACTCCAACAGCTATCGGGCATCTTGGCACATTGCGCCACGGTGGTGCACGGGGGCAGGACCTTCTCCAGGAGAGTGATTAGTCTGACCAATTCCCTGTCAGAACCCACCGACCGAGCAAGGCTGTCGCCCACGTTCAAGGCAGATCTGGAATGGTGGAGGTCATTCGCTAGTGTGTTCAATGGCAAGGCCCGGATACTCCAGCCCTCTAATCCAGTGGCCGAGATATTCTGCGACTCATCGTCACGGGGCTTTGGCTCTAGTCTCGGTTCGGACTGGTTGTATGGGGTCTGGCTAGACAAGTGGGCTAAGGATCTCCCCTTCTTCCCGGACCACTACTTCCCCCCACCTACTTTTGACAATCTTCTGGAGAACATCAATGTCCAGGAGGTGTGGCCCGTGGTGATGGCCTTGGCTAGGTGGGGTCGCGCGCTCAATAACAATACCATCTTGATCTGGTCTGACAACACTCAAGTTTGCCGTATGCTAGCAACGGGCAGGAGCAAGAATGTCATCGCAATGTCTCTGCTGCGTGAACTGTTCTGGATGTGTTTTGTGTTTAATATTAGAATTGTGTGTTGCTACCTTCGCTCCAAGGAGAATGTGGTGGCCGACTTCATTTCGAGGTTGTCCTACCCAGGTGTAGCCCAAATTGATCCCCCGTTCTCCCTCTGTTGTTACAGACCGACACCGGCTAGAAGCAGAGTTGGTGCGCCTCCAGGACATGGCACTGGCATCCGCCACGAAACTCGCCAGGAAGTCACAGTGGAAACACTTCTATGATTTCTGCGCGCGCTACGACCTGTCACCTATACCATGTGACTCAAAAACTTTGTGCCTCTATATCGCGCACATGTGCCGGAAGTTCAAATATTCTTCCATCACGCAGTATATCAGTGCGGTAGTATATCTGCAGAAGCTGCATGGCCTTGCCCCGGTATCGACCAAGGACTTTTCCGTGTCTCGCACCATGGCGGGGGCGCGGAGATCATTGGGTGATACAGTCAAACAAGCTATGCCTTTGTCTCCGAGGGATTTGTCTAGGATGTATGAGTTGCTAGACATGTCCTCGTCTCGCGATCTGTGCTGGTGGACTGCGGCCATTATGGCCTTCAGAGGACTGTTGAGGAAGGCCCATGTGACGGTGAGTGACCAGGCCATCCGGGTGTCTGACGTCACCTTCAAACCCTGGGGCGTCCTGCTGAGGTTGAGCAAAACCAAGACTATACAGTACGGGGAGAGATCATTGGAAATCCCTTTCAGCTATGCCCGAGACTCGATTTTTTGTGTAGCTACCTACGTGAAGCATCTCATAGTAAGTCTTCATCTTCATTCGTCTGACTATTTGTTCCAGTATGGGACCGGCAATAGTCGCACCCCGCAGACCTACGGTGTCTTTTCCGCACGACTGAAAAGTCTCAGCAGTCGTGTGGGCCTCAAGGATGTCTCCAGTCATTCTCTGCGGAGAGGCGGGGCCTCCTTCCTATTCTCTATCGGTTTCACCCTGGTGGAGATCAAGTCCAGGGGAGACTGGAGGTCCCTCGCTGTGTTATTGTATCTGACAGACACTCTGGAGAGGAAGGTCTCCAAAGATAAAACTGTTGTCGACTTTCTAGCAGTTTCTAGATAATTCCTTACCCTATTTGTGTTTGGGTGTTGGGTGGTTAAATCTACCCAAATTGGTCAATCAATTATCTATTGTTGTTGTTTATCATCATCGTTTCAGTTAGGTCAGCTTTATTGTGTATATAATTACCCCATAATTATATAAGTATAATGCTACCGGTATGATTGGTCATAGTTGGTTATGTATGTTTACTTAGGTTTATACTAAGCCTACCTGGCCTGCTGGCTCTGTATGCCCCAGGTCAGGGTCAAGGTTGTCCTTCTTCACTGGACCATGACCATCTAACAGGGATCCACACCTGTGTATTTTTCTTTTTTTTTAATATTAATAAATAAGGGGTGGTTAAATCTACCCAAATTGGTCAATCAATTATCTATTGTTGTTGTTTATCATCATCGTTTCAGTTAGGTCAGCTTTATAGGGAATGCACAGTAATGATGTTGTAGTGGTCCAGCGAAAATGGATTTTGGGTTTCACTAGGGTTTGAACCTGGGACCTCCCCCATCTGGAGTGAGCATCATAACCACTTGACCATGAAACCTTGCCTGCCATTCTCGCCTTACACATACATCTGGATTGGTAGGTATGAGGGGGAACAGTCATTACCCTAGGTGGCTAAGCCAGGGCACAGGGACAGATGTGGGCTCGATCTGTTCCCCTGCAACGTCATATAAAGCAATGTGATATCACAAAGCACAATAACTGACTTGTAGAGCTCCAACTGGCCTAATTTCAAAGCTCTACTTCATGTCTATCATATTATTAATGAGAGACAATTATAGAACCGTGTTTACACCTGGGTTTGTCGCATTGGATCCCCTGACCAACCATCTTGGCCTCATGGGTTGGTCAGGGGACCAGCACTCCAAACTCATGTGTAAACACGTAGACCTGTAGAATATGAACACAATTAGCACAAGATATAGATAGAGAGAGTAGACAAATGATACATAATGTGAATAAAGATACAAATACATTTCCCTCCCTCCCTGACTAATTCATTAAAGCTTGTATGCCACCTACGTTGAGAGGCCGAAATTTCGATAAAAGTCTATAATGTTAAAGTTATGGGAGAATCTCGGCCGATGGACAAAATCACAGCCGACTCTGTCAGTTGAATACACCCTTATGTCACCGTAGGGGAGTATTTCACTGACGGAATCGGCCATGATTCCGTCCGTCGGGCGAGATTCGTCCATAAGTTTAACATTCGGTTTAACGGTCGGTCATAATCCCACTATCCGATGAAAGTCTATACTTATGGAAGAAGCTCGTCCGATGACGGAATCTCGGCCGATTTACGTCAGTGGAATACACACTATAGTCAGCTTACATGAGTTGAGTAGCTCAGTGCTCCTCTTTATATTTGGAAAAAGGAAAGACTACTTGAAGTGTAGCGTTTGTCTATATGAACAACAGCACAGTACTCTAAGCTGAGTTGTATAAAAGGAAGCCATCTGTATAAAACTAAATCAATCACCACAGTGGTAGATAGATAAATCAATAGTCCTTAGCATACAATGTGTAGTGCCCCTATGGGTACTTGTGTGTGTGGTATGTGTGTGTGTGAGGGGGGGGGGGTGGACAGTACTAGTCTCATTACTTCATACAAAAGTCAATGTGTTGAAACTTTACAGCCTGTCAACTGGGTCCAGTTTTGCTTCAATCACGTCAACCTACAAGTTCATGTGCCTCATGTATTTATTATTGTATTAATACATATTTAACTTGATTCACGTGATAAACCAGCGGATTCATATCCTTCCACTTGGTCCCCTCCCGTGTATTCCTATATCTTTATTTTACTCTTTTCCTTTTGATAATTGCAGGCGCTGCGCTTAAATACAAAAGGGGTACCTGCTACAACAATGGTCATTAGGGTTCGGGTAAAAATTGGGTGTGTGCACACAGATCTAAAGCAACAATTTGGTACAGATCTTATCTATTTTTCCATGCAGGAGCACTGTTTGAACAACTCAGGTGGAATATCAAGTAGAAGGTGATCTGAGTGGTAGTGTGATCAACGGTCTCCTTTGCGGTAAATGTCCATGTGCCACCCCTCTATACCCCCTCTGCCCGTAAATTTGAAGAAGGGATACAATAGAGTCTACTCTGGGAAGGCTACTGTATCCTGTTTTCTAATTCACGGCCCACCCTTGTGCTACAAGATAGCCCTGTGTTCAGAAACCCGGCTTAAGTGTTAAGATGAGGCATAAAAGTCATGATGTGTTAGGTCAGTCTGTCCTCCCAGGAGGCCATTGATTCTATTATGTATGGTGTTTTTCTACACTTAGGCAAGCACTAGGAACACATGGAGTAGCTCCACTATGAACAACAATAGGGGCCTCATCCCACTCAGTGAGCAAATCCACTCCAACAACATTGACTCAGAGAGACATGAGTGCTGTTATGTCGAAGGTAATGATTGTGTTGACATGCGTTCAGCATTATGAGAGTGCGTGGCCTTTCACCTAGGCCCCTAGTGGTAATGTAGTGTGGTAACGGAGGTGTAAAATACGGTATAAATTGCAATAAGTTTGTTATAAAATGGTTGTAATGCGCTGATGTTAGTCATCGTGTGGTGTGTCAAGGCAGGTATAAACATGTATAAAACATATTTTAATCCCTGCCCAGCATGCAATTCGACGTCATGCCAACGTTGGCATAACGTTGGCTGGTGTTGGCATGATGTTAGCTTTTATCATCACCTCAAGTGCTTTTTGGCCATCCATTTCTACTATATGCCAACGTCGCCAGTGGCATGATGTTGGTATGACATTGGGCCAACGTCGCCATTGGTATGACGTTGGGCCAACACTCGTCCAACGTCATACGTAGACGTTGGGCCAACGTCTACCCAACCCATTTATATAGTCCAAATCTTAACCTTTAATTCAATGACTTTAATTTTGTAACTTTCTCATAATATTAAAGGGTCATCAATTCTGCTCAATAGGTTATATATGGCTTTCAATGTTCATCATGTTAAAGCCCAATTCTGCCTTTGCCTTCACTTTAATCTCAGCTTAAAGGGCTAAGAAGTGATACAAACGGATACCATACTTTAGAACCTATCTACTTGGCAATACCACAAATGGGGTGTCTCTATGGAAATAATGCCAGGATTTTACTCTTTCATTACAAGATAATCTCTAGGGTTTAAATGGAATATCTATTTCTTGCACATTTATATAACATAGAGGGAACCCAATTAATGGACGATTATTCCCAAAGATGATGTAGCTGCTGGTAAAATTATCTTCAAACAACCTTTTATCCCTCTGGTTGGAGTTTTGCCAATGCTGCTACTCCATTGTTTGCCAATGTTGGTACAACATGCCTCATCTGACATTGTACCAACATTGGCAAATAGCTGGTAAAATTGCCAATGTTGGTACAACATTATTTTGCCAACATTGCGCCAATTTCGTAACCCCAACATTGGCACAATATTGAAATATTGTTGGGGACCTGCAGACGTTGGGCCAACGTACCCTTGCGTGCTGGGTGGATATGTTGGTATGGCTTTTTTCTTGTCAACTACCAATGACCATCAAGGGTACTGGTAATATCAATATTGTGTTGATCTTCTTAGCATCACATTTTATGTGAAAGTGGCATAATGAAATCATACAAGATAAATAATGGCATAAGCTGCGAAAAGGGACCGTATTACAGGGGTACTAAGGTCCCTTCTCCCAGTCCATGCCACATAAAAGCTAGGACTTTCAGGGAAACATTAGGATAAAAGCTAACGATGTCTGTGAACTGTGGGATATGTCTAACACTATAACATTATACTATTTAGATCTGGTTTATGCTGCCTCAGTTGGAATGGGGGATACAAGAGCAAAGGAAACGTTTTGAGCATACATGTGTTTTCCGCTCTTGAGGAAATAAATCCAAAAGATTCCATTGGACATATGAAAATGCACATTTTCTCTTCTGAATAGGACTGAGACACCTACAAAAGTTAACAATAACTTAATATCCTATATGAGAAGGCCTGAAAATGGCCAATCCTACCTCACCAAAAGATTACACTCATACTTAAACCACGGTGGTGTGGCAGAACAATAGAGTTCGCACCTAGGTTATGCTGCACACCCTGGTTTAAAACAGAGACAATGGTTATGAAAGGGTATTAGAATTAACCACAGCTTGCTGGAAGGGCGCCTTAGGCTTCACCCTCGTCTGGCCCTACCAGCAAGCTGTGGTTAATTCTACATACCCTGTCATAACCATAGTCTATCTGGACGATGAGGAGTACCCTTGCCAATTTAAAAAATGACACTATTGACTCTTCTCTTCTGACCAATACGTCAGTCGTTTTGGTGTGGTGCCAACGAGTTTTCTAATTGGTAACCTTTGCTCTTGTTTTATACCAGTTGCAGTTCCAAGATATTCCAGGGGTCTGATTCAGAACGACTGCCGTATCCCTAATAAAAATGAAAAATAAAAAATAAAAAGTGAGAATAAAGTGTCCACAATAAACCCTACAGGAAAAAAATTCCCACGAACTCGTGACATGTTCTTAAAGATCACCCTGGCCTGGTTTACTGTGTTAAGCCGCCATAGGTCTTTACGTCACATTTATGCTTCAGCCATCATACACTGAAAATCCATAGGTTGAAAGGGTTAGTCAGTACAGACTAACCCAGGTTGGTCATAATATTATGAGTGTTAGTCACAATGGCAAAGTTATATTCAAAAAATGACCAAGGGGTCAGTCAGTAGTGGCTAAACTAGGTCCATCATTGGTGTGTTGTATTTGTATACCACTAGTTGGGGCCACCTGTGATGACCACTCGGTGGCTCCTCCTGGAACTAAAAAGACTAAGGTGGGTTGGTGAGTAGTGACCAACCTGACAATAATAACTAATCTATGTTGGTTGTATGGGGAGCCAAAAAATGACTAACTAGGTTAGGCACTATAGTGACTGAGAGGTTGGGCGTATAGGGAGCCTAGGAATATCAGTGTAGGTGGCTTCATTTGTCTTTGTTGAAACACCAATAGATATGGTAGGTTCATGAGAATAAATTCTTCATAGTCTTCTTTCTATATATACTTGAAAATGCTCAGGGTCGGTCCAGGGTTCCCTTATTGTTCAGCTCCGGTTGTTGGCCTGTAGACAAGTCCCTGTTTGGAGTTTAAGTGGTGTCATAGGTTTCCAGTCGTGTACTGTAGGTTACACCACATTGTACTAAAGCTGTAGGTCGATCCAAAGACCCAGACTTCCAACCCCAGTCAGGCTACCAGTGTAACAATCATTATTCTTTTTTTTTTACCTTTGTCTTTCTAACTTATTTCAGATGTAAATCTACCTATACTTACAGAACAATACTAATCTTTCAATGTTTGAATAGGTTCATTAGTGTAATTCATGTGCATACCCATAGTAATACCTAATATATCCAGTGGAGACTCGAACCAGGACCTCTTGCGTGTTAGCTAACAGTATGGAAGTGTAGCTGAACAATATGTAATACTGGAAAGCAGAAAGGTGTCATTTTATACTGTAAGTCTATATGTATATCTCACTGTGCAGCTACACTAACTTCTGACAGTGTGGTGTATCATGGATGAATATGACAGTTTGCACCTTATGACATACATGGGTTTGTTTGTTTTTTCATTGTGAAAAAAATTATACAAAATGAAACGATGACAGTAAGGTAATGACATATAATAATCGAATTTCAAGGTTGATAGTATCATTGATGTCTATCGAACCAAAAAATTAGCAATGTAATACTAGATAAGCATTTAGCTTCTCCGGTAATTGAAATTGAGATTCAGATTATTTATTACACCTCTAGTCCCAAGGGTACCTTTTACGGTGCACATTTGAAATTACAATGTTCTACTTCAAACTGTGCGAATCTATTATCATATGTTGGGCGATGATAAATCATAGAAGCATGTGCTCTCACATAAGATGAGCCGAGGTTGTTAACTCATAGAAAACATGATAAACTTAGAATTGAGTGTACAAATATCAATAATCATAATTTTGAAAAATAGGTTCATTATATCTAACCGCCGCCTGTCTTTGTCGATATTTCTCCCATAGTTTTACCCCTTATGAAAAGACAACTTTTGGTAATAGCTATTTTTGCACGGCTTTGAGCAAATTTTTAAATCAATGCTGGTGCTAACCCTCTGCTAATGGATCTGTTTACGACCTTCACATGAAATGGCATAGCCCTTTTCCTAGAATTGCTCAAGTCCTAGGATTTGAATAAAGACAAAAAAAACTTTTCTCAACTATACTTTTCTCAACTGTCTAATTCTAGAGTGGGAACAACCAGGGGAGGGGAGGAGGAGGGGGGGGTAGTGTGTGGCGGAGTAGAGTTCTCACTGATGCAAGCCAGTCTACCCTTTTCCATCAATGACACACAATACATGTATGGTTTCTGTTTCTAATAAATACATTTTCCCTGTGAGATCACGTTTTCTACAGTACGTGGAATCAGTCCCCACAGGCCTTCGGCGAAGCTTGACATATACAAATTACTATTGATATTGAGTTTTTTGGAAAGATCCTTTTTATTGTGGTAGTTTTATATATATTTCTCACCTTGGGTAATGTCAGAATGCCCATGTATGGAACTAATGGACATCAAGTATAATAACAAGGCTGCAGGGACTCAGTTTTACCAATACTTGTTAAATTCAATTGTGTTCTACTAAAATGACATGTAAGTCCAGCTTGAATTTTACTTGTTTGGCACGTATCAAGTGGTGCTGTGGCCACTGGCTATTTGCTGATTTGTTCACTGCAAGCATCGACGATACTTCATGACTTTTTCCGACGAGCAAGTTTGGTTTCCATGAGGCATCATAGAAAATATCGTCAGAATGTAGCAGAAAAGCAATTATATATTATTTTAGACCAGTTGAAAAAAGTATCAGCTTGAAAGAAAAAAAAAAGACGTTGGAAAGACGCTTTCTATCTTTATTTCTATTTGGTCTCTGGTTGATAAGGTAGGCCCATATCCATTTTTATTTACTCAAAGTTATTTGGAAGGTACTATTGAATTGGTATAGGTTGCCGCACATAAATCCAATTATAAACCAAATAAGAAATCAAGTTATCGATAAAGTAATAAGGAGTTTTTTCATTATGTTTCTACACTGAATGATAGCTGAGAATTTTCCAAGTGACCATTCTTTTCGGTGGATGCAAAACCTTTACAATGAATTTTGAGGAAAAATGCATTAACATTGCAACACAGGGTGGTGTCTAGAAAGCTGGAAAAAAAGAGTCGCCATACTACCTTTTTTTTGCTACATAACTCGAATTGATCTACGGGCATCTTGCGAAATTTGTCTATTATCGTTGATCAACACCGTTGATATTAAAATTCCGTAAATCAATGGTTGTGCTGTTTATTATCAAATTAGTTTACACTCATTAGCAGTAGGTAAATTACGTAGGGTTCTTTGTCAGCTCAAAAGTTGGCCAGCTCTGAATTACCAAACACCGTCTCTATCAATTAGCACTACAATATTTTAGTTTATGTGACGGCTGCATTGTCATAGGAACATGGTTTATTTGTTGATACGTTGCCATGAATAGACACACTTTGATCTGTAAGTGTTTAGCATGTTTTGTTGATAGGAAGGGTACTGTGGACTTTTACTGTAGCTCATTTTGACGTCTACCCGCCAGACGTCAAAAGGTTACAGAAAAAGTCCACTATACAAAGCTGTGGATCTCTGGAACAGTCTCCCACAAAGTTGTAGATTAACTACAAATAAATTTGCTTTCAAAGCTGAAGTACATCTCACTCCTGAGTGAGGCTAAACGCAGACATAAATCACCCACTCCTGCTCCTCTGATCACCTGTTGTATAACTGCCCTCCAAGTTGTATATAAAAAATCATGAATTACTCAATCACATCTGAATGCAGTAATACCATTTACATTGCCTGGTATATGCTGCCAAGCTTATAATCAGGTCTAATTCGGGCCGCCCTGTGCCTTGTGTTTAACTCCCCTATAGGGAGCAATGATCTGTCTGTATAATAGGGTGTCAAGGAAAATTGGAAGTCACATTAAGCTTCTGCATACATGATATTACACTTCGCGGGTAATTAAGGTACTATTATGATTATCTATGTTGGAACATAAGACTCCTAGCCTGAGTCAATCAGCATTCTACTACACTGCAAAAACGGTGCTTAGGTTTTAAACATGTTTAGGTCTAAGCATGTTAATAAACATGTATGTAAACATTTTACTAGGTTTGTGTCTTTGAATCCTTCTGTTTAGGAATTAAGCACTTGAAACACCTAAACAGTTATATTGAATATGTTTAAATGTTTAGTATTTAAACAGTACGAAAAATTGGTGCTTAGGATGTAAACACATATTGTTTATATTATAGTATATGGCACACATACCATATGGCAGCTCTGTGGTTGACTGTAGTTTCTACAACCACTCAAATGTTATTGTTGATCTAAAAGTGCTTAAATCTGAGTTAATTAACTTAAATTGCATGGGATACAAAAGGATAATAATATGCATTGCAGGCTTCAAGGATTGAATGCTACAACACTATGGTTGCAATGCAATAAAGGTACATCTGCTACATAGACACCTCTTTTAAGAACTCTGAGAATGGATAAATAGACAAAGGTTCACAAGTTTTAGTCTGTTGGCTGGGTTATTTCACGAGTTAGATGTCAGGCCGTATTTCACGAGGCCATAGGCCGAGTGAAATGCGGCCTGACATCTAACAAGTGAAATAACCCAATCAACAGACTAAAACGAGTGTTCCTTTGTGTTTATTTTTTATGTTTTTCGATTCAAATTAAATTATCATGGGGGGTAGGGCCTTATTTAGCTGAAATAGACTTTTCCTAAACCGTTCAAATGTAAACAAACCGTCATTTTGATGACGTCACAGGGCCGTGAAATACGGCCATGGGTTATTTCACGGGGGGTGTTAAATACGGCACTCCTTGGTTAAATCAATGAAGCTGTCGTATTTGATAAAAAATAAAGCATTATCTTCCCTGAAGGTCTGTTATATTGACTTAAGGTTGTGTCTATGTTAAAGTAGAGCCCTGTGTGAAATAGTGATGCATATATTGCACTAAGGGGCTTCTAGAAATCTCTCCAAGACAATATATGAATATAAAATAAATTGTGAATTTATTTAGATACAAATATCAAAACATAATAATAATCTATATCTCTAGACACACCACTTTCATCCTTAAATACTTGACAAATAAACACAATAATATGCTAAATTCTTGAATTCTAAGCACTCCATTCTCCTAAACACATTGATTTAAACACAAACATTTCTAAGCACTAAGCTAAACATATTATTGTTCTTGACATGTATAGGAACATATTGTGTGCACAAATACGGGGGAGGAATGTGTTTAGGATTGTGTTAATGATCTAAACCCCTATTTTGCAGTGTAGTATTGTCATATCAACAAGTGATGGGCTCTAGACCTCTATAACATTGTGACGAAGTTGGCTATGTAACATATGTCTTTTTTGAGTGTTGTATTTTAAAACATTATTTTATGAAGAAATACACATTGCTTTCATGGCCTGAACTATGCATAGTTAAGCCTATGAATTACCAGCAATCTCTAAACCCCAAATCAGTATGCACATGTATTTTAACTATTGAGCAAGAACCAGCTAAGAATGTACACTAGTCAGCTGACCCGATTGAGTCTAATTTGAGCTCAGCAGTTTCTGCTAGCCTCAATTATGCAGGAATTCCGCTTGTAATTTGTTTGTAAGAAGAACTCTAATAATCTTAGAACAATAAATCTCGGTTAGCCAGGGTTGCTGTAGTTCATGAGGTACGTGGGAGAGGTCCTGACCCCTGTATCTGAGTGAGTGTGCAGGGGGTAAAGGTAACAGGTATCTAGGGTAGTGCCTGTTCTGATCAATCCCTGGCTTCAATTCAGCTAATGCAAGCGGAAGGCTGGGGAATGCTGACTACTCTAGGAACCATAGTTTACCCTGACTCATGAGGTCACACAGACTAGGCACAGTCTATGTATCTACAGGCTTGAATGGTGGAAGATAAGGAGATACATTATCACAACGTTGTTGTTTTTTCAACCTACCAATCATCTAGGAACATGGCCTATCGAGATCTTCGTCGTGGGTGAAACCATAAAAAAATATTCTGTTTTCGCAGGGGGGGGGAGTGTGAAAACTCACAAAACTCAAAATAACTGTTAACCATTATGGTACCCTGGACGTGTAATATCCTGTTCCCATGGAAACCCTCATTGGACTGGAAGCTCGGTTTTTATCACCCGGGAAAGCGTGATACCACCACCACAAATAGTACATTAGGAAACTTTACTGTTCCATACAAATGAGAGGTTGACAAAATACTAGGCAGTAAAGTAAATGGGAAATATTTCAATGACACCAAGAGTACATATAGATTAGATCCCTCAATTGATTACTCTTCAAGTTATGACTTTATGATAAATGCCCAACAGTTTTGATGATCAGGGTTTAGGCTGAACCGGAGTATTTATATACTTATGCACCTCAGATAAGCTTATCACTCATATTCCAAGTATATTACAAAGAGGTCTGTGCTTACAATACCATACTTGATAGATCAATTCTCTCAGTCCAGGGCATTGGCAAAGACCTTCCTGTTTGTACTATGCTCAATACTCAAATCTAATTCTGTCCACTCAAGGTATCCTCAATATAGGGGCTATTAGAGAGCACCCTTGGGTCTCTGAACCTTGAGTTTCACATTCACAATGATTCGCAAGTTCCTTCTAAGAAGATAACATTGTCTGGATTGCGTGAATGTTGATAGATATTACCTACTCATAATTTTGCCACTAGGGGGGGGTCTACACTGATAATAAAACCTATAGTCAGTACTGACTATACCATCATATTTTGACCCCCGTAGTCAGGGGACTATACAACTTAGTCACATATTAGTCATAAAGATAGTCAGGAGTGACTATATGTGGATCACACAAATTGATGATGTCACAGGAATGTGTGCACAGGAAACAGTTAGGATTCAAATTTGAATGGCCCATGGACTTCAGGTAGGCACATCCTCTCCTAAACCACTCTTCTATGAATATCCCTGCTTGTTATATGTTATGTTACAGTTGACTATGACAACTTAAGATGTTATAGGGTGCATGAGTTCTCATGTTTGATAGAGTTATCATGGTAATTTGTTCCAATTTTGATAACATAGAAATACAGTGTATACATGTCTAGACTGACTGAGCATGATAGGCCTACACAGGAGCCTGTCACCTGCTCTGCCTTATCCTAGCCTGTCCCCTGGCCTGTCTTATCCTAGCTTGTCCCCTGGCCTGCCTTATCCTAGCTTGTCCCCTGGCCTGCCTTATCCTAGCCTGTCACCTGCCCTGCCTTATCCTAGCCTGTCCCCTGCCCTGCCTCATCCTAGCCTGTCCCCTGCCTTGCCTCATCCTAGCTTGTCCGTGCCCTGCTTTATCCTAGCCTGTCCCCTGCCCTCCCATATCCTAGCTTGTCCCCTGCTCTGCCTTATCCTAGCCCGTCCCCTGCCCTACCTCATCCTAGCCTGTCCCTGGCCTACCTCATCCTAGCCTGTCCCCTGCCCTGCCTCATCCTAGCCTGTCCCTGCCCTGCTTTATCCTGGCTTGTCACCTGCCCTGCCTTATCCTAGCTTGTCCCCTGGCCTACCTTATTCTAGCCTGTCACCTGCTTTGCCGTATCCTAGCCTGTCCCCTGGCCTGTCTTATCCTAGCTTGTCCCCTGGCCTGCCTTATCCTAGCTTGTCCCCTGGCCTGCCTTATCCTAGCCTGTCACCTGCCCTGCCTTATCCTAGCCTGTCCCCTGCCCTACCTCATCCTAGCCTGTCCCTGCCCTGCCCTACCCTATCCTACTAGCCTGTCCCCTGCCCTGCCTTATCCTAGCCTGTCCCCTGGCCTACCTCATCCTAGCCTGTCCCTGCCATGCCCTGCCCTATCCTACTAGCCTGTCCCCTGCCCTGCCTTATCCTAGCCAGTCCCCTGCCCTGCCTTATGCTAGCCTGTCCCCTGCCCTGCCTCATCCTAGCCTGTCCCCTGCCCTGCCTTATCCTAGCCAGTCCCCTGCCCTGCCTTATCCTAGCCTGTCCCCTGCCCTGCCTCATCCTAGCCTATCCCCTGCCCTGCCTTATCCTAGCCTGTCTCTGCCCTGCTTCATCCTAGCCTGTCCCCTGCCCTGCCTTATCCTAGCTTGTCCCGTGGCCTGCCTTATCCTAGCCTGTCCCCTGGCCTGCCTTATCCTAGCCATGTCTACCCTGCTGAACCTTGACCTGCCTTCAGTACTTAAGTTTCCCTTATGTCTCATGATTGACTATATCTATTATTCATAGTGACTACTTTAGACCATGAAACCATTAAATTCATAGTCACTTGACTATATAGCCCAAATCAGCCAATTTAATGGCTGACTATAGGTTGACTATATGACTAACTTACTATAGACATAGGTGACTAACTTGGTATAGTCGTTTTTGCTACATTCATGTGACTATAGAAATGTAGTCCGTAGTGACTAACATTTCCAGGTCCATTATTATCAGTGTACTATACAAAAATGCAATATACAACACCTGCTCCAGGTGATATATTGATTAATATCTAAACTAATCTTGACCATAGATGTTTATAAAATGGGGGATATGAAGAGTGCTTGGAATATTAGAGCTTCCAGTAATTTGGGTAAAGATCATGGAAAAAATATTAAAGAAAGAGCTATGTGTAAACAGAGAACCTCATTTGTGTTTAAAACATAGGCACAAGTGTGAGGAGTGGTTGTTATTAGTTATACACACATCTATTATGGAAGAATGTTTAAGTTATACAGGAAAGGTTGATAACTATTGTGTTAATGCTTTCTTTCTAGTCAGATCTTTCAACAATTATAATGTATGGCCCGGGTCATGTTTCGTTACTTAACACAAATTAAGGCACAATATTATTGAAGCCGTCAAAAAGTACCACCCAGGTGTTTCTTTACCTGTATTTTCTCACATTCTAATCCCAAGTATACTATAAGACTTAGTGCTGAAAACATGCAATCTCTTACCCTGCTCAAGCTTCTGCCAAATAAAAGACTATTCTCTGAGGAAGGTTTCCCTTTTGCTCGGTCGGCAGCTGTGGCACTGACATATGTTCCCATGGGCCCTTGTCAGCTAGTGTCTGGCCAAGGAGGGAGTGGACTGGATTTCCGTGCATAAAGCATACCAATAGTCTTTTGGTTTAATAGGTATATGCCCCAACAAAGGCACCTATTTCTCTCCCTTTTACTCTGTGACAAAACGTAGAAAAACGTGACATTAGGGGAAAACACCTTTATTTAAGTTCATGTCATCAGCTACAATTTGGTTCTTCAAGCATCAAAATATTTGAAATAATTGCTGAGAAATTACATATCAAACATGGGATGGTAAGGACATATATCAATCTATTTTCATATAATCCATATAAATCATAATTGTTAGAAATTAAACCAATAAATGCATATTATTGTACATAGATTTAAATTTCTTCCTTTCTCTCTCTCTGCGCTAGGCAATAAAAGTTTCTGGCATGCCAATATAGCTCTTGATTAAAAGGAATCCTGATAATTTCATCATAGTTTTGTTTTGTAACGGTTTCCACGAAAAGCTGTGTTTCTAGTGAGCTCTGCAAAGAAAGCTAGGTAGGGAGAGGAGATATTCAGAAATTTAATCGATTGACATTGGAAGCTAATCATTCAGTAAAAAGTGCCCAGAAAAACTGAGCTCAGTGAGAGTGGCGAAAGAAGTTGAAGCTCCGTCAGAGCTTTCAAGATTCTGAAGCCAAGTTGCCTAGCAACGTTAGTGAATTGAGGTCCTCAGACATGTACCTATCTAACATACATGATCTAGTTTAGTCTAGTTTAGTTTAGGGGTGGTAACGAAAAACAATGTATTCACAGTATAAGTCTGTGTATACTTGTTCATGTCTGATCTCTTATATATTTTCGTGCTTTCTCGAGAAAAGGCTGTATCAACGGCGTGAGTGGGACACTCTTTTATATTTCATCAGTGGCTTATCACCTACAGACTATATTATTGACATATTATCGCTATTATGTCAATATGTCAATGTTTGTTTTCACAATTTTGAAATGTCAATATAATTATGTCAATATAATTATATCTTATGAGAAATTGTTATCTACTGGTGGAGAAACCCATGTATGTACTTAGATCATGATGCCTGCATTATACAAAGAGAGGCACAAGATAATGATTAAAACAATTTATTATCACTTTGGAGTAAAATTACGGTTGTTTGTATACATGTTAATATTGTTGACATGAGTACAATTAATACACATTGTTGTGAGCTGCTCGAGGCAGGGTGGTACATAGATAATAGTTCATAGCGATGAATTGTCTATGTGGGTATATATTTAACCCTATAAGTGTGAGACTTGTAGAGTCTCGAGAGTCTGGAAGAAGGGTGGTGGGGGGGAAATCAATCCACCATGTATGAGATCTTAGCTGCGAGTGGCGCCAAAAGTGGCGTGGGTGACGCATGTAAAGTTTGTGGGCATGCGCAGCAGCGTTCCTAGAGTGTGAGTGTTTGCGCCTGGTTATATAATGCAGTGTAATTACGTATGACATAATTACGGCCCCATTATACAAAGAGAGGCACAAGATTATGATTAAAACAATTTATTATCACTTTGGAGTAAAATTACGGTTGTTTGTATACATGTTAATATTGTTGACATGAGTACAATTAATACACATTGTTGTGAGCTGCTCGAGGCAGGGTGGTACATAGATAATAGTTCATAGCGATGAATTGTCTATGTGGGTATATATCTAACCCAGTCCGTATGATTTAGATGCTGGAGAGGGCAGCGTGCACCGACGTGTATGTAGCTGCTTGTGGCTTTATGTATGCAGCCACCGCATCGCTGGCCCATGTCCCATGGGTCTTGATGTCCTGTATACAGGCGCCATTGTTGTGTGCATGGGTGGCGCCCCCGCGCCTGAGGCTGTGTAGTGACAGCCTGGAGGGGTCGGCGCCTACTGCCTGGAGGAGGGTGACCCATTGGTCGTCGATGAAGCCGATTGTCATTGGGTTGCCGTCACGGTATGAGAGTAGTGGGTCATTATGTGACCTGGTCGGTGCTACTGTAATGAGTTCCATGTATGCCTTGTATGGGCACAGGGGTGAGCCAGGGATGGCATGTAGTGTGATGGAGGTGGCCGAGGCTGACCTCTGAAGTGTTTTAGACCACTTTAGTTTGACCACCAGGTGGTCGGGGGCTACACTTATGTCGCCCCTCACGAACTGTCTTGTGTGGTCAAATTTAGAGATTGAGTGGGCTGCTACATTGCTCTGGCGGAAGAAGCCAACGAACATCATCACCAAGGCCATTGTGATGTGTCGTGGGTATTCCACCAGGTGGGTGTGCCGGAGGCATTCTCTGAGGAGCCCGGACGTGACCAGAAGTTTGGGTGTAGGGATATGTCTGAGGGTGAGCTGTAGCCCCTTGATGGCGTTGGCGACCCAGGGGTGGTATAGCGGGTGTAGTCATAGCCCGCGTTTTTGAAGTATGTACGGATCGCCCCCAGGGCATTGGTAATGGTCCCTATGACGTCAGTGGAGCGCGCTAGGTGCTCCAGGTACCAGCATACGTGGTGTGGCTCCGGGGCGTCGTGCTGTATGGTCATCGCCAGGCAGAATGCCAGGTAGGACCTAACTGCACTGCACCTGTTGGCCGTGGTGCCAGGGCGGTATGCAGCGCGCTGCCTGCGGCGGGCGGCGCGGGCATACTTCCTGGAGACCGGATCTAAAGGAAGTTTACAACATTAAATGATGAGTAGTCAATCTTAACCTTGTTGAGGTTGTGTTGGGCTATGATGGCCTCTGCCCTGTCTGCGTCCGCCTGTGAGAGGGGGGCGCGAGAGAGGGCATCAGCCACCGTCATGAGCTTCCCCGGGACATGCACAAATCGGATCCGTATTTGGCGGCGGGCCTCCAGGTACCATAGGGCTCTGGCGGCCGCCGCCAGTATGGGGTCGCGGGGCCTGCCCCCAGTGAATGCCTCCACACTGGCTGTGTTGTCGCAGCAGATGAGGACCACACTGCCTGGCGGGGAGCGTGATGTGAATCGGCGAGCAGCTGCCACACAATTGATGCCTTCAAAGTGATGTCTTTGCCCTGACGGAAGTGGGCGGGGAACTTGTACGTGTAGCACCTGTCCCCGTCTGTGGCGCCGCCTGCCTTCATGCACGCGTCCGCCCAGAGGGTGGTGCCCACATGAAGGTCCAGTATTATCGCTCTGCCGTTGTATTGGCGGAGGAATCTGTGGAACCAGTTGAGGTCAGCCTTGATTGCTGTAGTGACAGTTATGGGGCCTTCCCCTGCCGCCCTTAGGGCCGCCAGTAGGCGTCTCATGAAGAGTTTTGCTGGCGGGACGGCCTTGGCAAGGTGAGCGATTTTTCCTATCGCCGATTGCATTTGTTTGATGGACATGAATGAGAGTGTGGAGTAGTAGGCCAAACTTGTGTAGATATCTTCCAGCTTTTGTGGGGGGATGGAGATCTCGTTTGTGTCCACATTTATAGTGATTCCCAGCCATGTGACCTCATGGGCGGGTGGTTGGCACTTCTTGTCCGCGACAGTTAGGCCTAGGGCCTTGAAGAGTGTGGAGGCAGCGTGGTAGTCTCTAGCTGCTGCCTCCTGTGACCTACTTAGAATAAGTAGGTCATCCAGGTACATAAGTCCCGTTATTCCGCGTGCTGCTAGGGCGCGGGTGACAAATGTTGCGGCCATCTGCATGGTATATGAGGACATCACGGTGCCAAAGGGTAGTGATTTGTCCACATAATACTGTCGGTTGTGTTTTACCACCAGGAGGGGGTAGTCATTGGGACATATTGCAAAATGGCTGTAAGCTCGTTTCAAATCGAGGACGGCCATCTTGATTCCTTCCCTGCCCCACTGTGTGATGATGTGTAGTGCATCAGGGACGGTGGGGAGGGTGTGTTTAACTTTCTGTCCGTTAAACTCATTTTTGTTGATTGATGCATTTATGCCGCCGTCCCCGTATGACAAGTCCACAATAAGGCGCCGCTGTGTAGGGTCCGCCTTCTCGCGGGTCATCATGGGGCTGGAGAGGGGGCCTATCATTGCATCAAGTTCACACTCCTCCCTAAGGTAGCTGTCTACATGGGTGGGGTGGTGTGTAGCTGACGGGTGGTTGTCCACCTGTGTAGAGCTATACCTGGGGCCCCCTGTATACTGTATTGGGAAGCCATACTCTATGCCCTGGAGGATGTGTGCATCATCCGGGTGGCCCGTGGCTTCTTGGTACCAGGCGTTTAAGTCCAGGGTGGTGCGGAGGGGGATGCGTGCACCGCGCCAGTTTGGTGCATTGTGAGACCTGACTGCATCATACAGTGTGGCCATGTCCGG
This sequence comes from Harmothoe impar, assembly GCA_947462335.1. Lineage (NCBI taxonomy): Eukaryota > Metazoa > Annelida > Polychaeta > Phyllodocida > Polynoidae > Harmothoe > Harmothoe impar. The sequence continues at coordinate 63,181,590 of OX381707.1, read as the reverse complement.
GGGGAATGTGTAGTCCGGGTATGGCCAGTTTGCATAATTGTCAAAGTGTACATTCTGCTTACCAGTGTGGGGGGCGGTGTGCACCTCCTGGTCCTCCTCCAGGGTGGTGCCGGGAGGGGGCCATGTGTAGGGAGGGTCGGTGATGTCCGGTTCTGCAGGTTCCCTGTATGGGTAGGCTATGTGCTGCATGAAGTCCGGCATGTCACCTTCCTCCAGTGTGTGTCCTCCAGTGGGGGACGCTGTGTGTTGCATGTGTGTGTGCTCCAGTGCTGTGGTGTAGCTGGGGCGGCTATGTGGCTCAGTGTGTTGCTGCGGCGTGGCGGCCTGTGGCCAGGCGGAGCCGTCCACGTGGCCGTGTTTACCAACACGCGGGAACACGTGGCTTTGTTTATCAACACTGAGCACGTGGCCGGAGCGGGTGACGTCACCCGTGTCTCGGTGTGGGGCGGGTGGGGACACACATGTTTCACTCTCCAATTTTCGACCGGAGTGGGTCGGGTGTGGCGGTATGCCGTCTCCAATTACGCCGGAGTGGGCGGTGTGATGACTGTTGGTGTGAGTGGGGCAGGCAGCAGGGGTAATACCTCCGTGGTTGGTGCCTGCGCCCTCAAGTGGGGGTGGGGGTTCGGGCGCCCTGATGGAGGCCCGTCCCCCTCCCAGTGCGGGGCAGCTCGTAGCTGCCCCACCGCTCAGTTTTTTGGGGTGGGCTGTTGTTTCGTCGCGCCACCAGCAGGCGGGGGGCGGGAGGGGTTGTCCCGGCCTTGTTGCTGCTGCTTGTTATCCGGGCCTTGGTAGCGGCCGAGTGCCTGTTTGGCCTTTGTGCACTGGCGGGTGGTGTGGGTATGCTCCTTAGCGTATAGGAACAAGCATACTCCACAGCAGTGCACCAAGGTGACTGCCCCGTTCTGGTGATCCGCCTTGTAGGTGCACCTCTCGGCGTTATACTGCTGGCACGGGGTGCGGCAGTGCGGCTCCTGTGTGGCGTTATGCAACCAGCTGATGCGGGTGCGCTCACTGGATATGAAGGGGTAATCCTTCCATGAGTAGTCGCCCTCCTGTATGTAATCCAGGCACGTTTGTGACCATAGCCTGGGGCCTTCAAATCCCCTGCTAGCGGTGTCCTCGGCCACCTGTGAGAGGTGGGTGAGGAGGTGGGCCATGGTGCTGTTAGGGGGCGGCTGCTGTGAGGCCAGGGTCATGCGTGTAAACGCACAGACAAATTCAGATAGGGCAGGCTCGCGTTTCTCCTTTTTTATCCGTTTGCGCATGTCCGGGGGAAGGAACTGATTGTAGGGGTCAGTAACTGTATTACCTGTAGCTGTTCCCATAGGTGGGTATTGAGCTGCCATAGCTGCGTCCACGTATGGGTTGTGGCCGTAGTGCTTGGTGAGCTGGCGTGGCGGGGGTAATCCGTAATCGTCAGCAGAGTCGGAGGTATCCGTTCCGGATGAGTAGTCACCGTCCGGGTGCTCCCGCCTGCGTGGGCGGGGGCGGCGTCCCTGCCTACACGCCGGGTAGGGAGGGATTGCTGGCGCCGAGTGGTGTGTCCGATGGCGGCGCCCGCGTCGGCGCCCTGTGAACGACAGGGTGGGTGGCACTGGCGGCCTCCCGCCCACGAGATGGTGGGCAGGGGGGTCGGCGTGCACCCGTAGCTGCTGCTTTGGCGTCGTCGGTCTCGGCCGGGGTCCGGCCGGCGGCGGGGGTGGCGGTGGCGGGGCCGGCGCCGGGACATCCGTGGGCGCCAGGGGGGCGCCCGCGAGCGGGGCTGGTGAGGGGGCTGGCTGCTGGTTCTGTAGTAGGAACAGCTTCTCCAGCAGCTTGACCCGTGACTCCAGGGTTATGTTGGCCTCGGGTTTCTTCTTCCTCTTTAGTGGGGCCTTGTCCGTGGGGGCCTGTATGGCCTCGTTCGGGGCCTCCGGGGGGTCCTGCCTAGGCGGGGTGGCTGTTGCAGGGGGGAGCTGACCCTGTTGACCGCCGGCGGCGTCATGGCCGCGTGCAGTGGCTCTAGCCCTGTCGAGGTCGCCGAGCGTGGCCGCAGCGGCTGCTGCTGCGGCGTCCACGTCCGCCTTGTCCTGGAGGAGCTTCTCTCGCTTCTTCTCGGCCCTGGTTTTCCCTTTAATCCTTGGCGGCATGTTGGGGCTGTGTATAGTCCCCGGTATGTCGTTTAAGTCCTAAGTAGGGCGGCGCAGGGCGGTGTCCGAAGTTGTGAACGCACAAATCAATCCACCATGTATGAGATCTTAGCTGCGAGTGGCGCCAAAAGTGGCGTGGGTGACGCATGTAAAGTTTGTGGGCATGCGCAGCAGCGTTCCTAGAGTGTGAGTGTTTGCGCCCGGTTATATAATGCAGTGTAATTACGTATGACATAATTACGGCCCCATGTGCCAGCATCCAGTGTACACTCCTAGAATGGTTCCCCACTGCTTGATGGGGGGGGGGGGTCGGTGATCCACCAAGAAATAGACAGAGCTGCACGCTAAAGTGGCTGATTCAGTGGTTATTTCACGAGCGCACAAGTGTAATAACCACTGAAAAGGACACTATTAAGTGACGCTCTAGATCTGTATTATATTTCACGGTTTAGTCAATGTTTGTCTACTTCCATGATGTTTGTTTGCTTCTGCAGTATTTGTTTACTTCTGTCAGTCACTATTTTGAATTTTGCGCAGGTCACGTGACTCTCAGGAGCGTGGAATACGGCCTAGGGATATTTCACGGTCCTCTGGGGAACGGCCCTCCCATCGCTTTAACCTTGACAGTCCACCATGAAATAAATTACTAATTATTCGATCGTCCTTGTCCAAAGTTTCTAAAAAATCCCATTACCGACCATTCTATAAGATTGATTGCCTCTACATGGGGTAAAAATCGACACGGACGACACGGCGACCAGGGGGGTTTAAAAATCGACACATGCGACACGGGGGGTTTAGAAATCGACGGACACAAACTTTTTATAAGGTCCTAGTATGTTCTATATATATAAAAATCGACACGGCGACACAGCCTTCTGGCTAAAAGTCGAAACAATGACATGGTCAAAAATCGGGGCACCCATGTAGAGGCACATTGATGGACATCATGTTCCATAGCCCTACTCTTTGTCTAACACTCTCAGCTATCTGGTCATCATGTCGACCAGCTTTAGGTTAGAAGTAGTTTTCCTTTTAACAGCAGGATTATTTCAACTTATTATTAGGCAAGAAACAGTGTTCCAGGTGTACTTTAGGTACAGTGCAATGATAATTATGTCTATGTCATCGGCATGAATTGGATGTCAATGACATCCCTAAAATAAATATACGTAATATATATGTATATACCGGTATATATATATATATATATATATAATATATATATAATATATATATAATATATATATAATATATATATAATATATATATATATATATATATATATATATATATATATATATATACCCATCTAGGGAAAACACCCCTTCAGGCGGGATTTTTAGCTCTTGATTTGGCCACCAGGAGGCACCATAGATGCAAAAGAGTGTTAAATACATGAAAAGAAGTTCTAAGGCCATTTTTTATGTAGAATGCAAGGATCTTCATGAAATTATTCCATCTTTGGTGCTAACATTTCATATTTGGAATGCAAAAGGAAAGTTTTTGTGAAGAATTAGCACATATGACACTTTCTGGTTGCCATGGAAACCAGCCAAAAAAACTAAATTGGAGGTAACAATTTTAATTTCCTTAAAAATGCCATCAGTTACCCAAAACTGAAAACAGAATGCAAAAATTCCTTCTAGAACCAAATTTAGACTTATAAATCCAATTTTATTTGCTCATTTCTAAATAAAACCAATTTTTTATAATTATCATCAATTACTATGGGATACAATGCAATTAGAGCTTATTTACCATTTTCAGTTAGTGACACATACTAAAGTTTGAAAAGCGATTCCCACAAAACTACCAGCAATTTTTTAGCTCATGATATCTCATTTTAAAGATTATTACACCAACTTTAATTACTAATTTCCCCCCTGGAGGGGTCTTTTCCCTTGCCTTGTCACATATATAAAGCAACACATCAAAACGACCAAACCGTGAGTTTCAACTACAACTATTAGTAGTTATGGCAGTCCTGACCGAGTGACACATACAGGTGAGAGACAGGTGTGTACGTCTCAAGTTCAGAATATAGAGTGCTACTTACACTACTTACACAGGAAATATGATGAAGCAGTTTAGGTTTTGGGTTAGCATATTTATGTCGTATTTGCAATATTCTAATTAACAAGCTTTGTCTGTCAACTCTTACGCTTGTCAGAATACCGTATACCTTGTTAACTGTCTTTGTGTATTCTCCATTGGGTATAAGATAGACATACAATATAGTGTATTAATGTCTATGGGTATAATGAAAAAACAAGAATGGGTATAATGAAAAAACTTTAGTTGATGCTCGCCCACAAAGGGTTAACCCTTTGTGGGCGAGCATCAACTATAGTTGATGCCATGGCAGGACGAGCATCGACTATAGTCATCACGTCTTTCCCGGGATATCACAGGAAATTTTTCTCACAGAATCGCCAGAAATTCCCGGAAATATCTCGTGACTTGTTACCAGGGTAGGAAGGATTATCTATCTTCTTTAGCCTAACCCCATGGATAGTTAGAGAGCTCGGCTTGCGTACTCCTGTATCGCCTGGGCGTTTTTAAATGTGCCAAAAACAACCAAAGTCAAGCTTCTCTTAGCCCTCAGAAACATTATGGATAAAAACACATAGGTCGGCCCTGTTTACCATTGGATCAGAATACCCCAAAACGTACCTTTTTGGAGAGCTTAACCCTTTGAGGACAACCAAAAATTGCTATTGCTAGCTGTGAGGACGAGAATTTTAGCAGGTATTGCTGAATCCCATAGAGTTATGATGACTATAGTCGATGCTCGTCCTGCCAAGGAAGCCGCATAGCCTTGAAAATTCTTGCTTTTTTCATTATACCCATAGACGTTAACACACTATATTGTATGTCTATCTTATACCCAATGGAGAATACACAACGACAGTTAACCAGGTCCGGGAAATGGAGGAAATCCCTCCCCAAAGCCGTTATATACACCAGTGCTAATTTTCACAACGCAGGTAGGTGTCAAAGCACTGCAGGGCTCACTGCCTACTGGGTGAAGTGGAGGAGCACAGAGGGAGAGTCTATAGAAAAAGCTTATTTATATGTGATTTCATGGCAATCACATGCATGATTCACTATTCCCCATGTATGATTCAAGAGCATACACTAATCTATCTTATGGGATATATACATTTAACAGCAAATTGATAGAAAATTCAGCAAATGGGTTATAAGAAAACCGTTGCTAATTTTAGCCCTGTAGTGTTTATGCTACAGTACAAGCAAAACCGTTGCTAACTCTAGCCCTGCAGTGTTTTCACCCAGTAGGCAGTGAGCCCTGCAGTGCTTTCACACCTACCTGCGTTGTGAAAATTAGCACTGGTGTAAATAACGGCTCTGGGGAGGGTTTTCCTCCGTTTCCCTGACCTGTTAACAAGGTATACGGTATTCTGACAAGCATAAAAGCTTTTTAATTAGAATATTGCAAATATGACATAGATATGCTAACCCAAAACATAAACTGCTTCATCATATTTCCTGTGGCTGGCACGCAGTCTGTACACTGAAAAGTAATTAATATAAACTAATAATATTAGTTTATCTATGTTTTTGACATTAATCATAATTATAGACATATCCATTCCTAATATCTATGATCTTAAGAATGATTTATCGTGAAAACCAAATGATTTATAAATTCAAAGATTTTTTCAACGTTGAGATAGGAGCAACTAACATGAAGTGTATGTACATATATAGAGACCTCTTTTGAGTCTGAAAACTACTGGTATAACCTAATTTCAAGACAATGGGAGGTATACCAGGCTTCATTCTATATCGAGGGGGTGGCTGAAACTACTTTTGAAGGAGTTGAGAGGTCACATTTCATAAACAACTTTATTCTAGAATTACTCACCTCTGAGATTAAGATAATCAATTATGTCATTTTAACAGAGGAATAGTGCACATGTATGAAGCGTTGTCGATATTCCAATATCAACCAATACGCTGATATGACTTTAATAATACATGTAACTCACTGATGCCTGTCCGGGGTTGGTGTAGTATGCTAGGCCTACTTGGCAATGCCCTGTTTGTGTGTGTGTGGGGGGGGGGGGGGGCTTCGAAGCATAGAAATACCCTCAACCGACAATTGATGACGGGATATCCCGTGGTAGGACTAAAACACACCTTCTCCTACCACTATACTAATCATTGATTTCATGACATTGAGAAGAAAACACACGTTGGTTTGAAAACTAACCAAACTCATACCATCGATTACCCCCGACGTTTCAGTTGTACAACCCGAGAAAGGGTTACATAGATGAATAGATTCTGGGCTATACCCATGCCAGCCTTGTCAACCGTGCCATATTTTAACAATAGCATACTCTTGTATGATGATATTTGTGTCGCGGATACCATATGAACCAATGTGCACTGTCTGCAGATGTCTTTTTTTAGTGAGTGACATTTCAATGAGAGGCAAATTTCCAAAATTTATTGCGACTGCACCTGGCTTCAGCCAACTGAATCAATTGTTTACTCAGACCACAGAAAAAGTTGTCACTTTTATTTAAAGGAAGTTCTTATTCTCTCATTTCCATTTGCTGGAACAATAGGGGCGTTGGCCAATTCCCTTGTTTATGTCCATTGCTTTGTCCATACCCACACTACATGTCCCCCAGCCCCCTCCCCTCCACACAGTGGCATTCACAGCTCACCCCACTGCTTTTTGATGTCATCTCTTCCTATATATGCTTCAGGCCTCTTGCCTGGTGCGTGAGCCTTCATCCCAAGATGGGATCAAAGCCGTGACAGACAAACAAAATCCTCCACGGTTGATGGCTAGTCCTCCAGGGTGTGCTGTGGTGATGAGGCTGTGGCCCAGACATCCTCCCTCGCTCCCTCACACACTATGTCCCTTCCCTGCTCTTGCGTTGAGAACACTATAGGAGTGATGTGTATGGTTGTGTTAAAGGTATACTGCACTAGGCCTGTACATGTATTGCAGGGTATTCCTTTTACTGATTCACAATTACCATCCTGTCTTATCGGTGTATATACATATTACTGTTCATTACAATCACAATGATTTTATTTGGATTTATTCGATATATCCTCAGACCAGATATACATGGCTCTCATGAAAATTAAAAGCCAAAATAGTCTCTGTGCAATGTATCCTATGCTTTCCCTCTCTCTCTCTACATTAGCAATTTTATAGACATTAGGGAAAATGTCAGAAATTATGACGTACAGGTGTGAACGGTGATAGTATTGGTTGCCCATGATGATATGAAATGGACAGAGAGGTAACTGGTTAGTGGCAGGGGTAGACACTAACGCTGGCCCTGGAGCCAATGGCCCGTAATTCTTGGTCCGGGCCCGTAGTTTCCCACAGAAATAGCTTCCTATGGGCCCATGTGGCCCACAAGAATCCGGAGAGGAAACCCATGGAAAATATCCTGTTACCATTACGGGCATGTAATATACCATTGGAAAGAGAAAATCAACAGGAATCCTTATGTTTTGATTACGATCTGATGTATCCTAATCAATAATGACTATGATTTTCTTTTAAAAAAAACGTAAATGCTTTTGTTGGGCCCACAATTTTAGGTCCCGGCCCATAGATTTTTGAAGCTGCGGGCCCGGGTGGCCCATGACTGATAAAGTTAGTGTCTACCCCTGCTATTAGTGGACGAAAAAAATAACGAGACCATGGAGGTAGGCAGGTAGGTAGGTAGGTAGATAGGTAGGTAGATTGGTGGGTAGCTAGGTGGGGAGGTGGGTGGTTTGTTCTCTAGTTCTGCTCTCCACCACTGGGTGGCGTGCTGGTGCAGACTGCTGGTGGCGTTGAATGCTGCTCCTCCTCCTGTGGCTGCAGACATTCCCTGCTCCTGCTGCCCGCCAACGCGCCCTGCTCCATGTGTAGGTCCTCCCTCCCCCACCACCCCCGCCCCTCCCCTCCACGGTCCGCATTGTCTGTCTCCATAGCCTACCTACAGGAGGACGAGCCGGCCGCGCCGCCAGTGACGCGGCAGAGGCCCCACAAGGTGCACGGACTGCATGTGGTAAAAGGGACCCAGGAGGAAAGAGAGGAGCCCGCCCAGGAGGAGAGGACTCGCGGAGATTGGCCACCCGGCGTCGGTGGCGGTAGCAGTAGCAGGGCAGGCTAGCCACCCAGTAGCCGTCATACATCAGAAGGACACACAGCCCTGGAGGAGACAGAAACCTTGCCGTCTAGCTTTATGTACACCATTAGTACATCCAGCCCACTCAGCAGGCAGCAAGCTAGATAGCCAGGTGCTCAACAGCAAGGGCTGGGTGGGTGAGTTAGTCAGACCTGCCCATTCCGTGCAGCGAGCTGCTCTAGACTCGCTCAGCAGCTAGCTTACTGGCTCTGCTAGCCATAGGGCCTCAGGAGCGACAGAGCGTTAAGGTGTCTTCCATATGGCGGCTGTTAAGTAGTCGGTGAGCGAAATCAGGACAGTTTCCGACCGACCGCCCACACGTCTTCAGGATCTCCAAGCGCCTCAAGAGTCAAAAACACATCAGTTCCATTCCCCCCTTTGGGTAGCCCCACCACATCTGACAGCAGTCCGCCTAACCGACAAAACCCTCTGCAGGATAGGATAGTTCCAGTTCAGATCTTGGTCAACCACCCACCGCCCTTCAGCATAGGAGCCACAGGTAAGCTTGTCTCCACCTTGTCAAGCCATAGTGTGACGAGCAAGTGCTGCGTTGTAAGAGCAGCTCAGCAGCTCGCTCCCACCCTCAGCCATTGCTATTATATGCTGAAAGCCCATGCTTAATTGCTCTCAAACGTGCATGCTATAGTATAGGTTCAGATGGGCACCTCGTGATTATGACTTGTTATGTAGCCGGCACAAGCTCCATTGTTATGGTATGTTAGATGAACGGTGGTTTAACGATCTACGATGGTCTTATACACTGAATACGTGTATGTATGCCTTTTCATTGTTGTCAGATTGACAGGTTTGCGGAGATGTCCTGAGCCTGGGTGAGGAACGCTTTAGGGTCTAAAGTGCACTATAGAGGTACCCTCTAGCCTACCTTCCCTTCCTCACTATTGCGTCTATGGCAAGGCCGATGTGCCTGTCAGTTTCAATAACAGAAGCAATCCCGGCTGCCCGGCCTCTCTCATATACTAGTAAACAGAGCGCCATCCTGTTTTATTAACACTTGTAAATTCCGTAGGGAATGTGCTCTACCCTATATGGCATATTTCATAAAGGCCAGATAACAGCTTATCAGAGGCTGTCCATTCCAGGATGGGGCGTCCCTACGGAGATGCACACATTAATGAACATTTAGAGGAGCAGCTCAGATTTTGAGCAGCTCACAGTGGCATAGAACATTATGTGAAGGGCGGCTCTCGGCCCTGCGCGGTGGGAGCCAAGCCCTGCGGCTCCGGCAGGACAAGGAATAATCAGATAAGACACGAATGCCTGGCATCAACTGACCCAAACTGAATCGTTCGTCAATCCAATCAGACCTGATTCATCTAATTCCCCTCAGAAACCAATACGTTGTACAACCCATTTATACAATATACGTTTAGTCCTCAGGGAGTTTGGCCATCGGCCGCCTTATCTGAGACTCTATGGATGCGGGAAATATTTGATTGCTTTTACATTGGTGTATCCACCCTCTATGGTGGATGGGGTTATGATGCGTCATTTATATTTTCTTTCAGGTACTGATGAATAGGCTGGTTGAGATTGATGGTTTCTCCTTTTTTTTATTCCCTTTCTAAAGCCTTAATATTAATGAGCACTGTTGTCAAATTGCGTATAGCTGAAGTGAATGAAGGCTTTTCTGGCGTCTTGGCATTGTCTTTGTAATATCGATCACACCCTGGTTATCATTTTAATGGTACTAAAACTAACCGTTAATAAGAGAAATATATAACAACGTAAAATACCTAACCTCCTCTACTACACGTAGCTGACCATAAGATGTATTATTACCGGTATGAATTGTCAATCTTTCCATAATATGAAGTCCCCTTTATGATGGATGAGATGGGGTTCCCTAGACGAGTATAATGACGATTGGCCCGTCACACCCTACCCAAACCCTCCATATTTATTTTTATCCCAAGAGACATAATTCTAACCAGCGCACATAACTGAGTGAGAAGCTCATGTGGCAGGATAAGGAAACGGACAGGAGCACGGGCTCCCTTTGGCAGAAGGACAAGTCTGAGCCCTTCGATCTGCCCAGATTAGGGTCGTCGGTCTCCTGAGATTAGGGCCGTCATAGGGGCGATATGGGATATGGTAATGAGTTTCTGCATGTTGGTCTAATCGTTAACCGCGGTCGATACCCACCGGTGGTGTCGTAGCCAAACCGTTTGGAACACCTGCATCCCTACTATGATCGCTGAATGCCTAATGACCTTATCAGAAACGCCAGCAATCGGAAATCGAAGTCTGCTAGTAGCGGACAAATAGGCTTTGTGTCCACAGGTGTTTCTTTTTGTTCTTTAGCCGAGATCAGCATAATCCTGTATTTGTCTATGGCTGGCTGGGGGTATGGAACATGCAGCTTGGTGGCTCCACCTACGGAGCAACAGAGAGGCATGTCGCTGGGCCCCACCCATAGTCATGGATGCTATGCCTATAGTAACGAGTATGTTAGGTATTATATTCTGTTTGAATTCCATGACCGTTTCTTATTTATACTCTTTTTGAGGTAACTCACTGCTTAGCATACCGCATTTAGTAAAATGTTACTTTGACACGACTGGAATTAATTTACTACCCGAACAATTGGTCTGAAAAACTTGATTGGCGATGGTGAGCTCTTTGTGATATGGGCCTAGTTTATTGACATGTGACATGAACATTATTTTAAACAAACATGTGTTTTCCCCCAGAAGGTATATCACTGTAGTTAAAATTACATGTGTACTACAGGCAGACATGAACTCCTGTGATTAATGCTTGCTACAGGTGCGATCAACCCACATGAACACCACATGACTTGTATTCTCACACCTGGGCCCACCTGCACATATTCCATCCCTCGTGTACGTTATATGCAATACATGTAAACAGGTGTGGGGTTGGAATAGCACCATGACCTCTGACCTGCGAGCAAGTCCTGGTGTAGTCGCATCTGTCTGACACGGTTAGACTAGAATATGCCACCACTACATATTATTATCTATAGTTACACTGTATCACTGTAGACTAGCTATTACCAGTGTGATATATCGGGTATGAGGTGTATCATGAAAGGAATATCGATAAATAAATAGGTAGGTTTAGTACCTCCGATCTCCTATATGATACTATATTTTAAGCCGTTGATATGAAGTATGTTTATTTTCTCTTGACCTGATTCTGGTCATATCATATAAGGTAACTTGAAAACCCCTCTCAGGTGAACTGTAAATGATTATGTGACCCTGATCTGCTGATGACGTTGATGATGAGAGATAGGACTGTATTCAAACTGGCATGGCTTAACCAACAGGCCATTTATGCCAGCCAGGTAAGCTAATCATGGTCCCTGGGTATCAGTTTCTATAGCAACGACACAAAGAGTATAAACTAGCTGATGTACCACCGGTAGTCGGTGCAGCATATGTATCTCCTCTAAATAATTTCCGTATAACCAAGATTAGGGACCCTAATACCCAATTAACCCGTTTCTTTACTGAAATAAGGCTGCAGTGATGGGCCATGATACCATTATATATGTGTATAGAAATGCGTGGGTTATACAAACGTCAGTAGCAGCTGTCCTTAGTTCTTATGAATAACCATTCCCTGCGTTATTACCGTGTCCGCTACATTAACACTTTTCTCTGCTTCTTTATAATGAGGAATTCGTTTCCGGCAATAGTTGGCTTATTTTGGACTAGCTATGGGTTATACCGAAGTCCATGCATTTTAATCAGGGTAATAGTAAATATTTTCGGAAGAAATGCGATAGCATGGGATTAGAGTTACCATTAGCATGCATACACACGCACACATTCATAGGCCTACATGCATACATACAATCATTCATACATACATACATCATTTACATGCATACATTGATACTTATATTATCGACATACATACATATACATACTTACATATTGACAGACATACATACATTACATACAATACATACATACATGTAATACTGTATGCATGGATTCTGTATCTACCTGCTGTTGTTAAACACAAAACAAAATATATGGAAACGAATAGGACGAATGAGTCTATGTTTAAAGGGACAGTAGACTATGCTATTATTATCACACATATTATGTAATGCCTGGGCAGTGAACATGGGATGCTGGACAATTAGTCAATTAGAAACATAACAATACCAGAATAATACTGTCACAATAGGCCATATATATTGTCTGTCTGTGATTGAGGGGGATATAAGAAGTAACACTGGCTGTCCTATACTTGATATATACCCTGCCCCTTCCCATACCAGTGGGCCCCATGCTGCACAACAGCCCGGCGCCTTAGCACCATTCGATATGCCTTCTCTCCCTTTTTTTACCCTACTCATTGCTACCAACATCAAAGTCCAGCCTGGTGGCTGTCAGTGGTACTATGGTCAGTGGACATGACATTGACCAGACGTTACGGCCACCAGCCATCCACCATGGGTCCCTGCGCCGCCATAAACACATTCTGCTCCCGCAGCAGAGCCAGCACAGGCGGCCACCACGCCTCCAGTGCCGGAAGCCCTATGCCCCGGCGTCGGCACGGCGGACTTCCGCCTGCGCGCCACCAGAGGGCGCTGTCGGCTGCTGGATATCATGGCATGTGGTGGGTGGGAGGGGGTGGGAGGGAGGGGGTTGGATAACATGGAGCTAGCAGGGCTGGGGCCTGGAATGGCATGGTTGTCGGCGTGTTGGTGGTCGGTGTGCTGATAGATGACCACTTGACGGATGGGCTGATGGGCGACCATGCAGGCAGGCTACCTCCCTACTACAGGGAAACGGGAGATGTGGGGGGTGGGGGAGTGTATGGCTGTGAGGGGGGGGGGGGGAGGGCTGAGGGACCCTATAAAGGGAGTCTAAAGGGCCAAATCCACCAACACCCAATGGCCATCCGTCCTGTCAACGTAGTTTTTTGGGGGGTATGTATGAGCGGTCCACTGGTCCATAGAATGCTGTTTCAGGGAGATTGGGCGCGGACCCTGGCATGGTAAGGGAGATACTATATAGGAGAGGGTAGGGGGTAGGTCATTGCAATTCACAGGGGGTATCAAAAGGGGGGTCATGAATGTGGATTCAAAAAAGAAATCAATGCTGCATGGTTTACCCAACATACTGGTAGTGCATGGTGTAAATAGACTCCACTGGCAGATGTCACTCGTTAGGACCAGGGCAGTGCGCTCTTTCAGAAGATGTCACGAGTTCGTGGGCATTTTTACCTGTAGGGTTTATAGTGGATATTTTATTCTCACACTGACGCATCCATTTTGAAAGAGCCTCCAGGAGGGTCTTTCAGAACGGACTCGTCAGTCGTCGATAGGATAATATTTACAATTGAAGAGGGTATTTGTAGTTGGCAACATGTGGTATTTACATTATTTTTTTATAGATTTCAACAGGAAATCTTGTGAAAGAAATTTTACTAGTGGTCGTCAAACAGGTTTTGTCACCTCATCATTTGCCTACGATCACGTCAGTTGTTCTCAAAGAGCCTCCAGGAAGCTCATTCAGAACAACTGATGTGGTCGTAGGGAACTGGTGACGTGCAGAGACCTGTTTGACTATTACTAGTGAAAGGTCTTTCAGAAGATGAAATAGTTAAAATACATAAATGTTCATGTTTGCTGGGAAATCAAATGTATTTTACATACATAACATATATAATAACATGCATTTATACATACCTAAACATAGGTACATATATAGTTTCTGAAATGATCCCAAATTTCATTTGACGACCACTTGTGATCCATACTTTTGCCATGGTCGTCAGCATCCAAATTTACACTAGTGACACATTTTGACGAAAATTTAATTATGACGACTGACGAGTCCGTTCTGAAAGAGCCTCCTGAGCTAATATTGTGGAGAGCACACTTTCCCTTCCTCTACCAGTACAGCGGGCTTGTTGAGCCATTGTGAGGAATATTCCAAACCCTGCAGAAACTGGGGCATGATAGCAATAGAGAATTGTTGTCAGCATAACGGCGTTGACCTCAGGTTGAATGCATCTCACATTGCGTGTAGTTATCATTGAAACCAGCTGCTTTCCCACCTGTGGTAATAAAAGCCATGATGCACTGGTGGCTGCACACACAGAAAATTGAGAGTCATTGTTGCTAAAACTACCCTCACCTGAAGGTCAGGCACTGCCTGACTCTCAGGTGAGGGTAGTGTTAGCGACAATAACTCTCACTTTTCTGAGGGTGTGTACTTCTTGGAGGAACTGACATTTGAGAATTGTAGGGCTTCTTGTCGCACAGGAGGAGTTTCAGGTGTGGGAAGGCAGGTGGGTGGCAGGTGTACAGGTGTTACAGGTGTGAAAACAGTGGGGCATGCAGGTGTTGCATGCAGGTGTGAACACAGAGTGGGGGCGTGTATGCATGTAGGTAGGAAGCACTGGGTGGTAAAGGCCATGTTAGTGCCAGTGAGTTCTAACGTCCCCTTTCATGACCTGGATCCAAGCCAGCCACCATCTGTGGCCTCAGCGTTCAGGGTTGCCGGTATATGACTACAGTTTACATTATGTACAACAGGTTTACAGTGTAGTTTACTCCCATTGACCTGTATTTATTTAAAGCGCCCGAGCCCTCATTGATTTCAATTCCCTTTCACCCTAGTGCTGATCAATGAGAGACCGGCGCTTATTTGAGACCAGAATACAATGCATTAATTTATTTCAAAGCTCCTGTGCCCCCGGCGCTAATTCGAGTCCTGCGCGTATTTGAGGCCCTGGACCTGGTGCTTATACGGACCAATACGGTGAATATGTTGTTCCCATTCTGTTGTACACCTGAGCCATCCAAGTCTGACCCACTCACTATAGTGGCTCCAACCTCGAGCCACTATGAGCAGTATCCCTGGCTGTGTACATACGCTCAGTGGCTAGGTACAATGTTACCCCACCCTTACCCACCGTATCCAACCCCCCTTACATCACCGCTTCAATATTGACACAATGTAGTATTACTACAGCTAGCCACACAGTAGCCCGTCACAGACCCTGCAACAAGCAAACGGCATACAAGCATAGCATCCCCTGTAGACCTGCACAAACAGGGACAGTCATGTAATATTATTATTATTAAAAAACAAAACTACCTTTCTGATTTACCTACAAAAACCTACTTCTATCTGTAGTCAGACATATAGTAAATTATCTGCTCCCTCGTCTGAGCTGCTCTTGCCGTTGGACGGATTGTTGACTCTCAGAGGTCATGTTTGCTTCTTGCTCTCACCTCAAGCCTTGCTGGTCAGGAGGCAATGTTGTTGTACGTGTTGACTGTCTGCTAGAGGACACACAATAAGGCTTCTGTGGTGTAGGGGTACATGAGGGTGACATGGCCTGGCACTGTGTGCATAGGTCGGCCATGGTCAGGTACCAGGGGACAATAATATAGAGGGCCACCGGAGAAATCTTGGACCGGGTAAAGCAAATAGTGTACAGCATTGAGACAGAAGGTGAGGTTATCATATGGAAATATATAGTATATACGATAAAGTAAGCTTATCGTGAATATCATGATGAGATCCTGCATATAGCTATACATCATTACAGTAATGGCATGATTATTATAGTTCTTGGCAATGGGAGTCACTAATGAGCCCCTTCAACCAACAGCATTTGCAATATGACATTTTCCACCCATATTTCCTCCAATCATTATCAACAAATACATTGAATGTATTTATTGTGACAAGTATCAAATGGATAGCGAAACATTCTTAGAGCCCATTAAGCCCTCTGGGGGATACATATATATGGGGCAGGAGGACATCAGACGCTAGTATCAAGGACTCTTATCCAGCTGCCCAAACCCCCATAGCACTGTGAGACAAACAGGCCCCAGCTGGCCAGCAGCTATACTGACTGTACTTCACGTTCCGCCGGGAGGAGGGGTGGGAGGGCTGGTACACATGGCGAGTTGTGTGCTTCCCCTCGGCAGTCTCCTTCTGTTCTCTCGTTCAGTAGACAGGTAACCTAATTAACACAGAAGTAATTGTGACGTCTTAGGGTGAGTGGATGGTGCAAGGGTATAGAGCTGTGTTTATAGTTGGGCCGGACCGAGGGATGTTATGACTATTGCCATTTCTTTGTGAAACAGTCGTAAACATGTTTGCCACATGTTAATGTATGAATACAATTGCATGTGTATGATTGCTGTCCTGCTCAGTTATCCGATTAGTTACATGTACATTGGTTCCTATATATCCTAGCCCGGTCTACACTGATTTGCCTATTACCCGGTGGCCACACAATTCAGCTCAATGTTGAATCAATGTTGATTACCCAATTTATATCAACATTGAATCAAGGACCTGTGCCCACTGGATATAGAGATACAACACATTAAGTGTGGAGAAACTAGGTATTAAAGTAGTCATGACATCATTACAATGTGGATAGCATGCATGTCTATCCTCCTGCCAATTATCATGGCATCGCTACTTAAATGAAAGTTCTCTCTATCCACCCACTAATGTGCATGCCAGGTATACCATATTCAAAATAAATTGACAGTGGAACAATCTAACAGATTGGCATCCGAAGGCCCCCCACACGTCGCCAATTCCATAATGTAGCAGCACTTCAAAAAAACATGTATACATGGGTAAGGTCTGACTTCCTCAATATGATAATGTCTAAACCCATTAAGGTGGGTCAATCCCTTGGTGTAAAAGTAGCTAGATTTTCATCAGGTTTTTGCCATAAGACCATAATAGCATACATTTTCCAACAAAGTTGAGAAAATAGGAGGGTCCTGAGCTGTTTTCTGAGATATTCAAGCCTTAAGTTAATGTTTCCTATAATAGGCGTGCGTATATAGTGTTTTGCCACATATGTACATAAAATAGTATTGGAAAGTAGCTAAATTCCTATATAACTCTCTCAGGATATAGGCTTTAATGTTCTCTCTCTAGAGAATCCCTTTTGAACATATGGTCCCGGGCATATTTCTAAAGTTGTTGTCCATTGTAAAAAGAAAGTTGAATGGAAATAGAAATAAACTAAGGGTTGGTTATGTATGACTTTTGAATGAGAGCCTACACCACCGATTCCATAGCACAGTGGCAGAATGCATGCCTTCATATCCAAAGGTTGGTGGTTCTAGCCCCGATCAGGCAATACCCTTGTCTATTTTAAGATAATTTGATAAAATTGTTCTAATATGAGAATGTTCAAACTAGAGAATGTATCTGCGCAGAAAATGGCGAAGTAGACGAAAATGTCGTCATATTGACCCACCTTAAAGTGTTTTCTCCACGTGAGACGACTGTGACTAGTCAGATATGTCATGAACATAAGTTAGTTAGCTAATGAAAAGCCCTGCTAATTGGATTGGGCATGTGAGGCTCCAGATGTGTTACAGTGACGTCAAACTTTTTTGCGTTTTATTGGCGGACATTATATCTCATTAACTTGGACCAATGGACTGCTCGACTCTAATTGCTACTGCACAGCACAACTTTCCATATTATATTTTAACATCTCGTTGAACTGGTATTTTATTCATTACAAGTTAATTGTGTAAATTATCCATGTGGATGTTTCAATAAACAGCAGTTTATGCCTGGAAATGTGAGGGAGCCACCTGAGAGGTGCTTTTGTGAATAAATATGTGGAAGATTTTATTTTAAGGAGACCAGTAACTAATGCATATCCCTGTAACCTCTCAGCTTATATAAACTCGATCTTCCGGTGAGGTGATCGTTACAAAAGATTCATTCAGGTGATATTTTCAATTTCTACCTGTACCACCACAAGACACAGAGCAATAGCCTAATCAGATATGCTATCTGGCATTAAGTAATACGTTTGCAAAGCCCATTGTGTGTTGAGCGTAGTCCTGGAATAATGTGTAGCAGCCGAGGTCAAATATCGCTTTGAAATATACAACAATGATCCTCGAGTGTAAGGAAACGTGACAGGTGCGAGATGGTTCTGTTCCAGTACTGCAAGGCTGGACTCCACATGCAGAGTCAATCCTTGCCTGACTCCTATAATTATAGCTTGCCTGAGATGATACGTTTATTCATATAACGTCAGCTAATATCTAGTGAATAGATCTATGACTTATTATACACATGTTATTACAAAGGAACTACAAGTCAGAGCTAGAAGGCACCTCATGAATATCATGAAAATTAAATTCTATATGCAAAAAAGAACAAAACGGTGCGAACGTTGATCTGGGTGTCATTGAACGTGAAATTCAATTCAGTTTACTGCCACCTGTCAATTTCCAATTCATGGAAACCATCGCGTGACAGGTATCCTTTAGCACAGCCATGAGGTGGAACCTCCTATGCCACTGTAGATAGGACAACTTAGACCATTTACTTTCCCTCTGTCGCAATTTGAACAAAGGACTTTGAATTGAATTTACTCTGTCTGGGAATCCTTAGGCTTATAGCTATACGTAGCTACGCAGTAGCAAACACCAGACCCGACTTTGTCTAGTGTGGAACCTCAACATAGCTTTTTCATCAACTGGAGACTCAGCAATCTCCTCTATTTTCACATTCATTAGACAGGTAACTTAATGAACACAGTAGTAATTGCGACACGACTTGGTGGTACAGGGGGAACGTGCCTGAGGTTGGGTCTGGGACTACAATAACTTTCGTATCTAAGCTGCTCCTGATAGCGAAAGGCTGTCTATTGAATACCGTTTCACGGTGGTGTCCTTCAAATCTGATAAAATAGCTACTTTCTGCTGAGAAGATTTATGAGAGTGGAAATGCATTAACTCCTCCACCAGACCTCTTCAGACCGTGGACAACGAGCTAGGCGTTATCACCATTAACGGAGACATCGTCTATTCATATAGATTATACTTAAATGGGAATCTGGCATGGCATGGTATAATTAGAAGAGGCAGATGGAATACTGTTACCAGACACCCTAAATACTAGACACTAAAGATATCAGGTCAATGTAATTATAACCGTATGCTCAGCTGAAAAAAGCAATGTAATACACACAGAGAAGAAGTAGAATCACTGTAACTCTCAAATGGGAGTCCAGCCCCGATCACTAAGGTAACTCTCCCCACAACTCTAAAGTGACCCCCAATCATGAGGGAGTCTTAGAATAGGAGTCATTATAGAGTTATTATAGAGTCCTTCTTCTGTTAGGAAGTCACTTAAGAGTCCTGGGGAGAGTTACCTCAGTGATCAGGTCGGGAGTCGCAGTGGTTGTACTTATTTTCTGTGTGTATTTAAGTACGCACATACTCATTATTTTTTAGATATAGATGAGGGTATAATTTTCTAAAACTATCATTATAATAGCAGAAGAATTGATCATAGATTGACCAACAATTGTCCTTAATGACTCTTAGGGATATTAGCCTGATGCTTATATAGGTGGTTCCAATTTTCGCCACCAGGGGCCCTATGCATAAATTGTATTAAGTTCTGGCAGTGCCGAAGTCCATGCAACATTAGAAGTAGGGTTCTCTATAC
This sequence comes from Harmothoe impar, assembly GCA_947462335.1. NCBI lineage: Eukaryota > Metazoa > Annelida > Polychaeta > Phyllodocida > Polynoidae > Harmothoe > Harmothoe impar. Next base: position 63,161,802 of record OX381707.1, on the reverse strand, counting down.
CACAGCCTAGTCATAATGATATTAAGATCAATCCTAACCAAACCTTGTATTAGTCAATCCTGTATTAATAACACAACAGGCTCTGTGATACATGGGTAGCCCCTATTAATTCTCTTGACTTGGTGCAATCAGGTGAAACCTTTGTTCTGCCACTCATTAATAGAAGGTACAGGTATAAAAGTGTAGAGAGCACTCTGAATGAACTCTTACGAGAGGAGATGAACCTTTGTGATCACTTTCATAGAAATTGACAAAGGTTCACAACAATCAACGGATTCCGGTGTCAGAGAGAGAGAGAGAGAGAGAGAGAGAGAGAGAGAGAGAGAGAGATTTATATATATATAAGGTTTTTATTCATAACATCAGTTTTAATCTTCAGTAACAAAATTAATCAACTTTTATATCTCAACTTAAGTTTATTTTTTATGTGTTTTATTGGGTAGAAGATAACAAATACAAAAATAGATGCATCATCCTAGCTTAGGCGCATTGCCTTACTTCCGCTAGGTCCCCTATCTTCAGACTAGAAAATCAATATAAACATTATATATTTCACGGTTATGGCGCAACAAATTGTAGAGACATTCAAAAAAAGGCAAACTGACCAATTCAATTAGGTTATCATAAATTCTAAAACGCCGTAGTGATGAGATGATATGTGATGGTGGGGTGCGTGGTATACATTGTAGGGAGTTAACATGATATTAAAGATATAGAGATGCTTGAACACTCCATGGCTCGCACTCCTATACTGGGATCTACAAATAGCAGTATTTGGGGCCTTGTGATAATTGACATGGCTGCCACGATGCGTTCAGTCGCAGGTGACCATGGGAGATGGGTAAACATTGACAGGCACAAGGTCCAGCTAGGCACAAAGTTCCAGCTAGGAACAAATAGTTCGACCAGCCAATCCGCATGCACAGACGCTTCAAAGTACACAGCGTCACGGTCATTTTTCGGCTCACTATATGACCAACCTACAAGTAAGTTATTATTGTTAGATTGGTGTGTACTGGCTAACCCACCTTAGTCTTTTAATTTCCAGGGGGAGCTACTGAGTGGTCATCATAGTATCTTATAAATAGGTGGCACCAACTAGTGGTATACAAATACAACACACCAATGATGAACCTAGGTTAGCCACTACTGACTGACCCCTCAGTCATTTTTGAATATAACTTTGCTATTGCGACTAACACACATATAACGAACCTAGGATAGTCTGTATTGACTAACCTTTTCAACCTATGGATTTTCAGTGTGGGCAGTATCACGTGTACTGACTGGTGTTATGTGGATCCCACACTGCAGATACCCTCGTTTAATCAAAAGCTAGATTAACAGTCAGCCTACCCTACTGCACCTAGATAATTAGCTGGACCACACCCTGGTACAGAATGCTACATGTATCAATAGTGTCTGTAAAGCAACACTACCTCGGGCATAGGTATAGCTTGGAAGGACTGCTGAAAGTTTCATACAGATTTCCTTTAACATGATCCATAATTTCATCCTTTCCCGCCCTAACCCAATGGATTTGTATAGGCCACTTTAATGTAAAAGGTATCGCCTAATTCAGTATTGTATTATTCTTATTGTCAGCGGAAATAGTGAAGAAAGCCATTTCTCGTTTTCCTTCCCTTACAACAATATGGGACCTCAAAGACTATGATAAAGCGCCTTCTTTGAAAGCTGGTAATATGCCGCCGCCTTTTAAAGCTTTCAGGCATTAAATACACCTGCGTGTCGATCCCCCATTTATCACTAAATGTTTCTAAAGCCATCCGCTTTAAATAGGTTTTACTTAGTACCGAAATGATTACAATTAAGTATATATATATTAGTGGATATGTATGGCAAGGAGGGGTGAGAAATAGGTTCGGAGTTTATAGACAATGCAGCCGCATGATAATTATAAATACGGATACTGAATCAATCATTGAATCAATGTATGGTCCTATGACATTGTCTGAAGTGAGATTAATACAAAATACTGCAAGGCATATAAATATACAACTAGACGCAAGGCAAAAGAATGACTATAATATGCCACTGCCTAAGAGCATTTCTCTGTCCACTATTCAACAACAAAAAGGGTTGAGTGAGTTGCCAGCTAAATCGGAATTCCTCTATCAACTATTTTTGCATGGAATAAAACGGTTTTTGATTACTCCGCTGATCACTGTGCTACCATAACCTGTCAAGTTTGACAGTTGAACTCAGTTTCTTTGAAAGATAATCGCGAGCATGTCTGCAACTCAATATTATATCATAGTTGAATATACAACACACATCCTGGTACCTTGGTAATATGGTGATTAGAATCTACATATGTAGTGCATATAGTTATGTTTGCTATCAATCTACTCTAAGGCGTTAGTCTCAAGCATTCAGCAATGCAAACACATAAAGGGAAGGTCAGTAGCCCAAGGTAGGAGCTTAAAGATGCATATTTAACCAAAGCAGGAAATTCCAGGAGGATATGGAAGCTTGCTGTCATGGGGATGACTGCTCAAAGCGATCTAGTATGCAGACGATGCAGAGAGTACTGACTGCGAACTGAGGCTCTGGTTTTTGCTCCTGTAACTAATGAGTATTCGCCGCCACACTCTGCGGTGTGGCTCTGAGCATTGGACTGTGAGAGGAGGGTGCTGGAGCGGTATGGTCGTGTGAGGCCAAGGCTTGCTGGGGTAAGTGAATAAACAATGTGTGCCCATCGGAACATGCAGAGCATGCTGTCCCCGAGCCTGTAGCGGTGAAGGTGTCGGGCAGGGACACTGAGAGGCGTGATCTAAATGGACGAGGGTGTGAGAGGACGTGGGGCTGAGTAAATTAGGGCTTGGGTTATGTATTCATGGGGTGAGGAGCATGTGGCTGAACGGGCTGCTAGAAGTCATGCATGCCAAAGCCAGCAATGGCTGAATACCAAATACAGGCCGGTGTGGGTTATTGGGTTTGCCTTGTTTATAGGTTCGCCACCCCCCCTGCTCAGACGATCTGTAAAGCCCCATTGGGGGGCCTGTAGATCCCGCTATACAGTGACCTAAATCTCTATGTGAGCTGCTCAGCTTACCGTGTAGCAGGTGGTTGCGGAGCTGCTCAGGGGCATTTGCGGTCGCTCTAGGGGCATTGTGTGGATGCCAATGCATTGCTAGGTTCATAGTGCGGGGGCTGACCATCTACCACCACTCAGAGAAGACCTTTAAGGGGAAGGCCTGAGTCCCCTCTTCCATGCAGACATGGGAAGCTCTGACAAGTCCACTCTATTGTTTGTGGGTTTTTTCAAGGAGAGAAAGGTCATACTACTCAGTCTAAAAAGCTATTCACGAAGATGCATGGCTTCTGTAGTAGATACATGTATAGAGCTGGACATCAGTAGAGGCCTAAAGAATACCATGAAAAGATAGCTGCATCGCTGGGGATGTGGATGTGGACAGTCTACAGTTCTCACAGTCCAGAAACAGCATCAAGAGCCTACAGTATGATTAAGCAACTATGGGCAACATCAATGCCAAAATCCCATACAAAATAAGGAAACTTTGTCATACAAGTTGAAACAGAAAAATTAATGAGGCTTATTATACGAATCTCTATTGATCAATATTCATGGATTAAGATCAGCACTATAATGTGTACACACGTAATGCAGAGCCTATGTGCTAGAGATTACTGCATACATGTAGTGGTTATAAGAAATTTGCATTGTGTCAAAAAGGGAACACACATACAGCACAAACACGTCACCCTGGACATAGGACGGCTTTTATTTTCATGTTGACTCTGCTAAAAGCCCCAGTGTGGTCTGTGGGCATTCCTGGGCTTGTTCTCTGAGCCTGTGTCAATGGTCCATTTGACCAGGCCTCACTGTCCCGCATCCGGATCGGCGATGCTCAGCCCACAAGAGCTGACGGCTGTGGGAGTGGGGTTGACAGCAGCCTGAAGGGTGAGTTGATGCTAGACTGTAAGGGCATTGACATTGGCCTGACAAGGCCGGGAATCAGGACTGACACTTACAGACACAGGAATGACAGCATTATGTTTAAGGACTCTCAACAGGTTTGTTCAAATTAACACATATGCATGGATTATTTGACACAGATATGTTGAGACTATACACATTGTACACCAAATTGATCATATTAAATGTTTCTATCAAATTAGTTCCATTTTGGAAGGTTTAAGAAGCCAAAGAGTGCAAATGGAACAAAAACGTTCTTTTTTCTTAGAACATCATTATGGGATGGAAAAAGAACACTTTCATAACTTTTGATAGTTGGACATTAATCTAGGGGTTATTCCCTGGGGACCTTTTCTTTCTTTTAGCTATATCTCAATTATTAAGCTCTACAGAGCTGTTCAAAGTAGCATAGTCACTTGAAAATGGTTGAAAATTGTTGAAAACAGGCGAAAATAGGAGAAAATAGGGGATTTTGGCAATTTTTCATGAAAAATCATCAATTTTCAAGTAACTATGCTACTTTGAACAGCTCTGTAGAGCTTAATAATTGAGATATAGCTAAAAGAAAGAAAAGGTCCCCAGGGAATGACCCCTAGATTACTCTCCAATTATCAAAAGTTATAAAAGTGTTCTTTTTCCATCCCATAATGCCGTTTTAAGAAAAAAGAACGTTTTTGTTCCATTTGCACTCCATAGCCTCTGAAACCTTCCAAAATGGAACTAATCTGATAGAAACATTAAATATGATCAATTTAGTGTACAATGTGTATAGTCTCAACATATCTGTGTCAAATAATCCATGCATATGTGTTAATTTGTACAAACCTGTTGAGAGCCCTTAAGCAATGGCCTAACGAAGCTTGCCCTTGCATGCATCCCTTTACCTCATATCTCCAAGATGTCATATTATCAACTCAGGCTGTGTTCTCTGCATCATAGCCCGGGTAAATATAGTGGTGCTCTAAGAGGATTCCTTAGGGGGGAGATGTATATAGGGATGGGCCTTCCGTTTTTTGCCTGATAAGGGAGGACGGCCCGACCGTGTAATCTGTACTGCTGAGTATGGGTATTGAATGCTTTTCTTGGCTTAGCACGGCACCTCAAGGGACCCTGGAACCGCCCTGGAGTCAATCTCTCCCCAGAGGAGCCTGGTAAATCCTGTTGCCATGCCTCCCAGGTGCCCTCTGGCCTTGAGAATCAGGAACTAATAAACCCCCAAACACGGCAGCAAAGAGGTTGGGATGGGAGAGGGTGGCTGGCGGTCACGACATCATGCTGCAGTATGGGTGATAAGGAGAGTGTCATACAAGGAATCCCCTTAGTTGGGAGACTCCTTGTAATGTGATATGAGGTAAGTTGACTAAGTCTTGTGGTCTTGTAGTATAGTTGGTATTTATTACAAGTTGACAGCAACAGTACAGTAGTACAATGTAGGTTCCATTCAGTTACACCTATCCACACAATAATATAGGTCTTGGTAAATATACCTAATAACCCTGAGGTTAGTACTGGACTAGAGCCAAGGGGGTCCTACACCATGTCTGATAGTTGGGCCTAGTAGGGCATAGCCTATAGCCTTGTTCTCAGTCAGTGGAGAGGTCCTTGCTCTGTGGTGTCCAAGTGTAGAGTGAGGATGGAGATGCCCAGTGCTGGGACCTGACCCTATTTAAGGGGGCCAGGCCACCAGCATGGCATCTTGAGTGTTAGTGTCAGTTGACAGTGGTTGGAGGGTTGTAACAGTCAGAGAGACAGTCACACAATACCCCTCCATAGTTTGTCTACCCCTGTTAGTGTACATCAAAGGGGTGACCCTTATGCTGGTCTGTGGGAAACAATGTGCGGGATGAGCGTCGCCTGGCGGCGGCGGGAGTGCCGACTGGAGCGCCGCCTATGCGGGCCGGCGCGCGCCTGCGTGTGCCGGCGGCGGGAGTAGCGTCTCCCGCCGTCGGCTTGAACACGCGGGCGCCCGCAGCGCCGGGCTCGCCGGGCTCGCCGGTCATACCTGACAGGTGCCTCCCCCTCGGGAAAAAGGACAACTCTCCGTCAGTTGTCATTCCATCTAAAAATTTGGGGTGAATTTTGGAATTTTATCCACAATTTTTGGTGGCAAATAGAATTTACCTTTTGTTTTTGATTTTTTTTTTTTTTTTTTGTAGTGAAGTACACTTTTTTTTGTAATATAGATGATGTGAGAGTATGTAAATACCAAAGGTCTGGGGAGAATTTTGGTTTTGTGCTTGGCTAGTCATCTACATTATATACAGTGTAACTTAACTATAAGGTATGTAAACCTTCTTTGTACCAATTTGGTACTTTCTTAATCACATATTATACAGTGTAGTAATACATTGTGTCTTTATCTGACACTTTTCAAATCATTGTTTGAATTATATACACAGCATGGTACATCTTTGTCTTAATTCTAAAACATGATGAAAAATGTGTTATCAAGTAATAGGCTGTCTTTGGTGAAATAGGTGCTTTGTGGAACTGAGTGGATTTTGATATATCAATGTTCACATGTGAATACAAATATACAGAGTATAATGCAAATTATGCAAAATCTTATGATAATCTTTTACAAACTTTTTTGTTTGATACCAAAAAAACCAAGGCCACTTTTATATAAAAGTAGGCCAACCGGCTTGAAGTTTGTTTTCTTATTTCTAGATAGCGCTTATCTATGGATTTGCGTGATATAGCAATCAGTAATGTACATTTTATGCATAGTTATGTGCTTGTCCGGTGGCGGATAAGTGTTCATAATTGTGTCATCTGACATTTTGCATTACTTAAGTTTGTAAGTTTGTATGTACAAATACAGTCCTTTTTATGCAGATATTTTGTCCTTATCCGGTGGAGGGTAAGTGTTCATAATGTCATAAAAATGACTCGGTATCTTGTTTCTGCAATGATAGTTGAATCTTACAAGATTCTTGGTGTTGGCAATTTGCAACTTGTGGATCTACACTTTGATCAGAAATGTCTTTGCAGTGGGCCGCTGCTGTGAGATTTAAGTCTTTTGTGTAGTATCCTAGGGTTAGTCAGCGGACTATCTCCCTTTTTGCTTCATGTTTTTCTGTAAATAGTCTTACATAATACAAAGGTATACAGTGTAAAATACAGTGCAAATACAGTGTTATATACAGACATGTTTGATTAGCAATTTAGATTGTAATAATACAATTTCATACATATAAATGCATGTTTGAGCAAGTTTGACATGGTTAAGAGTACGCAATTGTTTTTGTAAAACTTCAATTTTTCAAAAATTGGCTGTTTCTTTTTGGGATACCTTAAAATTGATTTCCTGATACTACTGACACACACTGAGACCTTGCTTTGACCTTGGGATTGTGAGAGTTTGAAAATTTTGCACCTTGAGCAGATTTTTGAGTGGCACCTTGAGGCTATTGTGTCATGCGGCGCAAGATGCGTCGTGTGCCGCGGTGACACCGGTGGTTGACACCTTTTGGTGAGCAGATCATGTGCCTTCTCATGGACTTGTCACCTGGAGTGAGGGGATCACTTCAGAGGGTGAACAGTGTCATTTGGGGGTGGGGAGGGGTTATAAAGGCTGTGTAGACCACAGTAGGATCACTTATTCCTTGAGTACCCTTGAGATAACACAGTATGGCGCATATGGCAATTTTGGAGGACGAGTTGGAGGCTGTACCTGAGGTACTTGCATATCTCCCTGAGGCCTGGCTGCAGGGTGACATGCAGGCCTTAGACCTGTGGTTAGGTGATCAAAACACCTTGGAGGGGCTGACTCCTGGTACTCCTTTTAGGAGTATTTTGAGTCGGTATGACTCAGTAAGGACGCGATGGTTGCATAAAGTCCGGCACGACATTGCCAGTTTTGGTGATGTTTTCGTGTGCCGTCATCACGGCTGGTACTTCCTTGGTGCTGGCGGGATTTCCATGCGCAGGGCGGCATCTCTGGAGCTGTTGGCTCAGGCCCTACGTGATCTGGATGGGTATGACCCGCGACTGCTTTTCACCAGAAATGATGGGGTCATCTGGGACTTCCTATTGGCTGTCGGCCTATGTGCTTACACGGTGACAGGTGATGCTGCAGACAGCGCTGAGCATGCTTTGTCTACTTTGGAGGCACGTTTTGTCCAGTGGAGGGAGGAGAACGAGTGGCTCTTCAGTGAAGATACGTGGATTGGATCTCCTGCCGCTGCCGAGTTGGCCGAGTCCTGGGAGGCCTTGGGATGGGGGGACTATAACAACTAGTGGGTGGCATCTATAAATGTCAATATAAACGGTCCTTTTCAGGGCCAACCAACTTTTCACAAAAGTTTTGGTCAATCTCACTCCTGTATAATTGTGTTATTCTTCCCCATGTACTTTCTCACTAGTTACAGCTGTAGGTGGTTGGGTGAGTATGGTGAGTACATTTTTGAATGTATTGGTGCTCTCTCTTTGGTCGTCAATTATGATGTTTTCCAGCTTTGACTCATGGGTATCCATGGTAACGGGCTGGGGTGAGATGTCATTTTGTAGTAACATGGCAAAATCTAGATTGGGTTCCCTGAGCGCTGGTATTATGCTGAACCTGGCACGCCATGGTAGATTGATAGTTTCTGGCAGTAAATATGCGGTCTCTCCTTTCTTTGTAGTAATTACTACTGGTCCATTCCATTCAAATACTAGTCTTGGGAGAGGGTACATTTTGATAATCATATCTCTGTATGTTGGGGCTGAAGCTTTTATAATTGTATCAAACTCATGTGGCACTGGACGCAAGGGGAAGGAGAAGTTGGTGTCTCCTTTGTAGACTTTTAGTACTACTGTGGGATTTGTCCTCTTTGTGACCTTTCCCTTTCCACAGTGCTTGGTTGCCATACTCTTTAGATATTTGGTCAGCCTGTAGGCTGAGTAAATGGTGAGTGTAAATAGTATGGCTATGATAAGGGTATGGGTCTCATGGATAGTTAGAATAGGGGTGGGGCCCTGTTCTATTTGTGCCGTGGTGGTGTCCTTCTTGTATAGGGTTTCGAAGACTTTCTCCATCGGCTTCTCTGTGACAAATCTATATGCTTTTGCAGTTGGCATATAAGCTAGTAGTGTGGATCCTCTGTGCATTTTGAATAGGGTGTAGGTGGCCAAAATTGTAGCTATAACCGAAAGTATCATTGGTATGATAGATGCTGCTGGATGCCGTGCAAATTTGTATAGATAGGACTCTATTAGTCTATTTTCCAGTGGCTTAGCCAGGCTGGAGGCATCATCTAGCAGGGTTTTTGCGAATGGGTTTAGGTCTAGTAATGTTGATTCATCAATATTACTTGATTTTCTTAACATATCCAGTGTCCTGGATAGGTTGACCTTTGGAAAAGGTGGCAGATTTGCCTTGGAGTCTGGTCCAATTTCTTTGATTTCATTTAGAGCCGCGAGAAAAGGTAGGTTTATAGTCTCCAAAGCATAGTGAAATGAAATTGTAGTGTTGCATGGCAACCTAGAATTTGGTAGTGAATAGTGATCTATATTCACTGTACATAGGCATGGTACACCTATGATTGAGTGTGATGGTGCTTTGTGAGTAGTAGCTGGTTTCCCATGACACGTAACTGTGTAGGTGGGAGAATTTGTGGTCACTAGATATTCATCTTGTGAAATGGCTACAGCGTGTGAGATAGGTCTCTTCAAGGGTGAGATAGTAAATTGGCACATTTCCTTGACTTGCTGAGCTTGGTTCAAATAAATTGCTACTGTGCATGTAGGTACATGTCTATGGATTCTCGGGCTAGTTTTGGTACAAATTTTGATCTTAGTTCCTGGACAGGTTAGCATATCTGCATTTGTTAGTTCAATAAATAGTGAACCATCTTCAGAGATAGCCAAAAATTTGACATCAGTAATTAATTGGGTTACTCCCTTTGTAGGTGTCTCCTTGGTGTTGATTGGTACTGGTGTAGTTACCAGTTGAAATACTCTGAAGGTGGAGACAGTGGATGCTACAATGATATCCAGGTGGATGTATATGTGCCGTTCCGAATAGGTGTAGGATATCATTCTTTGGGAATAATAGTAGTCAAGGTCAGTTATGGCGACCTTTGATCCTGGTGAGTGTATTCTGAGTGTCATGTCCAGATCATTCAGATGCTCCGTTAGTTCAGCTGGTGGTACTATGTCAGCAGTCATAATGCCTGCTGATAGCATCCTGAGTGCTGATGTGGTGCGCTGCAATGCTTGCAGATAGTTCATTCTTGCTACAATAATGGTGAGTGCATCAGTTAAAATTTGGATCTTCCTTCTTTGTGTGTGCTCGTGATTTGCATAAGTGTTCAGAGATGTGGTCATATTTTGAGCCCATAAATTCATATTTTGGCCTAGAGTGTTCATGGTTTGGTCTAGCATACTTTTATCCTTAACATATGCCTTGACAAATTTGTCTTGGCGTTGGGTGACCTTATCAATTAATATAGCTGCTTCTTTGTCTTGCTTGGAAAAAGCTTCTAGAATGCCGTCTATGTTCTTTATCTGGTCCATGACCTCTTTGACGTCATCTAGTGTGGCAAGACCTATTGCTCCTCTGAAGAGTGGGGCTAGGAACCCAAGTGGTGCTCTTCTGTACCTTCCTTGACTGTTAATTGGATTTGATAGGAACAAATGGATGGATGCTAAGGTAGAGTTAATTTCCTTGTCTGTTATGTCTATTAACAGATCTAGTTCCCTTGCCTGCTGTAATATCTGACTGGTAGAACTGTCGTCATGCAAGGTAGGAAATGTTAGTGCCATAACCTGGTCCAGTATTTTGGTTTCGGTTTCTGGTGGAGCAGGTATATGGTATGGTATTGCCAATATCATGGTTGTGGTATCGTGCCCATTGACCAATGGTTCAGGTAATGGCTCATATATGGCTCCAACGTTCTGTCTAACGGTGGGCACATATGTGATGGCTTGAGAAGTGGCCATCATCACTAGTAGTAGGATTGGCTTTAGCATGCCTGAAATATAAAATATATTCTCTGTCTTAGTAAGACTTCTACTAGTGTTTTTGCAATATACTTAGGTTTAAATTGGTTTGCTGATTTTGTGAGCTATCCTTTTTGCTTTATGTGAAGTATCCACTTGGCACTGCCTCTGTGTACATAGTTTTGAGAGCAGAAATCCTGGTTGGTCCCAATAGTAATATAATAATCAATGTAGTGTTTGAACTGTACCTTTTTCCATGATCAAGCTAGTGTTGGCTTAATGTCCAATCTGTGCTAGAGTCCTTTCCCAAGATTGTAGTAACTGGGTATGATATTGTAGAGTGGGTGTGGTCTGCTTTCTGACAGAGTCCCTCCTGCTATAGGAGAACTGGTATGGCTAGGACCAGCTGGTGTGTACCTGACTGCTGCAGGAGTAGAACTGGTGAGTTGGCTATGGAGTCAGGGCCTCTTATGTAGCCCACCCTACCCTCATCCATTGAGGGCCTGGCTTTGTTTCCCTGGTGGCTGTTAACTGCCATCAGTGTTAGCTTGTCTGACTGGGGTAATTATGTCTGGGGTAATTAGTGTGGACTACCTGCATCTGTGGGGGTTTGAATGCCCTGGCAGGTGTGTGGGTCCTTTGAAGGGTAAGGGTGTGTCTAGACAGTAGTTTCTTGGCATAGCACGCTCTGTTTCATGTACTTTACAGGATTTAGGTTCAAACATTTCCATTGTTGCATTCTTTCAAGGATGCTAGCCTTTGATGCAAAAGTATGATAATTGTGGTTTCTTCAAGCTTGGGTTGCTAATCCCTTTAGGTAGTCTCTTTTGGCTTTTTGTGTGTAGCCTTTTGGGTTTCAGACTTCAACCCTGTAGTAATCTGTCCTTTGATTCTACTTTGTGTGCACATTGTTTTGTAACCTATATAGTGTATATTGTCTTTTCTGTCCTTTGTGTGGGTTCATATCCTATGCTGATATGAAAATTCCTACTTATCATTCTTGATTTGGACAGTTGTTGGAAATTTAATTTCCTTCATATAGAGTGTATATACTTATTTGACTATTATTCATAGTCTGTGGGTATAGATATTCCATATGATCATGTCAATATATAAAAGTAATTTACTTAGATATTCTCCCTTGCCTGGAGTTTCTTTTCACCTTGTGGTGGGCTGGTCTGGGTACTATTTGGTTTAGACCAACTGACTCTTTGGTGAGTGTGATTTGGGATTTATCCCTTGTTATCCTGTGGATAAACTTTGAGGTGTGGGGAATGAGTCTGTGTGCAAACTCATTTTTCCTCAGTGTGGTGACCTTTTTGAGCCTATCAATATGTACTGGTCTGGGGACTAGTAGGTTATTTGATAGGTTCTTCAACCTTGCGCTGGTTGGGGTTGGTCTTTCTGCAACAACATATGGTCCCATGAATAGGGGTTGAAGCTTCTTTGAATCTGTGGTCAACAGAATTCTGGGAATGTTGATATATACAATATCTAGTGGAAGTATAGCTTGTGGTGTAAGCTTTTTGTCATATCTTGACTTCCTTCCTTGTTGTAGCTTTTTGACTCTGTCTATTGCCTTTCTTCTAGACTCATCTTGAGACAGTATCATTCCAGATACATGCTCTGCTACTGTTTTGATTTCTTCCTCTATGTTTAGGGCAGTTTCTACAATGGTTTGAGGGTTTCTGCCATGAAGTAGGAAGAATGGTGTGTAACCTGTTGTCTGGGACTCTGTGTTGTTCAATGCAAATGTAACAGCTCCCACACTTGTTTTCTATGAGATAAGGACCCTAAGAAAAGTTTTCTCTTCAGTGACTTCCTACCGTTGAAAAACCAGTCATTTCAGCACCATACATTGTTTTTCTAGGGGCCACAATCACAAGAACAAGTTCAATGACTCATGTCGCTAGAAAATGTTTCTCCCCTCTCCTTCTCTCCCTCCCTCCCCACTCCCCCCCTCCCTCCCTCCCTCCCTCCCTCCCTCCCTCCCTCCCTCCCTCCCTACCCCAATTCTTTATTTTTTCTCCTTTTCCCCTACCCCCTTTTGTTTCCCCCTCCCTCCCCCCTATTCCAGTCTAACAAACATCTAGTCATATTCAGGAACATGAGGTTGTGCTGAAGAGGGGAAGCGTATTGAAATTTTGCCTGGATTTTTTACACCAAAAAAGATGAATCCCCACTCCAAACACCTGTAATAACAGAACATCCTCCGTCAAGGGGAGTGCTCTGAAATGTATCACAGAGAACACACATATCATTCATACCCCGTAAAAGGGTCGAAATGTTTTACTCCTGTGAGATGGAGTAGCACAGTGGGGGCAGGGTAACATGCCTTTGCTCCCTCTCAAAAACACAAAAGATGAAAAAGGAAAAAAAGACGCGACAAGAGGGAAACAGATGCAGAAGGGGACTACATCATATAACACATTATAGTTTTATTTCAGTAGAGTATGAATCATTTGGCCTGACTCAGGGCTCCTGAACTGGATGGGGGCGAGGGGGCTGACTTATAAAATGCTCTGTCATAAAATACATAAGAATGTATCGTTTCACATCTCACAGTTTTGTAAGGGGCATGCGGCCAAACCCACCTAGTATGGCTGCTGCCCCTCACTTACCACAGGGTGGAAGCAGACACTTACTCCAGGTTTTCCTGGTTTGAACCCCCTGCCCCCCCCCCTAGGATATCCTTAAAAGATTTCATGCAGTCTTCCCATTAAAAACGTTTTCACAAGAACCTTCCACTGAAAACTCCTTTCAAAGAGCATTAGTCCTTAAATAGTTTTCAGTGAGTGCTGTCGTGAAAAAAACATTTTAGAGGGCAAAATTATTTTCACAGGTCTGTCTCGTAAAAGAGATGTCAGGGATTCAACCCACTGAATATAGTTTTAAGCGGGACAATTCATTTACAACTGTTTTCACTAATGCTTGATTATTTCGATAGTTTTTCGTGAGTCCTGTCAGAGAAAACATTTCGTGGAACTGTTCTCGTGTGGTTAGTCAGCCCTATGGGTTAACTCAGGTCTTGATAACCAGGGGGAGTCTGCCTCTACTCTCCTAGCTGAGGTTGTTCTTTTTTTTGCTAGGGGTAATCTTCCAAACACACAGGCAGGCTGCCAAATTGTAGGTTTGTATGGTTATTTTGGTATTTTGCGGGCAAGTCTGGTGCAATTATAGAGGTACAATGTCATGCATGCCACAATACTAGAACGGGCTATGGAGTAGACCCAAAAACACTTTCAATTCTTTATTCTGGAGCAGTGGTGACATCTGGTGTCTCCTGCTTTGCAATGAGCCCTTGAAAACTGATTTAGTATGGTGTTATGGTCTTTAATGGGCCCTCTCACAGAAAATGTTTTCTTACCACTCCCAATTAAAAACTGTTTTCAACAGGCCCTACCAATGAAATCTGGCCATCTTGACTCGATGAATTGGTCCTGTTGTTTAAATATTAGATTCCCTAATGTAAATTTACTATAGCTTTTGTCAGGTAGTGCAGCATGGTCAGGTATGGAAGAAGAAGCCCAGTTTTAACACTTATCTATCATAATCTCCTCATTGTTGTTCATTCTTTAGCCACACTTCTCTACTTTCACGCAAGATATCTTTATATTATAATAACTCATAGACATATGTTTTGCTTATTGTTCTTTATTACTAGTCTTACAGAAACGCAATATATGACATATGAGTTCAAATACTTTTCTTCTGAACAGAGTTTCTCAAAATATATTCATATTTGTATCTATCAAAGATGTGGTTGCTTGTGTTATTCCTTTAACGTTAAATCAGTCATAAAATGAACATGAGAAAGACTCCAACTTATGTCTTGTGAAAAAAAAAAACTGGATTTTCCTTTTTAACTGGAAGTATCAAATAAGATTAGAAAACCTTAATCAAACAGTCAGTCAAGAGAAGGTGCAATAAATGCTTTGCCCTTCTTTACATATTAAATTACAAACAGTGGCTACATAAGTTGTGTTTAACATGACAATTGCTACTTCTACCTCTTGTTGATGTCCTTCCGCATGAACATTTCCATTCCACTCAACATAATCTTGAGTATGCCATGATGCAATCTCATACTTAGGATATATGATTCATCTTCAAACAGTTACAGGTACTAAACTATATGCATGAGCTAAGCAGTACATCAGATATGTAGTACTTTATATAAAATAATAAGTCTAATATAATTTTCACCTTGAATCTTCACATCTTATATAAGTCAGCAAACACTGTAAGTCATATAACCTCTGAAAAATCTTAAACTTAATATTGCTGTCTCTGCCTCCACGTCAATGCAATGTTGTATCAAAGACGGCTAACTAATGCAGAATTCGGATGACTTTCTTTTTGATGCTCATTTCCATTTCACTCAGGCTTATCTTTGAAGTACCGTCATCGAATTTGATGTTGAAGAAGTTTCTCTTCACTGCAGTAACCCTGCCTGTGAAAAATATCATACAGTGAATCAAGCATATAATCCTAGTAACTACACAATGGGGATCTCTCTGCTTCATACTGAAAAAATTATCTAGCAAGTTGGAAGAACTGAGGGTTTTTGTAATTTGATGTCAGAAATACTAGATATTTATCCAATGATTCTGCTTCAGTACATAGCTACAGTAATGGGCTGGTTTACGTCAGGGTATCAATATAAAGTTTAAAACAAATATGTCATTCATTGTCATAAATTAAATGTTATATTATGAGATAGCAATCGTTACCTGAGAGTTGTGATAAAGAAGAAAAACCTGTATGTATATTTGAACATAATTTACAGGAATTCTTTTCAGCTGTTTGTAATATTCTCACCTTCATGCCACACTCGCTCCCCCGACTCCATCATATACAGTCTATCGATACTCTCACCAACAACAGGCAGACGATCCTTCCTATAAGAAAGTAATCAACTTGTACTAAATTGACAACAACTCTACTGTGTTCAGACTTTTTTTACTTGGCCATCTTTGACTGCGACTTTGTTCAATCTTAAGAATTATATCATGAAGTCAATGAAAAATTATATTTTCCTGGAAATAGCTGGTTTTCTTTCATGCTAAGACCTTTTTAATCCACAGATGCCATATTTTACCCCTTTTTCATTCTTTTTTTATGTCTTCCTCATGCTACATACCTTTTCCCGGCAGTTTTTTTCCCTTTCTTGTTGGAGGCACGATCTACAATTTGGTTTCTCTGAAGTGGAACATATTGAAAGGACGTTACTCAACTGAGGACACTTATACCCGGGCGTTGATCCTTGAGAAATGATATATGTTTTTCTTTTGGATAGACCTCTGTGGAAGTATTGAGAAAGAATAGAGATACTTGCAAAATTAATAACAAAACTGAACTGGTTAGGTACAGTGTTATAATGCCTCATAGGATCACTACATCCAATATAAAACCCAAACATTAGGGTACAGTGGTAGAATTATCAGTTTTTTGAAAAAGGAGTGTGAACATATATTGTGTGTAGCAAAAAAGATAAAGCCAGTGACAATATTTCAATTAAGCTTTCCATTTGCACAAAAGACAAAAGATGTACTACGTAAAGTAAAATGAGCAAATTCTTTAAACCATCTTCTTTTTTGGTAGGCCTGACTTACCCCGTCAACATTCTTCCCTTGTTTCTTTGCTGGAATCGTTTCGACCTCAGCCTCCCCTTGTACACGTTTTGAGGCATAATGCTTTTCTGAATGGTCTTTAGCTGAACCTTTTTTCTGAAGAAGAAAATCAAAACAGAGCACATACCTTAAGCTGTTTACAAAAAAACTAATGATGACATATAGAGCAAAATTGTATCATTTCACTACTGTTGTCACATATCAACCTGTGATATATTACCTACTAAAGTTTGGAAAGTTAGCAAAAGCACCTGAGTTTCCTAATTTGAATAAATTCCAAATTGAAGTGTATGGTGGTGACCAAGTTGAGGTTAAAAAAGAAAAAAATGTAAATGATCTACTTCTAGATCATACTTAATTATTTACATAAAGCTATCAATCAATTTTATGGTATCCCACACAGGAATTATCTCTTCACTTACAGTTTAGGATTACATATTCCTTACTCACCTTGTTCGCTGCATGTTTTCCTCTCATAACTTTAGGCTCAGGGCAAGGGTCGTTTTCTGTTACAGACTTCTGGTTTTCTTTCACAGGCTGTGCAACTGTAACGCTCTCCTAAAGATAACATATAAAATACATCACATATTAAGTATTATATTCTCACCATTCACTTATCACCAGGAAGGTTGGTGATGAAGGCATATATCAAAGAATATATTAATATGGTCAAAATGTCCAAAGCTTGTATAAAGTTCATGTTTTTCTCTCTGCATGTGGTAAAGTTACAGTACCTAGATTTGGTCATAATCCTTGGTAAATCCTACCATCTAAGACAGGCAGATGTTTTGACACCACACATGTTAATATCACCATACTGTTCATCCCTTGTCATTCATCATACATGCAAATTATCCTGATCAAAACTTACAATTTCAACATTTCTTTCCTGAGTGATCATACTTGTATCCAAAGTGACTACCTGAAACATAACATGAAAAAGCTTAATTATGGTGTGAGGGACTTTAACTTGTACTTCTATACATGTCTGCAAACTATCTCAGAACAAAAACCCAGTCATACATAGTTCCTCCAGGAACCCACTTTCCTAGTTGTGATATCAGATTTTTTTACATTCTGAAAAGAACTTGATTCACCTAGTCCTGTTACTCCATGTAAGAATATAACAGCCAATAGTTAATAATTGAGAAGGTGATATGACTATATTAAATAGATTTTGTCATGATATTTGTTTTCTCCCCTTTCTCCTTTACTTTCACTGACTCCTTGCATAAAAATAACAAGATTTTGTGATATTCCCTGACTTTCCATAACATGTGAGAACCCTGTTAATGTAAATATGGAGAATTAAAACTCACTCCATTGTTAATTCCTTCAACGGGCACCACAAAGTCTATCTGAAATATCAATGGGTAAGGAACACCTTTACTAAATAGTTGATGACATAAAGATGCCACCTCGATGACAAAATTATATGCTACATTGAGAGGTAAAATGTCAGAAATATATTCCTATGCAAATTTAAAGAACCTCTCTTCATTGAAAGCATATTATGATAGAAGAACAGTTGACTAATGTCAAATTACCTGTTACCTTCTCAAGAAAAGACTGACCCAGAATTACTTACATCTATATAGTCAGAAGCAGTGAGACTACTACCCTTTTCACAGCAGAGTGACTATTTTATTTTGACCATTTTCTTGAACACAATGAGTCATTCTATGAGGAAGGTTTAATATAGTAACTCCTTTTGTTAGGAAGGGCTAAGCTAAGGCCAAAAAAGAAAAGGTTTGTAACAGGTAACATGGCAAGAAGATGTAGGGTCAGTAGGTCGGATTTTCTTTTATTTTGAAACCTTTTTTTTTAAATGAAAGTACTAGCCCTTTTCCTTAAATTTGACCAAAAAAGGGTAAAAATACTAAAACTTCTTGAAAAATCGCATAAAAAAACGTAGGATCGGCCCTCTCAGGTGACCTGAAACAAACCTTTTTTTTGGCTTAACCAATCAGTTCAGTACACATTGTTTGCTAATATGGGATAAACCAACCATCAAAATGAATGTAACAGAGAACAAATAATGGTAGAAACTCATGCACAACATCTTGAATCTGAAACAAAAATATCTATATATATACTCACAACTTGCAGGGCATCTGGCTGGAATAATTAGATATCATTTTCTTTGACCTTGTTTGGCCTTGTATTTTCTAGGCATGCCCATTTCGAAAGTTCTACCAACAAACAACTATAATGCTTGCAGTACTTTTTTGATACACCAGTGCATATGCTAACACAGTTCAAAGTTATTATCAATTTGATTCCTCTTAAAATATGTGTATTATATCTTTACCTCATCAGAAGCCACGCCCTCGTCCACACCAGAAGAAGTTTCTCTCTGCATGTTGCGAAACAGTGTCACAGCTGACTCAACTGGTTCATGTGGGACCTGCCATGATCAAAATACAACATCAGCAATAATATCTCTTTGTCAAAATAGCAACAATTGCATATTTTGCTTACTGCACTACAACTGTCATTAGGCCTATACATGTGACACAAATATGCCTTACTTTTAAAGACATGTCAAAAAAACACATTATATCTATTTGGAGTTGGTGTAGTACTCAACAACTATGTTGCATTCAATCTCATATTGCACAGTTGTAGAGAGATGTATGGATAAATAGGCTTACCTGATAAGAATGTTTTTCCTTCGCCGCATCAGAAGGTGGGATGCTCACTACATTTTGCGGAGCTGTTTCAGTTGGCCTGACTTCTTCATCTTGGACCTTTAATAACCAAAGTACAAGGTATACATATTTGAAAGTTAATAGCTTGCACTTACCCCTGGGCAGTAACAATTACTTGTACTGTAAATTCCAGCGTATAGCCCGCAGGTTATAGGCAGGACCTAACCTCTAGTGCCGGTTATACAATATCATGAAAGTCTAGCTGTGGATAATACAAGGGGTTTTATAAGTGTAGCATAGTACAGTGAAATCTCGTAATAAGGAGGACGGTTATAAGGAGCAGACGGTTATAAGGAGCACATTAGCTTTGCCAAAACCTTTTCCATACTTTTCTATAGTAAAAAAACACCATTAGAACGAGCATTTCTAGCCAAAAATCATTTATAAGGAGCAAACATTTTCAAGATACAGTAAAATTTTACGACAACAAATTCGGTTATCAACATTTTTAGATATAGATTAGTTTATAACGAACTTTCTTTGGTCAGATAATGAATATCTCCATTTAGAAGTAACTAGGCCTACTCTTTGATAATTGCGGCCTTACTACACCCACACCCTGCCCTATACAGGTGGGTGAGCGCCCAGGCCTTCCCTTTGATTTCTGATTCCCCCCAGCCGCCTACCTACCCCTACACCCCGTCCTATACAGGTGGGTGAGTGCCCAGGACTTCCCTTTGATTTCTGAGTCCCCCCTGCTGCCTACCTACACTGTTAGAAGTAAGTATTGTAGCTGTACAGTGTAAAAGGAGGTCTTTTTGGTTTCCAGTATCACATACTGTACACCCACACTCACCTACTGTAAAACACCACAGACAGGAGATTGTGGGTTCGAATCCCACCTAGGCACAATAGGCACTACTGTTGTTTATCTATAGAAAATCTTAATTATATACATGTACATATTCATGTATTCACCAGCTAACATTGCTATGTCAATATAGGTCGAAATGCATGTCAACTGGGCTAAAGAAAAATGAAAAGAAAAACGTATTTCTCAATGTGCCAAGGTTAGACTCGAACCCATGATCTCCTGTGTGTGGTAGTCTACAGTAGGTGAGTGTAGCTGTACAGTATGTGATACTGGAAACCAAAAATACCTCCTTTTATACTGTACAGCTACAGTATATCTCGCTGTGCAGCTACAACTTCTGACAGTGTATCCTACACCCCGTCCTATGCAGGTGGGTGAGCGCCCAGGACAAGGGACAAGGGGAGGGGGGCTTTGTCATGACTTTCTCCTCTAATTATGACCAAACTCGGTTACAAGGAAGGTTGGTTACAATGAGCAAATTGGCCTTGCCAAAAGGTGCTCCGTATAACAAGATTTTACTGTACTAAAATTGTGAATTTCAGGCCCCAGATGTGGGTTATAGGATTTTCTCAAAGTAGGGGTGCGGGTTATACACAAGGTGCAGGTTATACTAGTGAATTTACAGTATTGGCTATGGACAGATGCCATGTGGGCCACAGTCACAGGTTCAATGTCTCTTAATAACTATATGATTTTACCAGTGGTAGCCATGCATTCATTTACATAGATATATGTATTTTGTTATGAATTTCTCTATTATTATCAGTCTCTTACTGTATATATTTGTACATCATGAGAATCTTACTCACCTCAGAATTATCTGCAGTACCTGAGACAGTGCTTAAAGCATAATGAGAATAAAGATTTATGATAATGTTTCCATCAATTTCATCAGACCTAATTAGTATCATTTATATGGCAACCTCCACACACCTGTCGTGCATCAACACATTTTTCAATAAGGGGGAAGTGCTGAAATAATCTATTTTTGATTGCCCTGTTGAACATTTCTTAGAAGGAGAATATTTTTCATTTTTTCTTTGTGTATAACACCAACTAAAATTGTTGAGCATCTCATTAAAACTGTGGGTAGATCAACATTAAAATTGTACAAATAGATGTACAAAAGGACACACATTACAAGCTCCGATTTCATCTGTCTAGCTAAATTTGATTTGGCTTTGTTTGTTCTCCCCTGAGGGTGTCTTGAATATTCAATATAGGTGAAAATCATATTACCTTTCCCCCCATTCAAGCTGAATCTCTTCCAGATTGGTCACTATCAGTTGAAAGTCTTCCTTTTTGTAATCCGCCGGCTGCATTAATTTCAAGGGTTTTGGCAAACCAACAATCATTACATCACGATCGGCGCTCATCAAATTTCCATATGGTGGAGGTCCAGCCGTTTTGTGTCCATTAAATTTTCCTGATATAAAAGAGATTTCCATAGTATTTATGTGAAGGCAATAGAATCAGCAAGGTGTGATACAGTTTACTGTTCCTCTCTTGATTTCAATAGCTTAACCCCTAAGGGCCGCACAGCTTATCAATGTATTATGCCCTGACTGAGTATAATGCATCACTGCAACCTAGCTAAGAAACTCGCCAGTGCTTTTTTCAGTCATCATGTCAACTGTACACTCCTGATACACTCCCAAAGGTTCAACAAGTTACTCGCCAGGGCTGCAATAGTGCATCATGTCAAATGTTGGCTTTTAGTGACATGCCATGCTTGAACGGTTAAAATGCTAGGTGCTGAGGTCTGCATTCACCTGGGAGAGTTGAAGCTGTGTTTGCAGGTTTCTCCAACATATCAACAAGACTTTCACATATTATTATGTATACATGAGTGTGGAACAAACGTAGATGAGATAATTTCAGGGCACACTTATCCTATTAGTTGATCTGGCTGTAATATGTGCTGATTATACAAAATTTTGAAATCTTTTCCTCATGTTGATCTAGTTTTATCACATAAAAAAGTATACATACTCCAGAGGTCTGTGAACTTGGCCCGAACTGCGCTCAGTATTACATCTTTTCTCATGTGAAGGATATCTGAAATGAGAAGAATGATTGTTTCACTTCAATTCCCTTAATCTTTTTAATGGGTACAAAGGCACTACAATAGTGATGATAGGGATTAGATTGTCCAACCACCTTTCCCCTGTGTTGTATGGGCAGGCTGCCACTAACCAATGATATGTAAAATGTAAAAGTGCATCTGCTTCAGCCTGATCCTGGGGTATACTACAGTCACAAGTTGGCTGACTGGTCACTGTCACAGTACGATTCCCACTGTTTTGCTTGAGTGCATGATGTCTACATGCCACAGTGCTGTCTATACCAGGATGAAATTCTCTTATTGACAGTTTGAACAGAAAAAGATTCCCTTATTGACAGTTTCAAAATGAAACACTACAGTTTAGACCTTTACAAAAAAGTTAAAGCTCTAGCTGAAACAAACAGGTTTTAGGTTTACAATAAAATATTCATTTGAATTCTAAACACTAGGTCAACGGTTTCCAAAGAAAAATCCCTATATCAAACTTCTTTTTCCACATTTCTATATCATTCATGTAGTTTCGCAAAAACAGGTGTTTTTTTTGCTGCTGTCAACCACAAAAAATCTTGCTGTCAATTGTCAACATTGAGGAGTGCTGAGGAGATTCAATATGCTTCAATGCACTTGCAACTTAGGTTATCATGATGCAAATATGCAGCAATAGTGAGTGACTAACTCATCAATACTGCATTGATGCATCATGCCAACCGTACGAGGCATATTTTGGGAAGAGTAATGACAAGAGAATAAGACAGATAAGGCATTTTTATATTTGTACCAGCGCCTTCGGCGACTGGATATTGAAGAAACAAATATTCTATAAAACATAAATTCACCAGAAACGGGGGGGGGGGGGGGGTGAGCTACAGGGCAAACTGGGGCTTATCCCCTTGCCCTATTACCCCACTTCCCCCCCCCCCCGCCTCGCACAAACAGCACCACCCCATCCCACCCCGCAACTGCATCAATACAGGACTCTGCCCCAGTTAGCGGTTGGAGATATCCCCTTAGTTACGCGCGTCCCTATCTACCAGGCTGGCGCTGATTATAACAACCTCACTCTCCAAACAGATTTTCTCACAGTGGCTCGATGCAAAAGTTCAATCATTTGAATTATATATGATATTATACTCGTAGGGGATTATCAAAAGAGCATTTGGCATTGTATTCTGTTATTTACAATCATCATTAATACGTCGTTATCTTATTTTAGGGCCCAGCTTGTGGAGAAAACAATGGCGGAAGTTTGCTGTCTTTTGTTGCTACACTCTCTATGCAAGATTATTTGTAGACCTAGGCCTATTAATTACTCGTTTCTCTTCAGATACAATCAGATTCTGGGAATTAATCTGATTGGGAGAAGAGTAATCACATATAAATGATTCGAAATATTGATTGAGGCAAATTTGAGAAAAAAATCGAGTTAACTTTCCATTTAGTACATATTTCTAGGTAGCCTCTTTTGGTTTATCTGTCCCTGGCAAGCACTCAAGCCTATTTCAATGGGGTCGTTCGCTGGTGCCAACTAATGCCGTTTTATATATAGGGGAACCACCGCCTTCGGCGACTGCATTGTGAAGAAAAAACAAATCCTAGAGACTTATTTGCACCCCTGAGCCTATTTCCCCTCATCCCTGAGCTGCCCGACCATCCCTGACGAGGCCCCCCTCCCCCAACACACACATTTCTCTGGCCTAAAATGGGGCGGCAATATCTTGCCCGGCTGGTGGTGTCATCTACCCATCTGCGGCCGTATTTGTGACGTTATACAGCCTTGACCTTTGACCTTTGACCTAGATATGGCCACATTGTCGATATGAAAGTTTCAGGTTATTTCTCTCAATCATTTGAGTGTATTCTGATGCTATATTCTTACTACCACATATTCTTGGTATCTTTTATCAATTACAATTGTATTTTATGACTATTTCTATATCGAAACATAACTTTGATACTCAATTGCAGGCGGAAATAATGGTGGCATACCGGAAATTCCCTGCAGCTAGTTGCTACGCACTCTGTGCGAGAGAATCTGTTTTAAAAGTGACTTCTATGAAATACACTTGTATAAAGTCGATTGATAGAGTGAGTAGGTGATAAAGTGTGTTATTAATCCTCAAAATAATAAATGAATTAGATTTCTTGAGAAAAATAGAGTTAAAGAACATTTTTTTAGATAGCCTCTTTTGGTTTATCTGTTCCCGGCGAGCACTCAGGCCTAATTAAATGGGGTGGTTAGCTGGTCCCAATTAATGCCGTTTTATATATAGGGGAACTGGAATGCCTTGTGCCATACAGACAATTAACTTCCTAAGAATCAATCAAACAGAAATCAGAATCTATAAATACCATATTTGACATAATAAGTGCATGGTGCACATAAAAAATCGTTATGGATATGTTTAGTACTTAAGAGTTTAGTTGGGGTAAAAAAGTTGAGATATTTTTGGTTATTTGTAGTATAAACGTCGTCCAAAAATGGGAGGTGTGCGCTTTTTAAGGGGCGTGCCCTTATTACGTCAAATACGGTAACTGCAATTGGGGTACATGCAGCATTTGAATAATCCATTAAATTTGTATATACCGATCCACATACCTTCTTTCTGTCCGTACAGATGCTTTTGGGCTCTTTCCAGAAAGGAAAATTCTTTGGACATGATGTAGGTGAATAAACCAACAGATGCATGGACCGATGGGATTTCCCCCTTTATGAAGCTAAGGCATGCAGTCTGCACGCCAAACTTTCCAAGGTCTTTGCACTGGAAAAACAAACAATTATATTACTTCCAGATCAAAAAGCATTATGAATTCATTTACTGCCCAACTTTATAAAGAACTTTCATATCATTCATACTTGTTGCATTAAACAAATAGCAGATAATCAGGGACCTTCTCCAACATAGGTTAAATAGCCCATATGGGATATTCTCCTAGCAAGGGGAGATTCTCCCTTAGTTAAGCTAGCTCCCTGCTGGCCACTCAGCCCTTATTTATAAAGAGATGAGCATTCTTATCATTCCCGGAGTCTGTTGCCCCCTGCCAACAACTCCTCCTCCTCGCTCCTCCTCCTCCAACCAGAGTGCTACCTGTATGTCTGGGTGTGGTAAATGTATATGGTTGTCCTCTTGTCCCTAATAGGCAGGCCAATGGAAGCTTTCACGGCATGAGTACCCACGTGCAGCTCATGGTCACCTAAATGTCTTCATGTCGACCTGAGGCTTTGGATTTATTTGTGTATGTCTTGTGAATTTGCAGTATAAATTATACAACTGATAAATTCTATTCTATGTTCAATTTAGTGACCCATTTCAGGTCACCCGACCCTTGCCTAGCTCGCAAAACAGGGCTCACCTTAGCGTTTTAAATTTTCTTGGAAATTCTAGCATTCTTTAAGGTAATTTTAGTCCAAATCATTGAGAGCAAAGAGCATTTTCATTTCCATAAAGTGCATCTGACCCCACCTAGCTTTCTGATGCATTTTAGCCCACTATTTTTGCTTAGCCTACATACAGCTGTCTTCTCGTGCAATTTAGAAACAGATTATGAGTCCAACTTTAGCTTTGGTTTTAGTTGGAATATATACAAAATTCTCTCAGTTGTTAAAGGCATCAAATCAGTAGGATAGTCTTAGAGTATTGTTACCAATCTTCATGGCCTTTGTCATCACTCTTTGGCAACAATTGGCCACTCCTGGTTTACATGTGGATTCATGTGACATTTGGCCGCAGGTGTGGTACGGATAGTACATGTAATAGCAGCTGAGGGGAAGGTGTCAAAAGCGAAACATTTTGGGGGGGTCGGGGGGGTGGTTTGCTATATCACCTCGCCTGCTGGTGAGAGGCCAGAGTGACCTGGGTAGGTGGAGGCCGAGGGGGGGGGGGGGGTCAACAGTCAAGACAAAAGCCTGACCCTCCTCAGTGTCTCATATGAAATAGTCCTCAGTTGCTTTGGTAAGGAGACCTTAGAGCTTCTGGATTCACCAAGAGGAGATTTATATCAATCAAATCAGCTGCGCAAAATCTTTCTAAAATTCGACAAAAAAGCATGATTGAATTGCAGTTCCACATGTCATGGATTTTCAGTTAATCTGGTAAAATGAATACAGTATGCTCATTTTTAATGTGATTTAAAAAGTTTGAGAAAAAACAGAAGCATGTAGAGTTAGTTTTTCGCTTCACATTGTATGTGTAAATATCATAGATAAAATAAACTTAGTTCAGATCTAAGTTTAAAATGAGAATATCTGTGTGGCTGCCATACACTAGGACGCTGCTATGGCTCACAATCTGGCTGTCCTCCATGATGAGGACGGCCCTGGAGGTAGCCATGTACCAGGAGGTGGGAGTTGCTGGCACCTGATAAGGGGGCTGCTGGCAAAGATAAGCGCTGCCGCTGGTCTGCCCCTCCAAAAGACAGGTGTGGTGCTGAGAGGTCGGTAAAGGGGGAGGAGAGTCAACATATATTTGTAACTTATTTCAGCTACATTTCCCCTTTAAATCACTATATTTTACGACATACAAGGCTGTGATACAAGTCCATTCACATATAGCTTCCTAATTATGTCAACCTGTATATAGATTAGATATTTGCAAATTAGATTCTCTGGTTGAACCTAAAATTACATGTAAATTCCTTGAATATTGAGAGAAGAAACCCCTCCTTAAATTTCTTGCCAACCTGAATAGGTGAGATTGAAAACCACATCAGGACCATAGAAACGAGTTTGAAAGTGTGAGATCACCAATATTTCTTGTATCCTAAAAAGAAAAAAAAAAGAGAAAAACTAGGTGAACATGCATTAAACATTGAGGCCAATGCTAACTACGCATAATTTTATACGCACCGTCTTGTCAAGTACTCCGAACAGGCCTTGCACGGCCCCTTCTTTTTCTTTTTCTGTCATATTTGTTGTATCCAGGTTCTTTCTTTTCTCGCAGAATTCATCCAATCTCGCTATGACCTCTGGGTCAGCTTGTACTTTCTTGTATGCATCGTGTCTTCTTTTGTTAAACCCTGACAAGTCCTTGCCGGTAAATTTCTCTGTCAAAAACGTGAAAGAAGGAGGAATAGAAACTTTGTTGTTAATATTGTTTCTCAACAAGAATTGTCTCCATATGCAGGTATTTTCTATCTACTGTTATCTTAACGTCTTAATAACATAGCGGGTTGATTGATTTTTTGCATTGTGCCAACACTTTCTACGCACACCACCACAATACAGAGCTGAAGTATTTCCGTACCTACAACACATATTCAAGTTTATACCAGCGGTTTTTTTTTTCTAAAGTGAGAACCCCTCACTTTATGCAGTAGTCAGAATTTATGGAGGATTTGCAGCATTCAATTGACAAGTTCAATGTCTGATTCCCAAGAAGTTGATTGATATTAATCTTGAAAACAATGACGGATCATCTGCGATTATGAAGATCTGTCACTCTAATGAAGATGGATTGCAAAGAAATTATATCTGTCATGACACTTGTCTACTCAATGATGCAAAAAGTTTGAAAAGGGACAAAATGGCTGACATTTAGTATATTCTCACATTCTCCTAACACATTCAAATACATCAGTAGATTCTCACTGCAACTCGACTAAACATCTGGATGGAGAGTGTACAGTCAGTGATGTCACACTATCAGTGACGTCACAGCTTCAGCGACGCTGCTACGTCACCAAGCAACGTCGCTACGTCACCTAGCAACGTTACTATGTCACCTAGCAGTGACGTCATATAGTCCATGTTGTTTTGATTTGTGTTTGTGGTCAGAGTCGGCAGTAGTTTGTGGTCAGTCGGCAGTATTTTGCTGTACTTTGCTGTCAGAGCTGCAAGTAGTTTGCTGTCTGAGTCGCTAGTAGTTTGCTGTCAGAGTTGGCAGAAGTTTGCTGTCAGAGTCACCAGAGTCGGGAGTATCTTGCTCTCAGAGTCGGCAGTAGCTTGCTCTCAGAGTCGGCACTAACTTGCTGTCAGAGTCGCCAGTATCTTGCTGTCACAGTCAACAGTAGCTTGCTGTCAGAGTCGGCAGTAGCTTGCTGCCAGAGTCAACATTAGCTTGCTGTCAGAGTCGGCAGTAGCTTGCTGCCAGACTCAACATTAGCTTGCTGTCAGAGTCAACAGTAGCTTGCTGTAAGAGTCAACAGTAGCTTGCTGTCAGAGTCGGCAGTAGCTTGCTGTCAGAGTCAACAGTAGCTTGCTGTCAGAGTCGGCAGTATCTTGCTGTCAGAAACGGCAGGAGCTTGCTGTCAGAGACGGCGAGCGTTGTTATTCATAAAGGCATCAGGGTGAAAATAACTATCCTGATTGCAACATAGACTCCGATGTTAGTGGATGTAATGCGGACCTTCTCAAAGCTAACCACTGCCAATATTCGCCATCTTGCTTGTCCAATCTTCTAGTGGAAGTTTGGTTGGAGTCCGGGCACCCCTGTACCACTGCCAGAAATATAAGCAGTACTTTGCATTCCATGTTATAGGGGTAGTAAGGCGTGAGAGATGTGTGAAGTGTGAAGATTTGAGGATTGTTTTACCCTGTGGTTTTATCATATCTGTATCATGTATAAGAAAATAAACATATTTAATTGACTCATCACTTACCAGGATATTCTTTGCAAAAGGCATGGAAACGATTCACTTTCTGTCCCAAGGGCTTTTTGCTCTGGTCGTTCCGATTCAGATGTTCCCGATTGTACAGCCATTGCTGCAGATTTCAATGAAAAACATGCAAAGTAAGAAATATTCATGTCTTTTACCATATCAGCGTAGTTTGTCTATCTATTGTATGCAGCTTAATGTTTTAAGACTTATTGGAAACTAACATATTCTGGTTAACTTTATTGCAATATTAATCAACATTCAGAACATTGGCAGCAGCTTTTCTTGCTTTTTGCATTCTTTCCTTTTTATGCTGCGTCTAATCAGAAAAAGAAAACTGTTATAAAACAACATTCACATTTGCATTTTTGCAGTCCAATCTTTGTGTCAATTCAATTCAGTTTCAGGTAATAATCAATGTTGGTTGAATGTTAGAACGATGTGGGTCAGAGTACATGAAATGGAGTGGGGCTAGCTGCAATATACATCTGTATAGGGTTTCAATTAGGAAATGATGTTAAAACAAGTTCAACTTGTCATCTTGGTAGTTCTTATTCTACTTCAATATGAACACTTACCCTTACTTGTTGCCATGTCACGCCAATTTCCTCAGCACAAACCTGTAAAAGGTTCCTGGATTTCGTTGTCATATGACGTTGGTCTTTGTACATGTAAAGTACCTCTAACTGCTCATCTGTGTACTCATTCCTCGTCTGGAGAGAAAAAAAAATTTGTTTGAATGGTATTGCAGATACATATGAGCATGCATTATAATGGATAACCTTTCACATTAAACAAAGTCTACAGCTTAAAACTGAAATACACCCTGAATGTTTTGCATCTACGGTAAACCTTCAGACTTCAATCAGCTGCCCTGCATAACAATATGCAATTGTGCACTTGAATGTAAAACAGGACAAATGTCACTTGGTAACCATGTCATAACCACGAACCCCTTCCCTAATCCAACCGTATTTCCTTGAGGTTGGACTCCTTACTGATTAAAATCACTACCAAAATATGTCTCTACCCAGTCATGCATGCACACACTGGTCCCCACAGGGGCATCCATATATTTGATACTGACCCCCCTCCCGGTGTCCTACTGGCAGTTGTACTAGTACAATGGCCTCTTCTCACCCATACACGGCCTCCCCTCACCTGTCCCCAGCCTCCCCTCCCCTGTCTCCGTCCTCCCCTCATGTGCCCACGGCCTCACCTAACCCCTAAACAGCCTTTCTTCACCTATACACGTGGGTCGAGATGGGTCAAAAGCGACCTGGGCTGTTTTGCTGGCGACCTGGTGACCTGGTACAGTAAAACTTCGTTGTAACGAATTTTGTTAATAACAAACTGATTCCCAAGATTGTGACGTTCTCCTATACATTTCTATAGTAAATAAACTCCCTTGGAACGAAGTACTGGTGCTCTAAATTCGTTTATAACAAATTAAATATGGCTCTCTGAAGTTTTCTGACCCTTTGAACTCCAACCACTGAGGAACTTCAATCAATGAGGAGGGCTTCTGCCCCTTTGAACTAACCCTTATCCTTCCGCTGTCTCCACCCCCCCCTCCTCCCATGTCCAAACACACCTCAGGCCCTAAGAACCCTCCCCCGTCTCCAAAGCCCCCCAGGTGTACACTTTACCTATTACATAATCTATTACCCATAATGCACAGGCTGCTGGCTCCCCACCTCCAGTCCGGTGCATCACCTTATTAAAGCCATGAATACATAATCATCCAATCAAATGTCAAACTAATCCCCCTGTGCACCCCCATACAGGGCCTCTCCTCCCCCATACACGGCCTTTCCTCCCCCATACACGTGCGCACTGCCTCTCCTCACCCATACACGGTCAAAGTATAGATTACTTGGATCAAATTATCATATGGAGGAAATAAATATACATCCATAATCCTATCAATGTACAGAATAAGCTAATATGTTTATATTGTTTTTAAATTCATAGTTTTTTAGATTTTATCATTTTAGCTGGATAACTGGATGTCCCCCGCCCTCACCCAATACTCCACCTCATGGCCACCACTCTGTCTAGTGCAAGCTGTAAGTGTGCCTGTAGGACCCTAGTACCTGGGCTGGGGCAGTCGGAGTGTGACCCCCAACCCTACTGCACGTGTCTGACCACGTGAGGACGGGGCCGTGCATGCGACCCTGTTACAGACTGAGTTCCAGCCAGACTCACAACCAGCCTGAACAGACTTGAAACGCAGTAAAATATGGTTCTTGGCATAGACAATTGAACCATAGATGGCATGTAGAAACGTCTGTTGAAACGATGGGATCTGTCCAAATAGCATTAGAATAACAGGGCTGGAAGTAAATCCGGGACTGGAAGTCTGTCCGCGACAGAGCCCTAGGTGTGATAACAGCAGCAGTTATGATTAGCCACAGGTCAGCTTAATGAAGTAGGTCGCCACTAAGAGACGTTTATGTACACATCAACTTTGGCCATTTAGCTCTGTACACCTGTAGCATGCAGTTGACTCTGCCTATACCTGTGTACATGTATTAACATTTATCAACCCATTTTTATTGTTACACCTAGACTAGAGTGAGGGGAAATCCACCTTTGTAGACACAGTTAAGTAACATGATAATGTAAAGAAAATAGCTGAGTTTGATCTCATGCATTTCGAGTCTGCTGCTTACAAGTCCCATAGGTTACATGTTATTCTTTGATAGTTTGTAGTAAATAATTGTTCATAGTATATATCAGATATGTCAAATCTTTATTATTTATAGATGGAAATCCGAGCTCACAAGTCTCCTAGACAAATTCCTCTCCCTCACTCCGCACCCTTTTACCTTACTGTAAACCCCTCTCTCTCACTCTAAACCCCCTGGCGACGCACCCCTGCCCCCGGGGACGGACCCCTGCCCCCGGGGACGGACCCCTGCCCCCGGGGACGGACCCCTGCCCCCGGGGACGGACCCCTGCCCCCGGGGACGGACCCCTGCCCCCGGGGACGGACCCCTGCCCCCGGGGACGGACCCCTGCCCCCGGGGACGGACCTCTGTCTGTGGGGATGGACCCCTCTCCCTGGGACGGGTCCCTGTCCATCAAAAGGATCCTTGAATTGATGATTATTCAATAAGAAATGTCCATTAACCCAAATTGATGATCCCACCTATGATTTACAGGCCATTGTATGCGTTTACAAGGGTGTAATATAGACATTTACAGGCAATTGTATGGGATTAAAGAGTGTAATATCGATTTGCATGGATTTATAATAGTGTAGTATCTGGATTTACAGGCCATTGTATGCGTTTACAAGGGTGTAATATCAACATTGACACTAATTTTGGCTGCATATCACAAGCTTTAGTGGAATCATAAATGCTCTCTGTCTTAACGAAGTCCCTAGGTTGATTAAGATAATGTATCAGGTTGAAGGGTTTCTTTAACAATATATGATATTTGTAAAAATGTACTTGCTACAGGGGACAACCATTAAGGGCCCAGTTAGGCCAAAAAAAAAAGTTGTGTTCAGGTATCCCTAGCGACCCCATCTTTTTTGGCCCTACCAATTTATTTTATTTTATTTATTTATTGGAAGGCATTTTTGTGTTTTTTCTACCAAAAAACACATTTTTTTACTGAGATTTTCTTTCCTGAAAATTATACGAAAATTGGAGCAATTCTGTCTCAAAATCCTTTAAAAACTTAGTAAAAAAAAGACCTACCTACGTTGTTTTTTTTGGGCCATGTTACCTGAACACAACTCTTTTTTTTGTAATTAGTAATATGGACATGGGCAACACTCCCCAACCCTCCCCCCCCTGCAACACCTATTACCAAGGGGTCACTTATTTTATTTTCTGTACGAACTGTGGGTGAATGTCACCCCTTAATTCATACCCAGATCACGGAATAGCACCCATATAATGAGTAATTGTGTTCAAATAGAAGTTGATATGCCCTATGATCTGGCCTTAAATAAAGGCAGATCAACAAAAGATATCCATATTGCTTTGACCAATAGAAATAAGAGAAAATGCTGCCCTTAAACACACCCTTATGTTTATCATGTCGAAATAAATAGAAAGAAAAGTCTACTGGAAGTGTAAATGAGTAGGTGCCTGTCTTTCAAAAACATACTATCTCCCTTGTAATGATGTTAACAGTTAGTAACCAAAGCTGAGGGAGTGTACCTCCTTGCCTACCCCTTCAAACCACGCCCTCTATCCAGAGCCAAACACAGCTGATGTGCCGGTCCTGTCTAGTGTAGACAGTGACCTACTTTCAGTTTCACTCCGTCTGGTCTGTTTAGACAGATCAGAAACGGGGTCACAAGCCACATCCAATGAGCTCCAAAATGTCGGAATCTTTGCACAATAAGCTATACATGTATCGAATCTAAGCATATCACACCATGTCAGGTTATGCAATAGGAGACCATTTTCATTGTGATGAGGGGAAGCTTGTCTACATATGCCTGCCTAAAGTCAGGATGGTTTAATGTGACTGTGTGCACTGCCGTGGGAACATTGTGTCCTGTGGTGCACTGCTGCCCGTCATGAACCACCACGTGCCTGCCCCTCTCCGCACGCCCCTCTCCACACCAACTGAACTCTCCTCCCCCCTCTATAATCTTACAATAGCGACATCTTGACAGTGTTAATGAGTAAATCATCAAATAGAAAACAATCCTATTATGTTTAGTCTAAAGCACTGCATTATCATACAATGGTGTAGGGGCGCAAGTCAGTGACTTCACTCTAACTCTGACCCAGCTTTCCAACAAGTTATCAATGGAAGCTAAATCTTCATTGAAGTGATAACAAGTGCTGCTGCGACTCAACAATGCTAAACAATTTCATTTAGATACAGTAAACTTACCCTTTTAACCTCTGTTGACATCTTGCTGCAGTTGTGTGTCCTTTCTCACGACGCCGGTCCTTGCGCACTGACCTCGTGGTCCCATTCAAAAAACGTTAATCCAACGTCAATGAACGTAATTCAAAGGTCAATCTTTTAACATCACTTAAAAACGTTCCATCTACATTTCTTTTCAGAACCTGTCACAATATCTTTACAATATTTCTGCTCCCAACTAATACATAGAGCCAAGTTATGTTGTAAACATGATGTACACAGCAATAGTGACAACACAGAGGTCATATAGGAAGATTGCCTAGGGCAAGGGTAGTAGGTCTACTGTGACTACGATTTTAACTGAAAAAGAATAGTGTTACTATAAATGGACCACCCCTATCTCACACCCTGTTATCTCAAGCCCGGTGAGCACTCATTTA
Organism: Harmothoe impar; assembly: GCA_947462335.1. Classification (NCBI taxonomy): domain Eukaryota; kingdom Metazoa; phylum Annelida; class Polychaeta; order Phyllodocida; family Polynoidae; genus Harmothoe; species Harmothoe impar. The sequence continues at coordinate 63,127,815 of OX381707.1, read as the reverse complement.
ATTCTTAAGGAAACTCAGCTAGTGAGTCAGTAGGCCTACTAGGTGGATGCATGGGGCATTTGGCCGCAAGCACTTAGCTTTACACTGTAGAGTATGGTGTATGGGTGCAGGGGATTGTACATCTTAATGTAAAGGGGGTATTGCAGGCCTACATAGCTTAGCATAGGCTACCCAGTCAGTTATATAAAACGTTACCACAACGTTATATAAAATGTTATTCTGATGTCAAAAACGTTTACTATTGTCTCCAATATCTTCTAACATCTCACGTAATGGTACTTATCTGGGTCTTCAGCACATTATCTTTGTTATAAGGTGACATGATGATTGTGCTATTAACGTCTTTTAAAAATTGCAGATGCAATATTTCATACCAAATCAGAATATTACATGATAGAGTCAGATAAATTACTTCCTAACGATATGTAGACAATGTACATCATAATACCTGCTGATTAACACCCATTGTGTGGAGATTCAGAATTACTTAGTTTTATACATTCAAACATTTCTTTGTGATATTTGACTTCAAGCGAGAGATGTTGAGAATCTAATAGAGTACTGAGGAGGATTATGTGAATACTCAACATGTTTACTTCCAATTTGCTCCTGAATGATATATATTCTGGGGTTATCAAAAGCGAGTGGAAAACGTTATATAGATGAAATAAATAGCCCTAATCGAAGAAGTATTTTATAGTCATGATAAGCTGAAATGAACATTAGAAAAACGTTTCAAAACAAGTCAGAAAAACGCAAAATTTTACATCCCTTTAACCTTCAAAAACGTTTTCTAACATTCTCACAACGTTTTTTTATGTCAATAAAACATGTTTTTACTGAATGGGTAGGGCCTACACTATGCTACACTAGCTAAAATATTAATCCGAATTCCTAAGTTTGTGAATTATTTGTCAACTGACCTGAAATCTCATAATACCAATCTAGTTCTAGGGAACTAGACTGGTTATTCATTTACTGTAAATCCTCATGTAGAAGCTGCGCCTAGTAGCATGCAGACACGTCAGATCACCAGTGTAGGTAATAGAATCCTAACAAAGTGGAGTTTGCGGCTTGTATGTGAGTTTTTAGATATATATTACAGTACTAATGTCACCATTATAATCAAAACCTCTGTGCGGCTTATATGGTCTCTTAAAGTTGGGGGTGTAGCTCATGCCGACTAAATGAGAATTCATGGCAGATAAAATATTGTTTGCCTATTTAATCACTCATCCCTTGATCCAGTAATGCATGTATACCCTTTGATTACTGAAAGGAGACAGCCCCTTTATCTCCAACCTTTTCCCTTCATTCCCACTGTTGTATATACATTAAACCAACATGTTAACATATACAGATTAATATCAGGGATGAAAGGTTGTCCTTAATTTCAAGGGTATTTTAAGGGATTTTTTCTGAAAATAGAATGAAACCTCCCCTCCCCCCACTTTTTTCTAGGTTAGTAAATGTTTTAAAATCAATGAATTAAGTGCACTAGTATCACTGCAACGTAAAACTGTTTAATACATTAATTCAACCTGTGGTTGTCCTCTTTGAACTGATGTTAGGTAACCATGTCCGTGGTTAGGTAAATCTTCACAATAAGTACACTACTAGGATGCTGAATAATGTAAGCTTCTCAAAATACACTCTAGGTGGCGACATGATCTGTACAAGGACAGTGTCAATGTCTGAATAAGCCTACTCATGAATAAAAATAGGTCTACTAGATGCATTTACGATTTCATGGGATAACATATATCTTAAATAATGATAAATAACTGTGTAACATTAGGAAATATATCTTTATTACATTAGTAATGAGTAATATGCTTACAATTGGCTGAATAGCTTTCAAGTAGTAGTGAGCCGAAACAACTTAACATTAAAGTATGAAGGTGTCTATCTTGCTTTATAAAAGATTTTATCACACCTATACTGGACATTGTTTGGGCAGCTATTTCTTATGTGTAGACCAAGGTGGTCATGAATGGTCATGAAGACATGCTCATTTACTGCATCTTTAGGACACAAAATTTGATACTTACCAATAGGCCATTGGAAGGCTGACCATGACAAAGCACGGGATGTGAGAGGATGAAGGCATATCTCTTTTATAAATGTTTTTGGTTAAAACTGTTAGTCAATGCTTCTATAAATGGAACACTGCCCATGCTTCAACACATACAGATCAACTGTACATGTCTGACTAAGAGCCTAATCGAAGAGTTGTACTATAATTGCAATTTCTAGTATTCTTCAATTGTTTTCATGTAATAAATGGCATGAAAAAAAAACATTCTGAAAGGGCAGAAAATACTTAAATATGATCAAAGCTACATTGAAGGCCAATGCAGATTCCTACATGGCCACATGGAAGGTGTTTCACCATATATCCGGAGGGTCCGTATGTGCTATTTTTGCGTTTCAGTTCATTTTTGCGTTTCAGCTCAACATGTCCGCATCTTACAGAAAAGGATACGGCTGCCGTATGTACATACCTCCCCAGTCCATACCCTGACCTCCCCAGTCCATATCCCGACCTCCCCAGTCCATATCCGGACCTCCCCAGTCCATACCCTGACCTCCCTAGTCCATACCCCGACCTCCCCGGTCCATACTCCAGCCTTCCCAGTCCATACCCCAACCTCCCCTGTCTCTTTTTGGACAATCCCCAACATACGGACCCTATATACACCATCCCCAGGCTACCTCCGTATCTGTGTACATATTATGATGTCACAGAGGGAATTCCCTAGGGGTTCCCCAGAATGTAGACTGGTTTTTGCACAATTTTCCAAAACACACAGGTGACAATGTCCGTATGTTGAGAGGGCCGTATGTTGGATGCCATATGTTGTATTTTCTTAATAAAAGATACAGAGGGTATACGGAGGACCAACTGAAACTAAAAAAGTAGTTTAGATGTATTTGGTCCGCATCTTGTCATCTTAAGGCCGCATGTTAGGTATAACATCAACATACGGTGAAACGCCTTACTGGAAGGCATTTCACCGTATGTTGATGCTATACTACACATACGGCCAAACATAATTATGAAAAAACTCCATTTTGCATTTCTTTTCACCCTCCCCATACCCTCCGTATCTTTTATGAAAAATATACAACATACGGCATCCAACATACGGCCCTCTCAAGATACGGACATTGTCACCTGTCTCAATTAGAAAAATGTGAAAAAAACAGTCTACATTCCAGGAAACCCCCAGGAAATTCCCTCTGTGACGTCATAACATTTGTACACATACGGAGGTAAACTAGGTAGGGTAAAAAGAGGGCCCGTATGATGGGAATGTCAGGGAAGAGACAAAAGAGGTCGGGCAAGAGACAGGAAAGTTCAGGGAAGAGACAGGAGAGGTCAGGAAAGAGACAGGAGAGATCAGGGTAGGCACTGGGAATGTAAGGGGAGGGAGGTGGGAGGTAGCAAATTACTCCCTTCAATTCTTGTACTGTTCTATTTTACTATCTGGTAAGTGTGAGTGGTGATAATGCCCCTTTAAGGGCCGAACAGTGTACATTGCGGCCCTTAAAGGTATGCTTAATATAATATGATAAACAAAAACAACCAGCTATGCCCCCCACATGTAATCACTGATGCAATTATGAGAAGTTGCAAGGTAGGTAACACAAAAAAGGTTTCTCTCCTGTGTGGATCTGTGTTGTTATCAGGGTGTGCATGTTTTTATTTTATTTTTTCATTTATTTTATTTTTTATATTTTTTTTCAAAGTTGAATGGTGAAGTCATGATCTTAAAAAAGTGTAGTCCCCGACCTACCCTCTCCCTTTCCTGACATTCTGTGTCTCCCCCGCCTTCCTTCTCCCTTCCCTGCCATTCCCGGTGTCTTCTGCTTCTGCTCATAACAGTTGGTTCAAATATAGCAAGTCCTCAACCTGTCACCTCAGCACGTCCACTACTACCTGCTCACGTCCACTACTACTCCCTCATGTCCACTACCACCTCCTTACATTCAATACTGCCACCTCATGTCCACTTCTACCTCCTCACGTGAACTACCCTCTCCTCAAGTTCACTAGGGGCTCTGGATGGGTGGTCCCCATGTCGCATGTCAATTTGAGAGAAAATGGCTATGTCGAATGTCAACGTTGCTTAGTATTGCCCATGTCCCATGTCTATTTTAAGAATTGCCCATGTCCCATATCACTAACTTTTCAAGGGCCCATGTCGAATGTAACTAGGCCTCATGTCGATTGTTGATTCTGAGAAATAGCCATGTCGCCATGTCAAATTTGGTGGTCCACACCCATTCACTACTACGTCCTCTTGTGTACTACTACCTACGCACGTCCACTACTACCTCCTCACGTCCACTACTACCTCCTCACGTGTACTACCATCTCCTCAAGTTCACTACCATCTCCTCACGTGCACTACCATCTTCTCAAGTCCACTACCATCTCCTTAAGTTCACTACAGTCTCCTAAGGTCCACCATTACCTGATCATGTCTCCTACTACCATCATGCGGACACAATTTATAACATACAGCCCTATATATAACCCCTTTTTATGTGATTTTGACGTACCACCACCTCTCCTACCCCTCCACATTCTGTCCTCCAAATACGCCAAATATACGGAATTTATGTGCTCCCTATGTTGAGCTGAAATGCAATTATGGCCGTATGTACATATGCCCGGCCATATATGAATACAGCCCTCCACATGTTTTTTCTGTACATACTACTCCTCCAGCGAAACGCAAAAATGTACAGAAACCCGAAAATACAGCAAAAGGACCCTCGTGATGATACAGTGAAACGCCTTGCTGGAACGCGTTTCACCATATGTTGACATAAAATCCAACATGCAGCTGCAAGATGCGGTCAAGATGCGGCAATTATACACCAAAAGTACTTTTTTTGTTTAAGTTGGTCCTCCATATACCCTCTGTATCTTTTTTTACAAAATATCAACATACGGCATCCAACATACGGTCCTCTCAAGATACGGACATTGTCACCTGTCTCTTTTAGAAAAATGTGCAAAAACCAGTCTACATTCCAGGAAACCCCTAGGGAATTCCCTCATTGACGTCATAATATGTGGCAACATACGGAGGTAGGCTGGGGAGGGTATAAATAGAGTCCGTATGTTGGGGAAGAGACAGGGGAGGGACAGGAGAGGTTTGGGAAGGGACAGGAGAGGTCGGGGAAGAGACAGGATAGGTCGGGAAAGAGATAGGAAAGGTCGGGAAAGGCACCCCTGTACTCTGATAGCTATTGTCTACCAGTCTATAGGAAGATTTTCAGCTCTGTAGGGCCATTATTTACCGAGTTATGGAAGAAAAGACTCTTTTTCATGTAATTTCTCCCAAAATCCATATAATTTTTTATTTTTTTTTATCATGAAGGTAGAAGTTGGACTTAACTTATTTACCCGTTAAAATAACTCTAGGGCCATTTTATTACATATATATATAGCACTTTAAAAAGGGGGACTTTACTGTCCTTCTGGAGGTGGCTACCCGTATGGCTTGTATCTATGTTGTACTTTGTAGTAGTTGAAATGTTAGCACTCAAGAGGTTTTGCACCTGTGTGGATGGATATGAACTCGCCGCGGTACAGGAGTGTAAATTCCGGGCTGTGTTGGTGCTGCCACCTAGAGGCTAAGTCATGCTGGCCTCAACTCCTCTGATATATATATAAGGGTATGGAGATCGCAAGCCAAATAGGGGAGGTTATGTGGACCTAAACCAGTATTCTGTAAGCTAGTACAGTCCCCCACCTCCCTTCTCCCTTTTTAAAGTGCACATATATATGTAAAAAAATGGCTCTAGGATTGTTTTAATGAATAGATAAGTAAAGTCCAACTTCTACCTTTATAATTAAAAAAAGATTAATTAAAAAAATAGATTTTCAACGAAATTATACCCAAAAATGTCTTTTCTTCTGTAACTCGGTAAATAATGGCCCTACAGAGCTGAAACTTTGCCCACAGACTCCTTGTGTATAAACGGTGGTAGACAACAGAGTACAGAGCTGGCTGTAGTGGTGACGAAATGGTAGTAGTGGCTCCTACCATCTCCTCACGGCCCCTACCATTTTCTCACGGCCCCTACCATCTCCTCACGGCCCCTACCATCTCCCCACGGCCCCTACCATCTCCTCACGGCCCCTACCATTTTCTCACGGCCTCTACCATCTCCTCACGGCCCCTACCATCCCCATCTCTTTATCACCATTACAATCTGAAGTGATATGACACATACGGAGCAAAAATACCACATACGGCACACAAAAGACACATACGGCCCTAAAAAACAGGGTATATGTGCATAATTTGACATAGCACCCCCCCCCCCCCCTACCCCTCCGTATATCTTGTACTAAATACGCCAAAGATGCAGAATTTTTGTGCTCTGCATGTTGAGCTGAAACGCAATTATGGCCGTATGTACATACGACCAGCCGTATCTGAATACGGCGGCCGTATCTTTTTTCCCTAAGATGCGGACAGTTGAGCTGAAACGCAAAAATGACCTGAAACGCAAAAAAACGACATACGGACCCTCCGTATGATACGGTGAAACGGCTTCCTGGTGGCAAAAATCAAAACTAATGAAAATTTATCTTTAACCTAAATTTATGTTCCAACATATATATATATATATATATATATATATATATATATATAATTCTTTCCCTTAATGAAATATAGTAATGCTTGAAAGCAGATGACATTTCAAGGGCGTTCATAATAACCTCAGCCTACACATTTAAACACGCGACCTCTACTACGTTTGTCCCTACCCAAACTTAAGACAGCTCGAGAGCCACCCTGCATGTTCTCATGACTCCCTCCTGGTCCAACCCCCTGCACTCCTCAAGGGCCGCTCTTGTCACAGCTTCCTCATGATCATAACCCAAGTTACACTGATGGAGGGCTGCTCCGCTCGTTGTCATGGCTTCCTTCTGGTCTTACCCAAACTTACACTCTCTTTGAATAAGGAAGATTGTTTCTTTGCTAAAACCAGGTGTTTCTTTTCTGTTCATGGTTTTCTTGCTTCTTGTTGGAATGATGTCTCGCATAAGATTCCGTCAATAATGATTGGCATTTATTTGATGCATAGTCACCATACCCCGAGAATGAATGGGGATAGATTGTGTGTCACAGGAGAATTACGGTAAAACCCCTGCTTTATAAAGGTTTTTTTGGGGGATTTATTTTTCCAACAAGACATATATTCTTTCAATATCAAGGGTTCTCCTTAAAGGTGGGTTTTTAATCTAAAGTCTAAAATCTAAAGTTATTTTAAAGGGTTTATTGTACAAAGTGGGGGGATCGTCTTTAAGGCAGGGTCATCTTAAAGGTTATACGGTTGTGGAAATATTCGTCCGGGGGAGAGATCAACTGACGCAAAAAGGCACCTCTAGGGTCAGTCAAATTGAGACCAACCAATCATTGATCCATGTGTGTGGGGGGGGGGTGGTGGGTAAGGAAGGGAGACAAAATGATTTTGACTACTCTAGAAATTTCTACCCTTTTTCACGGAAAAAGCCAGTGCGTTACTTTAGTTCAAAGAGGGGGAACCAGAAATATGTCTTCTTCTTCTGTGCCTTATTTCAGTGGAATTTGATTTTAGAAAACAATCGTAGAATTTAGTATATATTCATTGTCTTAAGCCTGATACAATAGGGAGGGTACCAGCGAGTAACTGTTATTGCTTTATATATATGGCAACTACAGTGCTAAAATAGCCTTTGCATATATAAGAATTCAGAAAGTCAGGGATTCGACTAATATGCATTTTACCATAAATCGAACTTATTTCAATAATCACCAAGGAGTAAACAAGCTTTATGTTGCTGTGGGTTATCTGGGAAATTTGCTCATAGAACAAGTTCAAATAGTGAACAAAAGGTTTCTAGCTCACATACAATTTTCAGTAAACAAATCTGTATACATATAAGTGTGGCCTTTATTAATTGTTTCGAAAAAATGACAAAGGTATTTAGAATTATTCTTTCCTGTTTTAAAGTCACTTAACAAAATGCCAGAACATATTATGATTATGCTGCGGTAGCCATTTTACTCATACATCATGTAGTAACCATGAACTCACCTCCCATGCATGTTGACTGAGCATGGGACAGATGCGTACATAAACAAACTATTACAAAAGTTGCTTGACAGTGCAATGCTTTGGAATCCTAGCTAAAGTGCACCGGTAACAATTAATTTTGAAATCCAAATATTTTGCAGATATTGTTGTGCACGAAATTATAGGCCTCAAGTGAAAGCTTTCTCACAGGGACAGGAAATATGTGGTGTCCTGTGCAGAGCCACCACTAATCAGGAGAGAACTATGCAACCACAATACAAGAAGATTACATTTATTGATAGCATTTTTGCATGTATGTAACATACACTCGAAATTTCACTGATATACTAAACATTCCTCTGAGCCAACTAGAGTCACATGATTGATCAATGAACAACATTTCTGACTATTTTGATGACAAGTGCTACTTGAGTCCCACAACACTGACTGGGTAGTTGTGCCAGGGGTGGGAAATATAAAGTCTCAGGTGGGCACAAGCGTCTGACCTCAGCGGTGCCCAGGTGTGTAGTGGTAAGTGGCAGAGCTGACCCGTGGGGAGGGGGCAGGTACGCTCAGGTGTGTGCAGTGTGTCCTGTACCCGGTCTAACACTACCCACACCCCTGGAGGTGGTGTTACTCCACATGAAGGGCCGGACTCATTTTCAAAATAAATGTTGGCTGAGTTTAGCCTATTGATGGTGGAACATTAGGTGATCGTCGTACTCCGCATCACAAACATTTAAGTAGTATGAGTTGGATCTGGTGCTGGATTATATCCTGCTGGTGGGGAGCTCCACTAAATATATTACTTCACCCTTTGACTTCTACACTGCAGCCTCTGAGACAGCTTTCCTGTGAGGTTTCCAATTCTGTGCTCTGAGATGTGGGCATGTTGTCAATGAAGCCTTAGAAGGAACTTTGCTAATAATATATAGGAGTTTTACCTTTTCAACATTCCAGGTAAAAGTACACACATGAATTCTAATACTGTGCATCTTATACAATGTTGAGGTTTGAATAGCTTGGTTTGGTTGCAAGGGATAGAACTTATCCCTATGCACTGGGCAGACAATAGAAAGACCTACAAATGTGAAAATCAGATGATAGTTACCATCACAATGTAAATATCATCAATTCCCATTAAGCATAAGTGATGATAATGCACTTCTGTTTACCTGAACTCCCAACACAAAGTTTTACTTGTACCAGGCTATTGATCACAGTCATCAAAAGAGTCACTGTTGTCCTCATGTATGTTGTGTTGTTCTTCAATCTTCTCTACATCTGAGAGAACATCATTAATTGCTGCTGCTGACAAGCCCTCCCGCTCTGTTGGCAAGATTCTCTGGGCTAGGTTCTCCCCTATAAGCTCGATAAAGGTCACCATATCTGTGATATGTGGCCGAGATGATCTTGAGAAAATGTTGGAAATTTGTTCGAACTCTGCTTGCGTCGAAAGCAGATGTTTTCGCATGACCGCTGTTATCGCAAGGTCAAGGCGGGACGGCTCCTGAATAGCACAATTCTTCTCTAGAACTTGCTGGATCAGCAATAACCGTTCTTCCAGGTTCTCTAGCAGAACGATCATGTCACCTAGAGTTCGCTTGATTTCTTCTTTTGCACGTTTGTTCAACCTGAAGCTGTCTATGCATTTCCTCTTTTCAGTTCCTGCCAGGAAGGGCCCCTCTGTCTGAGTTGTATCAATGTGGAGCCATATTGGAGACTCTAGTGAGACATCACCTCTCTCTATTCTGTGTGGGATGGTTTCAGACCCATGGAGTGGTACTGCATTGTACTTCTTTATTGAATCATTGAGCTTCTTGCTTGCTTTTTGGATTTGCACTGATATTCTATGTGCAAGTGACGAGCCCTCTGCAAAGAAAGTTAGTACTGAAAGTGAATATCTCAATAAAAGGGCATGACTGATTAGGCTACTGATAAGTTAAAAAGTGGCACACTGTATACATTCACATCAAACCCATTCTAATACTTCAGTTTACGATGTATTGCAAAAGAAAACATTACTTAGATCCTGATTGTGGAAAATGTGTTACCTACAGTGTAGAATATCCCAAATAACTTTTACCTGAATATAACCATTGCTAAAGCCAAATTGCACATGGGAGTAGCATGTCAGTGTACTTACTGGAATACTTATGCCTGAGTTGCTCGGTGTGTTTATACTCCACGGCTTGGTCCCAGACTTCCTCAAGTCTGTCCTTTCTCTTTGTGTCACATGCAAATTGTAGATTTTGGTTGTACTCGTCAGAGTCAGAAGACCATCGTTCAAACTTGTGCCGCTTTTCCTTTCTCAGTAGCTGTGTCTCCAGCCTGTTAAAATATAACAAATTGAAAAGGTATAAAGTGTCAAATTGTCAATGAGTTACCCTCTGGTGCCCTGTTATGTTCCCAGGTTATGTGTCCTTATCACAAATGGCTAATACCTTAGACAGTTACTTATTATTTTCATAATCTCAGAGAATACAGCATTCCGACAGATATTCATGAAGTGTACACAAACATACTTCTACTGCATAATTCTTCCCAAAACACAATGCAACTGAAAAAAAGTGTCTGCAGAACTTGGTAGGCAATAGTGATTGTGGCTTTCACTTATAGAAAAAAATGTTGCTTGCTCCACATATTTGATCTTTTTAAAATATAAATTGCATGCACCATGCTCCATGCTCAGGGAAGTAATACATAATTAGAGAACAGAAGATGAGTAACAACAATTCAACTGAGTGAATAAAAAGTCACCTTTCCATTTCTTCACTTTCTGTTTCAATGTTGCCATCGTCTGATTCAGCTGTTTGCGTTGCCTGCACAGATTTCCTGTATCAATGAAAGTCCACAATATATTAGGCCTCTTGCTGCAGTACATAATGTAGCGAGATGTGCTTGCTTGAAGTGTTAAGACTGGCAAGTGTACACGGTATAGGTTGAATAGAATTGAAGGACCTGCCATGAGATATCATTAGACATCAGACCCGTCATTAATTTATATGCTGGATCGACTTATGATCAAAGTCTTCAAAATAAAGTGAATCTGCCTTGTGTTGTTTTACTATGATAGAATACAAAACTTTCATGTAATTGATCTATTTAGAGTTCCGGGTGAACACAACTGTTAGTCATACAGTATACACCATTGCTAGGTTACACTTACATTTCCTCGTAGAACTCAAACAGTGTGAGTGCATAGTCCACCTTCCATTCATCTGTTCATCAGAGAGTGAAAAAAAAGTTCATTGGAAGTGGCTGCTATTTATCTTCTAATATCTTGTTCATAACAATCTAGGCTGTCCATTTACTTTATAACAAAGGACCAAGTATGTCTTGTGTAAAATGGTAGAACACTCAGGCTACACGTTTGAAACTGAGCTATGCAGTATCCATGTAAGGAATGTAAGTATAAATAAATTCAAGGATCAGGTGCCTACAATGAAATAATTATAATTTAAGTAATTTAATTCTGCTATGATATACTGTATTGTGAAAAATAGATCCATTACCTTGTTCTGCTGTTTTCTTGCGCTTTTCTACCCTCTCGGAAGCACTCCACATGCCAATGGTGGTATGGGTTATTCCTTTGGGGATGAAATGAAAAGCGTTTTTATTCTGCCATGGAAATATGATTTGGGATTCTTGAAATTTGGGAAATACTTTTTCTTTATTGTCAAAGAAGGCAGGTTTTACGCCAAGTATTGATTCTGTTTCTAGTTGGTATAGTTTATGTTGATTATAGTGTTTGAAATACTCCTCAGGTTGTTGAGTCATGACACAGCTAAATTTTTGGTAAAGTGTACCACCCACAGATTGATTAATGCATCATAAATGGGATTTTATGATAAGTATACGAATATAAATGATAGACAGTTCGTAACATGATACTGGCAGATTATTATGAGATAAGGTATAACATAAAAAAAAGTACCTTGATGCTCTGACATGAGCTTTTGAAGCTCGTTGTCTGTACTGTCCTTCAGCATGTAGGCCTTTTCCAGTCGCTGACATAGAGTTGTACCTTTAAGAATTGAAAATGTACAAAAAACAGTAAACATCTACACTAGGGGTTATTTTATAATGGTTAATAGTATTGGCATCTGGAGGATTTACCAGTAAGTTATGACTGAGATGAGTGAGGTATGAAACAGAAATGTAGCTAGGTGGCAGCAGGTTTTATTACCGCACTGTTACACTGTGGCTGAAAGTATGTACATAGATCAGCATGTGTACTCTCTCCATATGTAGATGCACTTTTGTTACCAGCTTTCTGGATATAAACCAAATGCAACCTTTGCAGCAAATTTAAACAGAAATGGACCGACAGGAACATATTTGGGGGAGAGTATCGAAGAATACTTTGAACAAATCTAGCTTTTAGGGAATTACCAAAGCTTTTTTAGGTGAAATTGAGGTGGGCAAAAATACAGGTCCTGTGATGTAAAAAAAGATCTGAATTATGTTAGGAATTAATATAAGAAATAATAATGTATGTACTAGACTTGTAACTGGCTGTTTGGGCCCCCAAAACCTAAACACTCAAGTGACAACAGGACCCCCTTTAATGCAGGGGGAGAACTTCTTCATGAGGTACCATAAACCCAAGCGCTAGACACACTGCTTTAATTTACATTGTCATCCTGATATATATTTACACAATTTTCATGATGATATTGTAAAATGTAAAGTGAACCACACACTGCAATTCTGTTTGAAGAAGTCAAACTTCTCAAACATTGTCATTAATTTTAAGAATTAATCATAAGAAGACAGAATTCAGCATCGTTAATTTTGGGTGGCTATTATGAAGATATAAATAGCTTGCCTAGATAGTTACATGCACAATTCTATTCATAATCATTCTCGACACTACTGTGGTGTGTAGTCAAAATAGTATATTGACAGCGATAAACATACCAAGCCTTTGTGTAATCCTATTGCCATAATGGAGTAGAGCCTCATTCAAAATATCAGACCGGTTTTCTGATGTCATTTCTTTTGAGATAGATGCAAAGCGTCCCAAGTAGCTCCAGCATCTCTCTGCCCCTTCGCCATCACACAATCCTGCACCATCCAGTATACGAGGGCTGTACTTCAGCTGTCAATGTAATATGCATTATCAGATATATCAACTGGATAAACAGTAGTTACAAACAGTCATCACAATAGTAGAAAACACTATGAAAATATTTGTTTAAGTTTTGGAAAAGATGCCTGTGTGACTGTTGATTTAAAGGAACTTGCTACTTGTCACAGGATTATTGATGTTCGTTTGACTTTTCCATATAACTCTGGATCATGCTAGCTTGATTTATTATCTGATAGAAAATGAAAAGAAATTGCCATGTCACGGTACTAGCTTTCATGATACAGCCATTTGAAATTAAAGAAATGAATAGGAAAATGGCATTTTTACAATATCTGGCATGGATAATCCCCTTCATTTGATATTGCAACCAAACCTTGGGAATCTATGATGGACATCTATAGGAACATATAGTTGGGCCAATAAAACGGATGAAATGAGAAAGGCATGAATTTTGCCTTCACTATGGGATCCTATGTGTGTCCAAGCAGCGAACAATGGAGGTATACTGTCAGAATAGCAAATACAAATAGTTGATTTAGGGAAAGTGGTCTATGTAGGAATATAAATACAGCTTAAAGATTACTTTTCATGAGCTTCAATCTTTGCCGCCAGGTGGCTTCTGTGTAGGAACTAGCAATTCCCTTTGACAATCAAAGCCTTTGCAAACATATCTGAGAAGATAGATAAAGAAGGAATATTTAGGGCTGTTTGGTGTCAGTATCAGTACTTTCTGTGAGAATAACAGAGAACTCCCTACCAGGATAGACATGGGCATGTCTATCCCGAGGGAAGCACCACAGGTGCTTTCCAAGGGACAGATATGACAACGTCCATCCTAGTAGGGTGTTATTTTCTTCTTTTTTTTTTTTTTAAATAAAAAATTCTAAAGAATACAAACAATGTGATTGGTTTTGCTACAATGAATTCTGAGCCAGTGCGATGAGCACTGTGACCTACTTAGAGGTAACATGACCTATTTTAAAGTATTATGGACATGGGAAGTTAATATCCACTTTTGCTTTCTAGTAATTAGTCAATGTAAAGATCCCTGAAGCAGGAAATAAGGTCACTGTATATGGCTTTGTCATAAACAGATCACAGGACTCCTGCCACAAGGTTACTCTTGGGATATACAGGTGTTTCTATTGTTGAGAGTAGTTAAATACCTTGCACGATTGCACATGACCGTAGATGTGGAACGCACCAATTCCAATTTGACAGGCGCACGTGATGTTGTTTTTCTGAAAGCAGAGAAGATGAAACATATGCTTGAGCAGCAGTGTATCTGCTAAGTTCTGTAAAAAGCTTTCATATGACCTGCAAGGCAGCAAAGGGTTATTATAGAAAATGCACACCAGATGTATATGGACGTGTTTTTTTAAAATTTTATGTTGAGGTGCTTCTAAAGTGTTAGTGTAGAGAGGTCATGATGCATGAATGCATTGCTCTTCTTTAAAACAGGATACCAAGCTTAAATGGTTAGTATAGAGAAGTCAAATGAATCTCTAGATGGGGGCTTCCATAGAGTATGTACGCACAAATGGGTGGTCGGGGGGTCAATTTTCTGAACATTTGCTAACATACTTTATGGAGTGTGAGTGGGTCACAGGTGTGACAAATACTGTCTGTCTGGCCACCATATACTTGTAAGTGCATGAAGCTGCTTTGAGTGGAGGAGGGTAGTGCAATATGTTGTAAGTATTTATCGTCATGCATGACTGGTATGTGACAAGCTGGAGCAGGAGCTGGGCAACAGTGCATTATAGGAGAAGTTCATATTGTTCTTATATAATGGGTGGTATACTTTCAAAATAGGATGGTGGGGACTGCGGCTAAACGGATAGACCATGTATGCAGTTATCCATACGATCAAGGCAAATCAGAGCTATGCGATGCTTGTTATTCAGCCCTACAGCATTATGTTTTGATTAACCATAACAGGGAGCTATGCTGAACTGATGAAGTGAACAACTTGGATCTTCTTTCAAGTAAAGTTTTATGTCTATAGAAGTGACATGGGCCCTGTGAGTGGTGTACTCATTTTTGACTTTTTGTGCAACTAAATTCTATTATATTGACCATGTACTGTACTCCACCAAAGACATACTTTAAGGTAGACCTAACTAAAAACCGTAAGCAGTATGGATTGTAATGTAAGGACCAAAATTATTGTATAGATCTATCTTGTTCTACTTACCAAGAGGTGGGCTTCCAGTTGACAACCAATGTCATATAGCAATATCTCAATGTTTTTGATATTTGACATGAGATAGACTGGATAGCCCATTCTGAAAATTCAGCATGGAAGGTTAAAAATGGTAAATTTATGAAAAATGGGCATATTTTCCTTTACCTTTTATCCCAAAGCCAACAATATTTGAAACACCTGCTGAAATCTGAGAATTAAGGTATCACTTGATTTGATTAGGGATATACAATTATTATAGCATAAAGATTTATCCAAACAAATCAATAAGAATATTTTTAAAATTCAGATCAGAGGATTTGTTAAAGAAGAAAATCTGTATTGCTCTAATTCAACTTGGCTTAACCCTTTAAGGATGGCATGATACTTTAATGCCCTTGGTCATCATGAAGCATGAATGCAACCCTGGTGAGTAACACGCCAGTGCTGCATTGAAGTATCATGCCAACCCTAAGGGCTCGAGAAACTACTGAAGGGTCTGCCTGATACACCAATGCAGCACCAGTGAGTTACTTGCCGAGGCTGCATTAGTGCATCATGCCAACAATGTCATCTTTTAGCAAGATCAGTCTTTAAAGGCTTAAAGTCCAGTAGGGTCCACTGAATTGCTGACATGATATAAATTAAGGGTTTTCAATCAATTTGTAAAAGTATGCTGAAGGCCTTGAACATATTGCTTATTTCTAGTTTACATTATGCATAAGACAGACTAGGTGCAATATGTGACATATGTGGTGACAGAAAATAATCAAATATTATGATGCCCAATACCTTTCTCCGAATCGAAGATTGAAAAACTTCTGTGGGAAATCATGATTGCAGACTGCCCCAAATACTCCCGTAACATCTAACTTCTCCGTCTTATTCTTGGTACGGATAACACTATCAGCCTGGAAATTGTTGCATGTCTAAAAATATAGAAAGTGAATGTCTGTGTGAAAATGAAATAGAAAAAGTACACAATTATCAGATTTTCGGTCAGCGAGTTAAGATGAAATGATAGTTCGAACAGAACATAGCAGCTAGAGTCTCAAGCTTTCTAGACTTTATTATGAAAAGAGAACAAGAAAAGGGCAGGACATGTTGATAACACTTTATATATAATCAGTCTCTGTACCACGATTAACCTTATTGCACTGTGCTTGGAGAAATATATAAAATTAATGTGTACCTTGTTGTGTGATTTTCTCTTGGCAGTATGAGCAGATACAAAAGCATCAACTTCTGGCTGTGGTGAGAAGAAACCTGGATTGTGTCGAACATCCAGAGGTGGGCCCCCAGCTGCTTTCCGGTGCACAAGCCGGAAATTTCCATCCATACAAATGATTTTGCCGCGTTCACTATTTTCCTATAAAAAATCAGAATAAAATATAATTGCATTATTATTAAATGAAAATTCTAAATATCAAGCTGGGTAGAGTTCAACACTGAGCTTCGTGTTTCCCAAAAGGTAAATAACCGGCACACATATTTTGCCGAACCTCCATATTTCGTGAAAACTTCACTTCCGGTCTGGCATAAGGATATACCTAAGGTTGGCGGGTCAAAACCTCCTACTGAGGGTTCCACAGTAAGCATGTCGAGGTTGTAGTCCCGGGTTGTAATAGAGGTCAGCGTTCATGCCTTCCGCCGCAGCTGCTGGTATTTGATTACCAGACAGTGCACAGATGTTTTGGTAGGTGACGGTCGCATGCTCTTGGAGCGGTGATCTCTAATGCTGGACATCTTTCAATAGAATTTTTAGCCGATCCTTCAAGTTATGAGGCGGAAACCAAATTTCCTAGGGGTTATGGGCCTAATTCATCTATTGTACGCCCAAATATAACATCCTTTCTATTGCTTGTGCTATGTTTCCTTCTAAATAACTCGATTTTAAATAGTCAATATAGAAACGAGAAGTATCCACTGTGACCCGATAAACTTGCCAGCGGCTAGTCCTTGGTCTTGAACTTAAACTTGACCTAGATATAAAAACTGAGCCATGGACAAGTTGTTCGGGCTAAAAAGTTGTACACACAAGGATTACAGTTTAAAAGTCTTCTTTTTTTAAACAAATTAACATTTTAATGGAGAAGCAGGCATAATTTGTAAAACAAATAATGACATAGGAGATGGAGGAGGCATAAATTTCCTTTTACTCCTTTATTTTAAGGCAAATACATTTAAAAATAAGTACAGGATTTGTTCAAGTTCTGTATTTCCCCAACAGATTGACCTTGAAAGGCCCCATATTTCGTTGAGACCCTTCATACGGAACTTCAACAAATCCTGCATACTTATTTAAATTGTAAAACTGTGGGGTGCATAAAAGGTGGGAACATTTGAAATCAACATATTATGAATATATGAAGCAGATGAACATAGCTTGACGGGCAGATGTAATATTTGCAGCTTTTTTGAATAAAGGCAAAGTTCAATTTTAAATTACCTTAGGACATGCTAGGCACTCAAGGGGGTTGTAAATATTGGATTCATACTGCAAGAACTTGGTGTGGTGGTATACCTCCATGAAATTCAAAACCACCTCCCATCTCACAACACGGGCAATATCAGCTACCTAAATAAAAAAATACAGACATTCAATTTGTTACAGAGCTAATACATCTGTGCAAGGAAATGATAAATGAGTAGGAGCATTGAATTCAAACATAAATAAAATGTTAAATGTGTAATTTTCAATCATATAATGATGAAATCCTGTTGTAACCTTAACCATATAAAAGAGTACACTTGGTAAAGTAATAATAACATGAAAACCAGAGTAGAAAGTTAAAAATGTATTTCCTAAGGCAAGGATAATACATTTAAAGAGGACCATTTTCAACTTTGCTCACCAACAATATGATTCAGCTTACCCAATCTGTTGGCTTCATATTGACACGGTGCTGCTGCATGCCATGGCAGAATGCAGTCAGTGGCAGCTGTCCTTCCAGAATTAGGGCACGAAGTGTCAACATTAACTCCATTGTAAAGGCTATGGTGGGTATGTCAGGTGAAGCAGGCCATAAACCATATCCCAGCAGTGTTAGTGCACGATCTTGACAGGAACAGAACTCCATTTTCTGCAGTCGCTGGTGGCCTTAAAGGGTATGAATAATAAAGAATTCAATGAAATTCAGAGTATTTGTAAGAGAATGGGTCATCAAACTTAGAGAATGTACGATAAAATAACATAAAAATGACTGTCCCCTAGCATTTCAAAGCGCGTACCAATGTTGAGAGAACACATGGTAGGGAGTTTAAGATGATGAAGGTCATTGCAACATGGCACTGTATTACTTTGACTCAGAAGGACTCAGAGATGCAGCCCTGGCCAATAATTTACCAGTGCTGTAAGCATGCAAAATAGCTACCATTTAGGTTTCGAATCAACCCATTGTTGAATGTAGCACTTTCATACACAAAAAGGTGTTAGATATCGGAACATGGCCCAAGTTAGGAAAGTAAGTGATAGGATTGAAATATGTTTGTAAAATGGTACCTACCTCTATCATTTATGACTACTATAAGTGCTGCATATGTGTTGAGACATAGATGACCATCCAATCGTTTCCAGACTGTAGGGAGCCAATATTCCCGGAAAAATCCATCCTGCCGGTGGCAACAAAATCAATATGTGAAGATGCACAAAGTGGAAGTACAGCTGGGCACAATATCACGATGTATTAAAGTTGAACATCTGATAAAAAAAAGGCAGACTACAAATAAGTTAATCATTTAACAATAACATTTTGAATTTCTGTGATGATGCAAACAACTGTAAGGGTTTTCATTATGAATGACCACAAATGTGCAATACAGTTAAGTTTCTTTACCTCTTGACTCCACATCTGTATGGAATGTAAACTAGTCTGGTGCTGTTTGACACAACATTTCTCACAGAAATAAGAGCCAGGACCGCAGTCTGTGCATCTTAGGATCTGGCAGTTTGCAGGTGTACAGTTGCAAGCACAGCAAGTGAAGGTTGCAGGATATGAATCCATTATGAGACACTGAATAAGGCCAGGTCGCAGGGCAGCCCATTTATCTGCAGCTAGTATTCGTTTTTCATGGTGTTTTGACACTAAAAAAGAAGAAATAAAATACATCAGTGATGCAATGAGAGAAATGTTTTAATACAGAACTTCAGGTACCATGCACCAAGATGTCATCAACCAAAATTATCAAATAACATGGTACAACTTTTTGCAGGGGAAGTTTACAGCTGACCGTCTAGGGGCATCCATTAGCTACATCATCCAAATTTGGTAAAAAATCTGACCATACCTCCCCTGTCGCACTGTTGAAAATTTTTGGGGAAATTATCTAAACCTGGACAAGAGGCACGTTTCTTTTCTTTTCAAAGCAGACTGGTCAATTCTTTTCTGCCCCCCACCAGCTTTGAAGTACATCTATTATAATGAGCTGGATCCCCCCCCCCCCCCATTATACCCCCAACTCCCTAAAAAAGAGACAATACCGACCAACTGTCATCAAGTTATACCCACTCACTAAATATATTTGAAAATTTTAAGGGTAGCTGCAATGGCTTAAAACTGCCTGAATAGGAGATGTCAACCTAATGTAGACAAATACTTAAAGAATATAGCCTACTGTATTATGTGCCATGCATGCTTAAAAAGATTGAGTATTTACTATTTGCTATAGAGGTGAGAAAAGAGGTATTTCCTGATTCATTAGGAATTATTTATTAGACATTAGTAGTGGTCAATTTAGTAGAAATATATGGGGTATAAAGATGGTTCCCCCCTCTAGGAGAGCCCATGACTATTTAGAAATTTTGGCTGAGATTAAGGCCCAAAATTGTTCGATTTGTTTTAGTAACTTGGGCAAAAAGTACTCCTCATACATATGCAATGCATATGTCCAAAAAAGCTCGAGATCCCCCCTTACCCTCTGTAAAAATCTGTACACAACTGTCTGCATCCCCACTTGGTACATATGTAAACTATGCATGACCCTTTCTTGAATTCACCATAAAACGTTCCATCTAGGGCACTGGTGTGCTCTGTAAGGTCACATCATTTTGATGACTTTGATAACTGCCTTATACAGTGAATATTTTGGGGAGGTAGAGGCTGTCATATACAGCCCCAGGGTACGGGCAATTCACAAAAAAACAGAACAAAACAAGATAGAAAACCCCAATTTTTGGAACAACAAAAGGAAGCTATGTTGATAAATAACCCTGATCTGAAAGGCCTGCATTTATTTACATATAGAGTGTACGTAGTCGATAGTATCGGGCAAGTATGGAGAAATGGGGGAGGGGAGGGCGGATAGATATATTAAACCAGAACCAAGGTGGGTGAGCTGCGTATAGGAGATTATCTATTCACCTAGAGGTTTTTATTTTCTTTGGAACACAACCATAAGAAAATTGTCTAGGGATGTTGCCAGAAGAAATCACCCCCCCCCCCCTCATCCCCTTCCCTCCAAGCTGAGTGAATCAGTTGTGGTGCCTCCCAGTGATCACTACCACCTCAGTGAACCGGCACACAGTTCACAGATGAGGGTGAGGGTGTGAGTTGGGCAAGCAGGCTGTGACCCAGAACATCCCCACAGACCGAATCACATCTACATTTGGCACTACAGCACCACTTGTTTTGGATCCAGAAACAATGCATGCATCCCCCCCCCCCCTCTGCACACTGATGACACACAGCCTACAGACAGTGGCACCTACCTTTGGGTGTATTTGAAGCCTCTGATGAAGTGCCCTCCGTGGGGGCTGCTATTGAGTTGATATCCAAATCTGGTGTCACAGCCTGCAGCACGTCTTGGTGAAGTGTTGGTATCACTCCCCCATTGTCAATTTCAGCAGCCACTTCAACTGTAACTGTTTTAGATCCTCTTGTACTGCGTGTTCTCACTGTATTCAGCCTCTTTGCAGGCTTCCCTAGAGGTTTATATTTTGGCTTCACCATGATTCACCTTCTGAAAATGGTCCCATTTTAGGCCCTGCAGTACTAGATGAATATCGTGTTCTAGACATAAGTAAACATAAGGAGTTGACGAGCTGTATTATAGGGAAAAGGTTCTACCACAAAAATAAGATATTAGTTCTTCTTATTCAACAATTGACACCCATAAGTTACGATATTCTTGCATTTTGTTTATGAGGATAGTGAAGGCAGTGTTGTGGAACCTTAATGAGTATTGTCGTCTTTCACAAATAGAGGGCAGCACAGAAGGTCTACACTGACCTCTGCCATTCAGATGAGAAACTATTGGAGGAAAGATTTTCATGGGCAACATTCGCAGACAATTTTCTTATGGTTGTGTTCCAAAGAAAATGAAAACCTGTAGGCGAATGGTGAAATGAGGGGGGAAGGGGGGGGGGGGGCACTGACTGCTGCCACCAGGGATGTCACATGAGGGACAGATAAAGGGGGATACAGCCCAGGCATGCAAGGGGATGCAACGTCATTGAGTAACTACCTAAATGTATAATTCACATATCCTTGATAGTATTATTATGGGAGAGACCTGTTTGTATTTTTTTTTAATGTGGGCCCACATATTTGTAAATATGGCCACTGCCCTGAACACAGTTTTTTTTCTAGATATGCAGTAAATAGTAAATGCACAAATACCACCCTCGATACCCTAACATAGTAGAAAGTTCTAAAGCAATCATGACCAGTGCAGGGTCAGATACATCCCTCCATATAACATGTCTAATCTCCATTCTTGCCATTACATATGAAATAGTGATATTACTGATCAAAAAATATAAGAACATGTTTCAAACAGGGGAAGAAGAGACATTGAGCATACATGGCACTTCCACCTAGAATACACAGATTGTTTCTCCCAGATGACTGACGGGGGAAATTTGTGCGCCGAGGCAAGTATATAGAAGGGAATAGCATCATTGGTGTTATGAATGCTGGGGAACACCACTTGAAATGAATAGATAAACATTAAATCTCATCTTTGTTTATTAGTTTAATGCCCAGATCTCAGTGCTTTCAAAATAGAGAGACAGAGAGGCAGTGGGGGAGAGAAGGGACTGCTTTATATGACAGATATCGCAAACATAGCTGGTTTTTCGGTGGTAGGAGAGAAAGCTTCTACGCTCTGTCTCTCTTTAAAAACAGTTGAGTGGGGGGGGGGGGGGGGGCCAGCACCAAAGAGCGCTGGAGAAAAGAATTTCATCGGAAGGACTCATTGAAAACATTTTTCATTGAGAGGACTCATAAAAGTAACTTTTCAGTGGGAGGAGTGGGGCGCACCAAAGATCGGTTGAGAAAAGAATTTCAATGGAAGGACTGATTGAAAACATTTTTCATTAGGGATGACTCACTGAAGATTTCTTTCGCTGGAAGAACTCTCTGAAAATACTTTTCATTGGGAGGACTCATTGAAGTAACTTTTTGCTGGAAGGACTCTCTAAAAACACTTTTCATCTGCAGGACTCACTGACAACACTTTCCATCAAGAGCACTCGCTGAAAAGATTTTTCCTTAGGTAAACTAGCCGATTTCATCCATGAGAATTATTTATAAGCAATGTTCCCAATATTTATTAAGTAGGATTGGAGAGGAAATGTTCAGGTGACAGCAAACTAGAATTCCTTTGTCCGCATGGGAGAACGTCATTCCAATTTACTCAATGTATTTCCAACTTAAATTATAAGTAAGTTGTGAGGTCTCTCACAAGCGGGTGTCATGAATTACTAGTATGATCTAGTCGATACATATTCTTTGTAAAGCCTTGTGGATGCACCAAGTTAGTATTGTGTTGCATTTACGGGAAATGTGAAGGTAAAGTTGCATCTTGTCTCCTCCCCCCTTTCCTACTCAAATGCTGCTTGGGAAAGTGTGTGATTTTATTGAAGGCTCTTATCAGGGAGGCAGTTGTATGCGAGGGGTGGTGGAGAGGGGTCAGCTTGGAAGGAGGCGGCTCCTACGTCCATTGGGAGGGGGCAGAGCATAGCGCTATCCAACCAACTTATATTTCAAGGCGGTGGCTGCCCTAACTGTCTGCATTTACAACACAATTCTCTGGCTTGGTATCATGGCTGTAGATCGAAGCTATCGTCTGGGTAGTAAGAGAAACCCTGAAGGAGATGCAAGGTTTGAGAAGACGGAAGGCCATAGGCAGGCAGAGAGCATGTGAGGTTCACAGAAAATAAAGGAAATATGAAAATTACATATGCTGAATGGGTGATGCATCATGCAGAGATTGCATCAGCTAGACATAAAGAGTTACTCAGCAGGCCTACTCAGTAGTTCTACTCAGAAGTCTACAGATCCAGATGCCCTCAGAACAAACCTTGGCATTTTCCCAGGAAGCTTCCCTACCTAGATACGGCAGATGGGCAGTAAGGCAGGGGAAGGAAGGGGGACGAAGGGGGAGGAAAGGAAATATTTTGTGAGTGAAACTGGATGAAAGTTTTCTTAAGGGTGGTGCCCTATTAAAAACAAGGCATGGTGTGGGAATAGCTGGCTTTTCTTTGGGATATGCCCAATGAAGAGAAAACTTTTCTTATGGGTCCTTTCCCATAGAATACAGGTGTCTGGGGTGAATGTAATTGATTCTATATACAGGTCCCATGTTTTCTGATTCTGAGAACAGAAAGTCCTTAATGCTGTTCCTATACTGGCATTGAATCTTTCCACTAATCCATTTGATTGTGGTCTATATGGACTTGACAGGTCGTGTCTTATCTTCTGGGTGTTCATCAGTTTCTTAAAATTGCTGCCTGTGTAGCAGGTGCCATTGTCAGTTTGAACTGAAGTTGGTACACCTTGCTGACATATGACGTTCTTGTAGAACTCATGTTGTGTGGTTTCTGCTGTGAGATCCTTTGTGGCATATGCTATGACATATCTAGTTGAATAATCTATGCAAACTTGTATGTGTTTGTTTTTCCTGGCTGTTTCTGGGAGTGGTCCCACAGCATCTAAGTTTAGGTGCTTCATGGGGGTTGGCATATAGTCCCTTACAGTCATTGGTGTTTTGTGGGTGTGCACTGCCCTTTTTGCTTTTAGGCAAGTGTCACATGTTGACACATACTGATTGACATCAGCCATCATAGATTTCCAATATACCCTAGGTATGAGAGAAGACATCATTTTTGAAGTACCTACATGACCTGCCATTGGTGAGTCATGGAAGTGTTGCAGTATGTTTTCAACCCAAGTTTTTGGGACTACAACTTGTAGTGGTACTGTGTCTGTTTTTCTCCATGATGTAGGGGATATGTGTACTAGAATGTTGTCTAGGAGTAGGTAATGCTGAGCATTATTCCTAATCCTTGTTGCTTCAGTGCTTTTTACAGGTAGGTCACCTTTCTCTAGGTAGTCTATAATGGGTATTAGTCCAGTGTCCTTCCTTTGTTCTTCTTTCAACAGTGTGGAGTTGATTGAACTGTCTGGGATTTGGTCTAACATCTGGTCTAATTCCATTATATGCTGTGCCAGCCTTTCTTTGTCTTTCTCTGCCTGGATTGTTTCAGGAGATTTTGGTGCAGGTCTGGTCTTTGTCTGTTTCTTTGGTTGTTCAACTGCTATGTCTGTGTTGACTGTCTGCTCCTTTGAACTGGCTGCTCCTCTGTTTGTGCTGGTGGAGGCGGCCTTTGTTCTTTTGGGATGGGGGTCAGATTTGCTTTTGTGAGCCTTCTGTGCAGTACCTGCTCTGTCTGAGTGCTTCTGCAAATTGGCTGTGGGTGTGCTGGGTGTTGAAATGGGGGATTTAGTAGGGAAAGAGGATTTGGTTGACACTTTGTTCTTTTTGGCTTTTAGGCCTAATTGCTGAGGGTGGTCATTAGACCTTGTATCCTCTGCAACCGACCGTTTTGCTTTTGAACGTGTGGTGACAACACAAATGTCTCTGTCCTGTTCTTCCTCCATATCCAGCTGTTCTTCTGCAAATCTGACTACCTTGGTGATTGAAGCAATTTTATGCAGTTTTTCTTCCAACTGATTTTCTGATGCACTGTGTGGTGGTTCACGAGGTGTGGTTTTCACCATCTGTGCAATCCTGTTGGTCTCAACCGGGGTAAAACAGTTTTCTGGATACTCTTCACAGTATTCCCTTTCACAATGACAGAACACATAATGGGTGGTCTCTTTTAAGATACCTCTGATCACTGGTTTTGGTCTGTCAATTGCTTTTGGTGGGTCATCTCTGTTGAATGGTATCTTGGTTTGGATTTTAGAGAATTTGGTTCTGGTGGCTGCCCTTTTCCTTCTTGGAGGTGGTGGGGGGTTGGTCATTGGTGGTGCATCTGGATATTCTCTTCTTGACATCACATCTGGAGGAATGTTGTCATCTCCTTTTACATGTTGTATTGTGAATGCAAATTGTTGGATATCCAGTGCCCATCTGGCCCACCTGTGGGTCAAACCTGTGTTTGTGAGGAGTGGTATTAGAGCTGCATGATCTGTGTACAACTGAAAGTGTCTGCTTTCTAAGTAGTGCCTAAAATGTAGTATCCCATATACTACACCTAGTAGCTCTCTTTCTGTTGTGTTGTAGTTTCTTTCATGCTTGGATAGTGTTCTACCTGCGAAGGCTACTGGTCTCAGTACTCCTTCACTACTGCGTTGTGATAGAACAGCTCCTAGGCTCACATTTGAAGCATCTGTTGCTAGACTGAATTCTTTGTCATAGTCTGGGTATCTCAATAGTGCATGGGTACAGAGTGCATGTTTCAATGTTTTGAAAGCATTGTCTGCGTCCTCATTCCATTTGAAAACCTTTAGGTTTGTTTGTAGGTCGTACAGTGGCCTAGCAATATTGGCATAGTCTTTGATGAACTTTTTGAAGTATTGGCATAGTCCTGTGAATGATCTGACTTGTTTCACGGATTTTGGGGTGGGAAAAGTTTTGACACTTTCCACCTTTTCTGGGGATGGTTGTAAACCATCTGGTGTGACACGCATTCCTAGAAAATCTATCCTATCTGTGAAGTATTCACATTTTGATTTCTTTAGCTTGAGTTTCCCAATTCTCAGGCTTTTGAAGACATCTTCAAGGTCTGAAAAATGTCGTTCTACATTTGGTGATAGGACTAGAATGTCGTCTAGGTATGGTAGGGCACATTTGTATTTCAGTTTGTTGAGAATTAGAGTTACTAGATGGCAAAATCCTGCCGGCGCGGTAGCCAAACCCATCGGCATCTTTTGGTAGACATATTTCTTGTCATTTGCTATAAAAGCAGTTTTGTGTTGATCCTCCCTTCTTATGGGAATTTGGAAAAACCCTTGTTGCGCATCTAGTTTACTGAAAACAGTAGGTTTGAGTGACCCTATCATGTCTAGTGTGTCGTCTGCACGTGGCGTTGATAAAGCTTGGTTTATCATATTAGCATTGACGTGGCGTAGGTCTGTGACTAGACGTTGGCCTCCAGATGCTTTCTGTACTAAAAATGATCTGGATGCCCAGGGTCCCTCTGCACATTCTCTGAGGATGCCCTGTCTGACTAGGTCTTCACAGACTTCTCCCATCTTAGCTTGCTTCTCAGGCGTCTGCCTGTATGGTAGGTAGTGACATGGTACTGCATCTGGTTTGATGTGAATTGAATGTGTATATAGGTGGGTTGTACCTATGTCATTGTCTTTTCCTACAAATACATCTTGATACTTGTGGAGTAACTTTTGGAGTCTCTCTTGTCCAATATCTGTTAGTACACATTTGGGTGGCACATTTTCCATTATGTCTGGCATAATGTCATGAGCCTCACTGTGAATTGTGGCCAATTCATCATCAGTGTCATCTCCATGGTTTGTATCTGGATCTGCATATACTGAGGCACAGTCTGACTCTGTGTCACTACAATTCTCTTCAGTGTCTAGCACTTGTAGTGTGGGTTCCTCAGTAGGGATGTCAGTATCTGGTTGATGTAACTCAGAGGGATCTACCTCTGTGAATAGGGCTATTATATCACCCTTCCTCACCTTGTATGGTCGGTGGCTTGTATTGAGCAGTATGATTGGGTGCCTGTTCATTTCTGAGGGTGTTACTACTCCCTTTTGAACTAGGTATGGAACTCTGTTGTTCCTCTGCAAATTGTCTAATGTGCCTACACATCCTTCTAAACATTTGAGGGATGTGACTTGTCCTAGAACTGCTAGTTCTGTGAAAGGAAGGATTGTAGCCTCCCTAACAGCTCGGACTGGCTTGACTTGTAGCTCTGGGTCTACATTGAATTCGATCTGTGATCGTGTTGCTTTTAAGAAATCTGTGCCTAGGACAACTGGCTTTGTGAGATTTGGAATAATTGAGAATGGGAATTCGAATCTGGTACCATGAATTTTGAATTTCAATACTGCTGCTTGTCTTACATGGCATATGGATCCGTCTGCTAAGTGTACATTGAACTTTCTCTTTTTGATTTCTACATCTCGAGATTTCTGAATTTCCCTAAGAAAAGTATCCCTGACACAGGTGATAGTGGCACCGGTGTCAACTAAACAAGGTATTTCAGTGTGTTCATAGAATCTTGCATTTAAACAGCCATTTTTAAGAAGTTCAACAGAAATTTTGGTACTCTCACCCATTTCCTTTTGCGATGCATCTTGTTGAGGTGTGATGTGAATCACTGATGGTCGGCTTGATTTCCCAGTGTGCATCTGGGGGATTGTCTCTGCTATACTAGCAATTGTCTTTGGTTGTCCTAGGGATTGTTGATCTTGGATCTTGATGGGGGGTTGGAGAGGCTCACAACGCACTGGCCCAGCGGCGCTGTGGGTCTCTAGTTTCCCGAGTTTGAAGATCCTAGTAGCTGCTTGATCTGTTGAAGCACGTCAGGCTGGATAGCTTGAGGTGGCTGTTGGGGCTGCTGTTGGGGGTTGTAGCCTTGTGTGTTGGATCTGTAGCCATTGTAGCTGTCTCGACCTCTGCTGTTGTCCCGACTGCGGTTGTAGTCATGCTGTCTGTCACGACTATTGCTGTAGTCACGACGGTTTTGATCCCGACCTCTGTTGTAGTCACGATCTCTGCTCTGGTCACGACGGTGGTAATCACGGTCTCTGCTGTTATCACGGCGATTGTAGTCGCGATTTCTGCTACTATCACGGTGTCTGCTGTTGTCACGACTTCTGCTGTTATCTCTACGGCTGGTGTCCTGACTGTTGCTTTGGTGATCTCGGCTGTTATTTTGGCTGTATCCACCTCTGCCTCGTTGTCCTCCTCTGTTGCTATTTCTGAAGTTTGGGTCAAAGTTTTTGCCTCGGTAGCCTCCTCTGTTATTTCCAGAGTTCCTTTGTTGGCTGTTGTTGGGTTTACCTTGATCCTTCAGTGCCCTTTGTTCTTGCCTCCTCACATGTTCATTTGACATGAGGTTTAGGCTTTGGTCTTCATCCTCTGATGAGTGATCCATTTGAACTGTCTTTGGGTCTGATTTGGCTTTCTTTGAGGGGTTTCCATTTTTCTGTGATTTTGTTTGCTTTACAAGCATAGAGTTTACATGTGTCACAGACTTCAGTTGTGCCTGCATGGATTCTATTGTTTCCTGTAGCTCTGAGCCTAATTCTGCTTTTATCTCGTCTTTAATGTTACCAGTGGAGACTGTTTGTTGGTTCTCATACTCCTCTGCAACTTCAAGTATTTTATCCCATGTAGTTGCTTCCCTGTGGATGACTACTGCACTGATGTCGTCCCTTAGACCATGTAGCAGGGCTTCCCTTGTTCTCTCCTCAGACTTGTTGTGAGCTGTGGCCATCTTTTGTAAGGCCATGGCATAGTCTGATACAGATTCTTTTGGATTTTGCTTCCTCAATGCCTTAGCATCAAATCTGTCGTCCTCTTTCTTGAAGTATTTCAGGAAAGCTGCCTTCATTTCTTCATAGTCTGCTGTTGGATGGGCTGTCCTATAGGCTTTGTACCAAATTTTTGCCTTACCATCTAGGTAGTTTGAGAAATACTTGATTCTGTTACTGGGATGGTACCCATATCTGGAATCAAAGTATTGTTCATAGTCTGTGCAGTGCCTCCTGGCGGATTGTGTGAGAGAGGACTGTGAAAATTTTTCTGGCTGTAGAATATCACAGTATTTTTCCTCTTTGTCCCGTTTTAGCTGGTCCCTTAACCCACTGAAAGATGCCTCCCTTGCAACTCTTTCCTCTTTCAAGGCATCTAGGAGTGCTGAGGAGGTGTCAGTGTTAGTCAGGTTCACTCCTTGGGTATTGGGTGCACCTGACTTGAGTGAGGCTAGGGCCTCAGCTAGCTGGTTTTTCATTGTCACTTGTAGATGAGCTTGCATATCAAGTAGTGCTTGAGCGGCTTCAGCTTTTTGGGTCTCCATAGAGTTCTTCAGTGCCTGGTTGGCTTGTCTGAGTAATATTAATTCCTTCTCTTGTTCCTCTTTGGCCTTCCTTAAGGCTCGGCTGGTGCTTTCCTCATGTGTGGTGTGTAGGGCTGTTAGTTCAGGCCTAAGTGTCTTATCCACATGAGTTTCTACATTCTGGGCTATGAGTAGAAGTGCCTCAGCCTCCTCTTTGGCTGCCTGGCCTGGGGGTACTGTCTCATCGTCACTCATACCTGATCCTGGGGTATGCTGACCGTTTGAGAACAAGTCACTCTGTGTGTCCTGGATACTGTCCAGGGCAGCTAGGGTGTCCAGGTGAAGCTTGCCTTGGAAGTCACTCTCTTGAGTGGTGTGGTGTGGTGAAGCTGAGGGTGTTGGAGTGGAGCTCCTGGATGACTCCTTGGAGCTGGGTCTCCTCCTCCTGCTGGGTAGAGATCCAGGGGTAGCTGGTCCTTTGCTGCGGAGGTGAGTCTTGGTAGTCTGTGCTGCCAGCTTGTGGGATCTTGTTAGGACTTCTCCACCACTTTGTCATACAAGGAATCCCCTTAGTTGGGAGACTCCTTGTAATGTGATATGAGGTAAGTTGACTAAGTCTTGTGGTCTTGTAGTATAGTTGGTATTTATTACAAGTTGACAGCAACAGTACAGTAGTACAATGTAGGTTCCATTCAGTTACACCTATCCACACAATAATATAGGTCTTGGTAAATATACCTAATAACCCTGAGGTTAGTACTGGACTAGAGCCAAGGGGGTCCTACACCATGTCTGATAGTTGGGCCTAGTAGGGCATAGCCTATAGCCTTGTTCTCAGTCAGTGGAGAGGTCCTTGCTCTGTGGTGTCCAAGTGTAGAGTGAGGATGGAGATGCCCAGTGCTGGGACCTGACCCTATTTAAGGGGGCCAGGCCACCAGCATGGCATCTTGAGTGTTAGTGTCAGTTGACAGTGGTTGGAGGGTTGTAACAGTCAGAGAGACAGTCACACAATACCCCTCCATAGTTTGTCTACCCCTGTTAGTGTACATCAAAGGGGTGACCCTTATGCTGGTCTGTGGGAAACAATGTGCGGGATGAGCGTCGCCTGGCGGCGGCGGGAGTGCCGACTGGAGCGCCGCCTATGCGGGCCGGCGCGCGCCTGCGTGTGCCGGCGGCGGGAGTAGCGTCTCCCGCCGTCGGCTTGAACACGCGGGCGCCCGCAGCGCCGGGCTCGCCGGGCTCGCCGGTCATACCTGACAAGAGCCCCACCTAACCCCACTGTCCTTCCCTGTTCCAACTCCTTCCTGCCTACCAGCCCACTGCTCCTGTCCTTATTCAAGGGAGCCGATAGTAGGTTACAGGGTTAGGGTCATACGATTAGCGTAAGAAATTGGCAGGACGCTCGGTGGGCAAGGGCTTAGGAACCCGTACCTAGGAGATTGAGGCAATGGTCACAGCTGCTCGACGTGTATACGAACGAGATCGGGTTAAAATATGCTTGAAATTGCAAACCGATTGTTAATCAGTGACTTTAGCAAAGGGGAAGGGAAGCAGGCTTTTCAAGGAAACCGCTCTGATAGTGCAAATGTGTGGAGATCGCTGCATGGGTATATTGGCCTAGTAGTATTGTAGGGGCAGTGGGGATGAGTAAGTAGGCTGGTAGGCCCCAGCAGCATGTGCCTCGATGCGGCAATGTGTTAGCAGTCCACTTCCAATTTGCCATCGCACATCGAGGGCTTACTATGATGCATGGCCCTTCAATAACGTGTAATAGGCTTATATCGGCTCATGGGGGAGCAGGGGTAAAAGGGCACTGAGGTAGGGGGCCTCGGGGCTAGAACACCCTACGAGGCGTGAGGGTGGGGTGAAAACCTTTTTAGAGGATTTACTAGATTCCACAGGGCTCAACTCGTGGGTACCGTATACTGAATTCGGCAACTGCCTATAGCTACACCAATGCAATCATGGTCAGCGACTAACCTTCAGGTCAGGTGCCTGTTGGTTCTGACCAAAGAGGTACAATACTATTAAAGCAACTCCAGGGGACAGCCTGATGATCGAGTGATAAGAAGAAGGGCTGATGGACCAGTGTTTGAAATCGGATTTGGGTTCCAGGGTGGTGTGTATAGTATAGATAGGATTATTAGATTTGGACTCAATGTATGACAGCGTAATGACGTTACTGGTTGGGTGTCGGATCGGGAACAGTTTGCAATAGGTCAATGCAGCAAAAATAAAAATAAAATTTCAGAAAAGTTGCTGATAAGATTTCTGAACATTTCTGCATGGGGTTCGACAAATATGTATGCATAACCGCAAAATCCTGGATTCTCTTATACTCTATCGTGTACACACCTTTATCATGTAAAGTCACACTCTGTTGTTGCATGGGTCAATATCTGGAGCTAGGTTAATTGGCACATGGGACGAGGGCAATTGTTGTGTAGAAGTAGCAATTGCCTTATCTAAGTGAACCCCAATCAGGTCTTCGTGTCTTCCTCATTACAGTTTTCAATACTGTTTGTGTACAGGGCATTATAGATTGTAAGATTTCAACCCAGGGTAGAAGAGGCATTATGATCGCAAGTCACACGCAATGATCATTCATTTCGATTTTTTTGAGTGGATCCCTTCTCGCAACAAGGTAATTCATCGGCGACCAATTACCAGGTGGTCATTTACAACACTTAAAATTGAATGCGTTTCCCCCAACCTACCCCTACCCCCATTGTGAGTTATTGGGACCAAGTCATTTTGTTGTGTTATGGTGTAATAAATCGCCATTAACCGCCAATAATCTGAATAAACTTGCTGAGTGCTGTGGCTAAAATGTCCAGTAAATGCTCTTTGCAATGTTCAACGTCCCCGGCTGGTGTTCTGATGATGACAGGCAATGTCATAAATATGAATAAACTGTATGCCTTCTCAGCCCACTCTGAAAGCCCCATGAATTTAGAGTCGGCAGTGGAGGGCCTTAAACCTATTACATTCACAGTACCCGGGAGCCCACCTCGAAGATTTAACTCTTTATATGTAAGCAATTCCGACAAAGACATACGTTTATAGCCTTCACCTACGCCGACGGTTTTATTTAGGAAAGAGCAGGTGGAATCGGTATCAAGGGGAGGAAGCACATTTGCATTTTAAGGTGGGTTGGCTAAAATGTAATTGGAATTAACCATCCAGATTTGCTCAGCTTATAGAGAGGGCTCTGTGATGCCTGAAGCAAAGGCTTAAATGATCATACTGGGGAATATAGATTATTTAAGTCATGTCGGCGGCTATGCTAACAAAACGACCATTCCCTTCTCGAGCTGCTCACCCTCGATCTTCGCACAGAGCAAAGCTACTGCTCTGCCCCTAATGGTAGGGGAGCGGCAAAAGGAGCAGATCGGCCACCAAGGCAGAGATGAGCTTCTCATTATTTGAGCAGTACCCACAATGCATTCTCATTAAAGGCCTGGTAATTTCAGGAAGGGCACACAGAGTCAGTCATGTCAAGAAAAAAGAAGGGGAATCTAATATGAGAATTGACATTTAATATCACTGGCATGTCGATCGGTTTCTTGGGAAGACTGAACAGATTGCCATCTTTGAATGAAAGGGGTATCCGGTTGTGAAAAGGAGAGGAATGGTCCCACTGCCTTGAAACAATGCACGGTCTTAAAGCAATATCAATGGTAAAGCAAACATTAATGGTGTGATGTATTAGGCGATGGTGCGATTTCCATCAAATTTTACTACTGCCTACAATATCACATCGTTGGAGTTTGGACATGCATCAATTAAAGTAGAAATGGTAATATCTAAAATAGCCTCTTCTGTCATCTACGTTTAATATCACTTGTGTGGTGATGCATAATATAGCTAGGATAAAATGGGCTTGGACATTTCTGTAGGGTGGGATATCTTGTCCTTTCCACTGGGGATCTAAGCATATTTGCTTGAGACCGAGTGACAGGGTTGTTTGTGTAAAAACTGGAAGTTAGGGGACCTACTCGCGGTGGAAGTCGGTGGCCTATTTGTTTGTCGACAGGGTGCAGGGACGGCGGGGCAGGCTGATTAAAGCTCGTCAATGCAGATGAGCCAGCACCCCCTGGAGGAAGCAGAGTCCGGATGGCTTCTGGCCACGTGACCTGCATGGTCTGGAGGAAGTCTCAGGGGGCTCGGGGACGAAGCCATAGTGAACAATAGTGGACCTTTGGAAGGGGACATCCCTACATGTCGTCCTCTCCTTCACTCTCCCTATCCAAGTCCTTTTAGAGGTAATCCAGTACCCCTACAAAAGCCTTGAAATCTAGCTGCTCTAACTTTCCATTCTCTAAAAGTTATCTTCTCATAGTTTGTATTTCCCTGAGGATTTTGTACGGTGCCTTTCTTCTCGACTATGAGTCGCCCTCGCATTCGATAACTGATAAAACATCTACAAAGGATTTCCGCACGAAGTAGACATGGCCGGAATTGGCTGTGCTTTCAGTTATATATGTGAACGTGCAGTAATAAGCTACAAGAGCCTGACAAGAAAAGAGGGGGTCACAGGGGCTCTTTCTTACAGGTGATCCACGGCAGGTATTATTTTCAGAACCACATTGTGCGTTTCCATGACAACTGGCCCGAAACGGGAGATGTCCTCATTAGGCCCGAGGCATGCTCTGCAAAGGAGGATGCTTCCCTTATCTGAGGAACAAAGGCCACTCAGACATTTGCATTGATCCATATTTTCTTTTCATCTTATCATTGCCAAATAGCAAATTACCTCTTACAAATGCATTTAAAGCCTGTGACATGTCAACTGATTAGAGTCAGCTATCAGTAGAAAGGGCGAAACAATCATGTAATAACAGGTAGCTGATAAGCTAATAAGTCCATTTTAAAAGATATTCAAAAATCATCTTTGGCTCATGAAAAAGAGCTAGGTTGTGATATTCAATAAGTCTATGAGAGGTATGTACATACATATTATGTTACACTTGGTTGGAAATATTTTGTAAGTTCAACTCATACATGTCATATGATGTATACATAGTCACTGCCTTTATATTCATTTTGCCCAGCGCCCATCCTGTATGAGAACAAGCAAACACGCTGATAGCGCCTGCCTTAAAGTAGAGACACCTAGCCAGTATAGGTGAAGCAATAATGTTGTCAGGCACTGCCAAGGGTCATGGAGACCACTGGGGGCCACCATCTTTCTTGGCAGTCTTATGGGGTTGGGGTCACTGTGGTGGGGGCTGCAGGAGAGGGTCTCTAATGGACGGCTAGACCTTCATGCTGCCACAGGCTGACCCCTTAGAGGTTGACCCCGCTGTCCAAGACCTCCGGTTGCCCTTAGTAAGAGCTGAGGAAACATGGCTGCTGAAGGCTACAGCCATCGGAGAAGGGCCTTAGGGAGGTCCACTGGCATGTTGGTGTGGGGGTGGGGGCTTTGTATGCTGCTGGGTTTAACCCTTTGTGGATGGCATGATGCCTTAATGCTTTATGTCCAAGATGTCCCAGTCCAGTGTCGGTGAGATACTGACAACTGCTGCATTTGGGTATCATGCCAATATTTTAGGAGTGTATCAAACCCAGAGGGTTGGCATGATGCATCAATGGGTTGCTCCTTGGTGCTGCATTCATGACCGGTCACAGCCATATTGACACACTGTACTATTAGCAGTGAGAATGTCACGTCGGGCAAATGGCACTGTAGAATTTATTCATATGTGTGACAAGCGTATAGCATAGGATCTATGGGTGTAGACAGAGAGTTGAGCTGCAATCTGAGAGGGGCGGTAAAAGCCTGAGTAGGCACAAATCAATTCCCCACATTGTGTTTGAAGCTCTTGCTGCTGTGGAGGGCACATAATGTATTATTCAGCACTTATGCCTGCTCTGCGTCCACTATACCGTTCTGAAGTGCTGCATATGGCAAACCATGTGCAAGGTGTCTGGGCCGTCTGTATCCTCTCAGAGAACAGCAACTATCTGTATGAGAAGAGTGCAGACTACTCAGACTTCGCGAATCCGGTTCCTTTTCATGAATAATAGGACTATTACAGTATTGACGAACTGCAATAGGATCGTGGGTGTTAGTTACATCAAGTCGGGAAGGGTGGAAGCTGGGTAAGTGGGTGGCAAACACCACTACCGTAATACCACTTAGTTATAAGAGCGCACATCTCCTCTATACATTTTCCCAGTTTCAAAATAAAAGTTGATGAAATAGCTGTTACAGTGTGCAATGCCCCTTTACCATTTATCCTATTGCCCTTGGCTTCTCTTTGCACATTTACTTAATGTTTCTTTTACGCCATCTGCCTGGGAGCCATCCTGCATGGACTTCCGTCGGCCCTGGTTGAAATCTAACGAAAGGAGGCCAATTGGCTTGGTTCCTTTAAAAGGAGACTGGACTCGCCCCTAATGTCTACTCCCCTCTCCAACGGCCACGGGAGGCAGCTGTATTCTGCACGACTTTTCCCATTAGCTTACGTGCCTAGGGCCACTTTAAACGGTACACGGGGCGAATACGACAAGTTTTCTCCCTACTGTCTCCAGATGGCGTGCTGCATGTGAGCAGGGCTGTAAAATGCTAGCCTAGTTAGGACTCTGAGGGCTTTAAAATTAAAGTGCACCCAAAGGTCAACGTGCTATTAGTGGGAAATGGTATTTGTATGAATTTGCATGCATGAAGCTTCCAAATTATTGGCATCTCGGGGCTTTGGATGAATATTTGAATTGCTTTGATTTGCATGATATGAATATGGGACGGGAGATCAGAGAAAGGTCATGGTTCCATGCATAGTTGTGTCTCGACTATTTAATGTTCTACCTATGAATATGGATCGATTTTTAAGGGCATAGATTTCTCAAGGGAATCCCAGGGTTCAAACGGCAGTTCACAATACCTCGACTTCAACCGCACTTCAACCAGCTAACCGGTCACGTACATCGAGAGACATACATCAACTATGGTATATGCAAGAGATGCATACCCCTTGCGTTACATAAGATTACCTGTGCCTAATGACTTTATATATACTAATGGCTTCCAGACACCCCATCGGTCTAAGTGTAGGGCCAGAGTGTTATATAACGTGTATATAGAAACTGCGATGCCCCTAATGACTTAAATGAAGTTATGGGATGTTTTGCATACTGACTCGGTATAAATTGTATTTATTATCAGATTATAAGAGCAGTTCCACAGTATTTGAGCTGCTCCCATTAAACCGCTCTCATTATTGTCAGGAGCAATTTGGACATTGATAGTGGAGAAATTGATAGCCCCATGGAATGTTTGATGACATTTTACAATGCTTTATTATTGCACAGTGAGTATGTAGAAGTTGAGGTTGCCCTACTCCATAGAGCCCATTACTTATCTCACTCATAATATGTTATATTGCTTTTGGCATTTCGCGGAAATTGTATGAGGGAACTGTATATATAATATATGATATTAAGAACCGTAAATTGATTTAACCTCTTCATGTGCGAGGTAGTTTCGATTTGACAAGTAATATATTACCTCCTATCTGCAGTACCTCGTATCTTATCTAACAACAATGGATGTGATATGTCTCACTTAATGACTCAGCTATCTAATCAGAACGGCAATATGCCCATGCTTTATAACAATTATTTATTTGTAACTAGAGTAAGCGTAATAAGTTAAATACCGTCAAGAAAGAAAATACTAAAATAAAGCATTGCTAGCATAATGAAGATAATTCAGTGCCTTGCATCTGTCGTAAGGTGAAGGATGGACCCTTTGTTGAGAGTAGAAAGGTGCCTTAATGAATGCTGCTTGTACTATACCGTGACTTCCCTGAAAACAAAGTAGTATATAAGATATGACATTTGATGAGGGCAAATACTATGAAGCCAAGACAATGACAGAAGCTTCTAAAGAGGAAAACCGCTAATGGATTGTGTGACGTCTTTGTTTATCAGTAATTGCAAAAGTGCTCTTTACAGATGGATTTCATGATAGCAGCGTCAAGAGTCATTGATAACAACGGCAATATCTCTCCTCTAATTGAGATTTGATAATAAAGCGTTGTCGTCAGCAAACTTCTTAAATACATTCAGAATTTGTATTTTCTTCTCCAATAACGATATATTTTATTTGATTGTCAACATAGATACGGCTGTTATTACTAATGCCATAATAACTATAAATCACACAATTTTTATGATAAATGTCCTCACTGCAATAACTTCTGCATCCCAATAATCTTGGTTTATATCTTTACATATCGAATTTCATGAACAATATAAATGACAATACTAACAGTTGAATTACAGCTCTGATAGTGATACGTAAATAAAGACAGCGAGGGGTGTCAGATATCACTTTAAATTTGTTTCCAATATCCTACATGTGAAATTGTGTTGCTTTCAACAGATCGCCATAACATGTATGCTCTTGTTGACCCGTGAATCCCAAGGTCGTATCAAATTGCATGCGTGGGAAGTGCTTGGTAGCTTATGACCAATAGATAGTCGGCTCTTTTGCTGGCCACTTAACATTAATGTAAACTTCGAATGTGACTTTTTGTTAAATTACCAGCCTTTCAGGTGCACTTTGCACCGAAATATTAAACTTATTTTAACATAGTATAGAGGAATCTCAATCTATTCGGTCTTTATATTGAAAAACACAGAGAAAAATGTAAAAGTCAATTCAGGGAGCACTGCTACTACCCGATAAGCAGTACCTTCGGCAGAATCTCCAACATTTGCTGTATAATCACGGGACTAATTTCCATGGCTGGCCCTAATTTGTACTGCTCACGGGAGCAGTATTGTGATAGAAGCTTGACACATGCTCTGTTCGCTGCTCTAGGCTAAATTTTGCTGGCTTCCTCACAGATGGTATAAGACATTCTGGCCTAGAGACATTTAAGTCGTATCAGCTGGATTATGATGATGCTGGCTGGCTTACAATAAGCCACCGATCAGGGAAGACTGGAGTCCCTTAAAGCCTCCGAGTTCATTAGCTAGGGTAAAACTCTCTACTCAGCAGTTTTCTCTGGGTTCGTCTATATATGATCACTGGTCACGTATTACTGCAACATTGAGGATATCATGGTGCGTGGGGGATCATCAGGTGCTCGATCAGATATCTGGTGTGTATAGTTTGTATAATGTGAAGTTCTACAGTAATATCTAGTATTGACCCTCTACCGTTGACTAGAATCCTACCGAAATATTAAATTCTAATTGCATATAGTAACATGAAGAGATGAATTTGTACTTTTTTTTACCTTATTATAATATATCATCATGGCATTTTCTAATTGAGGGGGTATTAGGCACAGAAGAAACAGCCTTACACCTATTTCGTTGCATGGCATTTGACAACTGCCATCTGACAGTTGGCAGCTGACAGGGGATCCCTAGATCCATGTGGAGATAGGCTCCTGCCATAGGAAGCTGACCCGATATTAACCCTGAGGCCGGTGCCATAGATCTACGTCTTATAATGAGCGATTGTGAGCCCCTTGCTAATAACCCTAGCAGACGTCGTCGTCGGTTGTCGCCATCACAGCCTGATGAGCGGCTTTGAGCATATAGGCTTTGGGAGGAGCTGCTCCTGGTGGGAAGGAGGTGAGGGCTTGGAGTGGCTGCCGGCCCCCTTGTATACAACCTGTGAGCAGCCGGCCTCCAGCTCATACAAGCTGGGAGCAGTTCCGATGGGCTCAGCCAGGCTCAGCACAAAGTCTGGTCCCCCCTGGGGCCCTGTCATGGCGCCTAATGCGCGCATTGTCAGCTAGCAGTCATCCCGGAAGCCAAGGTCTATAGGTGGCTCCGTCCCACTCCCCATCCAACCCCACACCCATACACCGACATGAAGCCCGGTATGAAAGGTTTGGGACAGTACCCTACCTATGAGGTACGGATATAAACCTGCTGGAGGGTGACTGGGTGGGTGGGGGCCACATACAGGTAAGGGGGCAGTAAGGTCGGGTGAGCAGTGACACATTGATCGATGGAAAGGGAAGGAGGAGCGACTAAAAAAAGACAGGGCTGGGTTAGGCTTGCCACTGCCTTTACCATAGCATATAGCAGGGGCAATAGTCAGGAGAGAAGGCAACCGATTGCCCGGTAGTACTGCCTATGGCTGCCTTCTGTAGCTGAGATGTGCCCGGCACAGGATAGTGACATCAAGAGAGGATGATGGAGAGAGCGACGCTGTTTTGCCAAGGGATAACAACGGATGTAGAGAGGCTGTGGTGTGATGGATGGAGAGAGCTCAACGAATTAACTCTGGGACAAGATAAATCCACTATTAGTGTCCACCAGCCACCATCAACACCACTGCACACTTAGCTACTGCAGCATACTCCCCCTTAGTATAAACTAGACTGTGCACACTGCAAGCTCACCAGAGACATTAAAGATCCAAGTGTGATTACAGAGGTCAAATAGGTGTGGAAAACAACAATTGATGGTATACTACTGAGGAAGGGGTTACATGTACATGTAGTATAGGGATTATATTTTAGCAACTGCTGACTAATTTCTAACATAGCATTTGTCCCTTTACATTGGATATTGTCAATCATACTTAGATGCACACTATGCAGACTATCTGCGGCGTATACATAATAATTACCACCAACTTTTGACAAAGCAAAATGCAACGTCTCCAAGATATCAACATATATCATATATTATACTGAATCTATTAGAAGCGCTCCAGTGTTTACTAACCCGTTGATCCTCGCCTTGCCATTTAATCATAATTATTATTATGACATCCTTGTCAGCTTTGTCAGTGCAACATGTCACCATGGTAACCACCTACATTGCTGCTCTAGGTCACGTGGACTGATTGAGGAGGTTGCCTGTCATGTGTATTCAGGGCCTGGACACTAGGGCCATTAGCTGGGAGATAATCAGGCAGCTAGTGCAGCTGTATAATCTATTGGGCCAAATGGCATGGTCTTCACTAGGGAAGCCAATTGCTCACCAGTTATGTCCACCGTTCCCTATAAGCTTTATACGGCCATCCGTTTACTTAAATACATTCTTTCATAAAGGCCCAGTGGACAGCGGATATTAGACTTTTGAAAAGGTGAAGAATTATACCATGGGATAGACTATTTATAATATGGTTAATGAACATGGTTGTAAGCTTTTATAGTCTCACATTATTGGGCCGTGCAAAGATGATTATTATAGATGTCATTGCTAGGCGTGGGCGACTGAGCCGCCATTAATTCAAATGGATGTCATGTCAGCATCTGGGGATAGT
The DNA here is from genome assembly GCA_947462335.1 of Harmothoe impar. Taxonomy (NCBI): domain Eukaryota; kingdom Metazoa; phylum Annelida; class Polychaeta; order Phyllodocida; family Polynoidae; genus Harmothoe; species Harmothoe impar. The sequence continues at coordinate 63,086,945 of OX381707.1, read as the reverse complement.
CGCTATTCTCTATGACACACAGATCTTTGAAAATGTCATGAGCGGCTCCGCCATTTCCCCCTATCTGTATGTATTGCTCCATGAGCTGTCATTCACCTGCTCCATTCTGAGCCAAGATTTGCCTGTTATCAACCTCCCTCTACGTGGGCGACGCCAGTATCACTGACACCCTAACGCTGCTATAGCTGAGCATTTGGATGCAGGCAATTTTATTATTTACGATAGCTGCAGCGACCGCCATGCAGTAGAGGGCCCACATCAGCAAGGATAGTCAGCCAGCCCCTGCCTTTGGTGTCCTGACTGTGGGCATTAGGGGAAGCTGGGACTGGGAGCTAGTAGTAGGGGATTGGGCGGCACGGCTCTCGGCCGTTACAGAGGAGGCCATGTAATTTGTGTTATATTACCGTCTAGATGTGGGCGTCAAAGGTTGGGGATAGTAGAGCTGTGGAGAGCTGCTCTCATGGGTCATGGTGTGCGGCTCAGCTGCCTGAGCTGGAAAGGTCATAGTCAATGGTGTGGTCGTCAGGGTGCTGCCTACAGCATGGGGTGAGCAGCTCACAGCGACCTCAATGCCACCTGACTTGTAACACAGCCCACAATCTCTAAATTCATGAAGGGTCACAGCTCTACTACTACGGGTTGGTAGCACCTATAGCGAGAATATAACTTGTAACACAGCATCCACGCTCTATATTCATGGAGGGTCACATCTCTATTATAGGCTGGTAGCACCTCATTGCCACCTGGTTGAATAGGGAGAATATCACTTGTAACACAGCATCCAAACTCTATATTCATGGAGGGTCACATCTCTACTATAAGATGTTAGCACCTGAATGCCACCTGACTATAGAGGGAGAATATAACTATAGTAACACAGCTCACAATATCTACATTTATGAATGGTCACAGCTTTACGATACGAGGTGGTGGCACCTACAGGGCTAGTACATGTCACAGATAGTGTTTCGTAAGAGTAGCTCTAGAGAAGATATCATTCATAGATGACCTGCCCTCATTTCTATGCTGCCTTCCATCATTTATCGTGCTAAATACAGCAACTCAAAGATAACATAATATAATCATTTATATGATACTGAACCCATAGTCTAGATCTATAAAGCTAGACAGGCGTCTAAGAAATGACTTGTGCCTCTTGTCATATAGGATAGATATCATATATATATCACGATAATTACAGTGACCTTGATATAGGTGCTCTAACATTCGCTGTAAAGCAGCTCCATTAGCAACCTCACAGCACAGAACAGCCACCTACAAGTGGGGAAGATGGATCGGGTGGATGGATGGTAAAATGGCGTTCCATTTTGTGAGTCAGTGGTTCGAAATTGGATCATTGGCACGCAAAGAGAGTGCGGGTGACATGGGCGACTGACTGATATCAGGGCCCAGGTGCGAAGTCGAAGCTATGTGTTTCACCCATTGTTATTATGCTATATATCTAAGGAGAAACCCTAGTATTAGATGTATGATAAACTACAACGTATCAACCTTTAAATTGATTATCACAAAATGGCAGCGTAGACTTTTATGGCCAGGACTATTATAATATTAAATGGGTAGGGATATGTTCTATATCAACAGAACAGCTTTATTAAACATCGATCTATATAGTCAAATATATCGATATATTGGTATGTCAACCCTTAGAACATAATTTGTCAATGGGCAGCTCCTTGTATAGCATCTATACTACCTGTGGGGGCCCTCAGTAAAATCAACAGGTTAGAGAGAGACCTGAGATAGGACTGTGACTAATACTGTCTAATAGAGCAGACATGTGACCGACTCCCCTCCCCCCTCCCCCGCACCTCCCCACTGCTATTCCAGCCACAAGCCAACCAAACCTCTCACAGCTGCCTGAAAGTGCCCACATGATGAAGAGGTGCCAGCAATTAATGCCATCTACCCTTGGTGCCCTGGAAAAAAGGCTAACACTTGGAATGAACTGTGCTAGCGGCCAAGCAGAAAGGATGATGCGTGGAGAATTTATGAACTAAACACCCACCAGTAGCATCAGCAGTAAAACGTACATTCTGTGGCTTTAACAATGTGGTTGTTCAGCATTTTGTGGTCGGATTTTCAGTATGAAAAAAACCCATTAAAAACATACTTAATCACAGCCAGTCCTCAAACAGAAGCTGATTGGGCCATACTGCTGAGTGGCCATGGCTGCATGGTATTCACATTAGCAGAACCAAGGATTGTTGATTCACTATTCACTTTTTGACAATGGACCAGGATTTCTGGGCAATAATGATGGGGATTGTGTGGGTGCTGTTCCCTAACACCCGAATGCTAGGCCTCAGTACCAGCTGGGATTTTCCAATATTCTTGATTTAATGAACTCAATTTCGATCAGAAATGATTCTTCTCAGTGAGGCCAAAGGTGAGGATAATTACGGATTCCAGGGAATTTGCCTGGCATCGAACAAAGCAGACTTGATTGAATTGCAAAAGGTGATTTTGTTATTAGATTGTGCAAATCCGTTTGCTGCGACAACGCTAGCGTAATTGGAAATGCTGATAAGATAATGAGTAGAGAAAGTGGCATAATTGGGAATTAATCAAAGATACAGAGACTAACTAATCAATCTATTCAAATCATCATTTTATTCGCCTAATGACAATGGCTAGGTTAACAAAACACTGTAAGATAGAAGTGATAGGTATCAAACGATGGTCTTAGAACTGGGATATGTTACAGAATTATGTAATGGCATTATAAAATGATTCCATAACAGACGTGTACCTGTTCAGCTGTTTATCTATGTGAGCTACATTGGTTTGATCAGCCATTACCAAAAATCGAGTGCCCCACTGTGATATTCTATATCCTGCGAAAAGCCATATGATATCTGGAATCTAAATGTCAAGCTAGCCATGCATTAGTAGATACAACGTAAGCCTATTATGTCATATTTATTACAAAACGTAGTCAAGATGCTGTAACAGCTATAAGAAAGTGTTCATTTTTCGTCTGGCTCGATTAGTAACACATTGCAATCTTCTGGCAGGTAATTTGTATCATGTTCAATGAGAATATGAATGTAATCAATATTTTTCATAAGGGTATACTATAGTGATACAATAAGAAACTGTCCATAAAGCTGGGCTTTAACATAGCATATTCTACCAGGCAAATACTTATCAATGCTTTAACCATGGCAGACTCCCCAATATATGCACTACAGTCCATTGAATGCTGTAGCTATGTCGCTCCTCCTTGTTGCCTGCAGGTAATGCATGTTGTTCTTGCATGCAGTGCACCACCAACATATTACTCTGGAATCAGGCCTAATCTGCGGCATCAAACTGCATGATTAAGTCTGTAGTAGGACCCACCCTAAGACAGCGGCCTCTGTTTAACAGGGATGAACCAGTGCTACTGGTCATGGAGAGGTGTTGCATGTCGAGCTGGGTGTCTCTAACTACCTCCAGTACCTGGGCAGTGATACACTGATTACCCCAGGGCCAATCATGGAGATTTCTCCATCGCATGTCAGCCCATCATTGTACCCAGCAGTCTCTCTCCCTACCTGTCATCCTCCTCTCTGGGCATAATGGGTCAGGTAGCTGATGCATCTCGCTCTCTGTGTTTCTCCTGTGTAGTGTAGGAAGTATTGTGCTGATTAGAAGGTGCACCGTGAAATATAGAAATAGTATAATTAGGACATGATGTGCTATAGGTGACACATAAATGTGTGAGGAAGCTAAAACTAAAATTGAAAAGCAGGAAAGACAAAGAAAATCCTCTCCTCCCCCTTCATCACCTACAAAGAGGATATAGTTATGTTCCATTTGGTATGGTTAAGTAGATCACGTAATCATAGACACATATTTGTGTGGGTTCTCGTGCTTGATAACATTAGGCAGGGCTATTCTTAAAGTGCAGGGCATTCAGGGGTTGGCTTGAAAGGCCACTGTCCGACACTGTTCGTGACCTTAATCCATGTGAGATCACTCCATGCAGTCATCCCCAGCATGCAATCAACTAGAGATAGGTCCTGTAGATCCGAGGTTAACATGAGGCATAATTCATACTAGACAGGCTAAGTTAGAGAGGGACCCTGCTATTATCTCTTAGTAACCCCTAATATACTTACTACTTGTTGCATTGTCCCTGGATATTACTATTAATTTAGATTATACGGTCTAATGCTTATAGATAAGATGTGCAGGGCCCCCTGGAAACTAGTGTCTGCGTGGAAGGGGCATCTATGTAGATCTAGACGTTTCATGCTCATGCTTTACTTTAGGTACAGCTAGACAGTCATGAACATTTTTCTTCCTCTCCCACTCTCTGCCCAAAATAATCCCTTGGAATAGTCTGATACTGCCACTTCTAGTAGTGCCTCCGGATATTCTCTGCATGACATTCTCAGTAAGTATGTAGGGGCCAGGAGTAGTTCTATATATAACCTGATAAGAAGCAATAGTTCAGCTCCCTTCCTGTAGCCATTATTACAGATAGGCATACATGCAGAAATATAATGCAAGGCAAATCTAAAATTTGATGTGGGCAAGAATGAATACGATTAACAATGATATCGTCGTTTTCTCCCGTACATTTTGATGAGACATAATGACATATGCTAATTTTGTTGTTTAAGTTGTCAACATCTTTGATAGCAAAGTTTGGATGTCTTTGAAGTAAGACTTACAAGAGTGGACATACACGTAATCTGAAATGATCAAATTATATTTTCCCTTTTAAGTGCATACTTCTTAGAAAACTTGTTTTCATTGATCGAGGAGAACTGAAGGAGATGGGAAACTAAGGAAGAATTAAATGCATTACATAGGCTTTGATCTAGCTTTATTTAAACAGAGAGTCTTGCCCGGGGGCAGGTTTAAATCTGAAATTAACTGTACCTGTACCATCTTCATATTACATATTAATTAAACTGAACCCGGCCATGTAACATGTGAATTATCGTTCACATCAGCTTCAAAGGCGTGGGCAATCTCCCTTTTTCCCATCTCGGATATCATTTTGTGTCAGCGCCTGATCCACATTTTATGGAAGTCTGATCCTACTTCAGACATTTCGTTATTCCTACTATTACCCTAAGTGCCTAAAAGCCCTGCCTCTCTGATGCAATTATTCCCCTAGTGTCCAGTAATGTTCGTCTGTGAGCTTCGTCTTCGGTCTCTCTTTGGTCGGCTCTCATATACATGTAGTCCATAAGGCTCTTTGATGTTTTAGGTTACCCCTTAGAGAAAATCCTGATATATTTATAGCATAATAACCCCCTATAGCTCACTTTAGATGTCTAATGACTCTAAGTTATGGGTGATCTAACACTGTACACTGATAATAAAACCTATAGTCAGTACTGACTATACCATCATATTTTGACCCCCGTAGTCAGGAGACTATACAACTTAGTCACATATTAGTCATAAAGATAGTCAGTAGTGACTATATGTGGATCACACAAATTGATGATGTCACAGGAATGTGTGCACAGGAAACAGTTAGGATTCAAATTTGAATGGTCCATGGACTTCAGGTAGGCACATCCTCTCCTAAACCACTGTTCTATGGATATCCCTGCTTGTTATATGTTATGTTACAGTTGACTATGACAACTTAAGATGTTATAGGGTGCATGAGTTCTCATGTTTGATAGAGTTATCATGGTAATTTGTTCCAATTTTGATCACATAGACATACATGAACAGTGTATGTCTAGACTGACAGAGCATGATAGGCCTACACAGGAGCCTGTCACCTGCTCTGACTTATCCTAGCCTGTCCCCTGGCCTGTCTTATCCTAGCTTGTCCCCTGGCCTGCCTTATCCTAGCCTGTCCCCTGGCCTGCCTTATCCTAGCCTGTCCCCTGGCCTGCCTTATCCTAGCCTGCCACCTGCCCTGCCTTATCCTAGCCTGTCCCCTGCCCTGCCTCATTCTAGGCTGTCCCTGCCCTATCCTAGCATGTCCCCTGCCCTGCCTTATCCTAGCCTGTCCCTGCCCTGTTTTATCCTGGCCTGTCCCCTGCCCTGCCTTATCATAGCTTGTCCCCTGGCCTGCCTTGTCCTAGTCTGTCACCTGCCCTGCCTTATCCTAGCCTGTCCCCTGCCCTGCCTCATTCTAGGCTGTCCCTGCCCTATCCTAGCATGTCTCCTGCCCTGCCTTATCCTAGACTGTCCCTGCCCTGCTTTATCCTGGCCTGTCACTTGCCCTGCCTTATCCTAGCCTGTCACCTGCCCTGCCTTATCCTAGCCTGTCCCCTGCCTTGCCTTATCCTAGCCTGTCCCCTGGCCTGCCTTAACCTAGCTTATTCCCTGCCCTGCCTTATCCTAGCCTGTCCCCTGCCCTGCTTTATCCTGGCCTGTCACCTGCCCTGCCTTATCCTAGCTTGTCCCCTGCCCTGCCTTATCCTTGCCTGTCCCCTGCTCTTGCCTTATCCTAGCCTGTCCCTGCCCTGCCCTGCCCTATCCTACTAGCCTGGTCCCTGCCCTGCCTTATTCTAGCTTGTCCCCTGCCCTGCCTTATCCTAGCGTGTCCCCTGGCCTGCCTTATCCTGGCCTGTCACCTGCTCTGCCGTTATCCTACCCTGTCCCCTGCCTTGCCTTATCCTAGCTTGTCCCCTGGCCTGCCTTATTTAGCCTGTCCCCTGCCCTGCCTCATCCTAGCCTGTCCCTGCCCTGCCCTCCCCTATCCTACTAGCCTGGCCCCTGCCCTGCCTTATCCTAGCTTGTCCCCTGTCCTGCCTTATCCTAGCTTGTCCCCCGCCCTGCCATATCCTAGCCTGTTCCCTGCCCAGCCTCATCCTAGCCTGTCCCCCGCCTTGCCTTATCCTAGCTTGTCCCCTGGCCTGCCTTATCCTGGCCTGTCACCTGCTCTGCCGTTATCCTAGCCTGTCCCCTGCCTTGCCTTATCCTAGCTTGTCCCCTGGCCTGCCTTATTTAGCATGTCCCCTGCCCTGCCTCATCCTAGCCTGTCCCTGCCCTGCCCTATCCTACTAGCCTGTCCCCTGCCCTGCCTTTTCCTTGCCATGTCTACCCTGCTGAACCTTGACCTGCCTTCAGTACTTAAGTTTCCCTTATTTCTCATGATTGACTATATCTATTAGTCATGGTGACTACTTTAGACCATGAAACCATTAAATTCATAGTCACTTGACTATATAGCCCAAATCAGCCGATTTAATGGCTGACTATAGGTTGACTATATGACTAACTTACTATAGACATAGGTGACTAACTTGGTATAGTCGTTTTTGCTACATTCATGTGACTATAGAAATGTAGTCTGTAGTGACTAACATTTCCAGGTCCATTATTATCAGTGTAGGCCAACTGTATTCATGCCCTCATAACGTGACATGCTGGGGTTCTAACGGTAGTTTGCCAAAACATATCATATGAATAATCATATTCAATTGCCACGGTTATAATTGAAGCAATAGTAATAAATAAATATATATCTCCCTCATTTGAGAATCTTTCTACTACTCGACGGATTGGTTCATTAGTTAAGAAGAACACAGTCATAAGTGAAACATTATGCAAATCTTGGCCTTCGGTGGTTTATAACCATAGACTACATGTTCGCCTATGTAATTTATCATACCGATAAGTACATTATCTGATTATCATAGATAAGAACATAAGCCAACACTCATTAAAGGGAACCTATAATGTAAACTTATACACATGTATTGAGAATAATGCCATCCAAATATATCCTAACTTATTTTTATCCATACATTAACATTGCTTCCCTGGGTTAGGCGTAAATGTGCCAATGACCTATAACTCCACATGCAGATAAAACGACCATCGGTTAAGTGCTGAGCAAAACCTGACTTTCCCTCAGACATTCTACCTGTAGTATCTGTCTCTGGGTCCCTGGAGCCTGGCAACCATCCACTACTAGGCCTGTGTCAACTTAAGGTGGTCTGTTGTCCCTCATTCTGATGTGTGTGTCCGGTTTGCCTTTTTCAGGTGATGGAACCCCCCTGAGACCAGCCTCGCCCACCTGAGTCCTGTGGCACACCTGGTGAAGACACCTACACCTGGTGATTATCATTAGAAGCACACTGCAGGTTAGTACCTTATGTATGTGTATGTTATGTATGGGGGATTATAATACCTGTTGTGGTGGTTTATGCCGCCCATTGTTATGCCACAGTATACACTGATATAATGAGTGATCAGGTCTTTATGACACTGTGAGTTGCTCAGGTGTGCACAGAGCGAGTCCAAATAATTATCTGGCAACAACAATAATAACCTGGTTGTATCATTGCACCTGGCCTTCCCCGAGGTGGATTTGTAATAGCAAAATCAGTTGTTTCTCATGGTACAGGTACTCATTAAGTACTGGTAAATCTGCATGTAGTTTCCATGAAAGGATTTCCCAAATTGCTATGTCTGATGAATTGACATATTACAATAACATTTTAATATCTAATAATAATTGATGTCAACATTTTACTTGAGGTGTATACAATTTTGCCATTAACTGACTAAGAAGTGAAGTCCACTAGAGCCGATTTCTTACCTCATGAAGCCATGTACGGGTCCGAATCATAATAAATAATTCCGATCTTTCATCCGGACCCGGCTAGGACTACATTAGGGAAGAAATCGGCTCCCGTTTCTAAGAGTTCACATTTAATAGTAACTAATGCACGTGTGTCAACTCGCCAATCAATAAATTCTAATCAAAGTTCTATTTGCCGCGACGTTTGTTCACCGGGATAGTAGTGTTGACATAGACTAATAAGCCATGTTTAGGTCCTGCCTCAGGTGCCATAGGTCAAGACTGCAAGAAGCGAACATTGATCCATATGTTTTATACCTTTTAGACGTTGTGTTAGATTCTTTCTTCGTAACCAAAGTATTATTTTGTACAGAAAGTAGCCCATTCATATTTGTCAAATGAATTGTATCGTATTGGCTCTTCTGATATGAGTTAAGAAATCGCTACCATAACTGTGTGTTTTTTACATGTTGTTGGGTTACGTCCTGTGGTTGGGGATTGGGCTTGTGTATTTCATTGTAGAGGAACCTATGTATCATTAATAAGGCCCCATACAGTCTTCTTTGTGAGCTCTATATGAATAATATCCTTTATGGTACTGAGAGAACCTGGCATTTCCATATCCTTATTTGATAAGAAATAGGACGCTTGCTATTTAAGAGGGTGTTCTAGCCTAATGGGTATTTCTTTGAACGCACCCTTTGGGCACTGACAGAGCAATGATAAAAGAGTGTTGGGAGAGGGCTCTATGGATGCGGGTGTGGTTGTTCATAGAAGGGGCATTTGCAAATATCACTCCTGTGTCAGCAGCAGAGAGAACATGTGCTGATAGCGGTGCCCGGATGATTACCACCCATCTACAGCGTCCCCGGGGAGTGGTCCGGGTAGTGAAAGCAGGGAGGCCGACATTGCGCATGCGTGACGCTAATACTTCCGGTGCGCATGCGTAATGGCTAGGGTGAGATAGGGACAGTACGAAGGCGCTGTTGCCTGGGTGCATGGCAATCGTCGCCTGATCGCGACGCTAAAGAATTCATACTGCTTGTTGGTTGGTACACGTCTGTCTCCCATTAATCATACCCCCCTCCCACCCTCCACCGCGCATGCTTGGGCGCCATGCCGGGGTTCCGCTTCCGTCGGCGGTAGGGGCCGACTTCTCCCGAGGGCATATAACGCTTAGATACACAGGGGCAAATTGCTTGCAAATATTTCCTGTCCCCCGTGCGGGAATTATCCCCCCCCCTCCCACACACACACCTGTATTCCCTCTAACCGACCTAGCCAACCCACCCCCTCCCCTCATCCTCTGCCCCCCCCCCCACCTTGCAGCTCTCAGTCAACTCCTTCCAAATTGGTGATGCAAAAGTACACACATTGAGACCGTTACCTTTATGCCCGCATGCGCTATACGCCCATGGATACTTCTCTCAGGCTGCAGCCCTGAGGGCCCGATGGCCTAGTGCCCCTTGTACACGCCAAGCTATGCCTTAACCTCACCCACCTCTCTGTCCTCACCCCGTGCCCTCCTGCCTACCCCCAGGGCGCCCTCATTTCCTTCTTCCCGTCCCTCCCTTTCCTCTTGCAACTAATGAATGTTTATGGGATAGGCAGACCTCTCTACTATAGAGAGCACCCGTGGATAGAAAGCAGGGAAATAATGGCCCAGGGTGAATGGTTGGAGTTGGTGGGCAATGGCAGATCTCCAATTGTCCGGGCGAGGCAAGACACAAGACATTAGGCAATAGCCACTGATCCGGCGTGGCGGAACTGCTGGCTTTGACGCTTCCACTACAAAACCGTAATTCAATTATTTGGCAAACACTGATCGTGGCTGGCTTAAGCCGTGAGTGGCGCCATGCAGCGGCGATCGGGTGCGCTCAATGTGGGCAGCAACTGTGGGGAGAATGGGAGTGGGGGAACTACATAGCAGCACTGGCTCAACTCGACTAAAATTCAACGGGGGAAAGTGGATGTATTGTGCAGGGTGTGCGGGTAGAATCGATGATAAATGCAATTAGACTGAAAGAATGTGTGCACTATAAAGAATGGCAGGGTATTGTAGTTTAATGGCTAGGTGTGGACTATAAAACGCAAACATTGGCAGGTCGCACCTGGCTCATAAAGTAGATTAGAAATGCTTTAACTCTACACCTACTACGCGTTAAAAAAAACGATTAAAGTATGGATATTATAGAGGGTGACAGGGGATAACTAATGCAAATGGCCATTCAAGTGATTTATACGACATTTACGGCGAAAATGTAAATTTGGGTTGTGTGAGGAGAGGGGGGGGGGTGCTGTTGAAAGAGAAGCCCATCTAGGTATACTGAGTGGATGTGAATTTCAGGTCAAACGAATACACAGTGCAGAGCAGAGGGAAAGGGATCTGCTTAAGGACGATTTATTTTCATCTTATCAGTCACGTCACTGTCACACGATTCTTGGTATCTGCGACAATATTAACGATGGTATCACCTGATTTGCTGAATTTTGATGACGACCGGATAAGGTTAAATGAAAGCTTATCACGCGAGTTTGGCTAACTTGACAGGCTACCTGTCATTTCTTAACTTTAATTTGAAATGGCATTGTTAGTCAGGGCAGTGCAACAGTGATCCAGGGTTGCTACACTTTTTTACTATTCCCAAGGACTTTCCTCGTGCAAAACGGTGTTAAACCGCCACTTGGTATTCAAATGATAAATAAATTGCAGATCTGCATACTAAATGTAATTTTGAAATATTCAACGTATTAATAGTGCGTTGCTGCTGTTTTTTTGGGTTTTTTTGCTACCCAAGTAAGTTAAGCTGTCTTAATTACCCAGTCAATACTGTACATGTAATGGGGACCTGATAATCATATAATATGATCTTAACAGTACAGACAAGATAATGAATTCAAAGGACGACGCAAGCGTTAACATTATACATTTCATTCTAAGAAGTGAGAACCCCGGCAACAGAAGTAGAACCGCGTGTGAGTAGTACACCCACTCGGGAGGTTGCGCCGGGCAGTGACCCTTGCGAACCGTGGTCCAAATAAGACGTTTTGCAAGCATCACTGCCCTGAGCGGCCGAACCCAAGCAGCCAGCCGAACTCAGCACACCTTCACCACTGACAACCAAAGTCACCCAAAGAGATCAGAAGATTCCCGGCAACTTGACAAGGAGCAGCGAATTACTTGTAAAATGCACACCCAACAACAGAGCAACATTTGTAAAAGGAAACGACATTTTCTCTCATTTTCAAACACTTTTACGTTTATAAATATAACTTCCTTATTTGGATCTAAATCCACAGTCAAATCCTCCACTGTAGCGGAAATACTATAAGTGATTATCTTGATGCCTCCCCTAATTGCTTTGGGATTATAGGGGGCTGAATTTAATTGACTATCGCTAGAATTATCGAACATAAGCCTACATGTTTATTGGGCAATTTATCTGTTTTAATTGCACTCAGAGTTATAGTTATAGTATTGTTTGCAAGTTAATTAAAGATCCATCTATTATCAGATCGTAAATTTGTGCTCCACAGTAATTATGACCAAATGTATTTCTAATCTATTGGGATTATATACTTTTATAACGAACTTACGAACGACACCTTCAGGCTCATGGTAATTTTGAGAGTGAAAAAACCTCCTTATTCGTGCCCATGCCAGAAGGGTAATGTTATTCACCTCCATTATCTGAAGCCATTTCCTATTCCAATATTGCGATAACCGAATACATGTACCAGCATTATGCACGACATAAATTACATTATCATAATGATAAGGACCAATTAGAGTAAACTTGTTAATAATAATTCATTGCTTAGTATCTATAGGTTATTTGGACAACTTGCAATTTAGTAAATGTTTGGAAATTTGACAGTTTTTTTTTATATTGAAACTATAATCTGCCATGATGGAGGAAGCTATTTGTATTTTCTGATGTAAAATTGACATATATGTATCAACACAGATACCTAATCCATATTTAGGTATGTCTATATTACTAACCAACAAAACAACACTTCACCCACGACAATATCTATGATGGTAAATGGTATCACGACTTGCATGTTCCCTGGGTGTGTGGGTGGGGGGGGGGGGGGGGGGGGGATCAGCATTAGCATGCAATCCATCAGTGCCGCCACTGCCTACAGTCAGCTGTAAAATACCTGGGATTAATCAGCACCCAGTGAAATACCAAATGTCAGCTGGGGAGGTTGCTCTATCAGCTTAGTACAGTTGGCACCTGAGGCAGTGCAGTGCTGGAGCCAGGTATGAGCATGTAGGCTGGTGAGTTGGTGGGTTGGTGGGTGGGTGTGGGGGTGGTGGTGGTGGTGGATTATACCATGGCCCAGTCGGCAGCCAGGGATTGTGGCTCGTTCCCACGTGCTCTGCAGCCTGGTTGCCAAAAGGCAGGCATCATCTGTGAATGTGGTATGGTGTATTATTGGCCCGGGGGACTCAATGTGAGAGGGGGGGGGGGGGGGCTGTAGAGACTTCTGTACCAGCACCCAGGCAATAGGAAAGCTAAGAACGGTTCCATATGACATTGAGCAATATATCTATAGATAGATTTGCATGTATCCTGTATCAGTATCATTTAGTTCTTTGTTAACAGTAGTTGAATGACAGTACATTTTGACATGCATGTGTCCATTTGTTGAATATCTAATTGTATCAGCTATAATGCTACAAACAATAATGACACAGTTAGAAAATAAATTCAAGAGTCGGTTGAAAAACAGCTAGCCCAGGATGATGTTGAATGTTAATAATACTATAAGGCCCCAGGACATGCCAATTCTGAGATCTTATTACATAGGCACTATGGTACATGTTGTACAACATTTCACAACCCTAGGACCCCGAAACCCCACGCTAACAGAGGCCATATAATGTACATGCCCATCATGCTTGTCATTCTTGACTTGTGGGATTGGGAGCCTGGCCTGCTGGCTCTCTTGCATAAACTACCAATAACATCAGTGCTGCTATATGAGTACTGCCGAAACCCCAAGTGCTATTACGTATTATATAGGAGGTTCCATAACAGATGTAGATGATTCGACCATCCATAAAATATGTTACGCAGTACATTTCAGCCATTCTCACACACACACCTTTAAAATGATTTGCACCCCCCCCCCCCATAATGACCTTGACTGTTTACAACCCATGACTATTATATCAGCAGTGTTAGCCTGCCTCGTGTTTCGACATTAATTGGGTATAATCATTGATTTTTTACCAAATACAACAGCGCTATTGCTTTAACCAAGGAGTGCCGTATTTCACTCCCCCTGTAAAATAGCCTATGGCCTAATTTCGCGGCCCTGTGACGTCATCAAATATGGCAGTTTGTTTACATGTGCATGGCGAAGGGAAAAGGCTACTTCAGCTATTTTAGCCAATCCCCCCCCCATAATGATCTTATTTGAATCGCGAAAGGTAAAAAAGAAACCCAAAGGAACACTAGTTTTAGGTAAATTGAAGGGTTATTTCATTCGTTGATTGTCGAACCGCATTTCATCTCATGAAATACGGCTACCTTTGGCTATCTGTTGATAAGACTTTCAAAATACTGACGGTAGCAGTGCCATGGGAATTACCACTGGTTCGATTCCTTACGACCAGAACTCCCGAGCTGAGCATTATCCATGGTTATTAGTTCACCCACAGCAATGTGTCAGATTGCCACACGGTGCATAATTGCGGGTTATTTCGTGCCTCTGAGTGGATTATTACTGTCCCTGGTTGGATTATCATAACCTCCCTGGACGTGGGTGACAAACAGGGGCCATGGAGGCACTAAATCCATGCCCAAGGACAAATGGCTGCCCGCAGGAGCCTCCCCTAGGTCCAGGCCCTTAGCCACCCCCTACCTCTCCCCCCCCCCCAACACACCTCTCCTCCCACCTCTCCCCCAGCTTCTCCTCCCTAAGGTGACCCAGCCATACCCATAACCAGCAGCTTCTGGACGTAACCAAGCAGTGCCCCCCGCTGCTCCCCAACACCGCCAACATGAAGATAGACCGTCCACAGCTTTAGCCATAAACAACACCATTCCCAGGGCGTTATGGAGGCAATTTCTCAGTGGACCGGTAGCAGAACAATAAATATAAATCTGCATCAGATATGATGTTGTGTATAGTCGAAGAGGCGTAGCTATGATAGGAATTGGCTAGCGCTGTAATAAACTATGGAGTTGCTTATAGTAGGATCCTAAACTATTTTCACCAAGTACATTAATGTCAGCCCGTATGTAAATTATTGAGGGCGATGTAGATAAGATTTTATCAGATGGCTGGGTACTATCACAGTAACCCTGAACGATAGTGTGAGTTGTTTTTGTCATGATGAATACCTTTTATAACATGGCTCTATAATGTTATAAAGATACGATCTGGCACACCCAGGAACAAAACAGTTGCCAGCTGCTAGCGTGCCAGCTATTGTTCAGCTGCGATATACCGCGAGTTATGCCTCTCTACCCCCTTCCACTATCTCATCATTCCTTTACATAATCATATATAAACTCCCAGCTGCATGGCTCATTATGGAAACAGTTTCTCAACGGGCTGGCAACTAAGCTCTAGATATAAATTATTCATCATATATATGTAATCTTATATTCTGAAAGGATTATATATATATATATATATAACTATGGTCGACACTGGATGGGGATTATCATGTATGAATTGGCTTAGTATTGCCAAGAACTATTATCATTGCGCACTAGCACAGTAATAGCAACCCGCATGTAGCCCATCAAGGATGATTGCGATAATATCAGATTATTATCTCAGTGTACTAGTGATCCCTGTCATAGATAAAACAAAATTTATGATTCTATGGAATATACTAATAGCACTGAACAACAAAACTCTTGCTAGTCTACCATCCATTGTTCAGTTCCTATTGCCATATTCCCGCATGACTCCACCCCACTCACCAAGGAGTGCACACTCACACACACACACTCACTCTCCATCTACCTATTGCTAGTACTTATGCAGCCACTGGCCAGCTGGCTCTTCTTTGTCTGCCCTGATCTAGTAGTAGGCACTTAACCCGAGGCCAATCCCTGCCATAAAATTGCCCACTATATATCCATATATTTCACTTTGTCTGTACCGTCATCCATTCTCTGGGCACTTAGTGCCCATGCCATCAACATAGGCCACTGCATCCCGACTCTAATATGTCTTAGGGAATGTTCAACAATTATTACGTCACTGTTAGGTGGGTATGGGGGTCTTCTGGACTGGCATACAAATACTCGTTTTACTATGGTGACTGGAAATATCCCAAAACACAGTGGCATAATTGTTGAACGTTCCCTTATCCCTGCCCACTCACATACCTTATATATAATGTACCATATTATCTGCCATTACGTCTTCCTCCTTCATCAGCATGAGGCATTGTTAGCAGTGGCTTTCACGTCATAGGTTACATTCATTGCATGTCGGCCACATTAGGTTGGCTGCACCCAGTCCTGTCGACCGTTTGCATAAGTATACTTTGGTGCCATTGAATCTTTATTGGAATAAAGTAGAGAGATGGGTATGTCTATTAGCATTATGTTCATAGGTCCTTCCTACCTAATATCCCCGACCACTCCTACAGTTCCAAGCATTCTGTAGATAACATCCCTACTATCTGCTAACATTGACTACAGTGGGGAATTAGGGGAGGTCGCGGCACGACTAATTTAGATACATGGAGATCTATCGGTACCATACGTTAGCACAGCACTGTACACGACATGTCACCCGCCACCCCTTACCCCATAGGGTAGTGGATGGATGGGGCTGAGGGCTAGCTTGGTAGGGAGTAGCTGGTCGGAAAAGATGGGTCGTTGCTGCACTAGCCGAGAGGCACCACCCTGGTCATACAGATAATAGTGATACATAATCAGACCCCGTCACCAACTCATATTTCAGCATCACCCTGCGTTGTGCGCCCCAAATGCCAACCTTCCCGGGGCACTGATAAGTCAATTCATCTCCTATGGTGAGGGGAGACACGAGGCAGGTAGCCTCATAGGGAATGACATATATTGGTGATAAAAATTGTGATGGCACAATATTGTAGCACAGTAATTGGTAGGTCTGCAGTCAAGCTGAAAAAGAATGTAAGCAGGTACTGAATCCTCTGGTACATTTACATTTCCACCCAAAGCGTTATCACAAAAGAAAATATCGCCACACAGAGACTAAGCAAAGAAAAACGTCTCTGCAATTAGCATTGTGTCGAAGATTAATAGAACTGCCAGGTTTTACACCAGCATTTTTTCACTTATTTCCTGCAGGAAACCGCAAGGGACGTTTTCAACCCCCGAAAAATAAAAATAAAAGTGACCCTTTTTAAAAGGCAAGCTGTAACTTGTGGTCCCAGGTGCTGTATTTGCTGATGGCCTTAAGGCTCTGGCGGTTTTGACTCGTGAGCGGAGTGGGTTTGCCTGCTGGTGTCAGAGTCTTAAAATCCAGGGCGATTATCTGTTCAACTTGCCTCCAGGGCTTGGCTTCTGCGTGTTCTGCAGGCAGGTCAGGGTACTCCTGGAGACCCCATGTCATCTCAGATGCATTCCAGCCGTGCTGACGCTAGCCAAAATCATTAGTCCCCGATGTACATTCATGTAAGAGCTGGCTTACATAGATGCTACATTGTTTTGACCCTGTCTCACCTCAGGTTTCAGCTCTCGCCCACTACCAATCCAGTCTGTTCTAGTTGATTAAATTATATTCATGTGTTGATCAAATAAACGACCACCTGAGTGTCTCCATTCTTTATTATTATAAATTTGGAATCATGGATACCCCTCTCCTCTTTATCCATCTAACTTACGCTCAATGTGTGCAAGGCTGTTTCGGGTTCATATTTGTTTGCCCTTCCCACCTCTGCCTTTTACTTGTAATAAGTGCACTACTTCATGATAATAAGAAATGTGCAACATCAGATCTATACTTTCTTTAGATCGGCTACAGCGTAGAGATCCCACTTGTAAACACCTCCATCCCCACATCACAATATCCTGTCTGCTATTTGATGTCTTGTGTGTAGTGTTGCCTAACCATACCTTTACGTTTCTCTTTCTCAGATCCTGCCCCATTCCACCATGCCCTTCCCAAACAGTCCCCTATTTCAGTGTGTCGGGGCACTAACACTGCTTCCAGCTTGTCTCCATTCATCCTTCCCTCTTATTTTACCCCTCTCCGCACTGGTGCCCTATTCATCATCCAACACCTAGGCTCCACCCCACCATACCCCTCCCCCAGCCTATATCATACAGCCTATGTATACAGCTCAATACACACTGTCAAGTGGCCATGATTGAATAGGGCAGCTATGATTGAAATGTTGGCGACATCAATATGTTACAGACCTGAGTTCCATTCATGGAGCAGCTAGGGTAATTTGTGGCAGGAAAAGACATCCCCGGCTAACACCTCAGATACTACGTGTGTGTATGGGGTTATGAAGTTGGGGTTTCTGCCTGGGTAGGCGGAGCTGCAAAGGGACCTTATGGGTCAGGGTGAGCATATTGATATTCTGATGGTTCCCTGAGGTGCCAACACTGGGAAACATTGTCCCCAGGGATCCGATGTACAACATGCCACATGGCTACTGTATATATACACGATAGTATACACATATTGCATAATAACCTGCAATGGCCAGGATGTATGGCTCGGATAAATTGTTATAATGAATGGGTTCCTACCTAAGCTGATTGCCAGCGTGGTCAAAATGATACTCTATCGTCAATGAACATAACAATCGTTATGATTAAATTATTGAAGCCCAAAATGTCATAATTGTTATGCCATAATTTTGCCACTCAAAAGAACATTAATATTTTCTGATCACACTTCATTGAAATCAGGTATTGAGGAAACCCTCTTATTTGATGATTTTAAATGGAAGAACATGATAAAAATGGACTAATATTGGCATATGATTATTTGGTATCATATTAAAGCTATAAATACTATCAGTAATGCAGTAGGATAGAAATGGCTTACATTTTAATCACTGTTAAAGATCAATACATTTTTAACTACCAGAAATGTGAATTTTGGTCAGATATGCTACCCTATACATGTGGGCAGAAAAGAAATAGCCTCTCTCGTCATATGATATTATTTCAGTCCATATTGATGGGAAATCCATTTTTGAGTGAGCTCAGGGAGACTAAGTAGCCAATGATCCTCATTGATCTTGTATTCTTATATCATAAGTTGTAATCCCTACTCACGGACACATGTGTATTGATCTCCCATCAATATTTCACAAACAAAATAAGCACGTGAAGTGAGTCGATGGTATGACTATAGCCAATAACTATTCTGCTCATAGGCTAGCTCAATTCCTCACTTGCGAGATACCAGTGCTGCCACAGTCTGAGAGCATTAAGAACTAGCAGTGTGGGTTTGAGGGGGGGGGGCAACCCCTGGGGGGGGGAGCGTGGAGCAATACTTACACTGGGCCTGTACATCTGGGTATTGGGAATCGGTTGTACCTGGACACTCCTTTTGTTACTTTAACTCAAAGGGATATTCACTAAAAGGTCGACCACAGAAAAAGACCTCTTAGATCAAACATAAATGAGATTTAATTGTGCATAGTACATAGCCTTGAGAGGATTTGCACTCAGGTACTTTTGATCATGAGTCCATTGTCCTAACCACAACCCTATCCTGGACAGGTAATGAAATAAATTGCAGGTGTACTAGCATACCAATGCTCACAAGGAGTGTAGTAATTCCACTCTACAATCAGAGCTTTAGCTCCCCAACCTGGTCCACATGATCTGTTGAAGCTGGTGATTGGAAATTACAGGATACCTACTGGGACCAGTCAAATATGGCATTGTCCAGTGGACATCCAGCTAGTGTAGAATATACACGCCATCATCATCTCTCATCTCTGCAAGTCTGTTAGTATGCATTATGCGTGCCTGGTAAATAATAATCAGACATTTAGAATCTAGCCTGCTGCTAGTATTTAACCCACCTATTATGGGTAATTGCTCTCTAATGACTGCCATTAGCCAGGTCTAATCCCCTCATCAGACCAGAATATTCTACGGTGATGAGGTTTGATACTAAGCGGTTATAAAAAGAGACATAGTTGACAAAGTCTCCGACAGGATGAACATTGAATGAGATACCGGTGTAGGCTATTTGCGTCACCGATTATTGGTGATTATATTCAACATAGGGCAGGGTACAGCTGCGAGACATGTCAGTAGAAGTTGTGAGCATGACAGGCATACTTCCTGCATTCAAAGATAGTATGTATAAGAATAGGCAATAATGGTCCAGATATTTACTATGTTTACAGAGCTAATTTACTACAACCCCTGCACACTATATCATCATTCTCTATGCCTTTGTGCAGGCCCATACATACCCGTTGCCATACACCCGCCATTTTGCTGGCACAATAGAACACAAGCTGTCACATGTGGCTTCCATTCCTATTGTGCCTCTGTCTCTAGCATAACAGTCCCAGATCTGGAAACCATCATTGTCATCTGAATGCCGCCTGGACTGAGATGCGCCTATAGCTTATACATGTCTATGTCCTCGTTACCAGAGCCCATTCTC
Source organism: Harmothoe impar (assembly GCA_947462335.1). NCBI lineage: Eukaryota > Metazoa > Annelida > Polychaeta > Phyllodocida > Polynoidae > Harmothoe > Harmothoe impar. Next base: position 63,066,811 of record OX381707.1, on the reverse strand, counting down.
CCCCCCCCCTGGCCCTGCACTCATCTAATTAATCTCATGTATCCCATTCAGCCTCCTCTCCTGCCTCGCCGACCTCCTTACACTCCAGTATTAATTAGTCCCCGTATTGCATAGCTGTCAGCCTTAGTTGCTTTACTCCTCCATTTTAAGCAGGCACCGAGTACCCTATGTTTACTTATAGCTCTCCCTTTTCGTTTCTCCATCTCTACTCACTCCATTGTCAATCATTGGCATTCGTGACTTGAATATGACCCCCTGTAGTACTCACCGGTACTGACATTGAATGATTATAAAACCACTATGATACTGATTACCCTATATGGTATCGTTCGTGACTAGTATTTGGTTATTAAGCCTCTCCCACTGACACTATGTTGACAAAAGATATCATTAGGAGAACCTTATAGTATTGGTGCAGGTTCCAGGCTGTCATAGGGAGGAGCTCTTTGTCCCAGTAGTTCACAGGTCCAAGGTACACTCAGAAACAGGTCCAAGTTGGCAGGCCCATAGTACCATGTGTCAGAGATACCAAGAAACAAATCTGTCGAGTCAGCTCATGTTGCCTGCTTCAGTATCAACTTACCCTTCCTTCTACTTTCAGATCAATACTGATCTAAAGTAATGCCAATGCACATGCAGGTGAAGAATAATTAAAAAAATGTCAACCCTTGCAAAGTTCACTGATATGATAATAATAATGAATAATCTTGAACTTGTTCAGATGGACAGAAATAGCCAAATCCTTATACACGAATCAAGTAGGTTTTAAAAGATTTACCATATGAAATTACACTCCAAGAAGCAGCTATTCCCTCTCTCCCCGTCTCTATCTCAATATTCTTAATTAACCTCCTCTCTCATCGATCATTCCTCGCCTTGCAGGTTTCAAGTAATCAAATAGATCTCTAGACGCCCACTAAATACTGCCAGTCAATTTTTGATGCAAGGTTGGCTTTTACTTCACTCACATTATAAAACACCCTCACCTTCCGCCTCTATCCTGCCGTGTGGGAGCAGCTCATCTCGGGTTGCCTGAAGGCTTCTCACAGTGAGTTGCTCATAGCATAGTTTCCCTATGGACTCTGTGAGGGGGCCTGCCACATGAAGCCACTGCTGAAGCCAGCTTAGCGCCTTTGGTTTGATAGATGGCCCAGCGGATAGCAGCGTAATTAAAACGCGTCCCACCGCGTGCAGGTGATGTATGGTGCGAGGCAGGAGACAGCTAACAATTAGTAATTTCGTCGGCCACAGAAGGCGCAGCGCTTTGCCCCAGCGACACACCGCTGATTAATAGTGTAAGGGTGATATTGAACAGGCTAACACCCGGATGTGACCTGATCCACCTCAAATATCACTACTATCAGCAATACTTACCACAACGGTGGCAAATGGGTATGGTCACTTGGACAAGCTCACTTTAGGAATAGGAATACGGCCTGCGCAATTGCATGTATCGGTAGAACCATGTGCGCTATATACCAGGCCCCTGTCGTGTAATCATCACGGTTTTCCCCTGAGGCAATTTAAATCATGGTAGTCAAATCGATAACCATTGAATGCCATTACATAGAAAGAAAAATGTTATTCATAATTATGATGAACTTGTTTTCTCCCAGCGAGCAGTTGACAATAGGTATAAGTGCAATGTAGGAGAGTAGTACATCGTATCTGTTAACGGGTGGTTATCATTTTAGGTTGTTCAGAGGATGGAGTGGAGTTTGTGTGAAGTGACCGCTAGCATCCATGTTAACAAGGCAGAACTACAATGTATCATGCACTTCTACTATAAAAACACAATCGGCCTAGTTGCAGGCCAAGTGCCACTCTGCATAAAGTTTTTTATGGGGGAAATATGTTTTCGATATGATCCAATCTGGGGCATTGATCCTTCTTGTTATCAGTACTGGCCTTATCGGGGTAATGCCAGTCGGGGGCATGTTACTGATGCATAGCCCTCGGGGCTCAGCCTCGGGAAGCCCCTAGAGATGGTGCCATGGGCGTTGAGCCTGGACTTGTGAGCAATCCCCAGATACACAGAGCCCTTTGGGCACGTCCATCAGAACCCCCAAACTCGGCCATCAAGCAGATGGGGTTTGGGGTTCTTCTAGCATATCGGTCGGGCTCAACCATGCAGATCTAGCCAGGACATCCCAGAGGGGTGAGATGATCCCAGGGGCTTGGTGAACCCAGTGAAAGGCTTCAGAGGTGGTTGAGTGAGGACGGTAGGTGGGTTTGTTGGTGGGTCTACAGTGGTTTGTGGGAGGGAAGTAAGGAAGGGTGATGGTCGCTGGTGACTTCTATGTGGCAGCTATGCAGCATATGTTTCGATCTTTGGTTCCTAAAGGACCAATATCTTCTGGTAGCCATCTACAACGCTGCTTATAGATTGCCCCCAAAAGGCTCATAGCTTGTCAAACCGGCATCCCACCCCCGGGGCCCCACCTCTGGCAGACAGACAGTTATATAGGTCCTTCCTTAGAGTACCATACCACCAATCACCCGTACACTATCGCCCACCAAGCCATTCTTTCTCTACATATATATAGGCGTCTGCTTTAAGAGGCTAGCAAACTACCATGCAATTTACCCTTTAAAAAGATCCCGAGCCTTATCCAAGCATGTCATCTCTACTGAGTTAATCACTTTTAGACACACCCCTCCCGGCGCTATCAGCCCTTATCTCATCATGGGAGCTGATAAGGTGTGACAGTGGGAGAGGGTGGTGTCTGTAAGCGTTGTGGTAGGGTTGGGGATAGATGCCCACCCCTCGGTAACACAGTCCTTGATTGAGTATTACACAGTTTCTATGTGAATTACAAAAGTAACCTTGCCATTTTAATTGTCCCCCCTGCCACACTGGGAGGCGGTAGTTGAGGCTCTCCACAGCCATAAGTATTTCTTTTGATTTCCTATCTGGGACCATCTGCAAGAACGTGTGGGGTGGGGTGGCGGAGAACAGCGGATGGGGGAGCTTGAGGGAGTAGCACCTTCACTTCCAGCGTGTGTGATTTTTCATTATCTGCTTTTTAACCATTTTTCTTTCTCCATGATAAATGGAGGATTCGGGTGGTGCTTGTCTTGTCTAGTAAAAAAGAGAGGGAGATAACACAGAGCATTTAGTCATCATGGTATCTGTGTGGTCGGGCTTTAAGTCTCCTTTAGCCTTTTTTACAACCGGATTATTCTCTAATCCACGTCTTGGGTATCGTGCAGAAGCCAACATACTAAAATTGATTGATGTGTTATTCAGGCGTTTAATCCCATGAGAGCAGATATTGACCATGGCCACCTACACTAACGAGCCCATTGATTAAATTTGAAAGCTTTATCACCCATATCGATTACCAATTTATCATACACAGAGTGGTATTGGATATTCAAACAAATTTGAATGGTGTCCTACTCATGCAACGCTCGGCATGCAGACCTACAATGTATGGCAATGTCAGCACGCCATTTGGGGTCTGTCTATCGACGTACATCCATTGCATAATTGTTTCAAGGATACCTACTTATCATTGGTAACAAGTTTAAATTGATTTCCATAAAGTATGGCGCAAAGTGTAGCCTGGAAATGTTAGAACGCATGCATGCTTTTCCTGAGCTTAGACAAGGGATTGAGGAGAAGTAAGGCTATAAGCAATACTATTATCATTTTCCACGTATATGATGCATGTTTTATAAGACTTCAGTGTACAACTCAGCTCTTAAATCGTAGATAATATGGTGTAGCGAACAGCCTTGACAGTTTGCATACACTTCAGCTATATAATCATCAATGTCTGTGTCTGGAAATGGAGGCATATCTGCTACCATTAGTAAAATTATAGCTTATCTAGTCCGAAAGCCTAATGCAATAGAATAACCTTGAGATGTCCCATATAAATAATTATGTATACTTCATAATCACTGATGTTCCTGTCTTGAAGTGGAAGCATGTTTGTACCGCAACATTTAGCCTACTGCCCTTTTTTGTTAGCATCCCCATGGCATTTGTAATTTAGAAATTGGCATTTACCATTAATCAAATTAGACGACCAGGTTTCATACTGGGTATGGCCTTCAGTTAGTCATCTGTCTATTTTTCATCATTAACCTTTTCTGAATTTGACAGATCTAATAATGTAGAAACAACCAGTGATATTTCAAAAGCAAATGAAGCCGAAAGGGAAATATCAATCTTTAAGAAATGACGTCATACGCTTGCAAGAGGGTGGCGATTTGATGTGCATATTTCCGTAATAAACTATTTGAACAAACAGTGACAAACAGCAAAACAAACAAATCTAGAAGAATATTGTAGTAAACAGTTTTCTATTTGAATGGCGTGGGAATTCCCGACCTCTAGGTAGAAAGGAAGGGCAGGTACACCAATTATATAAATTGGGAGAGTCCCTACTCAGGATAATAGTGCTGGCACCCACACAGAACAAAATGTTTGACAAAGAAAAAAAAAGAGAAATGGAAGGGGCAATGGGGAAATAACCCAGCGGCTTGTCTAATATAATGCAGCACAACAGCTCCCTTGGTGGGGGATCATTAGCCCACCCTGTGGACTAAGGGTTGGTGGAGGGCCCAGCCCTCAGAGCATTCAGAATATGGCTGGTCTAGGGAGACTCATCAGGTTGGGAGGATGTAGTGCTGGCACTGAGGATCGAGCTGGTAACTGTGGGTGTGGGGAGGAAGGTTGTATAGGCCTGGATTGAAGGCCATCGATGTTAGAGGAAAGACTGCATCGACTGCCCCTTTTCATTATTATCTATTATGATTCTGCACCGTGATACTTTTTGTAGTCACCGACACTGCAGAGTTGGTCCTATAAAGGCACAAATGACCCTTTGTCATTTTATTGAAATTTCTCGCTCCGTCCCGCCCCTGGGCACCACCAAAAGGTTTTGGTCTAGGGAGTCATAAGCTGCTCATTGGACTCATGGGGCTCGTGGTGAGCAGCTAGGGCCTACTCAGCAGTCGTCTCAGTGACAGCAGAGGTCTGCTGGACGCTATACCCACTGCTGACCTCTCTAAAGGCTTTGTGTCGGCCAGTACTAGGTGTGGCAGTCAATACTGGTGTCAGAAGGGGAGAGTGTGAGGGAGAGAGGGAGGGAGATCCCAGCAACAAGGATGGTAAGCTGGTTATTGAATAGAGCCACAAGGCAGTGATTCTATATATCACAATCGATAAAGGGAAACTGCTAACTGTGGCTACAAGTAAAGGCATTAGTGACCTGCGGTAGATAGTAGGTCGGCGGAATTGTATTTGTGAATGTCATTGTCATGACAGCTAGCTATTTGGGTTACTCAGGGAAACACAATAATATAGATTAGATCATAATGGCGGACCACAATCAGGACATTGCTTCTACATGACATACTATTTACTATATAAAAAAACCACTGACCAACTGGTGCACGTTGCATAATGGAAGAGCCAATAAAGGTCAAGTGCCAATAAGTTATGTGTGGCCCTATTCATCCTGTTATACCAGGTAAATCTGGGTGCTGAGGCGGGAATTGTAAATTGTAGTCGATAATCTATTTGGCAAATGAACTCACATAATTATCATGGGGCGTTTTTCAACATAGCCAAACGAGAACACAATGTGGGAGAGCAGTTGACACCACCTGTTTACTACCATATGTGTAGGGTGCAAAATAGTCAAATCCTGCATCAGTGGTGTAGTTCTTAAGCCTTTGACAACATATCAATAGGTATATATATATATATATACATCCAAATATCATTGATAAGGAATATCATTGCAGGGCTATGCAAAATACTACAGATAATATTATATCAGGTCGATTTTTACAAACATTTCCATCGGATTTCAAGAACATTTGTAATGATTCGTGGTTTGGCCCTTTTCTCCAAGAACTCAGGCAACATTGAATGAACCAAATTACTATCAGCAGATTAATGAGACAAAAAGATGATTGCCCCTATTTGAGACGCAGGGTCCTTAAATGGCAATTGAGGAAAATTAGAGGAAACCTAAAACCCTCCTAATGAACTATGGTTAATCGTAGTACATTTGTTAAAAGGGATTAAGTGTTCAGGCGGGTATAGAGACAGAGAGATAGAGGAAAACAGACAGAATAACAAACAAACAGAGACAGAGAGAACCAGATGAAAGCAGAGACGGACACAGATATAGAGAAAAATACTGAGACAGAGGGTTGGAGGCCATATGTATAGACCTTGTTGTCGACAAATCTAATCCTTGAATATGTTTTTCTGGCCAACTATCGGGTGATGGGAAGGAGGGAGTAGGAGCAGGAGAGTTGAGGCACAAATGGGGCAGCAAATGACCCTTGGGGTTCGCTCTGAGGCTTCCACCACCTTCTCTAGAGAAGTCTTAAGCTGAGGGCATCCTGTGTCCATGGGGCCCTGGCACTGGAGCCAGGAGATCGCAAGTAGCCAGCACAATATGGGCGAACCAATCAGAGAGCGACTACCCAAGGGACCGCCTGTCTACCAACGGAACAACAACCTTCTTATACCCTCCCCGATTCCAGCTAGCAGCAGAGCCTAACGAAGCCTCTGATAGGACCTGCCAATCGAAGTAGATCAATGAAGCCGGTGTGCATGCAGGCTAATGAAGCCATAGCCTGGAACCAAGTCGCTATAGCCTCGAACCTGGAGCACATGTTCTCTGATGTTAAGAGAGGTGGTGAAGGCTTTAATTTGATCGAAAAAGAAACGTGTTGTCACAGTGGCAAACTAGCATGTCTATTGATTGGCCTCAAAGGCAGCGGCATTTGCGGTTTTCACTATTGATGGAGATTTGCATGCACGGTTTACATTGTAGCCACTGGCTCTGCTCTTATCGATACGGAAATGTAAACGAGGAAGCCAGCAAACATCTCTTAACATACACCTATTGAACTCCTCAGTAGCCCTAGCCATTAGATGCAGCAATCACGTTCCCTGATGATGCCGATTTAGCAAACATCTACATAAAAACAAAGATTGTTTTATCATGTTCACTCTAGTCGTTTGTGCATTAATCCGTTGATTTTTCAACATGCCTTTGGCTATTTGATCGCTCCGTGTGCCTTCAGGGCACCATTATTGTTTTAGCCGCCATTTTGGGCTGTCTGCTTGAGAATGGTTGCTATGGCGACCATGTCCGCTGGTACCAAGCAGGTGGAGGGCCAATAATGCTGACAAACAGTGCCCGACTTCAGCCAATCAACAGCCACTATGAACATCACGTGACCTGTCAACGATGTGCATGCCTTGCCATAAGGCACCAAAATATATATTCCTGCTTATTTCCTTCCTCTCTTATCTTATTATCAATAACTACAAAAAAATAGTTTTTTGCTGTTTTGTCTTACAATACTGACAGCCTTAAGATGTTATCCATCAATTTATAGGGACAGTGTCATGGCTTGTGTTTTGATTTTTTTTTCTACAGGCCAAAATATCTCACTGATATGTAGTATGATGGGGTTGACTCTAGGCAGTGATCTAAATCTTTGCCTAAAGCTCATTACCCACCCTCTCACCATAACTCCTATCAAGGCACTTCGACCTCGGACTACAGGTTCATTAGGCTGTTCGTGTAATTACTATAAAAAGCCTTCCCTGATCATTGGGTATGGTAATTAGTCCACTCCCTCCATTAGACGTTGTTACCTTTTTCCCCAACCGCTTCTTGATCTTGTTTACCTTGTTCCCTGTTTTTCTGATTCCCTCTTAGGAGTTCGCAGAGTTTGCTTTTAGAAGTGGAAATACCAGCTCTTCGCATTCTTTTTTAGCCATAATTTTCTGTAATATACCTTTCATCCATTGAGGCCCCCTTTATTGGATCTTCTATCTCATTTGGTCGTGTGATTATGTGGCTGGCGTTTCCATAGTCCTCTCTCCTTTTTCCAATCTTCCCCTGCATGCGTTCTGCCTTACCTCGCATCTATTTGAATTCCCTAATTTCCCCTTTCTCCTAGGCCGCTGTGATTATGGTCTTCGCGTTCCATATTGCAATTAGCGGTGCCCGGCTGGCACAATGAATAAGGCATGATCCATCAGTAATCAGCCATACAGCAATCAGAGTCCCTGCAGGAAGCAGACTGTAAAGTCCCCCACTCAAACCAGCTCCCCTTTGTTGCCCACTTTCCCGCTAGGTGGAGTACATGTGTTTGTGGCGTGAGTGGTGGTTATTTGTGGGAGATGAGTGGTCACCCACAAAGCCTGTCCTCTTGCAGGCTGCGATGGGTTGATGGGTGTTATTCTGTGTGCTTTTGTTTGGTTTTTATATCATTCCATTTTGGACAAAAAAACAACAATGGTTACAACAGACCATGCAGGGACTTCCCCCGCCCACCCCCAAAAGGCACAAAAGAAAATAAACTACATTGAGCGTGACAAAGAGACCTGTACTGATGTATACATATGTATTATAGTAGCAGAATTCATGTCTCTCTTTTATAACATTCATTATCTCGGAATGAATATTATGTTATGTGGAACTCTGTAGAAGTATCGACTATAGTATTTCCCAGGAGAATTGTATCACCATCGAAACTTTGGTTGCTAGAAGTTTGGTTATATGACCGATGACTGTGAAATTTGATGTCCTGTAACAAATACCACTGCAACCTTTACTGGCTGATGTTTCAGACCCGATAGTGGACTTGTGCATCAAATCACTTCCCCGTGAAATATATTTCCCTGATCTACGGTCAGTGAAATGTGGCAATATACTCCCAGATTGTCATGGTGGTCATGAAACATTATGACCACCGGCTCGATAGTAGTTGACCGCGGCTGGTTCCTAGCCCGCTTTATGAACACAACGTGTCTACGACCTTCATTCTGCACATTGACAGCCTATCTATAAACCTATCCGAGCGGGTAAGGTTCCACCAGCCTAGCCCTCCATGACCTCCCTCAGTGTTATTCACACGACTGACCTGATTATGGCGTTGGTTCCCGCCGTGGAGGAACTATATGAGCGGGTTGAGCAGGGTGAGGGCTGTTCCCTGGGTGATTTAGAAACACTTGGCGTGAATTACCTCCAGCATTCAGCATCCCAAAGTATCCCCCTTCACCCCTATTATCGTCCTTCTCTCCTTCCCCAACACCTTACTCCTCCTGCTCTCCAAGCCCATGCCTCCTCCTGAAACCCATTTGCCTCCCCTCTCTGACCTGCCCTGTAACGACCTGCAAATGGCTAAAGCATTAATGGTTTAGAAGCTTGCCTGATATTTTTCTTACCGACGCTACCCATATATCCATTTACATTGTCCTCTGCATCACACGTCCACTGTATCTTTCTGGCATTCATAATGCACAGAAACGATGTATCAAACCTATATCTAAGAGCCCTGCATAAGAGGTGCACAACCCCCCACCGCTAACGCTACAAGTTACTTTTTCCCCTTATCTCTATATCAAAGCACTTTTTAGTACTGTGGCTGAAGTCAGTATCTGACAACCTTCTCTTGGAACTATAGACATCTAGAATATATTCATGCAGATGTGTATGTATTAATTCAAACAACGCCATATGTTTTGACAGGTCTCTATGGTATATGAAATCCTCTGTCAAAGGATGGTGTCTGTAAGGAATACATAATGTAGCATCATCCTGGACTACAACCTTTAGCTTTACGCCTTCATTTTTCCTCTATGGAAAGTACCAAAGAAGCCTGTCTTTCACAGAACCCCATTCCTCGGGCAATATGTTGTGGCATGGGAAAGGTTGATAATTATCTAATGGCATATTTTCAGCTGCAAGTATTATGGACTTTAATTAAAATGATTTAATGCAGATCAGTGTCAAGTCAGAGTGTCAATTTATCTGGGTGTGTTGGGTATGAATTATAATGCAATATGACCATCATGCATCCATGCATTAACCCATTTTAGACTCATGATGAAATTGTATATTAATGCTGTTTCGGCAGGGAGAGAGAATAGTAACCCAACTCTACGGTTATTTACGGTGTGGCTGGTCAGACTGGACTAACGCCTGCTGTGCACGGGGTTGGCGGCATCAAATAACGGCCATGGTAACAGCACTAGCCATACTTCCAGCTGCTCATTGTGGTCAGGTCATCCATCTCCTCCAGTGTCTTGAATGGACCTGTGCCAGGGTGGACTCTGGTTACAGCTGACCTTAAGATGCATCAACCAGGAGCCCCCTCCACATCTCCACGAACAGGCTCAAATGTGGGCTTCCTCTGCGGATGTCCGGACATTGGAAACAGGAGGTGCCTGCCTAAATCTTAGTTAGGTTTTAAAATGTATCATCATGGATACAGGAATATTTAGGCCTGGCATTATCATTCATTTTACTTGCAAAAAGAAAGTGTTGGCGGGAAAGTATTTACAAATTTACTTTAGCAGGAATATCCAGGTTTGACGATATTGTTCAGCAAAGGGGAGATTACAGTGTAAAAATAATTACTTATATAGCATTCTGAAATAAGGGTGCGCTTCACACAATTATTGACAACATTCAACACTCAAGGACAACATTCAATACGGTAGTTCTTGACTTGTACCCATAACATCTTCTGGTTTGACTGATTGGTACATATATATTGTTAACATGACCTGTAAACAACAGAGTCATGATTTATTGATGGCTACATCCTCAATGCCACAACACGTTGTGAGGATATCGAAGGGTTAAGGGTATCCAAGTAGACTCACCAACAGATAGCGTGATCTCAATAGATGAGCTGCCTGACCAACAAGAGAGTACAATTGGGATCAATGCTTACCAGACCAGGCCGTGTGCCACCCCATTAACACATTGACTACAAGTGAATGAGTTCGACCGACATTGTAGGAACCTCAGGGCTTTACCCTGCAATGAACGCCAGCGGGCCTGATAGGCAACGACACCGGTCACAGCGTGACAAAGTTACCCGAAACAGGTCAATATAAGAGTCAACCAGACTGGATGAAGCTTGACAAAGTTAGGTCAATGGAACTCAGTATTGTGGAGGCTCTTATCACTTCAAATATCGTTAGACATGAGGTTTCTTTTATGCTGAAACTCAGTAGCAGGTCGAAGCTAACGGTTTATCCTCGGATTTATTAATAATAATGTTATTGGTCTATACCTGTCGTTTATTTACAGTCCACTGAAATAGCCCGGCACTGATATAAGTAAGCAATGTGCTTAGAACCATCAATGGAAAGTCTGAAAATGGAAGCATAATATGTACAGCTTCCCAACAGTTTCTCAGGAATCTAAGTATCGATGAATAATTCCTTTAGTAAATGAATTTAGGTCACTATGAATGATTCCTAAATATGTATACTAAAATCCAAAAAGCTTCCAGCAATATTACTGGTTCAGCTGGATATTCATGGGTAGGATAATAGTTGGTTGCTAACGGTAGCCAGAAGCCATTCCCCAAATCCCCAGAGCACAGGTGGCGATGCTGCCAAGGGAAGGTGGAGATCGAGATGCGGTCGTAGGTCCCCAGTGCTGAGGACTATAACCCCCATCATTCTGAACAAAACGCCAGTCGACGACCGGCACGCAGCCCACAAGCGCTGTAATTGCCGCTATTGTCCGCCCAAGGTGGCACTAATTCAACCTGTCTGTCGGCGAGATGGGCACGCAGCATGGCTTCTGTGGGTGGCAGTGGATTGGATACGACCACGAAAGGAAGCTGACAGGCAATGGGGTATCCTTTACCTCCTGCAGCTCCATGTACACAGACCAAGCTGCCATTCCAACCTTAACCTGGTCCCCTGGGTGCTAATGGCTTGGAGGACCTCAGACGAATTCCTCAATGCCATTTCCCAAGTAGCCTCTGCTACTGAAAATGCCAAAATGGATTTGCAGAAACCCTCAAGAAAGGTCATGTGAATGCCTCAATGAATGCACTGGTCGAATGGTGTAGGGATGCAGACATTTAAAGCTGGAAATAGCCAGCAAATTTGAAATAATAAAATGATATATTGTCCCATTGATTCTTTTGTCGTTCCCTTTTTATGCTGAGGTCCATATTTATCAAAATGAACCAAATGATAAGGGTAGATATGACCATGAAATGATTCAATATGGGCGGTATGATGTACTTCAGGCTTGGAGTATGCCAGCACCCATTAAATTGTACGCCCACATGTGTGTAGGCTGACACAGATTGCAGTGGTCCACCTCAATCAAGTGGTGTCGGTGTGCTCTTACTCTTAGACCAAATGCCAGGCAATGGTTATGAATAGCACTAAACAAGCTGTAATGTCAGTTTTGCGTCAAATGATATGGACCTGTCACAAGGCATTGGCTGCTTTGGGGATAAAGGTTCTAGAAACTGTATCTCAATCATAAAGATACTTGTAATAATATAGTAGAAAGTTTTGGCTCTCATGAGTGACAATAGTGTTCAAGTGACAAGAGAACCGGTTCAATGAGTCTTTCATATCTGTGTGTGTTCATTTTTTAATGTGACGATACAGCCTTTGACGCAAATGCCATATTGCCTTACCATAATTGCCTTCACATTCTCCCACAGCTTCCCCTAACTATCTTACACCCTGAGGAACAACCACTGAGGATCTCAGACACAAACAGTGACAAATTTCCCCTGTGTCTCGTGGGGGATGGGGGTGGGAGTTGGGGGCAATGCGTTTAGGGACACCGCGCCTCTGCCGCTTGGTCCCATGACGCTGTACACTTCAAGGCCCTAGAGGGACCACACAACAAACATACACCTCCAGGCGGCAGGTCACACGCCTGGAGGAGGAGGCAGAGGGAGCAGCTCCTGTTTCTAGAGAGCAGCACACACTGGGAAGAGCAGCTCAACGTTGACAAAAGAAGAGTCAACAGCAAGCCCCGCAGTAAGAGGAAACCGTGGTTAGGCGATGACAGGCTGGCCGCTTATGCACTATGGTGTATTTTGTGCGATGGGATAGAGTTACTGTTGGCGTGAGAATAGCTTGTGAAAAATGGAGAAGTGTGTGTCGGAGAGCATTTGAATGACAAGGGACCGGGAACTTACACCCAATAGTAAATGTACTGTGTGCCGCAGCTGAAATGGGAAAGGACAAAAATTACTGTAGGGACCACAAAGTGCACTTAGCATATTTATTGTGCTGCTGTGCTTTTCCTTCTACGAAACAGCTTAAACCTGGATAATGGCCTCTGAGAGATGTCTTAAAATGCAGACCCTACATTCCATACACTGGATTCCTTTTTGTCTTTCCCGTTTCTGCACAAAAACAATACAATGTATTACCTTTTGCCGGACTTGCTACTTTTTATAAAAGGAAATTGATGAACAGAGAAAATCCAGACAATAAGGCACTGTATCACTATTTCTTCTGCTCATTGATTCAAGAAGTATTAGGCCCAAACGAAATGATCTGACAATGCATTAACAGAAGCAGGTGTGAAAGTTCCAGACAAAACATTTAGATGGAGTACATTGATTCCCCATTAACGTTGAGTCATAAAAGATTAAGGCTACTACATCCGAAGCTGGAGACTTGCCACAGTGATCCCCTGGCAAGTCTAACTATTTAAAGTTTCATATTGCTAATCTTTAGTGGAGAGCACGTGCCACCCATTACGCAAATGATATAATTAGCAATTACTGACCTCAACGGTACCATTGACATTTTGATGACGTTTTACTTTTGGCGGAACATTTCCGGAAGGTCATCCCTTTGATGTTAAGTGTCATTGCTATAATCTGTGTCTGCAGTATGTGTGCGTGGGAAATGTGGCTAACCTTTAATTCCTACTTTTCTTCTCTTTTGTAGAATAACTCGTCACTGCATAGCCAACAGCTGGCAGCATAATAGATAAAGGTGAGTGGAAGACACTTTTGCTGTTTTTTGTCCTACTATTCTGCTTCTGCTTGAGAGGCTACTATTTTGATCCGATTTAAATGTTCATTTGCAAACCAAAGAGAAATCTTTGTCCGTGGATCAATCACAACCACTGTGCTGTAATTGGCAACCAGGCATCGCTATTGAAAATGGGCCCAAGTGCGATGACAGTTCTGCCAATGGAGCCTTAAGTCACATCGTGAGCAGTTATCAATGGGAAATAGGCCGACCATCTCACCAACCATTCAAACCAACACTTAATATTAAAGTAGGCTGTTGAAACCATTGAAACACGTTGAGTGTGAGCAGTTGAGAGATTTCCCTGAGCTCTCATGTTTTGAGATATTGCATTTTGATAATCAAAGATATAAGATGGATTCTGATTAATTCAAAACATTTTATAATTGAAGAAAAGTATGAGTAGGATTCCCTAGCATTGATGTAAGCTTACCCAAACCAATGATAGTAGAAGAATGGATGTTGTTTAAACATACTAAGTTGCCCTCTCATGTATTCAATGATAGTGTGATAAAGGGATAAGATAGGTCGAGTTCCAAGGAGACAACTTATCTGGATTACTTTAGGGTACGCGTTGTTTTGCTCACTCCTTAATGGGTGATTATTTACCCCGCCCATGCCCAGCCCCATACATGTGGCGTTACCAGTATTAGTTGTCTACTCCAGAGCTCTAGGGATCCAAATAGAATTAGAATCAGAGATTCAATCAAGGAAAAACAATCAGTCCTAATTAGAATTGGTGGATGCCCTGATTTAATTCCACTTCGATTGGCTTGCCGCAGCGGTGGTGAGTTTAGCTTTTCCCCATTGCCGTGAGCACTGTGGCAGGGTGAAGGCATGAAGTGTGATTAAGCCTACTTTCTGGGAAAGAGAGGATGAGCGTAGCGGGAAGGATTTTCTTACTAAAAATTCAATTGTCAGTACTATCATGGAACCTCTGGAGGAAACCTCTTGAAGCTTCCACAGGAAAACCTGCACCAAAGTCCCATTTTTCTAGACTACTTTGGATGTTTTACTGCATGCTCGGCCAAATATCAATCAGCTTTGCCAAAAGTGACAGCTTGAACGTGAGCTCAATCCGATTATGCCGTGCTATAAACCCATAAACTTGGCACTTTCTCACACTGTTGACTAATCGTTTCCCATAAACTCTGGTGAACCCCTATGGGGTGCTGACAGTTGTTGAATACATCGTATATCAGTACATCCATTTACACTTTTTTCCCTATGAAACAAAATGCTTTCGTTTCCACACATATAATGATACTTTAGGGACTTGCTTAATTGCCAGTACCTTGAATGCAAGTTACTTAGGAATCCATCAAGGTACATTAATGGTAGGGTTTATCAGATTAGGCTGTGACGTATAGGCAATATATCATGATGCTGAGGTTGCTAAGTCCCAGTAGAATGGACCATTAGCCTAGGTAGATTACAACGATATATCAAATTCAAGCATTATTACATTATGGAAAGCCATTTGGGGCAATAATTGTCTCGCTTACAATTGGAACCCCATAAACAATAGGCAATCTAGCGGTAAACGAGGGTTTATAGCGCTAGACCCCTGCAGAGGAATCAGGTGCTGCATGGACGAAAACACGACATGAAAACGAAACTAGGTTACAGCCTAGGGAGAAAGATAGGTGTTTCTGTAGTCTGAGTGGGCGAGGGGGAGGGCATGACAGGTGATAATTGTTAACTACCATATTCACCAATTTTAGCACACCTGCCCTTATAGATATCAACCTCCCCTTTGTCCTGCGTACAGGCGCTCATTAGAGCTCCATTTTTAATTAATTTCATGTCCATGACGTCTTCTGCCCTGCACTAAAGCCGGACATAAGCTAATTTAAAGACCTGTGCTGAGCAGGTGGATAGAGTAGAATAAATGAGAGTATCAGGAGTGTTGATGAGGGTGTTGGTTCAGGTAGACCCCCCCCCCCCATCACCCACCCACCCACCCACCCTCTGCAGGTCTACAGTGGCAGGAGTGGAAATTCATGCTGATCAATTAGACCCCGAGCCGCCATCAGATGTCATTAGAGGGGGAAGCTGAGGACAATTAGAAAGAAAAAAAGAAAATGATTGGGAGACATGGTTTATGGTTTAAACTATAATGAGGAGTGTGGAGCAATTTATATTATGCTGCAGGAGATTCTGCGATTGGGCTTGGTGATAGATTGGGCGTTCAGGCAGAATTACAGTTAAATTGCAGGTTTGAAATGGCAAGCTCAGGAGGGGCGGTTTGAAACTGTCAGCTTTATAGTTGTGAAGGCTTATACAATGTTGGGCTTCTGGTGGGAGTGTGGGGAGGCGCTGCATGGGAGTCGTGTAAACACATTCAGGGCTTTCAGCACTGGGAGCTGCATGTTTCAACGGTCAAATATAGGCTTTGCAAAGTGAGGCTTTTGGGATTGATTTTTCCATGGTGATTTGACTGCAAAGCAGGTGAAGGCCTCCGTCATGACAGGAACGGAACCAGGCGGGCAGCTTGACAAACAGGCCATGGTATACATAACATCAATATGGCAAACAGCAACGTGGATAAAAACAATCCATGGTTTCCCATGTTTATGTTTTATTATGAATGAGAGACATTGGGGAAGCAGAAATGGTATAAGAAAATATTCTAATTTCAATTTCAATCTAATTATGGTTTCATGGAAAATTATACCAATATCTAATTATCTGAAGAGATTATCTTTCGCCTTAGCAATGACAGTATCGTCCACATCAGGTCTCAATAATTACATTTACATTTACACTAAAGTAAGGCAAGGCTGGTCACTGTGGCGTCAGTTGTTTGTTCAAGAAGACTTGACTGAAATGCTCAGCTTCAGATGCCCTCAAGGAAACTGCTGGCCCCATATTAAACATCTCTGTATAAATCCAAGCGAGGGCCGTTGCATCCGATAAGACATCTCCTGAGAGGCGAGAGCCAAGTCACATCTGTCACTACGCCCATAAATCCACATAGCCTGACCTGTGGGCCGTTTCCTTCAATCCAGACCAAGATATTTTTGGTCACACAAATACCCTGCCACCCTCAGATATCCCCAAGAGTCCCATCGCCCTGTGGTCTTCCAGTCAAGGTCCCCCTAATGTCTATATGGTGACCAGCTGATGACAGCAATGTTTGATGCATGGTATCCATCCCACCACGTTTATGTGCATGCTCATTTACTGTGGTATGGCTATGTAAGTTAAAAGGGGAATCTCAGTGGGTAGTATTGCTAAATGGTTGCTACCTCCACATTGTAATTTTGTACTGCTGACTGTCAAACATTCATATTAATTAGCAATATTAATTTGGGAGCAGCTCGAAGAAGGATTTGCTACCTAAGATAGCACCATCGATATAATTTTACAAATATCTGAAAATATATCGAAAAAGATAAAACAGGCAGACATTTTAATGATGTCATTCGGCGCTGCAAGAGCTACAATCAAATATAAGGTCGTAGAAAGACTGAGAAATCAGGGCGAGAAATGGTAAGGATGAAAACACCATCTTTGCCAATGTCCAATACCAGATCTAAGTCAGATGTCTGCCGTCCATAGCTCCTGTTCAATATCGATCTCAAGGTGCAATGACCGAGGAAGGTTGGACCAATTGGTAATAGGAAATGGCAATGTGGATAATCATCGGTTTATATATTATATATTAAATAAGTATGTTTTGCGGATATGAGATATTATGTACATTATGGTTCTGATGACAAAGTTATGTCAGATAGTATTTTGACATTACATAACCAGCAGTAATTTTCAAAAACACATTGCTCAAGCTTGGTGGGAGGTATCGATGGACGCAAGTGATCTGAATAAACTATCAGCATCAGGCTTGAATTGCGGGCTGAAAGTGCACGGCCGGCCGCGGGAGACTAAACTTTTCTTAACTCATCGAAATAATAATGCAATCGATATCATGAGTGAAGGTGGCACAATGGGTGGTAGAAGAAGATCAAGATCAATGAGTCCTCGAGGAAGATACTGAGGCATCCACGTGGAATGAAGGGAAGGCCTTGCTCCATCTTCGTCCTTCCTCAAAGGGTAGTTTGTGCGCGACACAATAGACGAGGCCCTTCCAGGCTAAGGAACGTGGGCAGGGTGAAAGGGGAAGTGTGCAAAGGACGTAAGAGTAGATGACTAGAGGTCTGGGGTGAGCTGGCTGCATGGGGTTTAAAAACGGCTGAGAAGTTGAGTGATGTGGAGGGTCTGTGCCAGGGGGTTTGTGTTCTTGGAGGAGGTTGAGCAGGGAATATAAGAGGGTGTTACTGCAGACAGATATGTGAGGGACGTTTGCTGGCGGCTTCCTGCCTTGCCACTAGGTGCAGCCACTAAGCCGCCGGTAGTGATCCTTGTCCTCCTTGACAGAGAAGATCATTCACCTGTCTTCTGCCTTAGAGTCTTTCACCCTCCGATCTCGCTTCCCATACCTTCCCTATGATGGGCTGCAAGGCTTTCCAGTAGTGGCCTAACGCCCAGTTTAATCCCATCTCTAAGGAAACTCCTAAACTGCAGAGGCAAATATTCAGTATACTTTTAAGAAGTATTTCCAATGCCTCTTCTAATCGGGATTCTTCGCAGACACCTTTATACAACTACAAACAAGCTAGCCTTTTCTGCAACTATTTTATTCTGCCGTACTATTTTCACAATTACTGCAAGGACACTCAGTTATATTGGTGACCTTCTTGCTGCATTAAGTTTTGCCCGTCTCAAAAAGCTTCAGGCTCTTAAATAAATTCTTCAGCCTGAAGTAGGAACTTCCGCTTTCTTCAGCCTTGCCACTTTAATTTTTATACCTTTACGGCCGGCTCTGATTGTCGTAAAAGGGAATCTCAGAAAATCGTTAATGTTTATCACAAAGGAGGCACCATTTTTAGATAAGAAATGCCAAAAAGAATTTGGGGAAAAAAACTAAATGGAGCACCACTACCTTCAACCCCTTAAAGATCTGCCTTGGGGATCTACTAAATCACAACAGCGATATAAATAGGTTCAAGAAGCAGCAATATCAATAAATTGAATTTTTCCAGGACGGGTCGTTCGCCTCCTGCACAATTTCCACTTCCGCAATACTGATAATGTGTGGGTCCTCCTGCTGGGCTCTCGAATCACATCCATTTTTAGATTGTGATGTCCATGCACATGTGCGGTACCAAGCTTCCGGTTCTGAATTCAGATTCTCCAGGAAGCAGTTGATTGTTAGTACTAAAAATTCTCTATTCACGCTATCAAGTGGAGGAAATCAGAACACATAAAGTAGGTTGTGTGATGTCAGAGCAGTAGATGGGATTCAGGTTGGCATAACGAACTAGATAATGTGGAGCCTTCCTCCCTATTGGACGGCTGCCTTCATATGTATATAATATACCGGTATATATATATATATATATATATATACAGGTTGGTGCAGCTTAACCCACGCTGTAGCTTCCAAATAGGACAGCCTAATACCATTACCTGACATACTTAAAAAGAGGTGAATATTCTATAGGTCTATGTAATAGAATTATAGACTTTGCCACTTTTAAAGCGTGACATATTTCCATAGCCCACATATTCTATGGTCAAGGGATGGACACATAGATCTACATCAGTATTCTACAAAGAGAACAATCTGAATGACTTTCCTGTGAGAACTGGGTTGGCGCGTAAGGGGCATGCGGGGGTGGGGTGAGGGTGAGTGAGGGCAAAAAGAGAGATAGGGGAATTAAAAAATACAGAAGGGCCTATACTGTGTCTGACCATGCCGCGCAGGAGGCGGAGGATATTGGTTTCTCCATGAGGTGGCGCTGGTGTCGTGCCCGTGGCGACCTCTCCTTAAGGCCGTCAGCGCGCCCACTAAATCATTTACTGCCTCCCGCCTCCTCACGTCCCCCCCCCCAACCTGCCCCCCGCTACCACCACGCCGCGCCCTCTGCCGATAGAGGGCTCTTTGACCGGAAGTACATAAGAAGCCCCACGTGACTTGAGGTCGGCGGCAGGGTTTCCGGTGAGCATCATGGTAGGGTAGGTGACAGTGTAAGGGTGAGCCGATATAATATAGGAAAACTGTATACATGTATAGCTGTTTTCAATATCAACCTTATAATTTTATTATGCACACCTACCTTCTGTATTATATCGCGTATGCGCAAATAACCATAGGCTAAATTCTAGGGGTTTTCTCTATGAGATGAGTGAATCATCCGAGAGACCATTGTCCCTGCATGTCTGCCACCGTGCCGCACATATGATACCTCTCTACATGATGAAATACAATAAAAGTTGGTTTTCAGTAATGAGGTCTGACACCGGGCGAATTTAAGACTTAAAAAAGGGTTGCTTTTATTCTCTTTAAGGGCCTGGTCTTCGCTCTAGAATCCTTAATAGTTGTCAGGTAGCAAAAGAAGAAATTTAAAAAAGAGGATGACTCGGCACTGGAAACCAACCATCCTTTTTGGACATAGTCACAGGGAAATGCACGATCTAAAGAGCTGACAACACAAAACACTAAAGTCTTCAACACCAAACATTAAAGTCTCCAATTACTGCTATGCACCTTTACAATAAAGCTACTATACAAACCATATTTAAAATGGTCCAGCTGTCCCGATGAATAATATCAGGCTCAGGTACCGAGAAAAGGGCTATATAGATTCGTATCATTCACAGTGGGTACTGCAGTGCCATTGTAGTAAGCAATGGGAGTTGCTCTGAAGAACAGGCTTTTTTTGTGCTCAGGATGAACTGTGCATCTGACCTTATCTGGATTCAATTTCTTTCCAAGAATGGTGTCCATCTCTTGGTCGATGCTGGCTTAGCAGGGAATGCCGTGAGTCGCTCCAGCTATTTGCTATCATTGCCCCCAATAGGAGAGGTGAATGTGGGGTGTGGCAAAGGTCAGCCTCTATCAGGACACTGCAAATGGCAGGACATAACAGCGTCACTGACCGCCCTGACTAACCAGCAGCCCTATACCAGAACGGCAATGAAGAAAGCACCTGTGTTGCAGTCACTTGATTAGTCCATAGAAACAAAACAAAACCAGCCCGTCACCCACAGGAGGTCGCCTAGCTTGCTTTTTTTATATGGTTTTGTTTTACCTGGAATACCTACATACTGGGAGAGCCGACACACCCACAGAAACACACATACATAATACTTTTATTGTGTGTGTCAGACTATTCAGACTTCCGATTGTAAGTCCAGTTAAGTGACTTTCTTTTTTCATATGACTTGCCCGAATCAAAAGAAATCCAGAATCAACTCCTGTATATATACCCAACTTTAGAGGCCGCGGATATCATTCGGTACCTCTCCAAATCCTTTTATGCAAACAACACAATGGCAACAGGGTCTCCTGGGAATTACATTGTCACATAACTCATTTTATTTTTTCCCTGTGTTTGGCCACCTTTATTGTGTTATTCAGCCCCGAAGCACAGTGCTGTTTTATTTGCACTCCAGGCAAAACGGGTTGGAAGTGGTTTTCTTCTTACAGGGTGATATTACACACATGTATCCCTCAGGGGTTGGCTGAATTACTCTTTAACTATAGTGTTATTGATTAAAATCCAGATTTCACTTTGAAATCAATGCCGCTGTTTCCTCACAACCATATCCTCACGTGTGAGCCCTAATTTTGTACCTTAATCCCACGTATCATACGTAGGACTGATGACAGGATAATATTACCATAAAAGGCATCTAGTTGCCTCATCTCCCAAGGCAGCATCCATTATATATACATGACTATTAAAACTGAATCAGGAGGAGGTTCCTCTATAAAGTTGCTCTCATAAAATCTTATTCCCATCAGAATTGAGAGGAAATTAAAAGAAGTAGCCATGACAAGGTAGCATACATTATTTACATGCCCTTCAGTTTTCCTTTAGTTTGAAATAATATGTATCCACCTCCATCAGCGAAACAACGTCGAATTAATATGTACTTAAGTCTCGTCCAGCAGCAATAACCGCCAAGACAGGAGGACTTGGCGCTCAGTGTGAAGGGGCTGATTTAATTATTTCATAAGATAGATGGTTAATGGTGTACACCTCAAGGTATAAAGTGAGAGAATGTTTTTTGAAGGCCAGGAATGGCTTACAGTTTGAAGGGTGAAAGCTGTGCATTAAGGGGTAGATTCTTCTGGGTTTATCTTTTGGCAGGACATTCAAGACAGGGTATTGAGGAAGTGAGGAGGAATAAAGCTTCCTCGGCTGAAGTCTATATAGGCCGCATTATATACATATATAAGTCAGACCAACACCCTGAAAGATATGAGCATCAGCATGGACGTCATTTAGAGCTTGGCAATGCTGGACCCTCTTCCCAGAGGCTGACAAAGCTGGAATCTAAAAAGCCTCTCTTTCATCCTCCAAGAGTCCAACTTTGTCAGACTCTGAGAAGACGGTCCAGCATTGTCAGGCTCTCGAGCCATTTTGGGCCAGGCCAGGCTCTGACTGAAGGCCCTTCATTGCCTGACCCTCACTATAGTGCTTGACTTTACTAAGTGAATCGTAAATGCCGAAACAACGATCTTTTCAGCCATGATATGGCAAAGGAAAGGGACACCATCACCTCCAAATGGTGCCGTGGAGTTTGGGCACTAAAAACGAACACACAAACAAAAAGCGTGCGGGTGCTCAGTTATCAGGTTATTAACGAGCAGGAATTGAGATGGAAAAGGTTGGTCGACTGGCACAGAGGGGTCATCCTGAAGGAGACCCACATACTTTGTGTGGTCCACCCTAGGTTCTAAACCCTCCTCCACCCATTAGCTGGGACACACTGAGGGGCCCTGATTAGATTTTACCGGCAGGCAGGGCAGTGCCGCTTTGCGAACATTATGGCGACATGGAGGAGGAGGGGCTGGAGGAACAGAAACAGGAGCATGGTCTCCAGGGTCTATCCGATTACGGAGGGCATGAAATATTTGTTTAGTTCTCCTCGTCTCACGTCACCACTCCACTGAGTGCCAAGGCTTATTACCACTGACGGAGCGGCAAGCTTGTCTCACAAGAAGTAGCTGAACTAAAATAACAGGAGTTACTCTCAAGAGCTGCTCAGCTCTGTTCAAAGCTGATACTCACAAGTAGATTTGTGAGCGATATCACATTTGTCTGAGTCAATCTTCTTTAATGCCACGACACAGTAATTTCCACGTATCTTTAATCTGAATCGCTATGCCAGTTTACTGCACTACATTATGGGTGAGTTTCATCCTTAGAGGTCACCAAGGCAAGCCTCCATCCTTTGATTAATCTTAGGGACGTGGCGGTGTAATTGGCAATGACCCATCACTGCAATTTTAATCAAGGTGATAGTATAGAAGGAAGAAGGACGAGAGGCATGTCCACCCAATTATTGCTAACATACCAGGGAGGTGTAAACGGGAAGACACGTGACCTTGCCCATCAGTGAAGTGTGATTAGGTCGAGTGGTAGAGAGAGGGCGCCTGTGGATCGAGATGGGGGCAGGCAGTAGGTAGACTGGAGGTAGACTGGAGGTGTAATGACAAGTGACTGCCCTCAGGACAATGTCAAGGACACGGGGGAACAGGAGATGGAAGGCGACAGGAGGGACGGATAGGCCGACCTGAAAGGCTGTGCTTGCACCGCTACCCAGGATAATTTAAAAGCCAGGCTCTTGCTACTCTTAGCAGTAAGACTAACTAATAGCAGTGGCCTACCCCTGCAGGCTACACTGCGCTCTGTAGTTATCTCTAATTGGTATATAAAGGCGTGGTTCAGTTGCAATGCAGTATATCAGTAGGTAACTCTATCATGTATACTGATTAAGTTACAGTCTTTGTAACCCTGGATAGATCCAAATGAGGGGGTGTGGACTTAGGACACAATGACTGGTGAGATGGAGAGGTCTTCATTGTATACAGAATATGCAATTGCAAAGAACAATACAAATATGCCCTGTATAGTGATAGGGCTATATTTTGAGAAACAGAGAGATAGAGAGACATGTTATACTGAGGAGCAAATGCATCACTTTAATGTATCACTTACATGTACTGGTAGTAAGGTAGATGGTCACCTAGGCTATGAATTAGGCCCCGTAGATAGCATTCATTGCAGCTGCTGAGCATAAGTCTGTACAGCGCACCGATTTGTACATACAAACTATAGATTCGTCTTGAACTCTACCATTGCATTGATATCATATCTGATATCAATGTCACCACCACTGTTGCCAAGGACATCCATCTCTTTGTAGCATCCTCATCACCACACTGCTGGTGGTCATGTGCTACCCATGCCAAACCCTACTATCACTGATTGGCCTTGGATGCTGTGAACGTTGGCGGGGTATCACAAAAGGCGCCTTTGATTCCATGTCATACACTGAGTGTCGCATGCGAAACCTCACCATTATCTGGCAATTGTCCTTTTAAAGGGTATACATAAATATGCCATGATCTATGTGTCTTGCTGACTGTGCCTGGTTATAAAAACCGTGTGTCCATGCTCTCATTTGATTACTTGTGATATTCTCCAGGGACGCCTTTACCTGTCTTTGAATGTCAGTTTTGTGTTCCAGTCGCTTCCTCTGATACAGTTCACCATCGACCCATACTCCTTTGAAAACGAGAGGCAATGAAGGCTAAGTGACAGGGATTTGGGTGCTTAATCCTGCTCATGATATGCAGGGACTGTTCTAGTTGATTTAAATACAGCTTTTTATCTCATTGATGAAGAGAGAAATGTGCATTTATCTTTTGATCGATCGAACCATAACCCCTTCCTTGTCCAGCACACCAGGGTCACATACTGAAAGGAGATTAGCTTTGAGATCTGAAGACAGCTTCAAAGAAAGCTTTGTTTGTGCCCCTTACCCCTGTGAAAGGGTAGTTGGCTAAGAAGACAACTGATCCCTGATGATCCCGACCAGCATTTACACAGGAGAGGACACCCCTGTGTGTTTGGCACCCTTTTTTAGTGTCACAGTGTCACTGGTGCAGTCCGATTTGTGTAGCAGACTTGCACAAGCCATTGCTTAGGTCCGAAACCCATATTATACATTATTGGGTACATTATCTGCCTATCACACCCTATATACCTTTAATTGATACTCACACAATACTACTGTATCTCCTTATTTTCCTGGACTCATTCACCAATAATGCATCCAAATCGGCCGATGGGTTATGACCCTATGGAAAAAAACTAAACACATTATCTTCTGTCGGACAGAATGCTGCGCACATTTGGAGTGTAGCAAGTCGAACCTCGTAGGAATTGGAGTAGGCCGGTTGGATTCTGGGTAGAAGAGGAGATGGGATGTTGGGAATTGAGTGGTCGATATGTGAGGCATCACATTGTAGGAGCTAGCCAATGAGATGAGCCTCGGAGAGTGATTGGCAAACACCAATGAACTGTTTGATGACGTTTTTACGGTCGACATAATCGGCACTGGTATTTGAGTAGGCCGATGCGCTGTGTGGCCCAGAGTAGCCCGCAATCTATAAATTATACAAACCGTTGTCCTGATTCCCTCCACTGCTCTCCGCCCTTATCGTTGTCGCAGCATAAACATTTACTGATTAAAGTAACGTCTAAAACGTCGCCATTCAGTCTGTGTGTATTTGCCCTTGCCATGATGTTTACACCAATAGGAGTTGTCCACTCCCTGCTAGCTACATTAGTGTCGCCCCTATGGCATAACCCTCCATTATCTCAGGATGCCTGACGCCACTTCAGAACAACTACCTACATGCAGTTACCATTGTTCGTGGATTCTCAATTGAGCTTAGCACTTAGCTTTCAATGCCACAGTCTATGAACGTCTATGAACTGTGAATGGATTTGGAGATCTGACCCATTAAGATAAATTATTATCTAATGCGCGAACGACCTTCAGCACTACACATTATACAACATACCCTGCAGCTTGCATGTGCTCTATTGCAAGATTAATCAGCATTAATTTCTAAAGGCAAAAATGATGAGTTATTGTGAAGTGTTCATCAAAAGCAAATGGAAACCCAATATTTATTACTATTCCCATTTCACTATAACATACTCAACTCCTTTCATAACAATATTATACTTACACATCCAGGTTGATATATAGCAGCCCACCCTTTTAAGCTTTGCACCTGCTCCTCTTAGAACAAATTGTTATACTCCCCGCCCCCATGCATAAGCAGTAAAAGCAGGTGGCCTAAGTACTAAAAAACTGTGAACGTTTTACTAAGAGGTAGAATGTAACTTGATCGCCTCCGTTCAGCATATAATACATTATGAAGAGTACCTACTTGGAAAATGGGTATACCCCAGATACTTGTTTGAGTAGCTGTGCACTTATTAATGCTGTCAGTCACACACCAACCCTCAACATTTCGATCAGAGGAGCTCCTAATTGAGAAATATAATTATTACTCCCAGTCCCACGAAAGGCCATGAATTTAATTGCCTGATTATTTGGTTGTATAATCTATTGTACGTATTCTTTGATTTCCCTGTAGCTCGATTTTAATTGTCACTGAATTAGTATTAGTATCTGCCTCTACCGTTCACACACTTTGATAACATAATTATAATTAAACTATTGTGTGAAGAAGAAGAGGTAAAATTGGGGTTATAATCAATGCATTACGTACTACCATGCTTGTGGTCATAATCGCAGTCTTACACAGCTCTATTGGAAGTCTAGTCATTCTCTTGCTTATGCAAATGTATTCTGAGGGGTCTGCCTAGCATGCAGTAAATCCCTTGGTAATGACCAATCAAACTGGGGATGGACCTACATATGGGGGCAGCAGGGCTTGGGCTATGGTCTTATCAGGGGCCACCGGCAGCAGTGGTCAAGTGTACATAATAAGGATGCTGGTACTGTAAGCATAGAGGAGGTCTGAGTTTGGTTAGAAAGTGTACATGATGATGATGGTAGCAGTGCCTGGAGGTGGGCGAGTGGGAATCATAGTGTGAAGAAGATAGCGTCGGTGAGGTTGTATTGCAAGCTGTAGGTAGAGAAGGAGTATAAAATCATATATTCTGTGACCTCGAAGGGAATTAGTCATTTTTAGACAGATACTATTTTGGGCCCTGCTTTTAAATGATATATCCTATAACCAGATAAAATAAGGTTCAGGGCTACAAAGTTAAAGGCGCATGCGTGATGTCTTTCGCACAGAAGGCTAAATAACAAAGCATTTGTATTATCAAATAGTACATCCCAGTTCCTCGTATTCGACTTCATATACTGCATGGTATTTACGACACATACTGTGAGTTAGTTAGTGCAATGCTGTTAGTCGCTATTGGTGACACCTTGGAGAAGTGTAGAAAGCTGTAAAGACGCTGCTGCTACCGTTGCCATGGCTCCCGGCGGCAAGGCAGGTCGCCATTTGCCGCCCGTGTTTTCGATCAAGAATCCCCGTTGCAGTAAACATTGTTGAGCTGTGCTTCAAGGGGCCCGAGGCATGACCACCCACCTCCCTACCCACCTACATCCAACGCCGACGGGGTTAAAGGATGAGTCTGCTTCCTGAATAAATATATAGTTGTACAAGTCTGCCTAGGCACAGGGGCATTTGCCTCAAATCTACTTCCTTAGCCATGGGCGTGATAATCTTTTTTCTCTCTCCCACTGTTTCCACAGTGAACAGACAGAGACATACCACAGTGTTGTTTACTCTGAAAGGATGTACTGCCCACCTCCAGTCTAACGATCTACAGTAAGTGCATGTGGACACGGCACATTCCTCCTGCTCTACCAGATATTCAGTAAGAGAGCATGGCTGAGTGAAAGTCTATACAAATAGCACACCGCGTGACGACATGTGCATGTCATCCTATATGTGTATGATAGAACAAGCAACATTCCCATATATACGGAGCCTTGCAAGGTAAGATAAGTGTCTGAATTGTATGTATGTAAGCCTTTGACCTCCGACGAGAGAGTGACGCATCATTGCCTGACTCAAACACACTACTGCCTATACTACTTACACCTTCTGCAGTATAGTGTGTAGGGAACATGCCGTGCCATTTCTGCCTCCGCTGGTGAGGAGCATTGGGGTGACAGCTGAGGGGAAGCGAACAAAATGCTTCACTAGTCAAATAGCAGAAACACCAAGGGCATGGCCTAAACAGCCAAAGAAGTTGACGTATAGATTATGGCTGAAGCTTAAATCAAAGAGCAGACAGGAATGGGCGGGAGGTGAGAGTGACTGTTCACCATCTGTGATTAGTGAGCTATAGTCAGGTAGCAAACTTCTGCCTACAGGTGATGAATAGAGTGACAGCAACGACTTGTCGTGCTGCTTCCCTATAAATCTCCCTTCCATGCCGCCTCCCCAGCCCGCAGGGTGGCGCTGGGGGCACTGCCAGTCAGCACAGGTAGATGCCACAGACAGCTGCCGGTTCCCCGGGCACTCGCTAGGTGTCATGACCTGACTCCTCGTTCCCCAAAATACATGAAACCTGTTTTAGCGTTTCACTAGGAATTTGTACCGGTCGGCGTGGATGGTTAGCATAAGTACCTTACTCCAGGCTGATTTATGTAGATGGTGAAGACTGGCTGTAAGGATTTTCTTGGTCCTAAAGTCTAAGGGGATTTGGAGTTGGCAGTGGAAGTCCCGTAGTAGCCAAAGATAGCAGAAGATAATTGCCACATCCATTCATGACTTTGAAATGAGATTGAAAAGTGTGTAGTTGGGATATATACTATTGGCACGTGTGTACACAGGCCAATATCTACCTATTTGAAGCCATAAAAGTGAATTCGCTCAGTACTTCCAGAACCTGTTAATCTATCAATAATGTCAAACGAGCAACCTCCTATAGACATAATGTGGCTGTTTAAAATGAAATGAAGTGAATCCAAAAAGGGTCTACCTTTGAAATAATTGGTGACTTCATAACAACATAGGGGTATGGCGTTGTTATTAACCCAGGGGTGGGCACAACTAAAAATCCTGGAGCCAATTCAGGATTGCCTGTAGCCAGTGGTAGAACGAGAATTGTCAAGGGGGCGGGGTGCATTTTGATGCCTTTTGGCACACAATATATCAAGGCTCAGCTCTGAATTATTCTCTATGATTGGGGGCTGGAAACTTGTTTAACTGGAAATTTAGATTTGCAATAGTGCATTC
Organism: Harmothoe impar; assembly: GCA_947462335.1. Lineage (NCBI taxonomy): Eukaryota > Metazoa > Annelida > Polychaeta > Phyllodocida > Polynoidae > Harmothoe > Harmothoe impar. The sequence goes on along the minus strand of OX381707.1, from coordinate 63,037,886 downwards.
TGCTGCATTTTGGCCAAAAATATATCACAACTTAGATATGTATTATCCATCCTCTATGGTTGGGGCCTCATCTTTTTTTGAGGAAAGGTTTTGGGAAGATTTGAAAATCTAGACCTGAAATGGTGCGTTCTTTTTCCTTTTGGCCAATCTGGATTATGAAACCTGTCTTTAGTGGGAAAGTTTTGGAAACATTTGAAGACCTGAAATGGTGCTTTCTGAATTTCTGGTACATTTTGGCCAGAAATGTATCAAAACTAAGATCTGTATTGACTAGCCTTTGCTTTATAATTGGGGATGGAACTTTTTTTTTTTTGGATGGAAAAGTTTTTCGAAAATTTTGAAATTTTTGACTTGAAATGGTGCAATCTGATGCATTTTGGTACATGTGGCATGCCTGCCCCCCCACACCTTAAACTATCACTGAAAGAGTTAAATGTTCCTTTGCAAATCACATGTTACAGCAGTACTGGGGGATTTGGGGGCATGCCCCCGAAGAAAATTTTGAAAATCAAGAAGGCAAATGGTGAAGTTTAATGTATTTTGATCTTCTTGTCTGATGAAATTACAAGTCCCCCGATACATGAATGTAAACAGAGTTCTCATTGGATCTTGACAAATTACAAGAATGACCAATTACGAGGAGAAATCTGAGGAGTTTGCATGCCTGAAATTACATCTCGGATCTGTATTTATCTCATACTCACGAAGAACAGATTTCTAATTTCTAAATGAGATGCTATTGTGGTGTATAGTATGTAGCATCCTTTCCCATTGGATTTAGGACATTTTCAGAGGGAAATATCCTGGGAGATCTTTGTAAGTCTAGACTTGAAATTGTGCATTCTGAGGCATTTTGGCACACAATATATTAATTCTTTATTGAAGAAAACTTTGAAAATCTTGCAGTAGGCTAACAGGTGCATTCTTTTCAAATTGTAAATGCCCAGGCCCAGCAACCATTAGGATAGGGATGGTCAAGGACAAGGGGAGGGAAGGCTGTGACAGTGGAAGGGAACTAGTGAGATGTGATTGGAAATGGGATTGGAAAATTTTGAAAATATTAATGTCAAATAGTGTATTCTGCTGCGATTTGAAAATGATTGTAACTTTGGTTCTAGTTGGAATATTTTAAAAATTCTTTCAGTTTTAGAAAGCTTGAGACCAGGAGGAGAATCTGAGAGGGTTGTCGCCAATGTCAGGGCCAGTGTCGCCACTTTTTGGCGACATGGCGACAGCTGCCCACCACTGTTAACCTAGTGACCCGGCAGTTTTCCCCTTAAAAAGAGATGACATTTTGACACTCTCTATATATAGAGGATTCAAAATCAAGTTAGCCCCTCCCATTAACAACCTTCAAATCCACCAACCTCCCCCATTTCCCCTGGCATTGTTAAATAATGACTATTCCCTATACGCTCTATTTGATGACCTCTGCATGGCACTGAGGCACGGTAGGAGTAGAACTGTGTGCCGCTCAGTGTCAGCCCAGACCAATTAACCCGGCCACCCCAGAGTCGTTTCTGAACGCACACCTCGTCGGCCCTGGGGACTCCCTTGGCTGTTCTAAAACCCCAATCATCGCCCACGTAATCAGGTCTTTGGATGGGAGACTCCTGATCTGATTGGGTGATATGATCGCCAGTAAAGGCTTCGCACCGACCTGGGAAATTGAATGCACAGGGGGTCCGGGCCAGTATCAAAGGACTTGAATGCCCCGAACCACTCTGGCATTCAGCGGGCTTGGCTTCATATTAAATCCATTGTCAGGCCTTTAAAGGAGTGAATCTATATAGAAATCGGCAATTGTCCATGGAAGGTTCCATGCAAAATGCTGTTTTCCCAGCTGTACACGAAGGATAATGAGGATGGAGGCCCTGCTCGCTCGTGTAATCGGAAACAAGGCGAAAATTGAGAACTCTCGGGTGATTCCAGTTGGTCGAGGCATCATTCTCACTCCATGTCAACCTATTCCCTATCTGCTCCGTGAACCTCGCCTTAAAAGATTGTGCCCGGCGTGATTGCAACCCCCTTACACAACAATGCTGAATCAGCCCAGTGCACACCTGGGAACCAGCGTAATTGGAGTCACCCTCCAGCCCCCATGGGGTCCAATTTGCTACAGGGAAACATGGCGGAAAATTACCACACCACTTTACACAGCTCCTAAGCAGTTTAGGAGAAAAGTTCACTTCTCCATCCTGCTCCTTCCACCTTTCTAGCTTCACTGCTCTTTGCCTCTCTCTCTCTCTAACTGAGGATGCAATCATAAGGCCTGACATGTGCCTGATTTTGATGCTACTTCAGTGAAGATGTTCGAAGCGAGGTTCCCTACTACAGGCTGCAAGCAGATACGCCTTAGAAGGTAATAACCTGATCGTTTGGATAGGTTTTCGCTCGTATCATTGGAGATAGCGTGGACCCGTAGGAAAGTTCTCAATTTTAATCTCACACCTCAGAAAACCTCTGATAGCCTTGGGCGGAAAAGTTATTTCATGTCGATGCCTTTCTGTTTACTGAAGTGTGGATCACAGCATCATCAGCACACGTGTAAACTATATGCAACCTACGCAAAAATATATCAAATATCTGTATGAGAGCATTGCATAAAGCTAGGATAGTGAAGTAGCCCTATATAAAGTGATTTACTTTCTGCACGTTCAAGATGGTTTCTCCTCATTTTGGGACATCTGTAAAGCTATCAGAGAATTGAAGATTGCTCAGCCCTGGAGATTTGAAGTGCGACCCCCGCCCCCCCCCACCTCCATGCAACAGACAGAAAGTCAAAAACAGCATAGAGTTGAGAAAACATAAAGTACTATAATGTTACTGAACTGTTGAAATAGTTGGTCAATAGTTTGACATCTTCACTGGGTACATTCTATACGGCGTACATTTTTACAAGACAAGCCTCGACAAAAGGTTGTGTTAGGACGCCTGATTACCTTCAAATAACAGCTAACAGTATCGTATGTTTTCATGCCAGCTTCCCGTCATTTGTGGAACTAGGAAATGGCATAAATCCAGCGAAAATGGCCAGTAGGCATCTGCAGGTACTGGCATAATGGTGTCCAGAACTGGTGGAGGCCATCATATCGTTAGGGGACAAATGGGAAGTGGCGTGTGGCAAGAAGTGTTGGGAAAAGGGCACAGTTGGCGGGTGTTATCTGCCGAGGGAACCGGTCATGAAGTAGCTAATGGAGTCTGTCTATAGCGTCAGGTCACTCCTAAATGGGGCTAAATGGATTGCTGCACAGGTGGGTATCACCATAAATGAGATAAACTGCAGCGATTTGGCATCGCCAGGCTTGGCGTCCTGTGTGGCAACTTCATTTTGCAGTTTTGTGGGTTCTAACGCAAACTGACGTTGATTGTTCCTGAGTGAAGCCCTCCTTGCATTCTTTTAGACGCCTCGATCGATATTTTACATCATGTTCATCCATGACCCTGCATGCTGTCTTAAAATGATGTAAAACCAAAAGGGTGGGCTGATTACCGCAATATATATTATATACATACATAAAATTATATATTGCAGTTATTTGTTTATGTGTGTATCGGTATTGGAAATAGTTCAATCGTACTTGTGTTAAAGGTGAAAGTAGTTTTTTTTTCAAATTGGCTATGAAAGTCTTGTGTCCCCTTCTGCTCACTAGAGTCTGAGGAGGCATGAAGGGCCAGGAGCAGAGAAAATCCGTGCTTAAGCCTAGCATGTCGCTCCATCCCCTGGAGACTATGTGAGGCGTTGATCCATTTAGATTTAGGGAGATGTCTACCCACGGTTGGGCAGGTATTTGGTGGCTGGTTTCAACATGTTTCATTGGGTGGAAAATCTAGTCTATGGCCTTCGAAATGTACAAGGGTATGGATATTGGACTTTTGGAGAGGTATATGAACTGGGGAAGCTTTATGGCTTCAAATTCGGAAGAATCTTTGGGCAGCCAAACTTTTGTCTTTGCTCGCTTCCGATAATTTGGCCATAGGACAAAAAATGGAGTGACATAACATGGAAACTGATTTCAAATGCTTTCCACTGCATGGACCCAGATTGATGAACTGCAGTGCTGATTTGATTGCTATTCATGTGGAAGTCAGTTTGCCATCTAAAATTGCCTTTGTTCGCTACCGAACAGATTAGGTTCAAACGTTTGCTCTGTCCGCCCTTCATGATTGCTCCCTGCCATAAGGCTATCGCAGACTCGTTGAATTTTAATGAGAATATGGGGAGGCAGACGTTGGGAATAAGCCGCTGAAAAATATAGTGAAACATCATTTTTGTGGATCCATCGATCCCCTTGTGGGCAAGCTATAGGGTACCAGCGAGAGACCTCTAGTGAAAGCCTCGCAAACTAACTTTACATAATTATGGAGTCTATGGGGGATTATAACCAGGGCATCAACCTGCCGACATACAAAAACCCTTGTAATAACGAGGCAGATATTCAGATATGCAAGGCTGACCATTTTTAAGGGAGCTTACATTATCCCTTTTTGAAACAGTAATGAATAGAGATGAGTAGTTGTTTTACAGTATGTCCTTTATCAGAAGGAATTATATATAGCTTCTGGCTGTAGATGACATATTACTTATGCTTTATAGGGTTCGGATCTGCGTGTGCATGCATCTACTATTATGCAAATTAATTACACAAAGAAAAGGAAAACATCATGCATAATAATAACAAAGCTTTGCGGCTTATTTCCTTAATGAAGATTTTGCAACTGAAACAAGCATGGAATCATTCATAACGAAGGCACCAGCTTCCGTTCATTGATTATTTATGTTGGGGCAGATCTGAATAGATGCCGGGGGCTCAGTGTTGCTTACTTACGGCTGTTATATCATTGCATTGTGCTATAGGAAATGAAATATGGCGTACTCATGCACCACGCAATATTCATTGTGTCCAGGACAATGGTAGGTGCTGGTAGTGAATACTGACTAAATAAAGCCTGGAATGCTCCTGCCCCACCAGAGTGTTCTCTGGTGGATGTACACCAACAATGTAATGCCTACCACCACGGGTAATCACAATGAGATTAGGCCTGAAGCCCTGAGCTATAACTATTGCATACTACTTTCAGTGGTTCAATGCTATACAATGGTTGTGCCATCGATTTATCCTCAGGGAGCAGACTAGAAACTGGAGCCTCCATATTATCGGGTGCCACACTTATAATATATTTACATGTTATTGTGATATTGGTCATCATTGTAGCCAAAGAACTTGATTTCAATTGCTGTGAGCCCATTAACATCTAGGATTTCAACCCAGCGTACAAACCCTAGACACGTATCTATAGCTTTATAGAATTGGAATATAAAATAAGAGAACAAAGTAAAGATCTATATTTGACCTGTTGTTTGTGGCTGGCCCATTTAGTAACATCAATCGACAAAAACAAATTTCAACCGCTCGAGATCCTTTGGGATTGAGAAGAAACCATTGTTGCTGAGTGGTAGTGGATGTGAGGGTAGAGCTGTATACAGGAAGCACAATGAAGGAATTTAAACCACGGCGAAAAGCTAAGACGAAGGCTTCACACATTGGTTATATCGCATACCGTGGTTTAAAATCGGTAGACAGTGGTTATAAAAGGGTAAGTAGGATTAACCACAGCTTACTGGTAGGGTGACTTGGGCTTCATCCTCGTCTGGCCTCACCAGCATGGTGTGGTTAATTCTATATACCCTTTCATAACCATAGTCTATCTATTACAATAGTTTAGATTGGGCACAGTGGTGAAGCCTTGTGTCTGGTAAACAGGAAGTAGTCCTTAGTCCTGTTCAATACTTGTATAATAACTTATACAACACATATTGACGTTCGAATGTGTTTGAAGTTATATAATCTTTATAGTGAAAGTTGATTGATCCACTTTAGTTATTTCATCAGCAGTTCCACCAGCCCCTTCCCTGTCTTAGCCCACGCCCAGTTGCCAAGGCCAGCAGAGGATCTACATGGCTTATCCGTGCCCCTAGCCTTTACACCGACAGTAGCCCTTCAGTTGTGCAGATTTGTGGATGTCCCCTGTCCTCACAGACTTAGGCTGCCGGATTAGGCGATTCCCTTCGCTTAAGTACTCTCTATCTTGGGCTGCAAATAGGATTATGTAGGAATATTAGGTTATACTGCCTCTGAACTAGGGTATAACACCCATGACTCTCTCTTCTGTATGCTCAGCACTTCACTTCTGAAAGTCCCAGTAGTGCCAGACAGTGTTATTACTCTGCAGTCAGCCAGGATAAGAAGACTTTAATCCTCCCACGGAAATCAGGTTAAGCCGCCTTGTCATCTTTAACCATACGAACAACAACAACAACATAGACAACCATATTACGCTTTTCTAGCTTTAATTATAGATGCAATGGTTGTTTTAATTTTAGAAAAACAGTTTCATATGAGCGTGCGTGCAGTATGTGCGAAGTGAATAATCTTCTTGTTAATTACAGCAGATAAAGAAACAGTTGTTGAAATAATTTCAGCTGCATCAGCAATTAAATCAAAATATAACACCAAGAAGGAGCACATATGGATCTCTCAACATAAAAGCAGTATTACGTGTTCTAGATAGGTCTCCCTTTTCAACCCCATCCAACATTATCTCTGCTAACTATTAAAAGTGCTAACTTGGCAGATGGTCGGTAAGCACGCTAACCATGCATGCTAGCTTTTCAACCCATGAAACCATCTCTCATTATCGTCCATTCAAATTCAATATCATCACCAGACATTAAGCCCTTTTTGGTGTTGTGGCGTTTTATTTCAAAGAGGCTTTTCTGTGTGGAGAGGCCAACATCAAATCCCTTTTATACTTCAATTTGAGTATGCATTGTTTTATTATGAGCACAAAGGCAGATGTAATAACACAGCAATATGGGACATCTTCACTCCACAGGTCGTTGCGGTTTTAGGATGTAACTTCAAAGTGTGTTTTGTTTCCCTCTTTATGACATTTTATCGGCCTCACTCCAGACCCTGGAAGTGCACATTGGCTTTATTATACATTTAGATAATTAACCATCTATATATCTTTTCTTTTCAGGTTTAACCATCGAGACGAGTGTCCATAAAGAGTTTCAGCAAAAGTGTCTTAAAAGGTAGGTCTTAAAACTGAATTAAAACTAAATTGTCTAAATAATGTGTCTCATTGAATAAATTCTTGTATGTAATTTACAAAGTACAATAACAATCAAGCTATTTGAATGTTATCAATATCAATAAATTACAATGCATGATTATGCGTTTGATATGATCTATGCATCCTTTCTTGGAGGTATAGATATTATTAGTCATAATATATATATATATATACTCAATACCTTTACCGTGGAATATGTTGGCTTTGTATCCAGAACAAAAAGATACAGTAAGGCCGTATGCCATGGCCTGTGACATATCGCTCATCTGACGAGTGTTAAGCAAAGGCACATGAAATATCTTCTCATTTTTTTCTTGTTGTAATGATATCATAAATGCATAATTGCACTTAGTGGGATATCGTGTGCATCGTTTCTTTACTTGTTAGACCTTTGGTCGTTACACTTGGCTGAAGATCAATGCAACACGGTGATTGAAACGTATATAACTTGACTGAAGTGTCTATATCTCTTGTATAGTCTCCCCATGCCCTGTTTGTGCGTATTACTCATACCTCGTCTGTATAAATCATCCCTCATCAGACTGCTGGTGTCTATGTAATAAATCATGTAAAAGTCCAATCAGTATACAATACACTATCTGCAATATGCAATCACCTAATGAGGCGCCTGCTATATACCCCAATGAACCTAACACAATAGTAGAGCAGGAATACCATATGCCTCCCTCTCTGAGTCTCCAGGCCCTTGTTATTAGATCAGCAGGGGATGTGAGATTGATTCCGATATGGGTGGGAACAAAATAAAGGCAGCTGCTGGGTCCTACTCGGGTCTGCGGGTGATAGGGACAAATGCCCCTTTTGGTATGGCTATTGCGCTCAGTCTATGATGATCAACTGCTCGTTTCTTTTTGATTGATTTACTTTCTTTTTGTGTGTGTGCTATACCAGCTATCTATATCCATCTTTTCATGTTCTAGAGATTCTATATACTACATATAGAAAGAGATGGCTAGATATGATATAACCGAATTATTTGTGTCACGCTTCGCATAACTAGAGATTTCTAATTATTGTAAAAAGGTCATTATCTTGGAATGACCATGTTTTGGTTTTCGTTCAAAAAACAAATCAAGCCTACAAACAGAGTGTGTCTGGAATTGTTGTTGATAATATCATCAGCGAGCACCGTATGGGTGCTGATGACATTCAGTTCCAGCAAAATCTAATTATGAAGGCATACGTGTGGGAAACAAAACAGTAATTGGAACTAATAAAGTCTGGGGCAGGATTTCATATCTCCAGTCTATTGATATCGGCCAAAGCTGATGAATGTTGGAAATAACATGTGAAGGGTCTAGTTCAAATTGTCTGGAATAGAATTATTCCTGCACTTTCGGAATAACTTGAAAATTAGCTGACAAATGCAGACTGAGCCGACAAGGTGACCAAATAGACATCGGCAGCAGCTGATTAGATTATGCGGCGTGCAGTGAGAGAACTAAGTGATGACATCTTTGCTGCGCTCTCTGCAATCTATAAATGTAGTTTTACTACTAGTATCTATACTGGGAAAATGTGAACAACTACTCCCGAGGGTTTTAGTGTTAAGGTCAAATCCAACAACGCGAAAAATGGGCCAGAAAGTGTTGATTATTGACATAATAACAAGGGGCAACTGTTGCCAATATTGTAAATCGCAACACTTGTCCCATGATCTTATGCCTCTCCAAATCCCACAGTGGTCAATAATAGGCAGGCAAGTGTTGTGTGCAGGACTGGTTAAAGGATCTGTTTGAGGGGAGTTACTTCACAGTATGATTTGTCTTGACTTTTCCCTCTGAAATAGCCTAAAGAAATTTGGAATGTCCCCCCCTATATATACCAAATCATTGACATATTCTCATAAGCAACATTTTCTAGGTCTTCTGGGCGAAAATATCTAACTCTTTTGATCCTTGCGATTTCCCAAATCACAAGAGAAAGGCAACACTTTCTCACCGATTTGGGCCTGTCTTAACCAATATAAGGCCCAAAATCGGCAATAAGATCAATTCACAACATTTTCTGACCCTCTCTCGCGTTGTGGGATTTGACCTTTACACTACAGATATCAAATTGTGAATTTATAATTATCACTGCTTTATGAAGCCGACGTGCTGACTATTTCATGATATCTGATATAATTCATTTAATTGCTCTTGTACATATATAACATTCTATCTGTAGATATTTCCAACACAGACATCAGGTTTACCAGTTGCCTACCTTATTCCAGAAGATTACTGCTTACGAACAATGGGATGAGAGAGGAAGCTGTATCGGGTTTCCACTTAGTATATCTTTTACCTAATAATGTCAATTATAGAGTAGATGGATAAGCTGGATAATCACTACAGATGAACAGAGTGGAAGATTAGTGTCTGATTGTGCAGTCAGTGCACTGTCAGCAGAAATCCTAGCCCAAAGGGTCCATGCCCAGAGTAACACTGATGAGAAGTCATGAGAAAGCCAAGGCACAGAGCGAGGGTGTTTTAGAAGGAAGAGGGAGAATAAGAGAGAGGCACGCTCACACAGACAGAGATAGCACAGGGAGATAGTGTGTACGTCTGATGGCTACCGTCCACTGGGCCCCAATCGGCCGAAGTTATGTAGGAAATGCATGGGCTTAATCGGCCGAAGTTCCCCAGTGGACGATGGCCATTATGTGGAATTCATGAGTCTGCAGGAGTGTTGAAGAGCCACTCCAAATGACGAAGAATAATTCAATGCAAACTTAACTAGAAACCTGTAGCTATTATCTATGGCATATATAATTGTATATGAAGCATCCGACCGAAAATTTGAAACTCAGTTTGGTATTTTAGCCAATGTAACGATCCTATAATAAAAAGACTCATGTCAAAATTATGACAGTGTTATGACGTACATACATTGGCAATCAGTAGGCAATTCAAGGTCATTTCTAGACACAAAGAGACACAATAGATAACTATTATGGACGCCATATTAAGTTGGTGTGGATTTGGGAAGAAGCAATGTAAAACTGTTGCTAGGTGAATTACATCCTTCGACAGTATTCAAACTCTTTCGGAAAAAGATACGTGTGCATCCCAGGCACAGGGATTCACATCTTCAAGAGAGCACTTATCATAATACTGAAACAGGGGACTCTTGTCTCCGTAAAATAAATTAACAAAAACACTCGTTCCTTTCAACCCCTTTCAGCCAGTCGAAGGGTCGGTTGTCAGAATGATCAGCCATATATGGAAAAAGAGTACGCAATGTCTATTAACAAGACAGGTAATACGTATTGTCTCAGATTGTATAGCTACCTGTCAAATTCGACCTGTTAAAATCCCATTAGCTTTCAATGAGAACAGCAGTGTCCACGTCTGTCACCAGGAATATTATATTATTTGCAATAACTTATACCTACGAGGCAAATACATTATGACAAATGCCAGTGTAGGATATCCTGCTTCTGCCTGTCGTTTGGACAGACATGCACAGCACTCACTAAGACGCCATTACCATTATTATATTATTTTCGCATAGACCTGTACTCTCATGAGGGAGCCAGTTAGGCAAGGACTATTTTTAAAAGGGTAAAGCTGGTCGCATCTTGCTCCTGCGAGCACAGCATGTTCACAGACACTGGCTTGTGACAAGTATGTTCTACTCACGGATTGAAGCTTGTTCCTATCAGATTAAGATGGCTGGTTTAATCTCACGAGATGATTTGGGATCAGAATACATATGGTCGCGGACACACAAGCATCCAGATTCATTGCTATATGGGGATAGAGACTCTTTATCACCACTAGGGTTAGTCCTACATACGTAAGTACATTGTATAAGCATGCTGCTTTGGGAGATAAATTCAAACCTAAATAAAAGCAGCCCCGGCTATTGCACTAGTTTGCGATAGTTCCTAGTAATAACCTATCCTAACCTATCTTATGTAATATGGTTCTGATATGCAGTTCTATGGTTATTAGAACTTTTGGGGAATACGAATTCATCAAATTTATATAGCAAACTAAATGCCTACATGCCGTAGTAAAATTGTATTATTATATTTCTTTTATTTACTTGTCTAATGTATATGCATAATGTGGATCCACCTAAAACTTCAAATATCGGAGAGGGTCCTAGGGATATAGATTCAGTAGTCTTCACACGAAGTATTTATTGGAACCACCTACATCTAGATGGTTATTTATTCCTCTGGTATAATCAGACCAGCCATACGCCTTAAGTCTGGTTATATCCCTCCCCCAGGGCGCCAGCTTGTATTATTACCCTGGATTCCTGTGCAGTACCCACCAGTGGCAAGGGAATGACTTCATCAAAAGCACGGGAAATTGCAACGGGGATCCCATGGCCAATGCAATCAAATCAACTGCTATTTTTTCCCATCTACCTCTGCCGAAATGAGCTGTACACAGACTCCCCTTTGTTCTCCTGAAATATAGCTATTTGCTGGGTCCCTTATGAAAAAAAGGTAAAGGGGAATTATATTGGAAAACATCTTCTAGTAGCTTTAGTAGATTATACTATTCATCATTTCCTGGCTTGCAATTTCCAATTGACAGAGAGTACGGCCCTCGAGTGGCTCTCTCGCAGAGAGGTGTATGCTTAGGTGTGCGCCTTGGGTGAGTTCCTAATAAAGCAGTAGACCTTTGACTTCGTGGGTGGTAACCTCATTGGTGATGGGATTATTGGGGTCATGGTCAGGGGGCAGCCCCCTCCTGCAGGCATCGGCCTAGATCTGGGCTCTGAACAATGCTACAGTGCAGGAGGACTGATAATGCACTTCACTTCTGAGAAATAGCAATAAAGGACAAGCTGTTAGTGCAATACCATGAAGCATAAACCGATAACATGAAGCATAAACAGCCAGATGAATTCAATTATGCATTACAATATTTATTCATCAGGATGTCAGAAGTCTTTCTCCACAATAAATGTCTGGGATATGTTGATTGGCCTGAGGCAGGTTCTTCTGTGATGAGACTCTCACAAGAAGGAGTAGCTGTACTGTTTTCATGTGGCCGCTTTAGCAATGCTCAGTCGTCTCATCAGCATGCTTTACTCATAGTTATATATACACAGCAAATATGGTTTGTAAAGGTCAAAACATCCTTCTTAAATAAAATTCATAAAGCATTATGTTATTACTGATGCTTAAGATGGACTTGTAGAAATACCTAAAATGCCAAAATTCATGGAATAAATTATTCACAGTGGCTTATAGTACGTACAATTATGTCTACTGTGCAATGTCCGTATGCCCATCTATAACAATGTCGTGGGTAAATGGTACGTAAATACCTCAGTATAAGAAACATTTCAACACTACTACTCATTCCCACACATACTGCATTAAGGACTCAACAGGACGACAAAGAGCCTATTGTGGGAGCCTCAGCCGTGGACATCAGCATCAAGCATGAGTAGGAAAAATATTATGCAGAAAGGAACAAATATCAAAAGGGAGATTTCCCCTGTGAAGACAAATAAAAAACAACACAAAGATTTAACGCGTATGATCTACAGCAGGTTATTTCTTTTTCAATGTGTCTCCACTTGGCTGGCCCATTATTCATTGCGTTTGATTTGCTACCTAGAAATCAATAGTTGTCTGGGAAGAGTCTCATCGCACAGAGTGACACCCACATGTCTAAGGCGGGGAGAAGAAAGGAAACATCCGCCACCAAACTGAGAGAAAAAGTAAAAGAAATAGCGTCCAATGCCTCCTATCTCCTTCCCCCTGATAAATGATATACAGGATGGGATAGATTGTCCATGGGAAGCACTCATGGTAGCGACGGACTGAATGGATGGTGTGGGCGTTGTGAGGCAATGTATAATGGACGATGAATGGACGTCCATCTTGCTGCAACGAACCCTCTAAGTGACAGACAATCCAACAACATAGGTCTGTTTCATTCCAATGAGGCTATAGAGCTTACACAATATGTGTTATATAAGTGACCATGCTATATCGATTCCGCTTCGTGAACTAAATTCAAGCGAGGCTCATTATTAATTCAGGCTAACGTCTCTCAATACACAGTTAATCGGGATTATGGTTTGTTAAGGGAGGATTGTTACCCACCAAAGTCACTGATTAGAGGCGGTAACCACTTACATATCATTGTATACATATACGATATAATACACATTGTTAAGTTTGGAGTTGCAGCTCCACAACCACTTTCAATGAGCATGCATAATGCATTAGAATTATGTCCCTCTAATTCCAGTACTATTCCACAATGGATACCAAACTATTGATATTTCCACTTTCCGCAATGCCTGTCATTGATTTGATTTAGTGCAATGTGTGAAAATGAGACAAATGAGACCGAGCGAGGGCCTAATGAATGTGTATCAAATATTCATAAAATCGTGAATGGGGAAAATTCAAACGAACAGGACAACAGCGGCCGCGAAACAAATAATTTAATTGTGACTTGTCTCTGAATTGAAGTTTTCAGAAAAGGCTCCTTCTGTGGCGTCAGCACCAGCTGCATTGTGAGGACTTTTCTCATTTAGTTCTCTTTGGATTTATTTCCCCCCCATTTGTATTCATCCTCAGCGAGGATAATTCACGTACAGAGCTAGCCACAGCAGTTGTGAGACAGCATCCAGACGTGTCAGATTCGTTTTTCTCATGGAGAAAACGTGTCTGTTATGGTGGGAACAGCTAGGCTGGCAGGGTCTTTGCAGAGAGGCAATTCTGGTAGTGAGAAGGATGGTGCTCACTTCTGTGATAGGATTATGCTGAGGTGGCCTGATGGAGATGGAACATGTGTACCATGGCTGTTAGTAAGAGATATGCTATGGTGTGACAAGTGATGTAAGCCGACGGCTGACTGCCAGCCTCCCCAGCCTCCCCCTTTAGCTCATCACACCACGCTGTCTAGCTATGTCAATCTATAGGCTTTGTGGGGCCTTCAGGCAGGGGTGTCACATCTCTTGTAGCAATGGGGACGTAACTACCTTCCTGGCAGCATGAATATGCATCATTCTGACAGTGGCTGTTCCTCTCCTCTGCTTATGTCGTGTCTGTACATCACAGACCCCCTCCTGCCCAGGCCCTGTTATCTCTCATGCCAGAACCTCAGGTTTGGGACAGTTCCAATACATGCTGGCATGCATACACTACCAAGACTACCATACACTACATCTACCTTACATACGGTATATAAAAAACCATCCAATCTTTAATCACCTGGGAATTCTGGATGCGTGGGACTTGATCACCTCAAGCTTAATCTACAGCGTTAGTAAGGGCTGCCAACTATTATTTCACATGCAAATGACTTCTTCATAAAATGGGTGATGAGTATGAAACGGTGATAATTAGATTCGTTAATAGAAATCCATGATTACAGCTATATGTAAATACAGAATATATATATATATATATATTCAAATATAACATCATATTCCTCAAGCAATATGTCTCCCCTGAAGGAATATTGCCATTCCCTCTGTAAAGAAATAGGAAAGGAAAACCCCCATTCCGAGCATAATATGAATGTCTTGTACTATGTCAGAACCACCCGGAGGCGATGGGGAATAAGCTGGGGAGGGGATCAAGGCAACGTCTTGTGACATCTCTCAGCACAGGGGGTGCCGGCTTTTTTGCGCATGCGCAGAAAGGTGTTTCAGCTAATGGTGACTGAAAGAAACATCTTCAGATGTGGATATTGCATGTGAGAGGATGATGAGGAATGAGATAGAGAGGCAGGTTTGAAGGAGGTAGCTGGAGGCTTGTCTTACTCCTGCCAGTATCATCCAGAACGCAAAAAGACCATACTCTTTGCTGTGAGACCTATAAAACATACCTACTCTTTTCTGTGAACTAATCTAGGACGGGAAATCCGATGCTCGGTAGAAGATAGGATGTCCACCTGAAGAAGCTCAGTGAGCCAGGTCTTCGTAATCTTAAAATGAGAATTGTAATTACTCTTCCTGTTCTTTGGTTTCACATGCAAATGACTTCTTCATAAAATGGGTGCTGAGTAATTAAATGATTTACTTTTTCATAGAAGTACCCCTAAGCACAATCTTTGAATTGCACTAATGATGATATTAGTTTTTCTGTATATGTGTGCCTAAACCCTTTTTCATAGTTTAACTTACATCACCTTTTTCACGTTGTTAATTCTGGCGGATAAAATGATTTCAGCTATTTCTTTGAACTCACTCTTAAGTTATTGATATTAAGTATTGAAGCAGAAATAAAAAAAAAAGTCTGCTGATGAAGATTGCTACAATTATTCAACCCAACTTCAGATGTCCAGACATTATCATCAACACCGTAATGATGACATGGGACATGCTGACGATAGCCCGTCCCATGTCATCCACACGCATACCCTCTGACACTGCCAGATCAGTTTACCTCCATCCCTTTTTAATCAAAAGAAAGGTTAATACTGAAATGCAAGAATGATAAGCACATAACAGGTACTTATTATGTTCATTTGAAATCGTCATAAGTATATTCAATACAATATAGTCCTGTGCAGATCTCTATGCCCGTTAACAGTATAATTCATACTATTTATAAGGTCAAGAAGAGCTGGAGAGGTGTCTCAGTCTGTTTTGATTAATTAATTCAACAAAGTCTTCCATCTCACATCTCACTCATCTTGCCAGCTCCATCAATAAGGTGTGGGTAGGGGAGGCTGGGTTGACAGATGAGCATGGGCAGGAGGCAAGATGGAAGAGGTGGGTGGTCATCATGGGTGTTTGTTGTCCAACACTAAAACCTACTGTCCCACACAGTGCTCCTAATTGGGCCCTCCTCCAGGGACTGACGCCTGGGAGGAGAAGGCAAGGAAGGGGTGGTTTCTGGAGAACCTGTGCCATAAGCTTGACATTGGACCTTGGCTTGCCCCATAAACCTGCTCCAGGGTCGATATAAATTTCCTGAAAGTCTTCTCAGAAGGAGGTGTTGTAAATTATTAAATAGGTCTAGGCTCTAGACTGAATAGATATATGCCCCTCTAGACAAAACAGAGCAGCAGTTCATGTATTATGGCTGAAATTTTACACAGGCACTGGTCTACTAAAACATCTATATAACATGATATACATCAGATTAAGTATACTCTCTCCATTTGACGTATTATCATGTATGGAAATATAAAACCCAGTGTTCATTATATACACTTCATTTTTACATTCGATATATATGTAAATGTTAATCCTCTTCCCCGGGGAAATAAACCTGTAAGCAAAGCCTCATAGTGGTCAATGTGATCATTTAATAATTCACAATCAGATGACTGAAAACTGTTGATTTTCCCAAAGTTCCACTTAGTCCCCATCCCAGTGGAGGGCATGCGTTAGTAGACATAATGGAATGGTATAATTATTAACGTTGGGGTTTGGTGGAATCTCACAAGACCGTACAGAAAATGCTAAGGCCTCATGTAGCCTTTTCTCCTGAAAAAGGATAAAGTTATTTTTCTCCCCCCACCCCATCTAGAGGGGCCAAAGACCATTTCAACCAACCCTTCCTCCCTGCTGTTAAATATAGTCATCACTGCCTAATCCCTATCATTATAGCTTTTGTCCCGAGTGGACTTCCCATCCTACCCTGCTCTGACTTTTTAAATGCATCTTTTTCAACCTCACTGTAGAGTTGGAGGAAAACCATTTAAGTTTAAACAGGCTGAAGAGTTTACTTTTTTATGAGCCTTTCAACGGTCATGACAAATTCAGTTCAGAGGAGCACTCCGATGATATGTTTTTCCAGTACTCCGTTCAGTTAAAAGTAAATTTAACAACTCACTCCGGTGAGTAGTTACATTTTCAATCAACCCCTCAAGTCTATCCTATAAATAACACTTACATGGTCCATTCCAAAATTCTGAATTCCTGAATTCCCATTACACAGTTCAGCAGTGAATACTGCACAACCATTCTGCCAGTGGATAATGCAGTTATAGGTTGACGAGACAATGTAGCCCCTCACCCGGGAGGAACTTAACCTATGGGTGGGTTTAGTTACATGGGGTGAGCTGCTCAACCATTCTACACATAGCCTCCAGGTGATGATTACAGCCAGAATGAGCCATTAAATGGCTGTTCCATGGCTGCTTCATTCCAGCATGATGGCCACTGAAAAGCAGAGTGATTCCTCACATTGCAGACCTCACATATTTCTTTAGGGTGTTTCTATGCAATGGGCAGTAATAACCATTTATTTTGAAGTGTCCTTCCCCCCTTCCCATCAGCATAGGGCAGTAACCATGGTAGTGAGGGTAATGTAGGTGGCCATTGCGGGACCGTGAGAGGCAATAGCCGTGGGTTATTTTCCTTTTGGGAGGAATGTCCTATAAGGTATATTGTTATATGCAGGCCAGCAACCCTAGTTTATTGAATTCGAGCCAGAACATTGTAAAGTGTAGGAAAAAGAGCTCATTGCGGCCACATGAATAGTAATAGGTGGTGTTGGTGTGCAATCCTGATGTCATTGCAGGGAGTAGGGTCTACGTCTTGCTTACAGTGATGGTCATTCTAATCTTGTCTGTACTCCCTGGACGGAAATGAGGGCAGGTTACCTTGGAAACTGGGTTCTTTTTAGTCTGGCTCTACTACCTGGACTTTTCTGCAATCAATACTAAGGTCAATTTCATCCAGAGGCTGACGCAGTGCTGCAATGATGGGAATAACTTGTATAGCATTCCTGGTGTTCAGTTTCCACAGGGCTCTAATCGGTCTAATTTATGTCGGAATTGTTTGCTTCGAGCGCTAAAAGGTCTGTTTATGGTGGACATTATCATATTCCGATTTATATTATGAAATATGTAAGGCTTATACAAAGAGTGATAAATGGTGATTTCCCGTGAAGCCACAACGGATGGGGAACATTAGAGAAGGTACATAAACAGAATCTAGCTCTACCTCCACCCACTTCCACTAGCCAAACTACCCAACTATAGTCAGAAACCTATCTAAGGACCAGGTGATCAATCAGAGTAAACTGCTCCACTAATAATTCGCGTCAACTTGTTTATCGCTGCAAAGTTGTTTATCACTTTGCACCGTTGGAAGAGGCTTGGTGCAAATAGAGTTAGCGACAATAACCTACAGGCGTTTATGCGGTTAGTGGGTCTATGTCGTCATGTCGAATAACCTCCTAATCGCTCAGGGGACAAATGTGTTACTCGTGTAATGTGATGATACCTTGGTACCTGTAGGTATACATTGTGTGAGCAATCCATCTAGTTTACTATTACTAAAGTCGTACAGATTGCCCATTATCGGTTTATCTTTAGCTTGTTTCACTGACCTCTATATGACCTTCTAAGAATCACACTTGAAACCCAATATATGCACACATTCTGCAAGGACGAAAACGATATGGATGGTAAGAATATATAGTGAAAGCTTTACAAAGCATTGTTAAGTCTTTAGACACTTTGGCACTGGTTTACTTTGTATAAGATAGAGCAAGTGATTATAGTATACTTAAGCCACCAGCGAGAATGGGATACACCCCTCTTAAGCAACTATACTGGAATACTGGGTATACTCGTAGCATCTCAATCTATTTTGGGACTTTTCACCATGATTCAGGAAAGCAGATGGAAAATTATCCAGCACTTTATTATCCCAGCACAGTAGTGACATCTGTAGTCACACACCAGACACTAGTATTCTGGTTCAGTCTTGTGCTCTGGCAGCCTCCAAGGAAAGCATCTAGCAGTAGACATAGTCAACAGATAATGCTCAAAATCTCCCTGTTGCCATCAGAAGGTAGAGAATAGTTGAAAAGGAAGGCAGGTGCCGTATGCAAAAAGACTAACTGCTGTTCAAAGGAAATGATTTACAAGGATCGCATTATGTACAAATGAAGAACACTTTGGTTTGAGTGTACCAGCTATTGAACTCTTCTTGTGCTCTCTCTTGACCCTTGACACTAATCCCACCAGAAGGTTTGTTTATACACATCATAATATGCACTAGCTAGACTCTACTCCTCCCCTTGTTACTTGACTTTGCTACAAGCCTCCCACCCATTTAGACTTCAAACCTTCAGACTCTGGCCTCCAGGGCACTTCAGTAACCCGTTCATATACAAGGAACTTCTCTGTTCATGGAGTAACTGAGAGCTGGACGTGTCTATGTGATACAGACTGTTTGGTTCCATCGGGTGAGATAAGGTGAGCACCTCCTAATTGTACAAGGATTGGTCCACTTCGGTGCTGAGGTTACTGTGTCACCATTGTGGCTCCAAGGCTATATTCACCCCAACTCCATCAGACCTCTATTTTCATGTTTTCTATACAATGTTTTACTGAGGAGTTATTACACACAGTTCAAACATGCTACCTTTATACTGGGATTCCACCCAGATCTACTGCTTCAGAGTCCATAGGCAAATATAAGGCATTCACAGGGACGCTCCTCCTACAAGATCAAGCCGTATACTGCCAAATCCTGCAAGCGGCTTTACACGATATATATAGTGAACATCCTATATAAGGTGTACAAATACGCAGACTCGTGTATACCCAGCTGTACTGACAACAAAAAAAGGAAAGAAGTTGCTTTCCCATTAAATGTCTTATTGACCATCGCATCATCTACCATAGAGAAGCGTGTAATAGGGGCCCCGGGCGGCAAGGGTGCTGCAGCATTTACGGTGACAAAACAAAGCTGTTTACTTTGTCGCCTGACCGACATGTTGGGCGTGAACTAGCAAAAGGAGGCCCTTGTGCAGCCAGCCTCTGCTATAGAAGTATATAGGACCTGCTCCAGCCACACACACACAGCTTTCTCAAGGGCTCTCGGGACAGCCACAACCCTCCCACCATCTAATATGCCTTAGCAACCATCTATATATTGCATCCCTACAGTGTGCACAGTGTGCGTTTCGTGGTCCTTGGATTTGAGTGCTATATTCCAGGCGGATCAGCTTTTACCCTTTTTTTACCTTTTCTCCCTCGAATCCCTCCTTATATTACATTATTTGCAGTTTTTTGGAGTGATATTCTAAAAGGTTCCCTAGATGGGGAGAGGGTCTCCTACTATTGAGTCTCAGAAGACCGATGATGCAAATCCCACTTCCCAAATAGGATGGGGTTGCAAGGTTGGTAGAATTAAAGATGCCACTCCTGAAATTCCTATATTTTCAGTTGAATAGCTCTGTATATCAAATATCCAGATTTATAAGAATCTTATTTAGATTCCCTCTATATCAGTACTCCCCTCGCCACCACACACATACGACCTGTCACGTCACACATATTTGACCTCTCTAAAGGCTAATATTTTTTTTTTAAATTGTTTATTTACCCTGGCATTAATAGGCATTGCCTTTCGGCGGGCCTGTATAAGGAAATACCAGCCTTTTCGGTCTGGGAATGAAAAAGAATTTATACAAGTAATAGATAGTATGTGGATAATACTTGAGTATCATCAATATGCATGTGTTAGATAGTTACCCTATGTTAGCGTGTCACAATGACATAATATATACTAAATCCTTCAAATTAGAAGAGGTAAGTATAATCAAAATATAGTAAGTAAAAAATAACAATAATCATAATTTTCTGGAAAAAAGAGACAGTAGTCACTTTGAGATTCAAGTGACAAGTGGTAGGCAACCCCGACAGTATTAAGGAAGGGTACTTAAGCCAACTTGTTCTTAAGTACCTTATGTATGTGGGACTTGAGATGGGGGTAAGTCATTAAACTTTTTACATCCCTAGGTGTTTCTGACCATAGCTTATATGTCCTATACTCCACAGATTTCTCATATTTAATTTTAATGTTGTTTACTGTTTTAAGTACTGGAAAATCATGAGCTCTGGTTCTGATATTGCGCTGATCGACATACTTCTTGATACCTGTTCTTTTGAAGGCAAGACTGAGTAGAGAGGCCCAACGCAAATCCTTGAGCTTATTAACCTTGGCTGTACTATGAAGATTGTCTGTTGACATTCTATTTTCTGGCCTAACACATACCCTCAGACCTCTGTTTTGAACCCTTTGCAGTTTTTCTAGATTGCCTTGGTTTGTAGCAGAGTATATCACATCACCATATGTAAAATGGGGGAGAATCATGGATTTGTATATGTCTAAACTTGCTGACTCGTCAGTATTATATCTTACCCTGTTTAATAAATATATTTTATACACTGTAGACTTACGTGTTGTTTCTACATGTTTATTGAAGTTTAGGCAACTATCTATTGTGATACCCAAATATTTAAATTCATTTGTTCTAAGAAGAGGGGTGGTACCTAGTACTAAGTTATGGGCTTTTAAACGTTTTAATTTCTTTGGGGAGGATGCTATGGGCATGTATTTGGTTTTTTTAGCATTAATTGTTAATTTATTTTGGACACACCAATTTGACAAATTTTTGAGATCAGCATTCAGCATAGGAGAGGCATCAATTTCTAGGGGGGTTGAAATATACAGAACTGTATCATCAGCATATAGTTTATATTTAGTGAATTTCAGGCAATTTTCTAGGTCATTTATATAGAGAAGAAACAAGAGGGGGCCAAGGATGGAACCCTGGGGAACTCCACAGACTATACCTTTGGTGTCAGAAATTTGATTATTTGCAATAATATGTTGTTTTCTATTTGTTAAGTAATTTTCGAACCAAAGTGTTGCATTATGTGAAAAGCCTAGGGAGGTTAGTTTTTTAATTAATATTGAGTGGTTTATTGTATCGAAGGCCTTAGAAAAATCTATAAATACTGTATGAGTGATGTTCTTATTATTAATTGCTTTATAAATGTCGTCTGTGAAGTCCGATATTGCTTGGATAGTAGAGTGGTTTTGCCTGAAGCCAGATTGATGTTCAGTTATTATGCTATTGGCATTTAGGTAGTGAGTGGTCTGAATGTGTATTATTCTTTCTAATATTTTACCTGGAAGGGGTAGGGTGGATATGGGTCTTAGATTGTTAACGTCTTGTGTATTACCATCTTTCTGAAGGGGAATAACAGTAGCTATTTTCCATTTGTCTGGGATTTTGTTGCTTATAATAGATCTATTTAAAATGTGTAGGAATTGTTGAGGGAGGATCTTGAATGCATCTTTCAGGACTGAAGACTTAATGTTTGGCACTGCTGAGGACTTATGGACATTTATAGCCAGGATAATTTTTTCTAAATTCTCAAGGGTTTCAGGCTCTAAAGAGAAATTTTGTGGTAGCTGGGTTTGGGGGGGGGTCCATGGGATGTCGTAGTTCTCTGCTAGTTTTGGTCCTATATCTACAAAATAATTATTGATGTAATTAGCTGTGTCATTGGTGTCTATTTTTGTTTTTGTTGTCTGATCTACTAGAATAAAATTATTTTCTTGATTCTTTTGTTTAAATAAGCTATTAATTGTCTGCCAGTATTTTTTAGAGTCATTTTTATGTTCTTCTAGAAGGTCTAAATGATATTGTTTCTTTTCTTGACGTACAAGTACCTTAGCCCTATTTCTATGGAAAATGGCAATACGCCAATCGTCAGGATCCTGTGTCTTTTTGGCCCTGGTCATTAATCTATTCTTATCCTTTAAGTATTCAATAAGATCGTCTGAAATCCAAGGAGACCTTTTCTTTCCAAAGTGAAATGTTTTTATGGGGCAATTTATGTCAAGATATTCATTAACACTTTTTTCAAATATATCAATATCATAATTATGAAAAAGTCGTACAAATAAATTATCCAGTATCTCCATGGTTATCAGAGTCAACCTGAATTCATGACGTGAGAAGCCCTATCTCGATCATTACACCTAGCAAGGCTGAGGAGAGCTGCTGATGGCATGGAAACCTTACTTTGGTGAAGAGGCCTTGGGTTTAAAGCAGTCAGGAACAAGGTGAATAGAGCAGCAAGATAGGAGACGGAAGCAAGGCCGCCCTGTGGTGTAGGTATTACTGTAAAGCCTACAGGTGCTAAGGTTTGGCGACAAGAACACACACAGAAAAGTGAGAGTCATTGTCGCTAAACCTACCCTCACCTGAGGGTCAGGCACTCTTAGGTGAGGGTAGTTTTAGCGACAATGACTCTCACTTTTCTGAGGGTGAAGGGGGGTTGGAAGGCCGTGCTGCTTACCTCCCTTTGCCATGTTCGGTGGGCGGTTATAAAGACCTGTCCCCACTCTAAGCTTTGAGCAGCGTAATAAAGGCTTGGCAACCTGCTCATAGATCCTCATCTTCGGCAGGAGCTGCTTTCTGTATTGGTATGGATAGCTCTATCTAGGACACTGTGTGTTGAGTCCGTGATAAGTATTATGGAACAGCCCTTACATTGCTATTCTTGATAGTTGATATAGCATGACGTGAAGCAACGTATAATTATGAATATTCCAAAGATTCATTTCTTCTGTATAATTATGACTTTTGCCTTTTCCAACGTGTGCCGAATGTACCATGGCGATATGAAATCACTTTGTAACTTCCCATGTTCACAGGAAATATAAGGAAGGATAGTGTATTTATTGTGGATGCGTTCTTATTTAAAACATGTTTTTCTATGTTTTGATCATGTATCTTTACTATCGTCTTCAATAAGGGGGTACAGGCATGCGAGCATAATTACTTACAGACTTCATGCTTGTCTCTGCTGTGATAAATGTGTCTGTATGTCCTCTAATGACCTTGCAGATCAAAGCTGGCTAAAAGCAGACAAGGCTTTTAAGACCCAACAGTCTCCTGACTTAGACTACTTCAGGTCAAGCTCGGCCCTTCTCTGTCATCCCCCTGGAGCCTCCGGGGCAGCTGATAGCTAAGCACCCGCACTGGCGATATCATTCAGCCCTTTTGAAAGTTTATGTGGCAAGGTGAATTTAAGTGTCAGCCCATAGAATACATCCTCATTGTTAAGACACCATATTGTTCCCTTGACAAATGGGCCACTCTCACATCCCCTTCCCTATTTTCAAGCGCCTATTCCCCACTTCCCGCTATACCCTCCTCACCCCTTCTTCAGTGTCCAGACGAGTACCATCATTCACATGACCGTAAAGCACCAACTCATCCATCTTTCTTCCTTTGCAGGAACCCCGTGGTCCGCTTGACGCATGCGCTGCAGGCCACGCCGTGGTGAAAGCCGCTGCCAGTAGATGGCATCAGTGTCCTGTTGCTAAGACGACGATGCACGACGACTAGAGCAGAGCCGTTGACCTGCTAGCTGCTCTCCTGCTGTAAAGGGCCGAGTCACCTGAGCTGCTCCCTCCCTGCGTGCTATGACGCACAGCGAGCAACTCACACAGCGAGCCAGCAAAGGACACTGAACCTCTCGTAAATAAAGGAGAAGAAAAAGAACAGTCCTGCCCCCTTCGCCAACCTAATCCATGCTGCTGCGAGCAGCTCCACTCGTCTTGATGTGAGCTTCTTTGATGCTGGAATAGTGTTAGCCACCTGACCACCCGAGCTGACCTCTCCTCTGTTGTATGCGGCTCAGGGGATTCACATAAACTCATTAGCGGTGGGACGATGAGCACGGCGAGCTGCTCTGCCTATTGAGTGTCCACTCGCAAGTCTGTTGGCTTGGAAGATTGAGTGGCAGAGACAGGGGACGGCAGGGACGAGGACTATAGGCCAAGCCCCATGTTACCCAGAGGAGCTACTCTACAGATAGAGCTGTTAGCAGCAGTTAATCTTCTATTTGGTACCTCACCATGCACTCGGTCACGAGATTCACCTTTGAGCCCCCGGCAATTTCCCTCCTTGGCATCATGAACTGGGAGCAGCACCCCCTTGGCGCGGTAACAATTGCATGAGGATTTTACCAGGAGCTCTGGGCTAATTAACTCACTCATTGAACTGCGCACAGATTTGCTCTGATTTCCTGAACTTGCAGTAGGCATGGGATCAGAGAAGGAGCTTCTTCAGGAAACACGGCAGGAGCCACAGGCACATGTGGGCGGGATGACTGGAGACGGGGATAGTAACGGGGAGGGGCTCGGGGCCTCCTTCTCCGAGCTTATCACCTACGCCAACCAAGTCATGAACTCCTCCCTTCTTGGTGACTTGGACAGTTCTAATAGCACCCCGGGGAACAACACATCACAGGGAGATGATGATGTTATGACGTTGCCATGGCTACGAGGGATTTTCATTCTCTTCTACTGTGTTATATTCGTGCTTGGCATCTCTGGTAACCTGCTCGTGGTCTACGTTGTAGTACGGAACAAGTCCATGCACACAATCACAAACATTTTCATCACCAACCTAGCCGTCTCTGATATCATGATGGTGCTGTTAGCTGTGCCGTTCACCCCTCTTTCTGCTTTCCTCAAGTCATGGGTGTTTGGAGATGCACTATGCCACATTGTGCCGATGACACTCGGCGTCAGTGTTTACGTCTCAACGCTGACCTCCACAGCCATCGCCATAGACCGATACTTTGTGATTGTGCATCCTTTCAAGCCACGCATGAAGGTCTTTGTCTGCTTGCTACTCATTGTCAGTATTTGGGTGATATCAGTGTCGATATCCCTCCCACTGGCCATATACCAGAAGGTGCTATGGGTGGAGGCTGAGCAGGCGTATGTTTGCTACGAACACTGGCCCAAGACCACTGCTCGGCAGTTTTTCACGGTGACCAACCTCATACTCCAGTACATTGTGCCTTGCTCCATAATCACTTTCTGCTACACCAAGGTGTCCATAGTCCTGCGGACACGTGCCAAGGCCAAGATCGGGACCGGTTCCAAGAACCGCGAGCGTGACGAGCTTGAGATCCGCCGCAAACGGCGAACCAACAAGATGCTCATCGCTATGGTTTCCATCTTTGTATGCTGTTGGCTTCCCCTCAATGTGGTTCACATCACATCTGAATACAAGGAGGAGGTCCAACACTGGGTATACTTTGTGCTGGTCTTCTTCATTGCCCATGTGACAGCTATGAGCTCGACCATCTACAACCCATTCCTATATGCCTGGATGAACGAGAACTTCAAGAAGGAGTTCAAGACTGTCGTTCCCTTCCTCTTCCCAAGGCGGCGCCACTCAAGTATGAATGGCATGACATCACAGTACACAACAGTCGAGACGCAACATTCAGTTATCAACCGCTCACCGCCAAAGGAGAAGAATGTAAATAACTGTCCGAGGGATGCTACAGCCATGTATGAGGCGGAGAGTGAGAAGGTACATCTACGAGTGGCAGACCAATGTGAAGAGTGTTAACTCAGAAGAGGTATCACTAGGGGTGAGGCTGAATGAGAAGATTGCTGAGATACAGACATCAGGTTATTTGATGTGGTTAAAGACATGTTGTCATGATAATTGGTGAATTAATGTCACTGCTAGTACTGCAAGTACAAATAAAAAACGCAGCTTGAAATGGCCTACATGGCATTCAAAAGGAAGAAACACTGTGTGGCCTGGTTAAATCTGTGTTATGACGGACATAGCCTCAACGAGAGAAACTTTCGATTTTGGTGACGCGTGCATAAGCAAGGCCACTGGAACAATGATGAGCACAGTTCTGAACTTTGCCTTATCACTCAATTTGTCTAGCTGGCAGGTGAACTAATATTAGATAGTTCTTTGCGATACTAGTCAGATTGAACCCACCATTGGGGTAAAGACGAAAACTTTTCGCAGAAAGAAAGGGAAGATCTATACCTTCATCTTTTATTGTTGCCTTTCCTTTCTGTGACCCTCGTTGGTGGGAATTAAACAAGAGAGAACTTTTCCCCTTCGGGAAACTACTGCCGCAATATGTGTCAACTAGTCGCACATCTTTTCCAAGGCCGTGTGGCCCATCACTGATTGGCATAAGGGAGACGAAGCCATATCTCATGATGTCATAATGACATTCTGCCAACGGCAAGGCGGTGTCATGCAGAATTGCCCAGCATCACAGCCCCAAGACCTTATAAATTATATAGATGAGATAGTTATCTAGAATGCCAAGCTTAGCAATGGCATCAATCAAAGGAGATAAACGTTGAACTTGCAGGACTTCCGTACCAACAAGAGTTGCTAGCCTTTAGGAAATGTTGCTAAGGTGTCTATGCTGTACGAGCCACAGGTGATAGAAGTATTTAAAGAAGCTTTGTATCATCTTTTTCTCTATTATAGTTCTCCTATCATTATTCGCGAATGGTGCTTTACCAGGCATTGATGATTATTACGAGTTTCTCCAGTAAGTCCTATGAAACATGACTTTCCAGTGACTCTTTTAATGGGATTTTCCCCTGTATTGCAACTATTATTTGTTGGATATTATATTTCTTCTGGTTATATATCTAACTAAATTCCATGCATTGAATTTTAAGAGGCACTTTCCTTTAAATTAGGTATGAAGGGACCTGTGGCTGCGTGAATGTGAAAGAATATTGAACGTGTTAATATTATCATGTACAAGTCAAAGCATATCTTTGTGACCTTCAAAAGGTGTTAATGCATCAATGGAAGGGATACTAAAACTATTATTACAACTACTACAAAGCAAAAGTCCTAGACCTGCAGAACTAATAATGATATGTATAATCACTAGGTGTGAGTATTGTTATGAATTCTGATTAACCTATAACTAGCTAATTGTTGTTGTTGCCATGAGCAAGGAACAGGTTTTCAAATGAGATATGCTACCACCGTTTGTATCATACGTTATAAGATATCGCTTTTCTTCATAAAATCTGTTATAAAGACTAGGTCATTTTAGTATCACCACGGGGCAAAGCTCAGCGAGATAATAAATGAATATGTTTATTTTTGTTACATTCAATTATCCCCTTATGATGTCGGAGCATGGAGAAGGAACGGGGTGTGGTAGCTTTAAAATTCTCGTTGGTGATATTTCGATGACCTCAACAGTGAATTCGGTGTTGGCTAGAGAAACTACAGGGCATTTATGGTCAAGGTAGAATGGCCACAATGGTGTTGTACCCAGTAACTCAACCATTGGTGATGGCTTTGCATCAGATTGACACTTATACACTCTGTACATAGACTACTACATAGTATTGCAATGTGAATATCCATGGTACAATTAAATGTCTTTAGGTGGTTCTTGTGGCACAAAAGCATGCTGCATACATTGCCACTGGCCTCTACTACGTGATATACATATCCTTGATATTAATGGAAAGTTGTAAAAAAGAGCTATGATTTGCTGGTGTGACTTGCATATTATCATGAATAGGTATGTGCATTTGTCATGAATACAATAAGATATTGAATTTGGACATTGTAATGTGAAGAGGGGCCTATGCGATGTATATCCTTCTATATTGTTGTTTATTGAGGCACTGAGAGTATGAACTAAACTATTTATATTTTCACCTAGACACGAACTTTACTTTCAGATCATGGGCTATAATTCAAGTTTAAAATGGAAATAGTTTAATTCATTCGCCAGGGAAACTACCGTGCACACTCAGTGTAGACCACATGGCATATATTTATCATTCACTACTCTTTCAGATTTGCACACTTTCTTAGATTTCCTCATCTACAATATAAATTAAATTTGTAAAGAAATAACCATACAGAAATACACAGTACACTTTATAATGACATAATAGCCTTCTAGAAAAAAAATGGAACGAAAGATGTACCTCTTGCATTTAACAATTTAATTGTTGATTACACATATACAATGTACACACAATAGAGCATACAAATTTGTATAGTAGCTGACTATTGTCAATATTGCTGTTTTGCGCGAAGGCTGTGCAGTTGCGCATTATCGCTATTGTAAGTCAATAAAATGCAAAGCGGATTCCTTGTTGTGTTCTCTTTATTCATGATTCTATCACGGAACCAAAAATCTATTCTGGGCATAAGAAAAAGATAAGTTGAACAAATCGGTTAAATACTTCGGCATAGACCTGTAGTAATCCACATAATATTAGATACATGTGTGACATGTGTCAATACTGTTTGAGTATGATGTGCCACACCTTGGAGGTATGAGAACATTCAGTAGAAGGTCCCCATACATCTAACACCTCACTGTAGGTGTGAATAAGGTGTGGCAGTAATCCCTCTGATGTGATAAAGCAATGGGAGTTCAGTTGCCTGTAACCCAACAAAGAGCTAATAATACTGTAACAAGTCTTGGCAAATACTTTTTCTACCCTACCTTTCTGTTTGTGCCATGCACTAACTTAATTTATTAGACTTGATATTGAGATGTGAAAGTTCCGATATTGCGCAAATTCCGATATTGCCAGTGACACATACACCTAATAACTATACTAGAAAAAAGAAAAATGAACCCCTTATAACACATAAAACTATATAAGTGTTTTTTTTTCTCACCAAATTAACAATGGTCTGACATTAGATAGTCAACCATTAACATTTCAAGAGAAAGGGTGGCAGCACACTAATTATCAAGACTCAACAAAAGCCAGCAACAAGGAAATCGAGCTAGGAAAGGAGCCAGATTTCGTAGTATTCTTCCAAACCTCAGTCTAAAACCATAGTAAGACTAAGCTATTTCTATTAATACTCTTGGCCATCACATGCCTATACAAACCCACCCTGAATGTCCATGCACTCTATGCAATCCTTCACAGCTTCAGAAGAGAGATATGATGCAAAAGGGTGGTAGTCTGCAACTAGATGTAATTAGCACTTTCATAATTAGGTCAAAAAGGTAGTTGGGTACATCAGACTAATGAGGATTGCCATTGGGGTCATCACCCAGGCTAATGAAAGTAGCAGTGGAGCTGCAACCTGATTGAATAATTATGCATAGGCGAACTTCGGTCACATGAGTGAATAGTCAATCATAAAGAGTTATCCCTAGCATATTTGAAGGTTCATGGTTTGCACTGCACAACAAATCACTAGCAGTACACTCTGTGTAGTGTGGTTGGTGTGGCTCTATCAGCCTATAGGACGCTCTACAGGACGATACTGTGAAAGTACTTATTTTCATGGGTGTAAATTTTCGAAGTTGAGTGAAAATCGGGAATTTCGCAAGTATTTATTCCACATATTAAAATTTCGCGGATTTGTCATTTCCGCGTAAATCACGAAAATATATACCCAGCAAAATAAAGTACTTCCACAGTAGTACGTACACATCAGCTAATAGAAAAGTACTGCTTAAGGCAATGTGTATGAAGAAAGACATCTATGACATCCTAGTGGGCATCAAATCGCTCATTAAGTGACTAACAAGGGCTGCAGGCCAGTGGGTCTACCCAGCTCCAACAATGATCAAAATGACATGGTGGTGTAACATCATACATATAAACTAATATGCGGCACTTATTAGTCACTTATCAGTCAAAACAAAAACCAGCCGCAAAACAGGCTGCTATTGCCATTGCGAGTGACTGGCTGTGATCTGGACAGCTTTGTCCATATGATAGTTTCTATGGCATGAAATTTAGACCATTATTAAAGTTTTTGATAACTAAAGCCATAAAACAGAAGCCATAAAGTGTTCTACAAAGTCTTACATAATTATTTGAAATGATCTAAATGACTGGAAGATAGAGGTGAACTCTGTTAATATCAGTATCAGTGTTAATCTTTGTTATGCAAATCATCTCCAAATTCAAAGATTGTAATAAGTTATTCAAGCCCGCATTCAAGCCGGGCCTGCACTATGAAAATCTGCAGGACCAAATATCCTGTAATACCTTCTGATAAAAAAGTTTTTTTGTATAGACTGACATTGCCTTCAGCACGCAATAAGTGCTGCAGATAAATTGGGAACAAATAATTGTTAAGGCTAAGTGACTGAGGAGTGCAGCACATAAGTGCTACACGAGCATGTCATTCTAGCAGTGTTGGAGCCGGTTAGTAAGCAATGCAGTGCACCACAAATTAGGCACCTAGTTAATGATGCTATGCCCATTGGGACTGCTTACAATTGTAAGCAGTCCCAATGGAGAGAGTATAAGGGAGTGGTCATTTTTTAACGACGCAGGGGGGGTGGATTGGGGGGGGGGGGGTGCAAAGAACCATTGAAGGGTGGGGCCAAAGAAATTTGGACCCCTCTTTAGGGGGGGGCAAAAAAATTGTACCCCTTTTTAGCGAAAAATCCCGCACGTTACTATAGCTCAAAGGGGTCGGCCAGGCTCAATTCTAACTTGCCTGAGAGAGGAACCAAAAAAACTTTGATTCCTCCCGTGGGGGAGACCAACAAATTTCAACCCACTTGCGGCGAAATTCACCACCCCCCCCCACCCACCCAGCTGTTGTTAAAAAATGACCACTCCCTAAACTCCCTAAAGTATTTGCTTTTGCAGCAACTAATGCAATTGAAGCTACTAATGAGGGCTGCACCAAACTTCTTAGTGAGGGCTGAACATGAATCACTGCATATGCGCCAGTTACTAGAAGCCTGATTCCATGCTCTTATACATATGGGCAACTACCTTGCAATATGTGACCAACTATTGAGTGCTGGATTATTGAGTGCTTGCTAATAACGGCTGCAAGGCCACTAGCCACTTAGACAAATACTAATAAGTGGTGTTCTGCCCATTGGAAAGAGCCGCCCTCCATAGAGGCATAGATGGATGGACTAGTCTGGATGCTGTAACCCAACACATTGATAGACAGCCCATATTCTTGAATCCATTTAAAATGTTTGATGCTCATATTGAATTTCCCTCATCCTTGAAGTGTTGGACATTAATGTATAGTGCCAAATGAAAGTCCTCAAGTTTCTGTGATACGTGACACCATGTAGGATGCTGTGGATTCCCTCAACTCTGCATCACCTTCCAACTTGAAGGGCTTCTCGTGGCCATATATGAAGAGACTCATATAAGAGACACTTGTCTAATCTGTTCTGGCTGATGCTTCCCACTTGAGGAGCTTCTCGCGGCCCTATATTAGAGACACTTATCTGATCGGCCCTGCCTGATGCTCCCTACTTCAGAAGCTTCATTTGGCACTACATGTATATTGAAAAAGGTTCTTACTATATTTTGGTACACATTCCCTCATTGCATAATATCATATGCATGTCCAGGCAGGATTTTCTTTTTCTAATTTAACATATCTACATTGAAACTAAATACAATAGGATCATAAGATATTCAAAAGAGACTTACTTTGCTGACACTCACTATCTGTTAACGATGGGTCATTGACCGCCTAGGGTTTTCTGTGGCCTTAACATGGAATTATATATTCCAAGATTTAATACCTGATACACCCAGTGATATAAATTATCCACATCAAAATAACTGCATGCTTTTTGGCTAGAATGTACCAATCTTCATATCAAACTAAAACGAATAACAATTATGATTCTGGGAGTCATAAATGGACAAGGCAAATTAAATGATTAACATGTTTTTTTCTACATCTGGTATATAATGAAAATAGTATAGAAGCCCGTTGATTAATTTAAGCTTTAAGAAAATACCCTCCTCTGTTCATGCGTTGGTTGACAGAAACGTGGAATAAACGGTAATGCGGTTCTAGAAATTAAAGGATAAATAGGACCATATTTCTAGTACGATTGTCATACTTCTGGTGTTTTAACAAGGATTCCAAGTCATTATCTGAAAATGTGCATACTGTGGACAAAAGGAGCTCGAAATATTTATGAAAGCACCACGCGTAAGCCATAATCAACCTAAAAGCCACCACATCACAAGAAAAGTTAATTCCATCCGCTGCATTGTCATTGACAATGTTCTTGCTAACCTTTTTTGGTGTGTACTGTAAAATAAATGATGTGTATTGTCGCAAGCAGAAATGATTTGCCTGTAGTTATGGTGATGGGAGGGGGAGTACCATAAATTCTCCATGAAATTCTCGCATATAAGCCGAACCTCCATCTTTAAGAAAATCTAGGGGCCATATTATTAGGACAACTTATGTACTACAGTATACTTTAATTAAAGCCTCGTATAACCATAACCCTATAATCATAGGCATGTCAGTTTTATGTCAGTATTGTATTGTTAGATATCAAATTATCTAATTTGCGTACAATCTGTGGCGTCTACACAAGGATTTACGGTAGAACTAATAATTACATCGTGGAATGGACTTGGCTTTTTGAGCAAAGCGAGTTCCTGAAGGAATAATGATTCCTGAATCATGCTAATTAAAGTCATTCTAATTCCACCTTTCTATATGTCAAGAATCACATATGGCAGACGAGACCTAGTGCTTAGCTAACACAGATTTATTCTTTGGATGAACGAAATGAATGGCATGGGAAACCATAGCGGGATAGCTATACTCAAACATTATATTATCAGTTGTTAGCTTCATAAAAAGATGTTTGTCAATGTAAAACCCTGATGCGTGAGATAGTACCATTTCATGTCTAGAACTTCAATGTTTTCTTGGGAGCATACCCCCTACCCCCTAACCCTTTTTCCCTAAAAAAGTATTTACCAAAGTAAATGATAGAAGCTAGGTACTACGGTGGCCGACAAGGCTCACTCCCAAAAAAAATACTATGAAATTTAATAAAAAAAAAAAAATTTCACTATAAACATGGAAAAAAAATTGTTTTTTTCAGAAGTGAATTTTTTTTTTTTAATTTTAAACATAAAAAATACTTGCAGTCAACTGTCAACTGCGTAAATCATTGCTGTCAACTTTTTCTGCTCTCTAAGCACATTCAGCCTTCAGCAAATGAGATGAGCCTTGTGATTGGTCCTTGGTGGTGGGTACTTGAAGTAGGGCAGAGAAATACTTGCAGTAGGAATTTCTCTTCTGGCTCAACTTGCTCCATAGGCCTATATGGGAATGAAGATTGTTGTGTTTTTACGTTTTTTAGTGATTTCTCGGAAACTACTGCAACAAATTGGCCAAGAATTTAATACAGTAACCCTGCTAGGCCATGGAAAAGTCGTAGTGCATTAGGAAAGTTCCTGTTTATGACCGATCATAAACAGGAACTTCCCTGATTATGACTGGTCATAAACAGGACAAGTGAAGTGATAAAAAATAGTCCGCCCGGTGGTCAGGGGGTATGACAATAAGTCTAGGTTGGCCAGATTTCCCCCCCCCCCTCTAGACAATCCTGGATCCGCCTCTGCAGAGGTGTCTAAATATCACTGTCTGGTCCTATAGTCAATTAGGGACGGAGTATAAGTGAGAAAACCCCCTTGCAGCTGGAGGTTTTCCATCACATAACCAGTTCCCCATTAGGTGAAGATGAGCTGTGATAAGACTAACATCGCTGGTACTGGTCATGATAGGCCATAGTCTTGTATACGTTCAAGTAATACAGGAAATCCCTGCTGCATGTGCCTTGTCTGTGCAATAATATGTGTATTATGCTCTGTCCAGGTTTAATAGAGAGTAGTAAGTGGGTAATTACTGGAGGGCATACTTATCTACTAGTGCTGCAGCATTGAAGGCTAATTAGCTGAACACCCATCACCAAAAAAGACTAAAGGTCACTATATACCACTGGAAAGCTCTGATCATGGGCTTTTCAAACATGGTGAACGTTAAAGAAAAGGTTGCGAGGAATCCAAGATGGCCGCCAAAATCCAAGATGGCCGCCAAAATATCAGAATTCCATCTCCAATGACCTAGATATGGCTTAGAATACTTTTTTAACACTGCCTACCCCCCCTAATTTGGACCCAAGGAATCCAATGGTTCTATTGGTTTGTTTCTAAGACAGCTGGTTGCTTAGCAACAACCGTTCTAATTGTTTATCTGCCTAGCAACACAGTTTTACATGGTCCTGGGGTTGATTACAACCATACCTACCCTCTCTAAATTGGACCCAAGGAATCCAATGGTTCTATTGCTTTGTTTCTGAGACAGCTGGTTGCTTAGCAACAGCTATTCTAATTGTTTATCTGCCTAGCAACACATATCTCCATGGTGCTAAGGTTGATTATAATCATACCTACCCCTTTAAACTGCACCCAATTCAATGGGAAGAACATATATTTCATGGTTCTGAGGTTCATTATCAACAAGCATTGCAGCAACTAAACAGCTTTGGATCCAGGTTATTCTGTGGTGTGAGATTGATAAAGAAACAAGCTCTGTGGACTCTTCAAGTTGCTATTGGGACCCCTTTAGCGGCTCTTGGGACTCTGCAAGCAGTTCCAGGTACCCTCTCAGAGGCTTTGTGGGACCTTCCAGTTGCTCTGGGACCCCTTTAGTGACTCTGGACCCCTTCAGCTGCTCCGGGGAGCCTACATGCGGCTCTGTGGACCCTACCAGCTGCTCTGTAGACCCCTTCAGTGACACTCAGGGCCCCCTTAGTGACTCTGTAGACCCTCCAAGCAGCTCTGGGGACCTTCCCAGAGGCTTTGGAGGCCCTTCCAGTGACCCTGTGAGCCCCTTCAATGACTCTGTGGACCCCATCAGTGGCTCAGGGGACCACTGCAGTGACTCTGTGGACCCTTTCAGTGACTATGGACACCCCTTCAGTGACTCTGTGGACCCTTTCAGTAGCTCTGGGGACCCTTCCAGCTGCTCTGTGGACTCCTTCAATGATGCTGGACAACCCTTCAGTGACAATGTAGACCCTCTAAGCAGCTCTGGGGACCCTCCCAGAGGCTTTGGAGGCCCTTTCTAGTTGCTCTGACTCTAGGAACCCCTTCAGTGACACTGCGGACCCCTTCAGTGGGTCTGTGGACCCCGTCAGTGTCACAGAAAATCCATAAGTTGAAGGCCGTGACTATTGACAGTTTGAACTGTCAATAACAGAACAAAATTCCCTTATTGACAGTTCAAACTGTCAGTACCAGGATATAATTCCCTTATTGACAGTTTGAACTGTCAATAAGGGAAAAAAGATTCTCTTATTGACACTTCCAAAAAGGAACTGTCAATAAGAGAAAAATATCCCACTATTGACAGTGTGAACTGTCAATAAGGGAATTCTATTCTGTTATTGACACTTCAAACTGTCAATAAGAAGATTGATTTCTACTATTGACAGTTTGCACCGTCAATAGCCGGCCCACCTTGGTTTAGCTATTGACAGTTCAAACTGTCAATAGTGGAAAACTTTCCTCTTATTGACAGTTCACACTGTCAATAGTGGGATATTTTTCTGTTATTGACAGTTCAAACTGTCAATAGTGGTAAATTAAAGCGTTACTGACAGTTCTTCACTGAACTGTCAATAGTGGGAATTTCCTCTCTTATTGACAGTTCCTTATCTGTCATAACCCTGAGAGCGATTTTGGTGGAAAAGTCGATTTTGGTGGAAAAGTCGATTTTGGTGGAAAAGTTGGCATAAGGAACTGTCAATAACAGGAATAATTTCCACTGTTGACAGTGTGAACTGTCAATAAGAGAAATATTTTCCACTATTGACAGTTCAAACTGTCAATAGCGTTTTTGTAAGTGGCCAGGGTTAGTCAGTGCAGACTATCCTAGGTTTGTCATATGTGTGTTAATCACAATGACAAAGTTATATTCAAAAATGACTAAGGGTTCAGTCAGCAGTGGCTAACCTAGGTTCATCATTGGTGTGTTGTATTTGTATACCACTAGTTGGTGCCACCTGTAAGATACTTTGATGACCACTTAGTGGCTCCCCCCTGGAAATGAAAAGACTCAGGTGGGTTGGTCAGTACTGACCAACCTGACAATAATAACTTACCTAGGTTGGTCGTATAGGGAGCCAAAAAATGACTAACTAGGTTAGGTACTAGGGACTGATAGATTGGTCGTAAACGGAGTCTAGGAATATAGTGTGGGGGCCTCTTCAATGGCTCTAGGGACCCTTCAACGACTCTGTTGACCCTTGCAGTAGCTCTGGGGACCCCTTTAGTGACTTTGGGCACCCCTTCAGTGACTCTGTGGACCCTCCAAGCAGCTTTGGAGGCCCTTCCAGTTACTCTTACTCTAGGGACCCCTTCAGTGACTCTGTGGACCCCTTCAGTGACACTGGGGACCCCATTCAGTGACTCTAGGGACCCTTCCAGTAGCTCTGGGGACCCCTTTAGTGACACTGGGGACCCCTTCAGTGGCTCTGTGGACCGTTCCAGTGGGTCTGGGGACCCTTTCAGTGGCTCTTGGGACCCTTCCAGCAGCTCTAGGGACCCTTCCAGTAGCTCTGCGGACCCCTTTAGTGACACTGGGGACCCCTTCAGTGACTCTGTGGACCGTTCCAATGGGTCTGGGGACCCCTTTAGTGGCTCTGTAGACCGTTCCAGTGGGTCTGGTGACCCCTTCAGTGGCTCTTGGGATCCCTTCAGTGACTCTGTGGACCCTTTCAGTGCACTGGGGACCCCTTCAGTGACTCTATGGACCGTTCCAGTGGGTCTGGGGACCCCTTCAGTGGCTCTTGGGACCCTTCCAGCAGCTCTTGGGACTCTTCCAGTTGCTCTGGGGACCCCTTTAGTGACACTGGGGACCCCTTCAGTGACTCTGTGTACCATTCCAGTGGGTCTGGGGACCCCTTTAGTGGCTCTGTAGACCATTCCAGTGGGTCTGGTGACCCCTTCAGTGGCTCTGTGCACCGTTCCAGTGTGTCTGGTGACCCCTTCAGTGGCTCTGTAGACCGTTCCAGTGGGTCTGGTGACCCCTTCAGTGGCTCTGTGCACCGTTCCAGTGGGTCTGGGGACCCCTTTAGTGGCTCTTGGGACCCCTTCAGTGACTCGTGGGACCCTTCCAGCGGCTCTAGGGACCCTTCCGGTGGCTCCAGGAGGACCTCTGTACACTGTGCCGGCTGTGGGTGCATCTTTGCTGATTCTGTGAACACCTCTGCTAACTCTATGACCACCTCTATCCCTGGAAACACCCAGACGGGCTCTGGGTATGCATACCCTGGCATTAGTAGATGTCTACAAGCTCTGAAAATCTCTTTGCTGGTACCAAGGAAGACTCCTCCCCTATACCAGAGACAACTGGATCATCTTCCCCTATACCAAGGATAGCTAGATCATCTTCCCTTATACCAGGGATGACTAGATCATCTTCCCCTACATCAGGGACAATTAGATCATCTTCCCCTATATCAGGGATGACTAGTACCTAGGTCGATTGTACCACCTCCCTCAGTATCCGGGCTGTAGCTGAAGGGTCCCAAGAGTTACAGAAGCGGTCAACAGAGCCGCTAGAAGGGTCCACAGAGCCGCTGGAAGGGTTCACAGTGCTGCTGAATGGGTCCACAGGGCTGATGGGAGCCACTGGAAGGGTCCCTAATCAACCAAGTTTTATTACAATAGCTCCCCCTCCCCACCGTAAGAAGCTCAAGGGCTCTTGGGGGCCATCCACATGTAGCTAGCTGTTATGTACATACCCCCTGGCTACTAAACAGGTCCACAGAGCAGCTGGAGGGGTCTGCAGAGTCACTAAAGGGGTCCCAGAGCAACTGGAAGGTCCAACAAAGCCCCTTAGTGGGTCCCCAGAACTGCTTGCAGGGTCCCAAGAGCTGCTAAAGGGGTCCCAAGAGCTACTTGAAGAGTCCACAGAGCTTGCTTCTTTATCAACCTTAAACCATAGAAAAGCCTGGATCAAAGTCGTTTAGTTGTTACCATGCTTGTTGGTAATGAACTTCAGGACCATGGAAATATGTTTTGTTAGGGAGATAATCAATAATAACAGTCTTTGCTAGGCAACTAGCTATGTTAGCAGCAAACCAATTCCTTGGGTGCAGTTTAAAGGGGTAGGTATGATTATTATCAACCTTAGCACCATGGACATATGTGTTGCTAGGCAGATAAACAATTAGAATAGCTGTTGCTAAGCAACCAGCTACCTCAGAAACAAAGCAATAGAACCATTGAATTCCTTGGGTCCAATTTAGGGGGGGTAGGTATGGTTGTAATCAACCTCAGAACCATGGAAAACTGTGTTGCTAGGCAGATAAACAATTAGAACAGTTGTTGCTAAGCAACCAGCTGTCTTAGAAACAAACCAATAGAACCATTGGATTCCTTGGGTCCAAATTAGGGGGGTAGGCAGTGTTAAAAAAGTATTCTAAGCCATATCTAGGTCATTGGAGATGGAATTCTGATATTTTGGCGGCCATCTTGGATTTTGGCGGCCATCTTGGATTCCTCGCAACCTTTTCTTTTACGCTCGCCATATCTGAAAAGCCCATGATCAGAGCTTTCCAGTGGTATATAGTGACCTTTAGTCTTTTTTGGTGATGGGTGTCGCCAGAAATAATGCTCCTAGCTCTTCAATGCTGCAGCACTATACCCCAGAACCAAGTAACACCTGCCACAGCTGCACATGTAAATTTTTATATCAGCTAACCGCATGGGTTAATTCAAACATTTTAGGTATGCTTACGTGTTATGTAAATTGCCCATTCTACTCAACGCACGTGTAGACAGGCCCCTAATCGTCTAGAAGTTATGTACTTCTAGATAGGGATACCCCTACGTGATCATAAGCTCCCTATCCATGAATAAGTCTACATTACAAGCTTTACAAAAAAAAGAACGGAAAAAAACTGTAATGAACATCGAAGACATGTCCACGCCTCCAGTTCTCTGTGTTTCTTTGATATGAAAAAGTAGATGAGTTATACGTTGTATTCCAATTGGTGTTGATTTCCGCCATGCCAGGCACACACGTCATTTGTCGTCTGCTTTTAGCCTGGAGCAGCAATAGCAGCCAGGTGCCTCCCGCCATAGGAGATAATGTACATGTGAGTGATTACTCAGCAGATAGGATATGGCATTGGGAGACAGCGGAAGCGATATGCTTTTTCACTAGTTGGAAGATATGGATATCCATGGAGAGCAGTGTATATGGAACAAATTATCACACGGTGGCTACAATGCAAGGGGATGGATATAGATGGGCCCACTGGCTGTGGTCTAGCTGTGATTGCTTTAAGTACTTCAGCATTGTCCTCTATATAATGCTGCCTGCTCATGACATTCTATGCCACACTTGTGGTGTGCCTGTTTGACCAGGTGAACATTCAAAAATGTATTTTGCACAACAATACTTGTTCATTATTTATTGATATGACCATTTCCAACAAGATATCTAGTGCCGCCACCATCCTCTCCTGCTTTCCTGTGTACTCTATCAACCCATTTAAATCATATAAGTGGTATAATTTGCGAGTTCTTTTTCCTTTACCTTTCCTTTAGGTATAGCTGAGTCAGGTTCCAACTTTTAATGGGGCACCGTTTTGACTCTCCCGGTGTTGGGGGGGGGGGGGGGGGGGGTAACAATGCCTCGTCCCCTTTTCACATGTAAGTGGTACAACCATTTTCAAGTTCTCATAATAAGATAAACGATTGCCGACTGGCCGGCAAAGACATCAACAATAGTATTGACAACAGAAATTCAGCTAACACCTCATGTGAGATTCAGAAAATTAAATGGTTACTCTTCAATATGGTACAATGTGGCACTAGTGTGCATGAATCGGTTACCATTGATATGCAACATTTCATATATATATATATATATTTATATATATTTATATATATATATATATATATATATATATATATATATATATATATATATATATATATGTATGTATATATATATATATGTATGTATATATATATATATATATATATATGTATCTACATATATGCCTAATGTATAGGCCTAGATATAGATACCCCACCTCCCCCAACTAGTGAAAAATGACTTGCTATTGCACAGAAGGCCGCTTATAATCATCAAAAATAAATTATTTTGTTAAA
The DNA here is from genome assembly GCA_947462335.1 of Harmothoe impar. NCBI lineage: Eukaryota > Metazoa > Annelida > Polychaeta > Phyllodocida > Polynoidae > Harmothoe > Harmothoe impar. The sequence goes on along the minus strand of OX381707.1, from coordinate 62,997,233 downwards.
AATTAACTAACTTTTCGCTTTTCGTAGTAATGAAGTTAAAAACAGTATCCTTACGGATGTTTTTTTTGTAGTTATAATAGATATTAAAGGATACACTCATGGTTCTAAACTTTTTTCATAGAAAGTCTCACAGTAATTGTTTGCTCCCACATTCATTTCACCAGATTATCGATAGACATAACCGATGACTGTTGACATGAGAGTGTCTCTGCTCTCCTAGCTACCTGGTACAAGCTACCTGGTACAAGGGGGCACGACCTCTGGGACCAAGTTGCTCTACGCCCTCGTTCACCCCTTCCCCCTCCCTCCCTCATATCCCACCTCTCCCTCCCATCTCTATACAATTCATGATGAAGAGTCATCAATGAGCTATGGGCTGCTCCAGAGAATAGAACGATTACCTCAGGCCTAAAAAAGTTGTGTTCCGGTATCCCGACTGACCCTCTGTTTTTGGGGCCGACCCTAATTTTTTTAAGACATTTTTTTATTTTTAGAAAAATTTATGACAATTTTGGCATTTTTACAGCTAAAATCAACTTTTTGACTAAAAGTGTGTTTCTTTTAATTTAGAAAAAAACCTGTTTAATTTTGGCCATGTTACCGGAACACAACAATTTTTTTTCTAGGCCTCACCCCTATTCTAATAACAGAAACATGTTCATCCCTTGGCTATCCTCAAGCTGTCTCATATTGTTGGCATGGATGTTATCCTACATGTTGTTGTCAGTATTACATGACTTAACAGATTTGTGATGTGTAGTGGGAAAAGGTACCTTAGTGCACCCTGCACGAAGGGCATTTTCGCAGAACGTGTGACATATGTATACCAATGACAGTCTTTCCCAGGATCCTCATGCACAGAGTACATGTTAAATCATACTTTTCAGAGAGGCAAGAAATCTTTTAATGTCTGTGGTGTTTTGAATTGTCGCGTCAAGTAGTAAACGGTAGGACATGTATACTGTAGTGCACGGAAACACTACAGTAAATCCAGTATAGTAAACTATAGTCTTAACTATAGTTTTATTATCGGATTTTTCCACCTGTGAATAGACAAGTGACATTGTCATTTATTAAGATAAACATATTATAATTATGCTCCATTTCCTATGTACCGTAGGCATAGGTCATATAGGGTCATTCACTCCGTGTAGACTGAGGGCCCGGAGTTTAGGACGTGGTATGGGGAATAGGCCTAATAGGTTTACAAAAATGTGGGAGGAGGGAGGAGGACGGAGAGGGGGGGGGGGTAGATGTCCTTTCATGATCTCATGACCTTCAGATGAACGTTGGTATTCCCTCGCAGGACACACCGTGGTTCAAGGATGTTGTCTTTGCAAAGCTAGAAAAATACTGTAGTAAAACTATAGCTTACACTATAGTTTACTGTTATAAATTTACTGTAGTGTTTTCGTCCACTATAGTACACTACAGTTTACTATAGTAAATTTACTATGGTAAACTACAGTCTTTACTGTGGTATATTACAGTATACTGTGGTTTACTCTAGTAAACACTATAGTTTGAGTTTGAGTATTTTATTGACCACAATTCCACAAAATTACATTACGTCTCTCAAATAGCGTCAATATGATCAGTATGATATCATATAGTTTACTCTAGTAAATTTACTATATTGTTTACTACATGCATACTATAGTATACTAGAGTTTACTATGGTAAATTTATTATAGTAAATCACAGTATTTTCTGTGGTATATTACAGTATACTGGAGTATACTGTAGTAAATGTACTAAAATGCTTTTGTTCACTATAGTTTACACAGTAGATTTACTATTGTAAACGACAGTATTGACTGTGGTATATTACAGTATACTGTAACATACTACAGTAAAGAGATCAGGGGTTGGGGCTGGGACAGGTACCATATCTAATTATTTATCAATCATCATTTCATCATTGTGTGATCCATCCTCTGCAATCGGGTGGTAACAATATCTAGACTGGCCCCCTGGACGCTCCTCCCGGCCCCCTGGGCGCTCCTCCAGGCCCCCTGGACGCTCCTCCCGGCCCCTGGGCCTCCCCTGTACCCTCTGGGCGACCTGGAAAAACACGTGAACTTGTAAATAAAAAGAAAAAAAATGATCTCAAACCTAAACAAATAATACATGTCTATATGTAAAAATTGCCATAGATTCCAATAATGCGGTTTATTTTAAGGTGGGTCGCTACCCTTTGATCAAAGTTAACAGAATGTCTTTATTTTTTTTCTAAAGACAGTCTGAACCATATAGAAACAGAAAATGCAAAGAAAAATGGGGGGTCCCGACCTACATTTTTAGATACAGAATTTTGAAAAATTAAAGTATTTAAATTTTTCTCTAAAAATTCGAAAAAAGTGTGAAAACTTCAATAATTTTTTTAAATATCAACCATTATGCACAGAAATGTAAAACTTCACATATAAAATGGCTATATGTTTTACTTTACTGCAAAATTAATTTTACAGTTATATGCCATGGAATTCTGGGTAAAAATATGATGTTTTGGGGAAGAAAATGAATAAATTGCTATCATTTTGTGGCGTTATTGGCTAAAAATGGTATTCAAAATTAACATAATTTTTTTTAACTTTCTCAGAAAATAGTTCAGATCATTTGCTAACATATGAAAGTGATTTTGATAGGGGGTCCCGGGCATATTTCTAGGTTTTTTGGCCTTTGAAGTTAAAAAATATAGCAAAATCGGCCTAAATCTTACATTTAAAGCTAAAAATAAAGTGTAAAAAAGCTAGAATCAGGGTAGAAAATGGCTACAATTTATACCCTTGGTTATTCTAAGTAACTTAATAAGATCTACATGATTCTAGATAATGATTTATTGGTAAATAGTTTGAATATTCTAACTTTTGATAAAAATAGCAAATATCACTGGCTACAAATATATAAAATATTCAAAGTCCAAAAAAAACGCTCAATTTTCCTCGAAATCTCCCAATTTTTTAACATAGCTTAGTCAGCATATATATGTATCAGATTATGTAATATTAGCTAATTCTGATACATTTAAGCTATATGCGCATATACCTGCGCAGTGTGTCCATATTCAAGAGGTAGCGACCCACCTTAACCAATTATGAGTTGTAGATGCAATGTTATATTGATAATCTACTGTATACATATTAGGTGTATATTTCAACCACTTAATAGTACACAATTCGTGAAATTGTAATTGTAAACTTATCAGTCTTATTTTCAGAAATATCCTTAATACATGTATACTTGTTAAATAGACTATTCCTATATTTATACCTTAGCTATACTTACATGTAGGTACCCATATACATGTACATGTTGTCTGTCTGCTGCCTTGTGGTGTACTGGTCACCCTGTTTAAAAATAACCCTTATCTTACACTTGTTATTAAGGTTTGCTGTATGGTAGCAGGGCTATTGTCTTAGGGGTCTATTGTTTCATGGGTCACACCTGGCAGGTTGGGAAGGTGCGAACATAGGGGGGGAGGGGGTGAGTGTTACTCAGCTAAATTATGAAAAAATATTAATTATTATAAAATAGTTGTCAATGACATTAGAATCTAGTCTCCTACATTGTCAGCATTATAGACATATTTTTCTTTTTTCCCTGTGATGATTAGAATGCTTTATCTTTATTATTTTGTATTAACATCTAGTATAGTATACTTAAAGAGGCCGCGACACCTTCCCCACTACTCACAAATACAATGTCATGTTTACTAATATAACTGTGAGAAACATAATTAAGTCTAAATTGCCAACAGCCTCACACCATAGGAGGTGTGGCAAAACAAAGCCGGCCACCTGAGGGTCAGGCCGCACAGGTGCGAAATTGGGTGTTTTGGGAAGAAGGAGGATGTGACATAAACGGCGGGAGAGGTGCTAAGCATTCTGGGATATGGGTCAAGCTGTTACTACCTCACAGGGTCAATAATTCGGCTCTATATATTAGTTTTAACGCTGATTTCTTCACTAGAACTACCCGACACATAGGGTAATATATTACTCAAGGTATAGACCTATCACATGAATATTACGGTGGTGATGGCATATTTTCTCAAAGCTTACATTGCACCAAGATACATAGAGCCCCTAATTGCACCAATATAGTACAATATAACCTAGCCTAGGTACCCGACCGTCAGTCCCACATTTACAATAATAATAACTCGGCTTCATTGTCAGAAGCCGTATCCATTCACTATAGATTCTTGCCACACATGGGGGTATCTTCCCAAAGTTGTAGATATATTATATGAAAAGTATGGTTGTGACAGAATAATTATTATGTTGTGTGGTCGAGTGGACACTGGTGGAATACACATTCACTTTGGCCCGGTTTGGGAGTGGAATACACAATCACTAGCGTATGTGTATTCATTTATCAACATGTGCGGGAAATACTACAGTTAACTATAGTAGAAAAAACAGAATTATTATAAAATAGTTATCAATGATATTAGAATCTAGTCTCATACATTGTCAGCATTATAGGCATTTTTTCCGCATGTTAGAATTAGAATGATTTATCATTATTATTTTGTATTAACATCTAGTATAGTATACTTAAGTATCAACATGTGCGGGAAATACTACAGTTAACTATAGTAGAAAAAAAGAATTATTCTAAAATAGTTATCATGACATTAGAATCTAGTCTCATACATTGTCAGTATCATAGGCATTTTTCCCCGCATGTTAGAATTAGAATGCGTTATCATTATTATTTTGTATTATTAAAGACCTAGTATAGTATATTTTAGTATCAACGTGTGTGGGAAATACTACAGGTAACTATAGTAGAAAAAAGAATTTCATAAAACAGTTTAATATCAATGACATTAGAATCTAGTCTCATACATTGTCAGCATTATAGACATATTTTTCTTTTCCCCCCTGTTAGAATTATCATTTTGTATTATCAACTAGTATAGTGTACTTAAGTATCAATATGTGCTGGAAATACTAGAGTTTACTATAGTAGAAAAATATGAATTATTATAAAATAGTTGTCACTGACAGAAGAATTTAGTTAATAGAAATGGTACAGTAAGAGTTATAAAGTTCATGGAAATCGGCCGGGAAGTAGCTGGGGAGGCTGGGATGTAGCTGGGTAGGCCGAGAAATACTATAGTAGATTATAGTCAAATATACTTCACTTTTCCCTCGTGTCAAGGTGTGTGGGAAAATACTATAGTGAACTATAGTGAAATATACCACCGTTTTCTATAGTGTAAAGGTGTGCCGGAAATACTTTCGTAAACTATAGTAAAATATACTACAGTTCACTATAGTTTCAAGGGATGGAGGAAATACTATAGTAAACTACAGTAAACTCCATTAAACTATAGTAAAGACTACTATAAATAGTTTACTATAGTGCCAAGGTGTGCGGGAAATACTACAGTAAACTATAGTAAACTACAGTAAACTATAATAAAAATATTATAGTTCATTTTGTTGTCAATATGTCCCGGAAATACTATAGTATACTTTAGTTCAATATAGTAGACTACAGTAACAAAAGATATAGTATACTACAATCTCTGGGTGTTTAAGCAAATACTATAGTATACTGTTGTACACTATAGTAAACCACAGTGCATGATGCCCCACTTTACTATAGTAAACTACAGTATACTATAGTGTACTGTAGTTAAATGTAGTCTACTACAGTAACTTCTAGTATTTACTATAGTATTTTTCTAGCTGGGTGTCTTGGGCTGTCTTTTGTAGGTAACATAGGAGCTGCCTTGTTCGTGCTGGTTCCAGTTCTGGGACTACACTGGCTACCTGCGTGAAGTATGTACTATACTACACGAAGGTAGCCAGTGTAGTTCTGGGACATGACCCTACCCTACTTTACAAAGCCTTTGACAAAGGAGTGGCCGGGGAAGTCGGGAATGCCGAGGAATGAGGAAGTTCTTATGTGTATACAACCATTAAGTTCTCACACATATATAGCCTACAACAGGCATACAGTTACAGAGTTCAATCCTACCCATGATGGGTGAACCGAATTGTTGTTTCTTCTGCTCTATTAGCATCATATTAATATCTATTTTCTCGGTAATGTTTGGAGGTATCAAGTTGCATCACTACCTATCAGCAAACAAAGACTTCATTGCAAGCCACTGCTCTGTACTTCTAGTGAAGGATCATGGATCTAGAGGATGTACATATACCGTGAAGGACCGCGAGTAAGTATGAATAAGCCTACTCAGTGGGCACAAAACTCAGTTCAATGTTGAATCAACGTTGCATCAACATTGAATCACCATAGTCAACCAGTTTTCAATGTTGATTCAATGTTCTGTCCCCACTGGTACTTTACCTTTGGTTCTGGTATTATATGGCAGTGTCACGCATCAGGAAAACCATTCATTGCTGGGGAACAGGGGTTAGGCTTTGTTGTAAAGGGACGGGACAATGTATTATGTATTAATACATACGTACGGGAGGACATACCATTCTGAACAGGGCATACAAAATTCAATATGGTAAGGGAGGTAACTGAGCCTAAAACAACTGTCTATTGCTAATATTAGATTTGATAGAGATTCACTGAATAGTGTGTAAGACCTTCTCAAAGTTGGCTAACTGTGGGCTTTCAGAAGACCAATTTCCAAATGAGATTCCTGTATATCCCTGCATGTTTATCTGTTTAAAGTGTATCAGACACATAGGGGATAGTTAACTCAATGTCCCTCTATAGACTAGATGATTGTCAGATGTGGGGTTGTTATTGTGTGATGAAAATTAATATATATGTATTGATGTAAAAGTATTTAGGTCCACAAGACCAATTTTAGTTCACATGTTTCTCACCCCATGTCCTAACACTGGAAACCCCCCTGGTTCACCCTATAGCATAATTACCAAGGTGTGACCATATGATATAGTAAAGCGTTGCTTGAATGATTCTCACAGCCCTTGCATATTTATTGGTGTGTCGCAATGAAAGGCAAAACAAATCCTGTTGCTACTGTCACTATGACTAATCCTTATACTGTTACAGACTATACGTGATATCCATTGAGCGTTTCTCCCTATATCTAACACATGTTCAGTTTCTTTATTAGATTACTTTAGTACTCTCAATCTTGCAGTACTACGATCACATACTACAGCTCTTTCCACTGTGTTGAGGTCAGAGTATGGTATTATGACCTTCATGGCGTGAGGAAGAATGGAACTATCTTTGGACATGAACACATGGCATCTAATCAGGTGACTAGAGTTCAATTCATAGGGGACTTAGCTTTATATAACAACAAGCTCAATTCATCTTTATACTATGTGTTTGTACTATTTTAAGACTACATATCCCAATTTCCCTAGTCCTGCAACCTTAGTATCTATGTAATTAGTATCATACTCCGCCTGGGTGTTTGGTCTATTGTTCATACCGTAGGTTATATTGCATATTCTTCCCTCTCAGACCACCAGCTGATATTGAACAGCCTGAGGAGAGTGACCTAGTTCACATAACAGCCACATGAGGTTATGTGTATAGTATAACCTTCTCAGGAGTTTGAGTTTTGCGTTTTGTTTGTTATGCGAATAGTCCACAAGGGACTGTTTTCGGTGCACACGTATAGGAATTGACCAATTGTCCTCGTTCACCATACGATGCTGCTAACTAACATGAATTACATAATTATGTAATGCCACGAGTATTTACCAATGTTCTTATATGTGGATCTCACATGTAGATGCAAGTATGTACAAAAAGTGATAGGTTCGTATAGCGAGTGGAGGGAGGCACGTAAAGGCAGGGTAACTTCTCTATCACATGTTTGAAGCGCCGGATGGTAGTTAAGCGCTGTACATTATTATCTAGGGTATCCCACAAAGACACTCCCCAGTAATAGGGGGATTTCTGATAGAAACTGCCAGTTGCTCTTCTTTTAGTAAACTTTATTTTCAAATCCCCACGTGTGCGGATATTGCGCTGCTCTATAGCCTCTCCATTATGTGCCTACTTCCACACAAGAATTAATAATTGGAGCTTTCTTTTCCTGGCAAGGAATTCAACTTTACACTCCTTATGTAAATCTATAACGCTCATGGTGCGTATCTCTGTGCGTAAGCACACCCTTAGGGCAGGATTTTGCATGTGCTGTATCTTGGTCAGGTCAACAGTATGTTCACCTCCCAGATAAAATGAGCAATTATCAATGGTTGGAACTATCATGACTTTGTATACCTCAAGATACACTTGCATAGAGGTCATCTTTCTTAGGTGGTTTAGCTTACATAGTATATTACCGAAACTCTTTTCGGATTTATTCATCTGTGGGGCTAGACTAAGACGGCTGTCCAGTTCGACTCCTAAGTATCTATAACTGCTACAGGTTGGTAATACAACATTCTTTAGGGTCATTTCTGGATTACCTATGTCTGTCAATCTTGAGGCTGAGCCAAAGTACATACATATGCTTTTACCGGTATTAACTCTTTCCAGCCGGCTAGTGCATTAATGCACTACCTGGTAAAAAACGGCTAGTGCATTGATGCACTTTGAGGAGGTTATTTTTGCTCTAAAATGATATTATCCTGAGCACCCTCAACAAATATTTTTAACAGAAATAACCCGTTATCATGGTACCATATGAAAGGAAATTACATGCAGATTGCAAATCTGTCATTTGAAAACATGTATCACAAATACCAATTCAACTATCAAGGGCTCCGATGTTAATAATTTCTGTCTTAATAATGAAATTTTCCAATTGATTGACACGGTTACTAGACCTAAGTCTGGCACACTAATTGATCATATCTATACCAATGTCCATAATGTGTGGGAGTCAGGTGTCGTCAACTTCCATATCTCAGACCACATTCCTATTTATATGATTCTTAAATGCATCAGGACAAAAATCCCGAAAAAGGTTGTAAAAGCTAGGTCGTATAAAAAATATGATTTTCTTAATTATAAAAATACATTAAATGATAAGGATTGGGAGAATATATTGAATATAAATGACCCTAATGTTATGTGGGAAAGGATATCTTTAGTTCTATCCCAGGCGCTAGACACCATGTGCCCTGTGAGGAAGTTGACGCTACCGGTATACACCCCAGAGTGGCTGACCCCTCCAGTCATTGCTGCTATGAGAACACGAGATGACCTCTACAGAAGAGCTAGACGCACTCAGAGCAGGGATGATTGGAGGATAGCAGACTATCATAGATGTAGGGTGGAAACAATGCAGTTCAATAGCAGAAAGGTTGAGATCGGCAAGCTATTAATTTATAGAAAAGATGATCCATATAAATTTTGGCTTGGTATAAGGAAATTGTTGCCTAACAAAACTGCTTCTACTCTTATTAAATTAAGAAATAATACAAATAATCTTATTATTCCTCCAGATGAGTGTGCAGAATATATAAATTCTTTTTTCGCCAATATTGGTAAGAAACTTGCTGACTCACTACCCGTGTTACCTGACACACAGGAAGCTGAACTTGCACCATACGGTACTCCAGTACCAGACACTGATTTGCTTTTCCCTCTGTCGCATCTAAGTTTTATTAAATTAGCCAAGAATGTCAATGGTAAAAAGCCTTCAGCTATTAAGAATATGAAATCTAATATATTGAAGGATGCATTTTTGGCTATACCTGATGTATTTGTTGTTTTATACAATAAGTGTCTTTCTACGAGCACCTTCCCTGATAAATGGAAATATGCCACTGTAGTGCCCTTACATAAAAAAAGTAATTCTCATGATGTTAATGACCTACGCCCTATTAGCCTGTTACCCCTACCTGGGAAGATTTTAGAAAAAATTATATGCTCTAGATTACAGGAGTATATGGAGACTCAGCACTTGTTATGCCCGGCACAACACGGCTACCGTAAGGGTCGCTCTACTCAATCAGCCATTGGGGAACACCTTTATACAATTATTAAAAATGCTATTAACAATAAACCTACCTATTCTCTATATCTCGATTATAAAAAAGCTTTTGATACAATATCGCACAAAATTATGATTAAAAAATTATACGCTTTTGGACTTAGTAAAAAAACTTGTGAATTTTTCAATAGTTATCTTAACCAAAGAAAACAATGTACCATAGCTAATGATATCACCTCACCAAATTTAAATATTACATATGGTGTTCCCCAGGGCTCAGTCCTAGGTCCTGTACTCTTTTCAATTTATATTAATAGTTTACCTAAAATTGCAAACGACATAGAAATTACGCTCTATGCTGATGATGCTGTTATGTCCGCCTCCTCACCTTCTATCTTACATGAAATGTTACCTGTACTGTCTACCTGGTGTATCAAAAATAGCCTTACGGTAAATGAAAAAAAGACAAAGTGGATGGCTTTTAACTGTAATTTTGATAATTTACACCCCCCTCCAGTCTTTATGCTAAACAATAATACACTTGATCGTGTTGACAATTTTCCATATTTAGGTCTGGTTTTAGACCCTGAGCTCAAATTTGTTAGCCATAGAAAAGATACTGTAAATAGCATACGGACAAGGTTACACCAGCATATTCGTGTTAGGGGTTTTGTTGAAGAGGAAATAGCGCTTGATGTCTATAAGAGTATGGTACTACCCACTTTCGATTATGTTGATTATGTTTGGGATAGGGATAATTTAGGGGAAAACAGAGAGCTGCAATTAATACAAAATAAAGCTCTTCGTGTTGTTTATAATGTAAAACTTGGGAAAAATCCTAAATATAACACCGATGAGCTCCATGTAAAGGGAAAATGTCAAAAGTTAACTGATAGGAGGGACATGCACTTGTTATACTATGCCTATAGTCTAGCACTAGACGATGCTAATTTAGATAATAGAAACCTTCCGACTAGACGTAATGCTGGACGAAGACTACTTGTACCTAGGTCATTAAAACCGATCGTTCTTCGAAGTGCTTATTATAGAGCTGTTAGTAGATGGAACCAGTTAAAGGCAGCTTATACTGAAATAGAAGGCCTTAGTGCCTTTAAAATTGCGATAAAGAAAGACTACAAAACGTGTTTCATGTAAACCAGCTTTTCTTTATTCAAAAAAGTATTCAATATGAGCCTGTTAGTCATCATCGTTGTAATCACTCTTACTCATCATTCATTCATCTCATTACGTTATGCATTGTGTAATTAATTGTGAAACTCTGTAGTATCATTTAAAGATAGAAACAGTCGATGTGTAGTCCGCCATACTGTGTTCTTTAACGCTATAATCATACAGAACAGTCAAGGGGTCCTAGCGTAAGTAATGCAATGCGCATGTGCTAGGTTAATTTCATTTCATATTTATATATATGTATCTGTTATTATTCAACCCAATAAAACACTTTAAAAAAAACAACCTCAATATAACCCTACATATTAATACTACTGGGTCTGGGGCCTCATTCTGCCGTATTGTGGGGAGTTTAAATTATCATAGAGCCGGCTGGAAAGAGTAAATAGTCATGTAATTGGTCAGACACCACTGTCCTACCCTGGTCAAATCCTCCTGGAGTAACCTGTCTGCCTCATCCTTTAAGTTAAGGGAGGCATAATTTATTACATCATCTGTATAATGACAGGGTATAATTACAATTTAGAATCGTATCCCCTAGGTTGTTTATGAATAAAAGGAATAGTATAGAACCTAAAATTGAACCCTGGGGAACACCGAATCGATGCTGGAGTGTGAGGATTTAGAATTATTTGCTATTGTACATTGTGAACGATGTGCTAAGTACTCCATCAACCACTTTTTGAGTCTCCCAAGGATATTTAGTCTACAAAATCTTGTTTATTAAGGTAGGGCGGTGTCCAAAATCGAATGCTTTGCAGAAATCAATGAAACAGCAGGCAGTAAGATTACTGTCATCCCTAGCAGTATATAATTATAATAGATCCTTTAACCCTCTCACCGCCAGCAGGCCGCTTTAGCGGCCAGGGCACCTTATTCACTGAGCTGAACAAAAAATATTACTCAAAATTGATGAAAATATTTTCTTACAAGTCCTAGTCGAAGCACCTCATGTTTGGTATCATATTAAAGCCTATGACATCCTCTTTCACATCCTACATTCCATTCGTGTTTACGAAGAAAGTGCAAGGAGTACTTATACTAAAACCTCATTTCAATTTTCGATATTTATATTTTTTTCAAATTTTTGGCAAAATTACAGAGAAATCTGGCGGTGGTTGCTAGTACTTTTCCCTGAACGGAAGTCAAACTGTCTTTTACATTATAGAGCATTCTCTTCGAGGACAGTGTTTTGTGAATGATCTTTTCCAAAAGCTTTCCTGGTAAGGGAAGCAGGGTGATTGGGAGGTTATTTGAACCTGCCTTTAGTGGATTCGAAGGGTCTGATGAACTCTGCCCTAACTGGTAGGCCACAGAGCCTGTCAGAGGAACACCTGTGTGAAGGATCTCATAAGAACTACTGGTTACTTACCTATTGTTATACTCATAAGATATCATTGCCTAAAAATTATTCTGCCTTATGGGGATTTGAATCCACAATCTTCTGCTTGCAAGTCCAGAGCCCAGGCTGTCAGGTATACACTCAGACCTCCTACTTAGGTTGCCATGTTAAGACGTTAGCACAGGAATACCTAGTGGAAATATTTAGAACTATTTTCACCATTTGATTGAGGAAAGAGATCATTATTGCAATATCGCCTCGATATCATAGGGGGTTAGGACCTTCTGTATTTCTTACCATTTTTCCATTTTTCTTTTTCAAACTTGATAAATAATGGTTTGACATAATGATCTCCAATTACAAAATGTATAATGTTGAGGTTTTCCCCCTCGCCAAGTGTTCACGATCAGCAGATCATGTGACATGGGGGAGGTTTTTGATTGGTTGTATAATGTTGAGCAGGATGTGATTAGAACCAGGAAACTTTTGACTACAATACCCTCTGCCCTATCCGTTAACTTGCAAAGTTGTGGTTGCTTTAGATCATTAACCATGTTAGTTCAAGGGGTAGGGATGTGTGGGTTCGAACCCCACAATATCCAAATGGAAACTAATTTCGAAAATCATGTAAATTCCTTGGTATGTGATGGAAAACCTCCGCGGACCTGTAGAATATGGTACATAAACGCTGAGGCACGGCCAAAGAGGTTGGGTACTGTAGTCTACAGGTCCAAGGAGGTTTTCTCACTTATACTAATACTCACTTATGCTCATACTCCCACCAACCATCCATAGTAGAGCAAGAATTAAATTCCATGAGATATTGTGCAGTTTGAACCCACACTGGTCCACATTCAACACTGATCTCATTCATAGGCATAATAACTTATACAGATTATTGACTGGCTCCCTAGCTCAGTTGGTTACACCACCAACTTGTAGTCTGAACATTGTGGGTTCTGGTCCCGACAGAGGCACACTTTTACTGAGCTACCTTTTACTAACTCCATCCTCTATCCATTGTAGTACAAGAAAATGTTATATTACAATGCATAATTGCAATGGGTAATTTTTCCTATCAAGCCCCAATAACAAAGAAAGAATAGTGCAGTGAAAATATTCCCTTCATGAATCTCTGTGCTGGCCTGCTTTTTGGAACATAAATAAGATGTCTTCTCATGCACCTGACAGGCAAGCTTGGTAGTGTAGTGGTTACCAGCTCAGCCTGTGGGTCAGAAGGTGCTGAGTTCAATTCACCAAAAGGCTGTGACCCTTTTTATATTTGATTTCTTCATGGATGAAACATTAGTTAACAAACCAGTAGTTCATGTGATGTCCTTTACATAGGTCTGCCCCAATGGCTTACCTGGTGGAACAGAGGATTGCCGTCTGGAGGGTTTGTATTCCTGGGTTGAAATCCCAATACAAGCATGGTTTTAAACGAGAAACGGTTCTCATAACCTCCTGTCAGACTTGACCTACTTCATATATCCTCCTGAGAAGGTTATACACATAACCTCCCTAGGAGGTTATGTGAACTAGGCCCGGAACTAGGTCACTCCACCCAGGCTATTCCAGGTCAGCTGGTGGTCTGAGAGAGGAGAATATGCCATACAACCTACCGTAAGAGCAAAAGACCAAACACCCATGGTGGAGGTTTTCCATCACATATGCTGTGTTTCGAAAACTAAAAACATTATGTTAAATTGATTTCTATTACGTTTGTTGTATTTGCTCTCATTTTTGTATTTCCTTTTTCAGCCTTGTTCCTATGATATCTGTGGTAGGAATGTGGAGGAATCAAATAGGCAAGTTTCTGACTTTGTGTCCAAATGGCGGGATGTCAAAGCCCCTTCTACTTCACCCTGCTACTTTCACAAGAATAAACTGGACTTGGTCATTCATGACAAGAAATATGATTTGATAGAGGTTCTCGGTTTGCTAGTTTTTGTCCCGATGGTATGTGTTCTGTGTGTTGTATTCCCTTGCATATATGAATACATAAAGGGTCTAATGAATAAGTCGTCGCCTAAGAATACAAAGGTCGTAAGGGAAAACATTATGTTTTTCTCAGTATACAAAGGTTGATGTGAAAATGTTAACCCCAATGTAATTTATCGTTAAAACAGTATGTACTATTTCATATAATTCCTATCATGTATGTATATACACATATTTTCACAAATATGTTAACTTTGAAGTATAACAGTGGTGAATGAAAATGGGGGGAAATGACTGAAATTGCTAAATTTTGCAGAGATTTCACTGTTGCTAGGTAACAGCAAAATCTGTATTATTTTGTAAAGTAGCATATGCCAGTGAAAATATGAAAACAATGCCTTGTCCCCTATTCACATGTAAGTGGTACAACCATTTTCAAGTTCTCATAATAAGATAACTGATTGCCGACTGGCCGGCAAAGACATCAACAATAGTATTAACAACAGAAATTCAGCTAACACCTCATGTGAGATTCAGAAAATTAAATGGTTACTCTTCAACATGGTACAATGTGGCACTAGTGTGCATGAATCGGTTACCATTGATATGCAACATTGCATATATATATATATATATATATATATATATATATATATATATATATATATATATATATATATATATATACCGATATCACCCGGTTTGTGAGGTCTCAGCTGTAACCCAGTGATGTGGGATCCCATAAAACTAAAAGACATATGAAGAAAATAATTACATTTTTGTATGCCTCTAATATAATAGAAAAAGAATCTGACAAAAGAATTCCGAAATTTGAATTATTTTTAATGTAATATTGTGGGATCCCCTTGTGGGGTCCTGGATGACCTTGAACTATGACCTCTTTCAGGACCCCACAAAATATTTAACTATATCTATCATATAACATTGTGGGATCTCTTTGAGAATTTACTTTATAGACTTACGTGGAGACACATTCACTATTATTATTTTACCAGATGCATAAATCATACATTATGTACATTGATGAAAGCACACAAATGTGATGGAGGAAATTAATTTGCTATTGGATTATGGGGTCTTGTATCTGTTCTAACCCTCTATTGTGGGGTCTTTTCAAATTATTGATTTTGTTGAAGTTTTAAGAATAGATGAAGCTGATTACCAGTTTTGGTGACGAATTCCCTTTGTTAGTATGTACAGATGAGTAAACTAAATTAATATGGGACTATATTTGATATGGGTAGATATATCCTGCTGTTGCCAACTCTATTTGTGAATGTAAACAAATGCATATATTATCTAGGTCAGGCTGTTCCCCAACAATAAGAGCCCAAAGTGGGGTGTTCTTTTAGCTGCTGTCCCTTGACCTAATTGGCATGGTAGAGGGGTATGTTTACTTAGTGTTGGCTTTGGATTAGCAAAGGACATATAGGGGGAGGGGCAGAACTCCAATCTGGGATACTTCTGTAGTCACCAACCACCTCTGTCTCTACTAAGTAGATGCATAGCTAACTCTAGCATCAGAAACATATTTTCAAGCAGTCTGTTTGTAATAGGTGTGTCCTATTTGATTAAACCAAAGAGAAAATTGTGTCTATTGGATTATGGGGTCTTATAGTAAGTGAGTTATAACCCAGGCCTAGGGGATCCTATCAGGTCCCCTCCTCATGCAACGAGAAATACTTGATACACAGAAAATATAGTATATATACCTTAGTAATTATCTGCAATGTGCCACACCCCAAACCCTCAGCTATCCCCTGACATTCTCAAGCAGCATGATACACCCCCTGCCACACACCCCTGACATGTACACCCTACCACCCCCCCCCCCTGATGTCCTCAAGTCAACATGTACACCCTGCCACACCCCCTGATGTCCTCAAGTCGGCATGTACACCCTGCCACACCCCCTGATGTCCTCAAGTCGGCATGTACACCCTACCACACCCCCTGATGTCCTCAAGTCGGCATGTACACCCTACCACCCCCCCTGATGTCCTCAAGTCGGCATGTACACCCTACCAACCCCCCTGATGTCCTCAAGTCGGCATGTACACCCTGCCAACCCCCCTGATGTCCTCAAATTGCATTTACACCCTGCCACACCCCCTGATGTCCTCAAGTCGGCATGTACACCCTGCCACATCCCCTGATGTCCACAAGTCGGCATGTACACCCTGCCACACCCCCTGATGTCCTCAAGTCGGCATGTACACCCTACCACCCCCCCTGCTGTCCTCAAGTCAGCATGTACACCCTGCCACACCCCCTGATGTCCTGAAGTGGCCATGTTCACCTTGCCACACCCCCTGATGTCCTCAAGTGGCCATGTTCACCTTGCCACACCCCCTGATGTCCTCAAGTCGGCATGTACACCCTAACATCCCCCCTGATGTCCTCAAGTCGGCATGTACACCCTACCACCCCCCCTGCTGTCCTCAAGTCGGCATGTACACCCTGCCACACCGCCTGATGTCCTCAAGTTGGCATGTACACCCTGCCACATTCCCTGATGTCCTCAAGTGGCCATGTACACCCTACCAACCCCCCTGATGTCCTCAAGTCGGCATGTACACCCTTCCACACCCCCTGATGTCCTCAAGTCGGCATGTACACCCTACCACACCCCCTGATGTCCTCTAGTCGGCATGTACACCCTACCAACCCCCCTGATGTCCTCAAGTCGGCATGTACACCCTTCCACACCCCCTGATGTCCTTAAGTCGGCATGTACACCCTGCCACACCCCCTGATGTCCTCAAGTCGGCATGTACACCCTGCCACACCCCCTGATGTCCTCAAGTCGGCATGTACACCCTACCACCCCCCCTGGTGTCCTCGAGTCGGCATGTACACCCTGCCACACATCCTGATGTCCTCAAGTCGGCATGTACACCCTACCACAACCCCTGACATCCCAAAGTCGGCATCTACACCCTGCCACACCCCCTGACATCCATTTTCGTCATCTACACCCTGCCACACTCCTTACCCTCTTCTGTCATCATCTACACCCTGCCACACCCCCTGACATCCTCTGTCAATCATCTGCACCCTGTGACACCCCCTGACATCCTCTGTTGTCATCTGCATCCTGTCACACCCCCTGACCCTCCTCTATATTTATCATATAACATTGTGGGATCTCTTTGAGAATTTACTTCATAGACTTACGTGGAGACACATTCACTATTATTATTTTACCAGATGCATACATCATACATTATGTACATTGATGAAAGCACACAAATGTGATGGAGGAAATTAATTTGCTATTGATATTGGATTATGGGGTCTTGTATCTGTTCTAACCCTCTATTGTGGGGTCTTTTCAAATTATTGATTTTGTTGAAGTTTTAAGAATAGATGAAGCTGATTACCAGTTTTGGTGACGAATTCCCTTTGTTAGTATGTACAGATGAGTAAACTAAATTAATATGGGACTATATTTGATATGGGTAGATATATCCTGCTGTTGCCAACTCTATTTGTGAATGTAAACAAATGCATATATTATCTAGGTCAGGCTGTTCCTCAACAATAAGAGCCCAAAGTGGGGTGGTCTTTTAGCTGCTGTCCCTTGACCTAATTTGGCCTGGTAGAGGGGTATGTTTACTTAGTGTTGGCTTTGGATTAGCAAAGGACATATAGGGGGAGGGGCAGAACTCCAATCTGGGATACTTCTGTAGTCACCAACCACCTCTGTCTCTACTAAGTAGATGCATAGCTAACTCTAGCATCAGAAACATATTTTCAAGCAGTCTGTTTGTAAAAGGTGTGTCTTATTTGATTAATACGAGAAAATTGTGTCTACTGGATTATGGGGTCTTATTGAGAGTGAGTTATGACCCAGGCCTATGGGATCCTATCATTTCCCCTCCTCATGCAATGAGAAATACTTTATACACAGAAAATATAGTATATACTTTAGTAATTATCTGCAATGTGCCACACCCCAAACCCTCAGCTAACCCCTGACATTCTCAAGCAGCATGATACACCCCCTGCCACACGACCCTGACATGTACACCCTGCCACACCCCCTGATGTCCTCAAGTCGGCATGAACACCCTACCACCCCCCCTGATGTCCTCAAGTCGGCATGTACACCCTACCAACCCCCCTGATGTCCTCAAGTCGACATGTACACCCTGCCACACCCCCTGATGTCCTCAAGTCGGCATGTACATCCTGCCACATCCCCTGATGTCCTCAAGTCGGCATATACACCCTACCACCCCCCCTGATGTCCTCAAGTCGGCATGTACATCCTGCCACATCCCCTGATGTCCTCAAGTGGCCATGTACACCATGCCACACCCCCTGATGTCCTCAAGTCGGCATGTACACCCTGCCACACCCTCTGATATCCTCAAGTGGCCATGAACACCCTGCCACACCCCCTGATGTCCTCAAGTCGGCATGTACACCCTGCCACACCCCCTGATGTCCTCAAGTCGGCATGTACACCCTGCCACACCCCTTGATGTCCTCAAGTCGGCATGTACACCCTACCACACCCCCTGATGTCCTCGAGTTGGCATGTACACCCTACCAACCCCCCTGATGTCCTCAAGTCGACATGTACACCCTGCCACACCCCCTGATGTCCTCAAGTCGGCATGTACACCCTACCAACCCCCCTGATGTCCTCAAGTCGACATGTACACCCTGCCACACCCCCTGATGTCATGAAGTCGGCATGTACACCCTGTCATACCCCCTGATGTCCTCAAGTCGGCATGTACACCCTGCCACACCCCCTGATGTCCTCAAGTCGGCATGTACACTCTGCCACACCCCCTGATGTCCTCAAGTCGGCATGTACACCCTACCACCCCCCCCCCTGATGTCCTCGAGTCGGCATGTACACCCTACCAACCCCCCTGATGTCCTCAAGTCGACATGTACACCCTGCCACACCCCCTGATGTCCTCAAGTTGGCATGTACATCCTGCCACACCCCCTGATGTCCTCAAGTCGGCATGTACACCCTACCACCCCCCCTGATGTCCTCAAGTCGGCATGTA
This sequence comes from Harmothoe impar, assembly GCA_947462335.1. Classification (NCBI taxonomy): domain Eukaryota; kingdom Metazoa; phylum Annelida; class Polychaeta; order Phyllodocida; family Polynoidae; genus Harmothoe; species Harmothoe impar. The sequence continues at coordinate 62,977,840 of OX381707.1, read as the reverse complement.
CATCCTGCCACATCCCCTGATGTCCTCAAGTGGCCATGTACCCCATGCCACACCCCCTGATGTCCTCAAGTCGGCATGTACACCCTGCCACACCCTCTGATATCCTCAAGTAGCCATGTACACCCTGCCACATCCCCTGATGTCCTCGAGTTGGCATGTACACCCTACCAACCCCCCTGATGTCCTCAAGTCGACATGTACACCCTGCCACACCCCCTGATGTCCTCAAGTCGGCATGTACACCCTACCAACCCCCCTGATGTCCTCAAGTCGACATGTACACCCTGCCACACCCCCTGATGTCATGAAGTCGGCATGTACACCCTGTCATACCCCCTGATGTCCTCAAGTCGGCATGTACACCCTGCCACACCCCCTGATGTCCTCAAGTCGGCATGTACACTCTGCCACACCCCCTGATGTCCTCAAGTCGGCATGTACACCCTACCACCCCCCCCTGATGTCCTCGAGTCGGCATGTACACCCTACCAACCCCCCTGATGTCCTCAAGTCGACATGTACACCCTGCCACACCCCCTGATGTCCTCAAGTTGGCATGTACATCCTGCCACACCCCCTGATGTCCTCAAGTCGGCATGTACACCCTACCACCCCCCCTGATGTCCTCAAGTCGGCATGTACATCCTGCCACATCCCCTGATGTCCTCAAGTGGCCATGTACCCCATGCCACACCCCCTGATGTCCTCAAGTCGGCATGTACACCCTGCCACACCCTCTGATATCCTCAAGTAGCCATGTACACCCTGCCACATCCCCTGATGTCCTCAAGTCGGCATGTACACTGTGCCATACCCCCTGATGTCCTCAAGTCAGCATATACACCCTGCCACACCCCTTGACATCCTCTGGCATCATCTGCACCCTGTCACACCTCAATGCCTTTAGCCCTGAGCTTATTGGATTCTAGGAACCTAGGATCCCACAATACATATATATATATGTGCATATAATTATATGAGCGTGTGTCAGTTTTGCTCCTGGATAATGGGATCCTTTGTAATTTTTATACATGTTTTTGGGATCCTGACATTATACCATAATTATCATTCATGGAGTGGTTATGTGCTTGGAAAATTAAAACTTAACCGGTCTAATTTCATTTCCTATTGATTAAGTCCATATCTGATGGTATTAGACTGTATATATAATATTTGTGATATTTCCCTCTATTATGGGACCCTGATATACTATACATTCTGAGGCAGCTTGACCTTCATGTGCCCACTCAGCCATGACCACACAGGATGTATATATATATACTTTGGCTGGGGTTTGTGATGGGTAGAGACACCTGGTAGCAGGTTAGGGAATCAATAATAAACTTGAAAATATTGTGGGGTTTTCATAAAAAAATGTTTTTAACCAAAAATCTTTCCATATCATAGAACATGGGATCATTTTAGCCTGGGTGCGTTGCGGGGTCTTGCAAAAGATCCCACAATTTTGGGATGACCCCACTACGTGGGTCTGAGAACAGCGAAAGATCCCACAAACCGGGTTGCATGTATGTATATATATATATATATATAATATTATATGTATGTATATATACATGTGTGATATGATTATTACCATCAATTTAATGAAGATAGATTTTGTCCTTTAACAATGGCATATCAATGCATGAATCGGCCTCATGATACTATATATATATATATATATATATATATATATAAGGCACAAGGGACACAATTATTATTAAGAGATTGCTGCCTTCCATGCAGGTCTCAAGAGGAAGGTGATTAATAGGGTACACGGTGCATCTCACATAGTCAGCAATTTCCTACCATGCTTGCCATATCTCCCAAGTGCCTTAAATAATGCTGCAAAGTGGCTTTGGCAATATGGTCACGATAGTAATCTATCATCCATCAAGAGGCTTACCACTTCATTAGCCAATGCTTGCTCATTCTGCTGATCCATATGCATGTTGGTTGCATTATGGAAAGTATGAAATGGTGAATTTGCTGAAGTCTCTACAATTAAAATGTCAAAGACAAAATATTCATTCAAGTATCCAGCACACAGTGATAGAACGTTTGTGTATTTTGGGACTTTCAACGAATATCCTTCTATATAGTGATATTAAGTCATACCCAGTAGGCACTAAACGTAATTCATCGTTGACAAATATAGTTTATAGCATTGAATCAACGGTAAATCAACTTTATAGTGTGCCCACTGGGTAGTCAATACTATTTACATCAGTATAATCTGGAGTGTATGGCCGACTGAACACACAAGTTAGTTACCTCTAATAATCATGTTGTGTGGAGCACATGACTCCATGATGTTACAGAAATGTGTACATAATAAAATTCAAAGTTGCTTTCTAAGCTGACTTACTGTCACATGAATCGATGATGTCACAGGAATGTGCACACAAAATAAAATTCAAAGTTGTTTTCTCAGCTGCATTAATGTACTCATTATCTTCTCCAAAATCAACGTTCTACATACGTACCTATGTTAAAAGCTATTGTGTTGAAGATATATGACACATGTGACTCGAGTTTTATTTAATAATCGTGAGTTCATATAATCTCATTATTATATCTAAAGACAAGATTCTATGTGTATTACAACGTTTGGTGGCACAGATACAAGATATCCACACTGTACAAGAAGAAGGATGAAGCATGGACGTTTTCTGATACAATAACTAGAACGGAATAACGCGTAGAGGTATATTTGCAGGGAAGAGTCTAGATGATCCAGTTCCCGCCAAAATAAGATTATCAAGGTGTACGCGGTCAGAATAAAGTTGGCACTAGCTCCACACATGATAATGCAGTTGACGGAATAGGACGAGATGTTCTGATCCCAATCATCTGGAACTCACGGTAGGCAGCCAGACTAAGGAACAGAAGTCCTGAGGGTACTTGAGCTCAGAAGGAGTACCTCTAGTATAATGTCATGTGAATGCCCTCCTATAGTGAAGGTAATTGCTACACCTCTCCATGGTATGGACAAAGGCACAAAAATGGAAGAGGCAGATGTTTGGATAGAAGAGGTTTCTTATAAGAGACCCAATGTCCGTTTGTGTAAAATAATAAAAAGATACAAGAGTATGTTAACATTCGCCTTTATCGATTCAAGAGGCCAATGTTTATAAGGTGTACTTTATCATTGGTCGATTAAGTTAAATTCATAAGAAACTTTTAAAAAAAAAGGAAATGTTTGAGCGGTGCGGCAACCCACTGACATTTCATACGTCCTCGCACATTGTGCCAGATTCAATATGATATTACCCAGTCACGCTCACGCACGTCCACATACACCTAACTCCAATTTGCTGGGTAGCTAATATACTACTAGTATACAGTATACATTATACCCAGCATAGCACTATGCACGTATAAAACCCAGGAGGAGAGGAGCAGTTTCCCAGGCGGGAGTTGCTCGCCGTCCCCTCTAGGAGGCGCCAGCGGCGCCCTGGGAGTAGTTCCCCGGCTCGCCGCATGACATCAGCGCCACCGTGACGTCATGCGGTCATGTCGCCTAGCAACATTCCATTTGATGACGGTGCACTATAATAGCCCACACTGGAGTAACGGTCTTCAGTTGACCACAGCAAGTTCCTCCAGTAGGGTCGTCACCCGAGTCTCCAAATATTTCAAATTTTTAACGGGTTGTCAGCGGTCGTCAGCGGAGTCTCGTTCGTCATGGCGCCTAGGAAGTCACCAAAGAAGGCCGGCAAGAAGGCAGCGAAGGCGGGGGCGTGTCCAGATGTGGAAGAAGGGGGCGTGGTCAGCTCGGGAATTATTTTACAAAGAACACAACAAGCGCTAGCGGAATCGGAGGGTCGTCTGGCGAGGGTCGAGGGTGGTTTCGATCGCCTTGCAAGGATGGTGTCTACCGTGCAGGACCACCTCGAGAAGCTGAGTGAGGCCAAGGAATCCGAGGGTCGTCACCCAAGTCCCGAGGGTCGTCTCCCGAGTGGCAGTGGTTCTGGAGCAGCGAGCAGGGGCAGGAGGCGTGCAAGACAGCCTTCACCGTCGTATACCCGTGGCAGGTCGTCATCAGAGGACTCCTCCAGTAGCCAGGGTCGTCACAGAGCTAGCAGTAAGCATGACTCAGCATTTCGTCAGAAGAATTTTGTTGAGAGGGGTACTAGGGTAGATTCCTTTGAAACCTTAATGCTTGTGTCAGTTAGAACCGTTTTAATACTGCTAAAACAGGGGGAGGAGGTTGACGGCCTGCTGTCCCATATGGAGATGCTCTGCGAGAAGGCTATGACAAAAGTATACAGGGTGGGGTCTTTAGTCTCCTATGATAAAAGTGTAAGAGAGAGGGCGGACGTGGTTGGTGCTGATGCCTTCGGCACGGTATTGACCTCAGATGTCTTCAGATTCTTCTCCTACGATAGCACTATAGTGTCGGCAGCTAAGGTTGGGAACAAGTCTAGGCCTAAAGCTGATGGTTTAAAGGAGAAGAGACCTTGCTTTGCATTTAATAAGGGTAAATGCGACACTGCTGGGTGCAAGTATGCTCATAACTGCATTTTTTGCCGTAGCACTAGCCATGGGTCAATGACCTGCTCAACAGGTAAAGCTGATAAGTAGGATGGTTGGGGTAGACAGGTGGTTGGTGCCTTAAATGTTTCCCCTGTTAATACCCACTCTTTATGTCTTGTAAAAAGTTCTAAATTAAATCCAGCCGCTCCTGCGTTCATCCCTGACCCTATGGGAAAGGGTGCTGGTGTTTTAGATTTATGTACAGGTATTTATGGCACTGATAATGAGGGTAAAGGTACCGGTAGTATGGTTCCTCAATGTAACACTCTAGAAGTTTTTCCCCCATGTGGTGTAGTTGGTACAGACAGTAATCTGAATCCTGAGTGCGCCCCGTTCGTCCCTCGCCGGGCTTCAAAGCAGGCGGTGGCGGCGGAGGGGTTAGTAGTAGAGGTGCCAGCAGTTGTCGCTTTGAATCAGGCGCCGCTGGCTATTGAACCACTGTCCCCGGCTTCAGCGGTGGACAGGGTTCTTTTATTTTCCATTGATGGTGTAGGTTCTATGCCTACTGTACATGTGTATGACGATTGCCTTAGTGGCTCTTGCAACTGTATTCATTATATAGGTTCTGAAAAAGCTCAACTTATGCCTTGCAGGTTTGCCCCATACATATCTGGCAGTGCCAATGTGTGTGTGGGTAGGAAGGAAGAGGCTAAATTTATCTGGGAGGGGGTCCTCCAGGGCTTTGCTATTGTAGATAAGGGTTGTGATACCTCTTACACATGTGAAAATTATAAGACCATTCTGGAAGATCCTTTTTATTCTGAAATGTGTGATATCGTAAAGCAAGAGCTAGAGGATGGTTATGTTACTAAGGTAGTTCCTCCTCCCAGGTGCGTTCATGCCATGGGGGGTGTAGAAAAATCCAATGGGAAACTTAGGCCTATTACAGACTGCTCTATGCCTGATACCCTGGCGATAAATAACTTCATGTTGAACACATATGAGCCTTTTTCCTATAATTCTGTATATACTGTGGCTGACCAGTTGAAGCCTAACATGTACATGGCTGTGGTAGATTTGAAGTCAGCCTATAGGACGGTTAATGTTTTAGCCTCTCATGCCGAGTTCCAAGGGTTCGCTTGGGACGCGGGGGAGGGTTTGGAGTATTATAAGAACAACAGGTTTAGTTTTGGTCTTAGGTGCGCCCCTAATATTTTTAATTCCATATCTAACTTTGTGGTTAAGGTAGCAAAGGCTCACGGTGTGGGCACCCTGGTCAGTTATTTGGACGACTTCATTGTTCTAGCGGAGTCAGAGGCTGAGTGCCTTCGCCAAAGAGACCTTTTGATAGAGTGTATGGAATTTTTGGGTTTTGTAGTTTCTTATAGTAAGGTTACCCTACCTAGCCAAAGGGCGGTGTTCTTGGGTATAACCATTGATTCGGTCGCTATGGAACTGTCCCTCCCCCCTGAGAAGGTGATCAAATTAAAAGAGGCTCTGGATGATTGTTTAAATATGAAATTTGTCCATAAGAAAAGGCTCCAAAAAATTGGGGGCTTGATGTCCTTTTGCTCTCAGGTGGTTAGGGGGGTCGTACGTTTAGTCGTAGGCTGTACGATTTGTGTGCAAGAGCTAGACCAGGTAGGGCTATCTTTTTGAGTGAGGAAACTAGAGAGGATCTTCTATGGTGGAGACAGTTCTGTGGTGTTTTTAACTCTAAAGCCTTGATTAATAGAGATCTGCTAGACGTTCCTATGGTATCTGACGCGTCCAAAAGGGGTTTCGGCGCCTGGATGGGCGGTGACTTTTTCTACGGTACTTGGGAGGGTTTCAGGGTTGCTGGTAAGGTTAGTTCTTTACATGAAGAGGCTAGCCCGGAGATGGACAATATTAGAGTTCATCGCGGCAATATAAATGTGTATGAGCTCTGGCCTGTTCTGGTGGGGCTTAGGCGCTGGGGCGCCTCTTACTCTAATAAGAAATTACATGTGATAACAGATAATATGCAAGTTTTACATATGATTAATTCTGGGAGGAGTAAAAATAAGTTGTGCATGTCCTGGCTACGGGAGATTTTTTGGCTATGTTTCATTCTCAATGTAGAATTATATGCCACCTATATTAAGTCAAAGGACAATGTGCTGGCTGATCACCTTTCTAGGCTCCCGTACAGGGGTACTGTGGATAAATGTAATGCTTCTCTATTAGATTATAATATAGTTGATTCTCTTTACAGCTGAGCTCCAGACCCTTCGGATTGCCCAGTACATACTGGCGGATGAGGGAGTAGCGCCAACTACTAAGTTATCCAGGGCGGCTCAGTGTAAAAGGTATATGTCTTTCTGTAAGAAATTCTCTCTTGTACCCTACCCCTGCTCTTCTGATCAGGCGGGGCTGTACGGGACTTATTTATCCAAGGAGGGTTTTGCTCCTGTGTCTGTTAGGAACTATATTTCTGGCATTTGGTACCAGCAGAAGATGTTAGGATGGCCTGCTCACTCAGATGATTTCATACTGAAACAGACTTTGAACGGTATTGAGAGGTCTTATGATAATACTAAGAAATCTGTTCGTTACCCCTTTTCTCCCACAGATATATTGGCCATTAGGTCTATGTTGGATTTAACATCTCATACTGATATTATATTTTGGATTTCAGTTGTTCTTGGGTTCAGATGCCTTCTCCGGATCTGCCACATGACAGCTTCCCAGCACAATACTGGCGTTACAAGTTTGCTGCCATTGGAAGGGTCTATCCGTATTAATATTAAGTCTAGCAAAACCGATCAATTTTCCAGGGATAATTTCTTTGTTTTCTTGCAGGATGTACCTGGATCCCCTTGGTGTATAAGGGAATTTTTATTGGACATTATTAAGGTTTCTTCACCGGCTGACCCCCTCCTGTACCATAGGGTGGGTGGCTTGGTGTTCCCATTGACATATGAGGAAGTCTACTCTAGGTTGAAGGCCTGTGCAGTTAGTTTGCAGCTTCCAGTCGACAGGGTTTCTACTCATTCGCTGAGGCATGGTGGCTCTACCCTACTAAAAGATCTAGGTGTTCCTGTGGAGTCCATCATGCGTAGGGGCAATTGGCGCTCTTCAGCGGTGAGGAGGTATTTGCACCAGTCTGTACCTGAAATGACAGCCTTGGAGCATGCCCCTTGTAAATTCTTTTTTTCTTTCTTGTAATGTTCCATTGTGTGTGTGGAGGTTTGGCTGAGTTTAGTGCTATATATTTCCACCACACTAATGTCTCGTGTTTTATTTATTATATTAACATGTGCTAATTATAATCTCTCAATTTACCGGTAGTAGCTATTAATTATATTATATTAATCTGGAGTACCGGTAACTCGTCTAATGTAGATCTAATCATCTCAGGGCCCGAGTGCCCATACTTTAATAATTATTGTATTTAACATAATTGTTATCTCCCCCCTCTCAGACCTTTATATAGTACATCAAAATTGCTTGGTGCACTGGGTTCGCCGCACGCCACTGTACTATTGTGGCCTCTCTTTCAGCCTTCCAGCATGGTCAGACTCTGGGCAGCCATATGGGTGAGGGCAGCATTCAAAATGTATGTCCAGCATTGTCGGACCCTAACTACAATCCTTGACCCTGGTAGGTCTGTGGTTCTGATGAAAAGAAAAATGCCTGTTTCCTCGTTGTATGCCTATTGTAATAGTTGAATACCTTTATCCATAGGAAGGTAACCTCTCAAAAACCATGCCTGATGGTCTTTGATTGCACTTTTAAAAACCAGCGCTGTGCACACTTCAAGAAAATACTGAACTCTTTTACATTTCATTTCAGAGAACTCAACTCTCATGAACTAATAATGTGTAAAACGCCTTGAGATGGAAGCAGTGCGTAAACATTCACTTCGCTACCATTAGTGGGAACAACTGTCAAAATCAAAAGCTGCCTTATTCCCAAGTATTTATACTGAATTAAGATTCTGTCAATTCCATCTGTTAGATTGGATTTCATAACTCCCAATATAATTATAAAGATTGCACAGATAATATTTAGATTCCAGAACATAGTCAATAGCGAAGAACCTAGTTAGTCATTTTCTGGTTCCTAATATGACAAACCATGGGTAGTTAATCCTACTAGGTACAGTCTACTAGTCTATAGCCCGGACTCCACTAGGGCGACACTGCTAGCTGCGAAATGTTGCGATCTTTTTTATGTTTTGTTTTGCACTTTTTGCTTCATTTCGCCTCATTTCGCTTCATCTCGCTTCAGTGTCGCCCTATGTAATGCCAGAAGCAGGGCGACACTCAGGGCGACACTGACGCGAAATGAAGCGAAATGAGGCGAAACATACAAAAACAAAACATTAAAAGGATCGCACCATTTCGCAGGGAATGGTTTCGCCGTAGTGGATCCAAGGCTTATAGTATTGACTAACCTAACATTGTCAATCCATTCCCATGAATATTTTTATGAACAAATTTGACTTTATTGACCACAAGTTCTTAGAATTTAACATTTTTTGTCACTTGTATAAACACTCGTGTATGGAATGAGATAATTCTTTTTACCTAATAACCAAACAGATGAATATTTCGCTTTACATAGAGTCGAGTGTACATTATATCTGAGCTTGATCAATAAAGCCGATGACCCACTGTCAGGCTAGCTGTTGTATAGTGGTATCATCATATATCATCATAATACATACATGAAATAACTATGAGTCCATTTGCGGAAAACTTACAGGCAGCAAATACATTTGGTTTTAATTTCTCAATGATATATTACCCTCCCCTATTTAAAAAGAAAAAAATTAAGAAAAACAACATACGATTTGATTGTCTCATATATGTTTTAGAGTACCGGTATAGTATTCAACATTTCTTCTTTAGCTTTACGCTTAAAAGAAATGAAATCAGGGATATTTCTATAGTCTGGAGATAGAGCATTAAATACTTGCGCACATGATACACTCACAGAATTTTCATATGAAGCGCTATGTATGATATCATACTTTAGCAAAGGTGCAGTACTAGCCCTTGTAACTCTTGTCTTTTTTTCTAAAAATTTATCCTCTTTAGACCTTTTAAAAGCGTATAGTTTAGTATGATAAAGACGTCTTTGTTCTAGTACCGGTAATTTTGCCTCTTTATGTACTTCTTCAGTTGGTGTCAAAATATGCTTAGATAGACAGGTTTTTAAGCACTTATTTTGGACTCTCTGTAACTCCTCAAGAGTCCCAACCAAGGATCGAGAGTACAGCACATCACAATAGTCAATAACTGGTAAAACATGACTTTTGTAAACCCGCAATCTAGCGTCTTTGGCCATACTCAGTCTTGTCCTATACAATAATATGGACTTGAATCTGAGGTTCTTTATCATATTACGTAAATACATATTAAAATTAAGTTGCTCGTCGAGGATGACTCCCAGGTATTTATATGAGATCACATTTTTAATTTCCTACAATTTTGGGTTTTTCTAGTCTATTTAATTTGATATTTGAGGCAAAGGTCATAATTTTGGTTTTTGATTCATTTATCGTTAATTTATTGATAGACGCCCAGTTTGAAAATTTGTTTAAAGCAGTCGAAAGTCTATTGCTTAATATTGGTATCGTTTTTTCTGACACATATAGGACTGAGTCATCAGCATAGAGTATAGTCTGGTGGTCATCCTCGACATTTATACAATCATTTATATACAAAAGAAAAAATAAAGGGCCCAAAATTGAGCCTTGGGGCACGCCACATGTTAAAGGCAGGGTACTAGATCTGACATTGTTTGCTACCGTGCACTGCTGTCTCTGGGATAGATAATTTTCTATTAAAGTTAAAGTTCTATTTCTTATACCATACTGCTCTAATTTTGAAATTAATATAATATAATTTACGGAATCAAAGGCTTTTTTTATATCTATAAATGCAGCCATACTTATATTACCTTTATTTCTATTTTCTAGTACATTATCAACCAGTTTACTAATGGAATCAAGAGTTGACTTAGCTTTTTGGTACCCGCCTTGATGAGGCGACAAAATATCATTTGCATCTAAATGTTCAGAGATAGCAGTATGTAGAAGTCTCTCTAGGCTAATTCTTTTAGGATAAGGCCTTAGTTTTGCCCTAGTCATTTTTGAATATCAATTTGTCATTCCGAACAATATGACTAAACTGGGGATGCCACTACAGTCTTATTAGGCCCAGGGTGTTTAGACTATCCGCGTGGTACCTTCATCGCTGATAACATATGTATACATTCTCAATTTATTTTCATGGTTCGCTCCACAACTATATGAACTCTTCACTGAACATTTTGTAGATGTTATAGCACCCTCGACCATCCATCATCTAACGGGCTTGGGCCAGTATTCTACATCTTATATATATCGAGAGCCCTTTGATGTTCACCGATATTTCTTATATGGCATATTTGCAGACAAAATCATAATATGTGAGCAGGCAAGCAGAAAGGGGTATCCCCGCGGGATTAGTACCAATTTTAGCCACCAGGGGGCTCCACCATGGCCTAAATTGGAAGAAACAGGCTAATATTTGTTTTTTGGTAATTCTTTCTGGAGAATTCAGTAGTTTTATACAAAAGATTCCATTTTTAGTGAAAAGCTTCCTTATTTGGAATGTAAAAAGAACGTTTTAGAGCCTAAATGGGTGTCTTTGTTGATATGTGTTGCCATGGAAACATGATTTTCATTCCAAATACAGAAAATAAAGAAGCCAATTGATCGAATGATTCACAAGGATTACTATGGTCAAAACAGAATAGAATTATCATTTCTAGATCAAAAGCTATGGCCTATAGGAGGAAAATGTATGATCATTTTCTAATTATTCTAATTATGCTAATTAGATACAGATATCTTGGAAACTATGAGACTTAGAGCTAATTGGGGGTTTGGACAGGGCAATGCCCACCCATATTCATATAGACATTTCTCAAAAACTAGAAATGATATCCGCTTGTGTTATATATCAATGGAAAGCTTATGATATCATTTTTAAAGTTGACATTTTCGTTGGATATCCCTTTCCCCTTGCCTGTACACATATATGATCACCAGTGCTATAACATGGACCCAGCTGACGCAAGAATCTAGTTTCTCCATAGAATTTCTGCATTACCAACGTGAACTTCCCTTACTAGAGGTCCCTGTTCCCATATGCATCAGAATTAGAGAAATTGCAGCTACCATGTTTGACACTGCATCATCTAGACACGATTCAAAATTGGACATGTATACATACAGGTGATTTATAATTAAGATTGAAGTTTACATGCAACATATGGCAGACAAGAAGACAGACAGATAGCCGTATCGGTGGACCCATTGATAGCCCACCTGGCCACCATATCACCTGTCTTTACCTGCTGTTGCCCTCCACTGATCAGCCCCTGAGGATGCTTCCTCCACCCTGGGGTAGCTCACTCTGGTCTGTAGCCTTTTGTGTAAAAGGTCAGAAGCAGCACTCCTCCCGGGGGAGCAAGAGGAAATTAGCTATGCTCTGAACGTGTGTACCCCTCAATAAGGACCATCCACCTTCCCACCACATGCTCTGCACCTCCTCCAGGGCGGGTGCTGATAATCCTACACCTGTCCCTGTGCACCTGTTGTTAATCTGCTAAGCATATAGCCCTCAGCTGCCTATCAGTCAGTGTGGCCGGAGAAGGCAGGGATATTATATTATGTGATATCGCCTGCGAAAAGGGATCCTGTTGCTTTTCGTCTGATTCTGGTGAAAAATACCAAATGTATGATTGTATTAATATCAAGCTAGCAGTCACAAAACCATTGAAACCGTTTTATTGTTGGAGAAGTGTGATATCCTGATCTATAGAGGATACATGTAATAGCAGCAAACACAAATTCATGCATGTAACGGTACACTATTGCTAAAACTGTTTGGGTAAAACAGCATGTAACAAAGTTAAATACAGCCGTAAGATGGGTAATTTCTAGAATGCAATCCACTTTATTAATGGATTTCTGGGCTCCTTCTGAACTAATGCTGGAGGGTCTAGGATAATGGGACCGAGGTGCCTAAACACATTACCTCCACGGGACCAGCTGCTCCTATGGCTAATACAACCATCTTTCATCCCAAGAGAACTTCTAGCCGTCCTGGTGTGTGTGAATCTAAAATGCAGAGTTTGGAACTGGGATTGATAGCAACGATTGGATACGGATACACTTGGAAGAAAATGGATAGTGAGTACAAGAACAGAGCCAGGCAAGAAAGAGAGACATAATGAGGATGCATTTGTATTGACCAAACACGGGAACAAGCTACTGGTGGCGATATGAAGCAACATAATGTTAACTCTTGTGATGAAACACAGAGAGACATGCAAATGAATACAGCATCATAGCCAAGCAGAAGAGTTGGAAAACAGAAAAAGAGCCAACCTTCAATGGGAGGCAGAATTCATGGTAACAGAATCTATCCACACGCAACAGATCTAGGGAAAAATAAAGACATATTCAGTCAAGCAGATAGCATTTTATGCTTTAATCCATATGGTTTCCTGCTGAAATGAATACCGACAGTTGGGCGGTACAAAATAAAAATTAATTGATATTGATTTGATTATATTTAATTGATACTACAAAAATATAGTATGTCTTGAAGAAACATAACAAACGTAATATTGATCCACATATTCATATTGCTCTTCGTATTCCTTTAGGTAAGTTTTAAAAATGACCATAATTACAGATTCTAACAATCCTAAAAAAAGATTAGAACAAATACGACCATCCAGAATCCACTAATGCTTAAAAGACTAATTTCAGTGACATTTGTGTACATTTGATGTTTTAACAAGGAATTTCAATTATCATCCGAAAATATTATGGACAAGAGGATCTCAACAGGCTAATGAAAGGACCACGCCTAAGCCATCATCAACCTAAAAGCCACCAAATCACAAGAAAAGTTAATTTCATCTGATGTGTTTGTGGTTGTCAATGTTCTTCCTGAGTACGCTTTTGTTCGGTATTTTCAAATAAATGCGTGTGGCTGCTTTTGAGCAAAAAGGTTTTCCCAGTAGCTCATGTGATAGAATGATGAAGTGGAACAAATAGTTGCATAGTGGAATAATTATGCGTCTCTTTATTATTCACAAACAATGCCATCAAGTAAGTGGTTAAAATAAGTTTCATTATTCCTGAAGTAAGGTAATACAAGTCTTTCCAATCACAACTGATTCTGCACTTCAACCATAAAATTTATATGCCAAAAATGTCCTGGTTGTGGATAAACAACGCTTCATTTTTTAAAGAAGTGTATGGTATTTGAGAACGTACGGTACTCATTATCTGAAAATGAAGCCTTTGGTCAACAGAAATAAATTGGATAGAAAGCATACGCGTGGAGGTGAATTTCCATTGGTTACTACGATAAGTACTGCTTCCCTCCCTCTTGCATTATATGCCATTATAGGACCAGAAATAATACCCACCCTTTCAGTACTTAAATGTATCATACACGTCATTTGTGGTACCGCATATCAGTGGGCACAGAACATTGAATCAACATTGAAAACTGGTTGACTATGTTGATTCAATGCTGATGCAACGTTGATTCAACATTGAACTGAGTTTTGTGCCCACTGGGATAGAGCGTGTGAAGAAATAGCTCAATATTTTGTGGCTATTCTCACCATAGTGTTGTAATTATTATAGCAGTGGACATTACTCATACACATCTATTTATGTGAACTATACATGATGTTATTTGTAAAATTATGTTGATTGAATCCTTAGAATCCATTGCAGAATAACTCTAGAGATGCACGCTTTATCAGATGCCAACAAGGATTCAGCTCACAAAGCAAACTTCTGCCACCAACTTACATTTCATTTGCAAGGAATAGTTATGGAAAAACTAAACAGCAGCTATTTACGAATGCAGATCCTAGTTTTATTTACAGTTGGACAAAACACTGGGTATCATTTTAGCATCAGAGTACAATACACTGGACGGCATCCACACAGTTGGACAAAGAGAACACGGTTTGATGTCACTGAAAATTACCCATAAACATAGTTGAAGCCACACAGAGAACTATGGTTACCAATGCCATTGTTAAAGCCAGATATCATGCAGATATATCCCTCCAAACAAAACTGGAGAATGACACACGTTAGTTAATCTTGTGTATTTCTCGGGAAGGGCACAAGCTGTATTCAAAATAAAGACTAGGTAACTTAAACGCCAAATGACAACAATGTATTCTCAGCTTTTGAGTTAATGTAAGTGTCCAAGATAGAAGGGCTCACCGTTGAGGTAATCATATAGGTTTATGTGGAGATATTTAGTTTTAATATTTTGCTTAGTTTTTTTATCACTATATCGATCAGTGTGCCGTGACAAGAAGGCGATTGGTTAAGTAGAGTTTCTAATACTAGATATTTCTATGCAGCTAATATTGGTACTTAACATGAAGAAATTCAACATATAATAAAGCCCGCAATAAATATTTTACAAAATGAATAAATGAAATTCGATCAAAATTAACAATAACGGTAAGGGGCATGTCCATACCAGAGGCCCCGTGTGTTTATCCTATATGAAGAAATGGATGCGTTTTGTACTGCAATTAGTGTTGATTCTTGCCATGCCAAACAAACACGTCATTTGTTGCCTGCTTTAGCCTGGAGCAGCAATAGCAGCCAGGTGCCTCCCGCCAGAGGAGATGATGTGAGTCATTACCCAGCAGATGGGATATGGTCTAGGGGAGGGAGATGTTTCTCATGACTAGTTGGAAGGTATGGCCCACCTTGATTATATATAGACTAGCTGGGAGGCCTAACAAGGTCCCCTGAGTCACCCTGATCAGAGTAATATCTATGTTATGTATTTATAAGTATCAGAAGGTTTTCATGCATATCACTGTAAATAACGTTATGTAAGAGAATAGAGAACCCCACATGAAATGATAAAATACATCTAGAACTCAAAAGAGTGGGAGAGCTAGCGGGATCACACTGGGCTTACTATAGACACTCAGGATGACATGGGTGTGCCATATCAGTGCTGAGAGTTGTCGTCTTCCTAGTATGATGAGACCATAGAAATGGAAAACAAACATTCATCTTGTAGAGAAAGGCTGGTTAAATCAGTGCTATATATTTTAGGAGAGCTGACACCAAGGATCTCTTGTGGTAACTTAGTGATCCTATATCCCAGATAACATAAGTACATTGGGCCATGATTGGGCCAATAATGGCATTTTGATATTGGCCCACCGCTGGTTTGACCGCTGGCCCAGTAATGGAAAATGCTTGGAGAAAGGGATATTGATTTCGTGTTGGCCCATTTCTGTCTTTTTAATCCATCTTGATTTCTATCTCAAAATGGTTAGAAATAATACAAACTGTATTACTATCATTTAGGACTTATCTAAATCCATTACCTACACATGAGGTGTCTTCAAGTTACCTTTGACAAATGCCCACGGATGTCATGCAGTAAATGCCACTTTTAGATATCAAATCTCATCCATGAACTTTCCCTGACCTTTAAAGATGTAGAGCACACTGGGGACCACATTTATAACCCAATATGATGGCAAAGTAGGAGCCACCCTGTAAGAAATTCTTCAGGCAACATTGAATCCCCCTGGTGTAGATCACAGCCAATATTGGACAAGTGTAGTTAGAATTGATGTTGGTCCAACATCAGAAAATATATGATGACCCTGAAATGTCCCAACTCTGGGCCAACATTGAGTCAATATCAGCAATATCAAGCATGGACCAGCTCTGGGCCAGCGGTCAACCCAGCGATGGCCCATCATCAGAATTGCCAAGGGTGGGCCATCATTGTAATTTGTATGTTGAACAAATGTATGCATTACCTACAATGGGCCATGGTTGGTATAACAATTGCGATAGAGTTGATCAGTGCCGATATTGGCCCAATATACCCTTGCTACCTGGGATATAGTCAGGTCCCTCAAGCGAGGGCCCCTATTTTCTTTCATTGCACATGATTGGATTGGCTTTGACTCTTTTCTATGCTTGAAAAATGTGTAGGGGATATCTACCTTGATGTTCTGCATCTATCCTATTGCTGATGAGTAAACCTACTTTTTGAAAAACACATCAGTAGGGTGGTGGTTGGAGGAAGGGAGACACATGTGTGTGTGTGTGTGTGTATTTTTCTTCCCTGTTTAAAACTTCAAAAACAAAACAAAAAAAGGCCTAGGAGCTATGGCAGCCTCAGACTACCTGTGCCATTATGCAGACAGTTGTTTGGTAATCTGGTTTGAGGTCAATGAACCAGACTCGCCATCCATGCTACACCTTAGAGGGCATTCTTGTTCCCTTACTTGACTCCACCTGGTCCTGATAGATTTACCTGTGGCAGAATAATCTGTGCTGTCCCTCAACTCATCTATATAATTGTATTCTGGCTGTGTTGTCCTGGCACGATCCATATGGGTCTATTCCGCATTAGCAAGATGATCACTGTACAGCGCCATTTTGTCTGGTACCAGTGCTGTTTCCTCTGCTAACTATAGCAGCCAGGTGATTAGCTGAAGCTAGTTCCTGTCATGTCCGAAATTTGGAGTTTTAGGGGCCATAAACTTTTCAGTTGTATGCCTCTATTGTGGCCCCTTATGCCATCTGTTCAAATTGGGGGAGTGGTTAAGACCCTGGCCTACTACTTCATGGGCCATGAGTTCAAATCTATGTCAATGCCATTTTGTCTACACACAATTTTAAATATATTTATGTAGGTCCTTTACACAAGATAAATAGTCATAGTGTAATCTAAAATGGTTTTGTATTCTTACATCTCTAAGTTTTCATTTATAAATACAATTACTTTTTTTAACCAGGTAGGAAAAAAATATGTAGCCTTGGCATGGATTTGAACCTATGACCCCTGCATTGGTTGGCCAGTGTCCTAACCACTCCCCCAATCTGGACAGCTGACATTAGGGATATTCAACTACCAATGACTCAAAAATGTATGACCCCTGAAACTGTCTATTTTGGATGGCCAGGAACCAGCTTCAGCTATAGGTCTCACAGAGGAGAATCACAGCATCTCGCTAGTGTGGAATAGTTGCCTGCCGGCCTGCCTTTAGCTGAGCTAGCCTTAAAACCATTCATTCATTCGCGCTCACTCGACTCTAAATAGAACAGCCATCTGACATAGATTCCCAGTATATGTGTACATGCCGAGGGGGTCCGTCTGCTGAAAGTCTGGAAAAGGTGTGTGGGCGGAATGGAATCCTTCTTATAGTTAACGTCGCACAGAGAGAAAAGGTGAGAGTCAGCTGGACTCACATACCACAGTCAGGCATGTGTCTCCAAAACCACCTCCTTGTTGAAAGTCAGGCATTGCCCAACTTTCTCTCCAAACAGAGCCTAACAATGTCTGACTCATTGGCATGAAAGTCAGGCAATGCTGGACAGTTATGGCTGATCACACCTGGCCAAACTGGAAGTCAGGAACTGAAGGAAGTGATGGTCCAGCAGACCCTCATACCTCAGGCATGACTCAGGAAAGAAAGTCAGGCTGACTCTAGTTTAAGGAATTGTCTTGCCTGTCATTCAACACTTAGGCTGACTCTCGAAAGGGAGTAACTTTATATGAGCCAAGGATGCTCGGCATGACTGATGGTTAAGAAACGTGAAGGTCCAGCAGATATTCATATATGAGTCAGTCAGTCCCTGCCTCTGGGGAGAGTCCAGGTAACGCTCACTTTTTTTCTCTGTGTGCTGTTTTTTCGTTTTACCATTTTAACCTATTTTGGTATGTCTCCTCCTTTTGTGTCTTTCATGGAAAGAGGCATGCAGACTAGACTAGAAAGCAGGGAAGTGGTCTACTCTAATGCCAACCCATGAGTCATTGGTCTTAGAACAAATGAACCGTGGTTTTGACTGCAAGCCCATGATTTTTTGGAAAAAGGATGTCAAAGCAAACTGATTTTGTTATGATATATAAAGGATAATAATAATGTCCGAGTAATGAGGCGGTAGCAGTTTTGTTTTGTTCCCACGCAAGATAGGTGTCCATGCCCGGCTGCGTGGTCACAGTTGCAGATGGGCTCTAAACTACTTTCCCTAAGGAATAACCTAATTATATATTTTGTACTGTTACATCAGAAATATGCTTAAAGTAGTAGGGGATGCCACATTGAGTTTTGTATTCTCTATTAAAGTCCTAGATAATACTATAATGTTCCTGTGGTTTAATTATAATACAGTGACCCATGTTCAACACAGAATTTCGAATTATCTGGGCAGATACAATGATGGTGCGTGGTTACAATGATATATTGTGGCTAAATAAGGCCATGACAATGGTGTAAGAATGGATAACTCATGCAGCTATAAGCCGGGTAGGCAGACAGACAGATGGATTGTTCAAAGTTATCACACCTGGCATTCCTCTCACCTGTCTTTACCTATTATGCCCAATCCTATCGTTATATAGGAGGATGCTTCCCCTGCTCTGGGAGTAGCTCTCAGCTGATTGAAGCCTTTTGTGCAAAATATCAGGAGCAGTTCCATGACAGCAGAAGCTGCAGGAAATTAGTACAGCTCCAGCCATCCCGACGGCCATCCCCACTCCCGACGTCCATCACAGGCTCAGCCGCCCGCCCCTCTGCTTAACACCTCCTCCGCCGCTGAGACTGATGAATTAACACCTGTCACTCTCATCAGCCTCTCGACAGGTGATGTGGAAGGAGACAAGGTATATACACATATTCACAATCTGGGATGAGGACATAAACCTAGATTTATAATGTTCATATATATATAGTAAGGGGTGACTGCCCGATATATACTGATATATATATACTGACACATGATTGCACCTTGTTTTAATTGAATGAAGTATCTACATAGCTCTTTGATCAGAAAAAGGGAAAGTATATTATGACAATGTTTTCTTTGAACCAATGGATATGTATAGGAATAATGGAATTAAGAATTGGACACGGTTGGTACCGTCTTTATAGGGGGACCGGCAGACGAGGACAGGTGTGGGTGACCCTGTTGCTAGACCGAAAATATGACACAGACCAGGGTGAGATTCAGCTCCACAACTTCTTCTGTACCGTGTGACGCCACCAGGACAAAGGTATCCGGGTAGGTGTTTGTCAGTTACTAAGGTGTGTCCAGAATCTAGGCCTGTGGTTGGTCCTAGTACTGGGGCAAGGTCAATTGGACAAGGTAACTGATATAATGTTGATAGTCAGCTCGGGTATATAAGTTATACAAAAATCGGGATTATATCTTCCAATAATTGCCATTCGATAGGAATATACTTGCTATATTGATTGCGTTGTGTAAGGCAATAGGACAAAGGATACAAGAAGAGTGTCCATGCTGCATTTCGCGTAGTCAGCCATTCACTTCTGAGTATACTATTACTGATTACCCTCTACACTTGCAATTGATGTGTGCTGTACTCAGCAGATTTAGTGACAAGGTCACAATCAGTCATTTAATTAGTCAATAGTACTAGTCTAGTTGGTGTAATTTGCCCTATTTGACAATATCATACATCCATATGAATTTTGAGCTGAGACAAATCAGCGGTCAAATTTCGCCATCTTGGCATTTTGATTTGTCACTAATTATCAATTATTCCTCGTATACAATTAAGTCCTGTTATTCAATACTGTTGAATAATTATACAGTGAACAAGAGTCATATCTCTTAACGGAATGCCCTTGGGCAGCTTCAGCTTTGTCCTCAGTAAGTGTTGTTGCTGTCTAACCCAGGTGAAGGACGTCAACGCCCAAAATGACATGAATTTTAATTTGAACTTAATTGAGTCTCATATTCATGGAGACTTTGAGAAAACACAGAATTGTGTCGAATTTCATTTCAGGAAACCCAATTCCCATCAACTAATGATGTTAAAGAAGTCTTGAAATAAGATAGGTGATTTGTGAGGACTTTGCTGTCACCAATAGCAACCACTGCTGAAATAGAAAACATTGCATAAGTCCCTAGTAATCTTCGTCAATCGACTGAAATTCCATCGGTTTCTGATGTCTCACTATTTTAAATCTTGATTGTCAAAAATGTTGACTGAAACATGTTGCAGATTACAGTATGTATACAATGAATCGAATCTAGAGAAGAGAGATGGCCCTTTTGTACCATAATCAAAGCGTATTCTACGCTGTTCTAAGCTAGTAGTCTTACAAGGGGGTTGAGCTGCATATCTTCATAATCATGGTTTAAGCAGTTCAGCTGACACTAGGTCAGGTCTTTTATATCCGTCATTTCAGGTCGATATCCTGAATATCTTTCCATTATCCCTCTGACAAACCCTGTTTCTCTCCTGTCGTGATGGGAATGTCAGACTGTAGTGTGCGGTAATCTCATTAAACCCTACAAAAGTACAATATGTAAGCAATGGTAAGGGAAGTAAATATTTATTTCAAAGTGCTGAATTTCAATTTGATGAAATCCCTTAAAAGACATTAACTGAATGTTGGCAAAAGAGTGTGATTATAAAACCAGACATACAATTATGTCTGGTACTCGATCAGTTGCTGGATATACCCAGTAAACAAAAAAAACCGTTATACAAAATTTTGTAACGTTATTTAACGTTATATAATGTTTCCCTAAGGCTCCTCACTATGACATAACGTTATTTACAGTTTTAGAACGTTATTTTGACGTAAAATGACGTTTTTTTGTTAGCTGGGGTAGATTAAAGAGTGCTATTCTGTCTAGTGATAACTCACAGATGTGAAACAGCACATTTATGGTATCCCTGGCTCAGACAGACCATGCAAGTTCCCTCCAGCATTAAACTGTATGTACCATTCATCATTCTGAGTATCCTTTATTATAACTTATATGTGAGCATCGTCTTGGCAATACAGGAGTATGGTACCTGTATGGGTGTATACATGTAGATGAAAGACGATAGCAGTTTAGTTATTATAGGTTGTATTTTCATGGTTACATCCTTTTGTCTTTATCTGTTCTGTTTCCTTAATTACTCTTTTTTATGTCTTTCATGGAAACATGGACGCTGTTCCAGGAAGAGGACTGTGTACTACTAATTCGTTTAAAGCTGCTATCAGGCTATACAAGTTGGTTTATAGAAATACCTTACTGTAATTCCCTTTGAATATCAGATGAGTGTAGGCCTCTCTCTCTTGTAAAATGCTATCTATTCTGGAAAACGGTGGGTCTTTATATACACAGCACTTACTTTAATGTAAGCCTTCATTTTCAACTATTCAGTACATTCTGGTGGGAAGGGAGAGATTTTGAGCATTTAGTGTAAATTACAAACCTAAAGTGGTAGCACTCCCACTGAGGAGTCTCATCCCAGTTGTTTGTCTGGTTTGTAAATACAGATGGCACTACTGGGTTGAAGTAATCAAGTGCTGAGTTCTTCTTTTCCCCTTAGCATGGTTAAAAGTTTAAAAAAAATTAGGTCGCGATGCTACCAGTTCACTCCAACAAGGGGGCTGTCTCTAACCATGCTGGAAGTGAAATATCTAGATTTCTCAGCTTATAATGTTATAGCAGTCTTTGAATTACAGAGACCCATACGTTGGGTTGCAGACCATTGAGTTTCCTTCATATTCTAATTTGAATTGCTTATTTGAGCCAAGATATAAACTATTATAGAAAATAACAACATCAGAATAGTCAGGATAGTCTGAATTGATAGAATAATAGATACACGATGCGAGAGTGAGTACCGGCAGATCAGGATGTGTTATGTGGATGTAGAAAACAAGAATTGCTGACTCAGGGTAAGCAAGATAGGCAGACAGGCAGACAGGCAGACAGGCAGACAGGCAGACAGGCAGACAGGCAGACAGGCAGACAGGCAGACAGGCAGACAGGCAGACAGGGGTGGCCCTATTACATCTGGCTACCACCTTACCTGTCTTCATTGCTGCCAGCCCTCGCTGATTGACCCCTGAGGATGCTTCCCCCTGCTCTGGGAGCAGCTTGCAGTGTATTGAAGCCTTTTGTGTAAAGGTCAGGAGAAGCTTGCCACCAGGAGAAGCAGCAGGAAATTAGCCAGGCCTCTGAACATCCAGACACCCACCTGCTTTCCCCAACAGGCTTCTACACATCTCCCTCTGCTTTACACCTCCTCCAGGGCAGGGACTGATAAATTAACACCTGTCCCAGTGCACCTGTGGATAATCCATTATCTAGATGGCCGTCAGCAGCCTTTTTTTGCACGTGATGCGGAAGGATTATACAAGCTGTCATGAGGAGGTTGGATTTGATATGAAATAATATAAATGAGTATCTGTATAGTCACCAGTATCCGACCATTTTTTCATCAAATACAATGTTGGTCACCTTATCCAGCTAAATAGGGTAAGCCACATTGTGTTCAAATTATATGTCTAGACTACATCTAGGTGATGAGCCAAAGGGCAGACAGTAGAGATGAAACATTCTGTTTTTAAATGAAAAGAATAGAGCTGGACCTGCAGTGTATTGGCTAGAAAGCCCCCAAACATACATGTGTAGATCAACACGTGAGAAGGTTTTGGCCACTGGGGGGATCAGAATGACAAAACAATGAAAGGTTCTGCTAAGTTCTATCCTTGCTAAGTTGGTCCTTGTCTCTTGAACTTGCTATCAGTTATTCAGAACTGAAGACAGACTCTGAAAATTCCTCCTATAACCAAATATAAACTACAAAGTTATACTTTTTACGTTATTTGTCAAAAAGTCTGATTTTTGATAATTTTTAGTGTTATTATAGGATCAATATAGTGCATTCGGAGCATTATTATCGTTTTTACTTACGATAAGTTAAGCTAATGTTTGAGATTTTCTCACATAACTGCCAGTAGTATCTTAGGTTATGGTGGTATACATCTTATTTCTTGACATACATTTTAATTATCAATTACCCTATCGATACATTGATAGAATTTGGTTGTTGGCGGGTCCTCGAGTCAATATCTGCTGTTGTCCACGGCCCCTCGAGAGGCCCCGCAATATGACATGAAACTCGAAGAGTATGGATCAAACTACCCTAGAGACAAGGCTTTTAGGTTTTAGTTTGCAAGAATATCCCCGAAAATTAGGAAAATCCATGCCTGTTCCAAGGGGCCCCATAACAAGAATTATAAATTCGTGACGCAACATTCATTGATGCTATCCACCAATCAGGCCGCCCTGTTTTTACAACCTTGACAACATAGTAAACTAGCTTGACAACATCGGATATCACTTGACAACATCAAATATCGATCCGATATTTGATCCGTTGATATTTGAGTCAAATCCCACCTCAAGTGGGATAACTAGTTTAACCTGCCTGGTTACATACTTACAGAGGAGAACTAGAAAAATACCCATATGAATACTGTACATGGAAATAGGGAAACTGTGAGGCGTGGGTGTTGGTGGTAGGCATACTCATTGTACTGACCAATAGCCGGAATATCGCCAACATTTACAGCATTATGACTTACTGGCTATAGAGCAATGGTGGCAGCTGGTCCTCATAATATTTGATTAATACAATCCAGTGGATTGTCATTACAACATGTATTTATTATTCCATGCTAATGACTGTGGGTAGGGGGTTCACTGCAGTCAGCCCTGCGTGTCCCCAGCGCGGGCACTGTGTTGATAGGCCTATCACGGCACCTACTATACAGTATAGGAGTATTCTCTACCTTTCAGTAATTGTTATTTCCGGGCTAGACTATGCTTTCCAGATTAAATCTCTTTCAGTAGGCATAATATAAACATATTGGGACCTATTTTCAGCAGATACCATTTTTTATATGTCTCATGGTTTAAGAGATATGATTAAAACAAAACTTCGAACTAGCACCAGGCTAAGATAATTTCAAAATATAAAAAATGGTATTTTGTAATTTCAAATGACCCATATTCATAAATGGAATACATATTTAAATTTCGACATAATTATGCACATCTCCCCCGGAAATTGGTCATTGTGACGGTCATGGTAAAGTAGTTAATACTTTACAGCATAATTATAAAAAGTATATCCATAGAAAGGTATTGAATTATACATTTGAATGGTGAAGAAATTTAGTGCATAATCTGTATGATTAGGGATGCATATAGTCAGTGAATATCATGAATTTTTCTGCCTCTGCATGCCCTGCTGCCCGCAGGATGATTACCCACCACACTGTAGGCCCCTCTGTGCACTGAGTATGAGTGCCACTCAGCTCACGGGTTAGCTGTAGAGTAGCAGGGGTAATAATATAAGGACTTTTCCAACTTTCCACTCCTCTCAAGCGTGTACTAATAGAGATATCATTATTTTGATTTTTGCATTGTATTTGTGCATATCTGCTCTCTCGACACCAAAAAATAAATATTCTCTAGGGCAAACAATTAATTTTCGATGGAACTCCCTACTGTGGGGACACTCGTAATAAAGCACCAGATGTGGCGTGTTCTACTAATTCAGCGGAATGAAAGCAGGTCAGCCTAAGAAGACTTCCACTAGAATTTTAATGTTAAACCAAGGCCCAACACGACAGCACGGCAAGATCAAAGCTGTTTGGAAATTGCCTTCATAAGCTGAAATATTCACGTGTCATGACTGAAGGAAAGCTGTGCCTGAGAAGATCCAGACACGCGGGACACCCTGAAGATTCTCCCCTCTCAGGACCCTTTCATACAGCCACAGTGTCTTGGCTTAATGGCTCATGCGTGCGTGAGGCAACTGTGTCCTCGCGCCTTATGAAAATACGAAGGGTTTCCTCAGGGAAACTAAATGAATAGTTGTTCCCAGATGTAAATCCTGCTTCCCATGTGTGCCATAGCCACGCTATCCCCTAATCTTTGATTAAACATTATTCTTCGTTCTTTACATGTCTACATTGAGGGCGGTCCTCCTGAATACTTGAAAGTGTAACACCATGCAGGAGTAAGATACGGCTACGTTTTATGCAATAATTAGGCTCTCATGCAGTACCTATCTGTAACAACTGGTCTCTCAATGGGCCCATTATATTTATTTGGGTTTGAACTTCGAACACTAAGGAAAATATAATGTGAGAAATCAATAGGGTAGACCCCCGGACCCAGTTTAACACTTTCGTCAGGTATATTTTGTGTCAAATATTTAGGATATGAATTAGAGAATCTAACCTCATTTCCTAGGTCCATACATACTCATAGCATACTTTTCCATTGAAATATGTATGCCCTGTTTACATAAAATGTATTTGAATGTATGATCATTTTCGTGGAATAACTTCAGATTAGCATCTTTTAGACGTGAAAAACAAATTAAAACAGAGCATTGAAAAGCATTTTTAAAGAAGATATAATTTCTCCGTGCTAAAACAGGTGATGTAGGCAGCGTGACATCAGCACATTTTATGTTCATGAGAATAATAAAGTGTACGATAGCATATGATACAATGTGATACAAAACAACTTAAGCTTCCTTCCTAATATATAATTCCAATACCCTATACATATTGTCTAGGGAATGCACCATATGATGCAGAGAGTAAACGACTCGTGGTGGCAGGGTGCAAATAGGTGAATCTACCCCAAGGCAACCACACTGATATTCCTAGGCTCCCTATACGACCAATCTCTCAGTCACTAGGACTTAACCTAGTTAGTCATTTTTTGGCTCACTATACGACTAACCTAGGTAAGTTATTATTGTCAGGTTGGTCAGTCCTGACCAACCCACCTTGAGTGATCATCATAGTATCTTACAGGTGGCACCAACTAGTGGTATACAAATACAACACACAAATGATGAACTTTGGTTAGCCACTACTGACTTACCCCTCAGTCATTTTTGAATACAACTTTGCCATTGTGACTAACACACATATGACGAACCTAGGATAGTCTGCACTGACTAACTCTTTCAACCTATGGATTTTCAGTGCACGCACCGTCACTAGAGTATGGGACCCGGTCATCGGACACTTAGTGCTTGGAATAAAATATAATCGGAATGCGGCCCTTTAGATCCTCCACAATATTCTCCTCTTAAAGCATTCGTGTTTTCTTCTACCCAACTTTAAGGGGGTATGATGTTGTAATTCA
The DNA here is from genome assembly GCA_947462335.1 of Harmothoe impar. NCBI lineage: Eukaryota > Metazoa > Annelida > Polychaeta > Phyllodocida > Polynoidae > Harmothoe > Harmothoe impar. The sequence goes on along the minus strand of OX381707.1, from coordinate 62,951,310 downwards.
TCTATTGAAGAAAAAGTCCATAGTCATGTGCAGTTGCAGTACACACACAGAAAAGTGAAAGTCATTATCGCTAAAACTACCCTCATCTGAGGGTCACGCACTGTCTGACTCTCAGGTAAGGGTAGTTTTAGCGACAATGACTCTCACTTTTCTGAGGGTGTAGGGCATACATCTGATTCTGTGACGTTCAATCCTTAGGAAATATAATCCAACCTGTATATAGACCACTGCATCAAGAAAGGGTGACATTTGAAAATAAAGTTGTGTTTACGTTTCTTTCAGTAGAATGCACATAACATTGTCTGCAATAGCTATATTTGCAAACATCTCATACCAAGAGATTGCCAGGACAATTGTCTTTCAGGATTTTGAGGCTAGATTCATGTTTTTGCCAGTCACACATCAGAAATATTCAAAAACTTTACCAACAACTTTTCTAAAAAGTCACCCTTTCTTGCTGCATTGGTCTATAGCAATATCAGGCTTATAATTATCATCATTTATCATCAATGATGAACTGTTATAATTCTAGTTTGTAGGCAAGAAGACACCGATGCCTATTACCTACCTTACATCATTTCAGTATAAAATTATTGACCTTTTCTTTTCCCTAAATATCCATATTGCATCAGAGTATCTGGGAATTGATCCTGTCCGACCACTGAATCCTGTTATCTAGTGTTTGGGTGGATGATGTCCAGAATTATATGGGGACAGAAAATGCTGTTTTACTTGACTTGAGATCTGCTTATTTATGGTTGATAAACAGCTGGCAAAACATTATCATGTCAAATTGACCAGTCTGTCTCTCAAATTATGTCTAGAAATATGCCTATGTGAGCCAGGAAAATCAGGGCACATCTATAATCTCAAGCGAAGGTTCAAACAAACACTGTTTCCAGATATAGCAAGGGCATTAATCTCCAGATCCTGAGACCAATCCATCCGGTAATCCTACCTCTGAATGAGCATGATGTTGGCACCGAGACACTCTTCTTGCAGAGAACAATACTCCGCTACTTGGTCCACTCACTTGCATCTCTGCCCCTCCCTATCAGAAAGGGATTGATGCTGGCCTTTGTTCTTTATGCACAAAAAAAACACTACAATATGCATTAAAACTTACAGCTTTTTAATGGAGACCATTACACTGCAGCTGATATCAGTCGGACACCATTTTGTAATAAAGATATCAAACTGGTATAGGCGGCAATTATTTATGGGGAGGGGGTTGCAGGAAGTGCCCATCTGGGGCTGATACAAAATATAGCTAGATCTGATTCAGAATTTAGCTGTATCAGCCTCTTTCTTTTATTACCATCGTAGCCTAACTTTATTTCCCGGATAGGAAATGACACTTCAATACACCAATGCCAGCGTTGATACTGCTTTTTGGGACAGGGTTTGACTGCGTGCAGATGAGAATCTCGCGCAAATTCGTGAGTCACAATTATCAACAAAGACACTGGATGGATTCATGAGGTTGGGAGAAAGGAAATACATAGTCTCACTAATCTCAACTTTTCTTACCTCCTCGTACAGATTTGAACCTGGTTTATGTTCGTTGGAGAATAATGATAGCAAAACCCTCCACCAGAGAGTGATGCCTGATGTATAGAAAAAAGGTTTCTCAGGTGCATGACCGACAGGACAGGTGTGGAGACGCCTCACCTCATTTGGACACAGCACCTCCCAGGACCGGGATGGCAGAAAACACGTTTCTTTTATTGGTATTCCCATGACTACTATGACGCACAATGGCAAGGCCGACCCACAGATCGCTCTAATCATGGGTTGACATTATAAATAGGATAGGAATGAATAGGATATTAATAATAGTAGGAAAATTATGCGGTTGACAGGTGCCAACTTATATATATATGCCAGAAGTGGCTGAGCTTAACACTAATAGATCTGGTGGACTGCAGACAAATTGTATCTGTTGTATGGACGGATTGAAGGGACGGATGGTTAAAGGGGGAAAGAAAAAGTTATGCTAAACTACAATTATAGAAAATTGATGTCTGTCTTACTACCTAAATACTGGGTTTTGGATTAACTGATAAAATCAGGATATGATCCTGATAAAGATCTGATGATTCTGCTTTCCAGATTGACAAGAGTGATTGGTTTAGTGCGGGCTTGTTGTTAGTATAACCTGTACGATTAGATTCAAACGCTAATATTGGTGGATAAGTATGCTTTCGAACCATATAGTAGGCCTATTTGACAAAGCTTCCAACACAGACTGGTGGCCTAACTCTTATTCTCTGCTATAGGTCAAATCCCACAACGCGAAAAATGGGCCAGAAAGTATTGATTATTAACATAAAAACAAGGGACAACTGTTGCCAATATTGTAAATCACAACACTGGTCCCATGATCTTGTGCCTCTCCAAATCCCACAGTGGTCAATAATAGGCAAGCAAGGTGTTGCGTGCAGGACTGGTTAATGGATCTGTTTGAGGGGAGTTACTTCACAGTATGATTTGTCCTCACTATTCCCTCTCAATTAGCCTAGAGATATCTGGAGTGTCCCCCCTATATAAGCCAAATCATTGACATATTCCAATAAGCAACATTTTCTAGGCCCTCCGGGGGCAAATATCTAACTCAATTGATCCTTGTGATTTCCCAAATCACAAGACAAAGGCAACCCTTTCTCACCGATTTGGGCCTGTCTTAGCCAAAATAGGGCCCAAAATCGGCAATAAGACCAATTCACAACATTTTCTGACCCTCTCTCGGTGTTCACACATGTCCATAAATTATTTATTGTAGAAATGTGTGTACATCTGCCACAAGAGTGCTGGTGGTGGCACAGCGGATTTAGGACACACACCATTGATAATGATTATGTGCAATAATGGCCGTAATTTCTAAATCATTCAAAATTGATTCAATTTATAGGAAGATATGAGCTTTTTTTTTAAAGATTTTGATCTGGAATGCCAAGAAAATCGTCTTTCAAATCGCATTAAGGACACATGATTAATGGATGAGGTCAATTTAAAAAGATGGTTATCCTTATTAAGATCTTATCATATTAATGCCGCAAGAAATTCATTAATCTGAAGAATCCAATCTTTTCAATTCTAAAATTACCATGCATACCCCACGATTTAAACTTTCTAGTAATGATGGTGATAAAAATAGGAATCCGATCTTTTAGCTGTATTCTAGTTATACATAAAGATTCACGATATATTATGCATCAGGATATACCGTCATATTACAAAGAGACACGAAAGAGGCGTCCATCACTAAAACTACCCCTACATCAGTTAGGGGAGTCTAGGTATACCTTCTCAGTGTAGAATTTACGAGATCCATAATGATATAACATTTTAATATTCAAATAGTAAATACACCATGCAGGACATGCAGAAAATCAGGCTCTCGCTTTACCATGTACTTATCGGAATTGAAAACCTAGATGAACCAAAACACGTCTCCAGGTGCGACTTTTACAAAACTCTGTTTAAGGGTTTTTACTTTACTCTACATTTTCTCAGAGCGATTATCAAAGGTTTTTCGATTTTGCAGTGTGTATTTATTTCATAGGATGATGTTTCAAAATACAACAACAATCAAAAGATATGATAAGCGTTGTTACAAAACCGAAGAATCATAGTGGGAGTAATACCCATAATAATTTCAGAAAGTAGATATAAGTAGTATATCCATACATTAGTGCATAGGCACGAGTTGGTTTACATGAGTAAGTGAATTATGCAGCAGAAGTTTAACATGACTTCAATTTCTCTCTGTATACTGCGTGACACGATTTGCAGGGGGGACCTTAGTGCAGGGCATACTAAGGTCCCTATTCTCAGTGTACGTCACAAATATATGAATTATTGTTATGCATACCTTACAATAATAGTGTTCAAACAATGACTCTTCATAATTATGTAAATTATGAACGCATTATAATGTCACATTGCAGGTCCATCAACTGTGTAATAAAAGAACGTATGTTGGGACGACCTCACGGCGGAACGTGGACATTATTTTTGTGCAATCTTAAAAGTACAGTCTCAATCTTAAGATTAAGATTTTTTTTTAATTTTTTTTATAATCTTAACTGACTACAAACAGTGCTGTCACATCGATGATCTGAATTAACTAACTTTCATTGCCAACATTTACTGCGACACAGTATGTTTGGTGTATATTAAGTATATATATCGCGGGCTCTTTCCCCGAACCACCCTTTACTTTTCTTTTGTGTACACCCTTTTATCTGTTTTGGTAAAAATCGGGTGCTCTGTTCCCAAATCCCCCGTTTTCTTCGTGTATTCTTGTGTATAGTTGAATGGTGTCTCACAAAAGAACAGGGATATAATTTGAAGATTAAGCAGAGAAAAATTTACAAGTCTTGATTTAAGACTAAAACTATACTTTTGAAATTATGTAAATAAAAAATACGTCCACGTATTTGAGTAACAAATTAACACTTTCGCCAATCACTCCATGCACATTTTCAAAAAATTAATGGAAACCTCATAACGAGTGAAGACGGGTTGGGGCTGTTTATCAGAAACCTTACAATGATTTTGCATTAATTTGGGTTAAAAATGGGTGCGCGATAAAATGTTGTAATTATTGGGTTAAAGATTGGTGTGTGATAAGATGTTTTAAAATAAATTTCACTTATCATAATTATTCATCATTGATGTGTTTTCGGGCAGGGCTCATGCCGAAGGGGGAGTACAGACAAATAAGTCTCCTAATGTCAACAAATTTAAGATAAGAGAATCTTTGTGAAATTATCAATTCCAAACGATTTATCATGAATTGATTCCAAATGTGGATGTCAATAATTGAGTTCAATGAACCTGTTTATTTATTAAGTGTAGTCCAGGTACTGGAGCATGATGCTCTCGAAGAATCTTAGCGATGATGAAAGGAGACATATAAGACTGTGAAGGATACCCTGTAAAGAATCTAATTGGGTGCCCAACCCAATTAATCCCTTGACACCTCTGCCCTTATCCACATCTCCCTCCGCCCTCCTTGTCAAATGAGGACCCCCGGATCCTTTATACCCCCACCCAACGTGCAATATATGTAGCCATGTCCCCATAAATTTATGGAGCCATGGCTTCCTTCGGTATGTTATGTTATACCAAAAGACTTGCCAATGGCCCTGATGATTGGTAAGACATGTATTGCATCTAAATTTTAATTCCAATCCATAAGCTCGATTTACACGGGATCAGGTGTTTTTTTGGGGGATAAATTACTAGAGGGATTACTAAGCCTTTGTGGGCCTTACATGAATTGTGAAACTTGGTAATTTTGGAAAGTTTTAGTGTAATGAATAATGGGCCAATTGATCAATCAATTTAGTGCATCAGGCGCTTTAATATCATAACAAATGAATGCAACCCTGAGCCTGGCAAATCTACTAGACAGCTGATGTCCATAGCCATGCAGGATTGATACACTCCCATACGCTCGGCATGATGCTTGACTGCGGATAGACTGAATCCTTGGCCAAAAGACCCATCAAGGCAATATTGGTGCGTCATGATGACAGATGGCAGAGAGATCTAAGTAAATCGATTAATGATGATAAATGATAGAATGTACCTACCCTAGATTTTCGGATTGTGACCTTAAACACTTCTTTTTTTGACCTGTAATAGTGGCCATTAGCCATTGTCATCTAGTTTCTTCTGATTGTCTATAAAAGAATCACACTCAAATGATTTATAGATAGATATCAATAGTTTTTTTCAACATTCAATCGAAATTTAATTTTAGTTTCTTTCTCAAACTGACTCTGGGTCATGGGCAAGAGATGTCTGGACGACAGGAACTGTTTGGTTACCATAGCAACATGATCCGGGCTTTGCAGCACTTGACCCGGTTGGTGGAGGGGCTTGACATGCTCGTGCAGATATTTAATGATCACCTTCACTACATTTTCTGTCAATAGTCGATTCTCAAGCTTTTAACAACCCAGAGAGAAGCCACGTACAGTTCAGGGTGCCCAGACACACTACCACTCAGTCCTCTTTGTCATCTGCTGTCTTTGACACACAATTGCCAGTGTTTTGGCAACTGGTGGGAATGCTGCAGAAACCTAGCTCAAATTAGAAGTGTAACCTCATTTTGCAGTGTTAAAGGATCCTGGTCATCTATAGAATTTATTGAACAGTTTTAGAATTGTAGTCTGCTAAGTTGTCATCTAGCTGCCACTCCTAGTACCCAGTGTTTTTAAAGTGATATCACAACTATAACTGAACCCATTTATGTTTAATACACAAACTACATGCAGTCTAACCCCAGCCGAAACCTATTTTTGTTATAGCAGTGTGCGCAGGGCAATGGGCGTAGAGCCTAATCTGTCCACAAGGGGGACCATTACAATGAACCTCTGTCACCAGAACTGTCAATCTCACTCCCCAGATGCATCTTCTGGATGCAAGAGGCCGATCCGTCTGAAGAGTGCTTGCCATAGCGATAATTTGAATCAAATGGCAGTCGGCTGTGGTAACATACCGGTTCCTTTACAGCGACCGATGGACCCAATCACAACCCACAATACATTACATGGGAACCCAAATTGAACACCAAATTGGGGAATTTCCTGCACCTCGCAAGTAACAAGGAACCCCTGTGTAACGTGCCACATTTAGCATGCCATCCCACCACACTGAAAATCCATAGATTGAAAGGGTTAGTCAGTTATATTCAAAAATGACTGAGGGGTCAGTCAGTAGTGGTGTGTTGTATTTGTATACCACTAGTTGGTGCCACCTGTAAGATACTATGATGACCACTCAGTGGCTCCCCCTGGAATTTAAAACACTAAGGTTGGTTGGTCAGTACTGACCAACCTGACAATAATAACTTACCTAGGTTGGTCGTATAGGGAGCCAAAAAATAGTGACTGAGAGATTGGTCATATAGGTAGCCTAGGAATATCAGTGCACATATATCCATGCGCCGCCTGTGGCTTTGGTGCTAAGGGAATGACACAGCTATCACTGTGTACATAGGTCTATGATGTACGTCGTTCTGACAGCAATGGGAGATGTGTGTTTGTGAATATTGGGCCCCCAGTATGTACAAAGTGACCAAGCAGGCAATCCGTGATTTAGGCAAAAATGTTTGTGCGAGTCACCAGACAAGGCAGTACACGTTATTCAACAACTGGTGAGGGTGGGTTTCATCCCTTTTCATCGGCATACCTTTTTCAGGGAAATATTAAAAGTCTTGCATGTTAACATATTTCAAAGTGGAGGGTATGAGGGGACCCCCTTCATCTTTCATAGGAACACTAACTTCAAGATTTATAGAGGTTAAATGCTTACAAACACAGAGCAAAGAAGTAGAATCACAATGACTCTCAAATGAGAGTCCGGCCCGATCACTGAGGTAACTTTCCCCACGACTCCAAAGTGACTGACACTCCCTATCATTAGGGAGTCTAAGTGTACTGACTTCCTTTGCATAGAGAGTCAAATGGGAGTCAAACCGGGATAACACTATAAAAAACGGAAGTCAAATCTGTTTGACACTATTTTTGTAGGGAGTCAAACTGGGTCTCAGCCATCAAGCCTAGAGGAAACAGTGATAATGCTTTAGCATTCATTACTCTCAGAAATGGTGCCTATGCTTCTACTGTACCTTATTTTGGTCTATTTCACATAAGGAAATAGTATTTTCCTTAGTCAATGTACTTATTATAAGACAAAATAAGTTTTGTCTTGATGAGATGAATAGGGCCATTTTAAAACCATTATGAAAGGCACTGTTCTGAGAAAAACTTTAAAAAATTATATTGTGGGGCCCTCTAGTGGAAGAGCTCGGAACTGGTGATATATTGAAAGTCTAAGTTTGAGAGTCAGGGTAGTTAAGGGAGTCAAAAAGGAGTCAGCTAAATATGACTCCCTATGGAGTTGTTACTCCCCCATATGGAGTCCCGTAAGACTGCAGTCAACGTCAGGTAGGGAGTCAATTAGCTATGACTCTCTTAGAACAAGAGTCATTATAGAGTTGTCATAGAGTTTTAGGCAATGAGGATCTCCGTAAGTTCTTAGACGACTTGTTCACAGATTTGGGGTTAAATTATGGAAACGAGAGATGTGAATTCATCTATCGCCAAGGCAAGCGCCCCGACAACTCCCAAAATGTAAACAATGGCGCTGACAGGAAACCTAGAGCCGTTATAGTGAAGCTACAACAACGATCCACAAAAAGTGAAATTTTCAGGAATATTAGGTTCCTACGTGGAAAAGACTGTTGGCTGGGTATCTCCCTGATGGACGAGCTCACCCCAAGAGAAAGGAAACAATACAATGACCTGAGGGCCATCTTTTTCTTGGCAAAGAAGTCGGGCAAAATAAGAAACGTCAAACTCAGGCAGCGTAGCGTCATTATAAATGATCGGTCCTACCAGCACAAGGATATTGACGCCTTGCCCTTTGGCTTAAACATGTGGAAAGCGACAACGATCAAGACATCAGACGGACTTGGTTTTAGGTCAGAATACAACCCCCTATCGAATCTCTACCCCTGTGAGGTAGTGTATAAAGACCAAACCTACAGCTCGCTGGAACAAGCATATCAACATGACAAAGCCGTCTCTGCAGGTGAACAACAGGCAGCCACAGACATTCTAGCTGCTGAAGATCCATACATTGTAATGAAGCTTGGATCCGATGTTACCCCTACGTCTGACTGGAAAAAAGGTGCCACAAAGCTCATGTACAATCTCATTAAGAGCAAGTTTAGCCCGCCACATATGAAGGAAATTCTTCAAAAGACCAAGGAAAACAGACTGTAGGAGCTAACCTATGACAAGACATACGGGGCTGGAAGGCACCTTGGCAACGCCAAGAACCTATCGCATGAAAACGTGACGGGAGGAAACATCCTCGGTCTGCTACTGGAAAAGGCAAGAGCTGAGGCCAAACGAGAAGCTGAGCAGAACCCCCCTCCAGCCGGAAGCGTCTCACCAACAACACTGAACCTAAGCAACCCATGGGAGATCAACCTTCATGTACCAGAAACCCCACAGCAACCACCTATAATCCCAGAGGAGGAAGATGGTGCCAAGGCGAACAGTCAACCTCTAATACCTATAATAGAGGAGCAAAAAGGGGCTTGTGCACTAGACTACCAGCCAGCAGCGAAAAAAGATCCACTACCCACACCTGCCCCAGAAGTTCCCTCAAAAGAACCTGAGCAACCTGACGACTACAACCTGGAAAAAGCAGTCAAAGACATATGTTCTGCAGACTCACTGATCCTAGGGTATCTGGAAGGTGTCTTGGACGCAAAAAAGTTAACCTCAACTCCGGCTAAACCCTGTGCAGCTCTAACAAAGCTAGTCGACAGCGCTGAAGGCAAGACCACGCCCACACCTGCAGACGAGGAACTATTGAACAGCCCCACCCTCTCTGACACCAGCAACACGAGCAAATTATGACCCTCATGGGGTTTATCACTAATATAACACAATTAACTGCCATGATTGGATCAAACTAATACCCTGTGATTTAACTAAATTAAATTAAAGTACCGGTATGTCACACAAGTAGAATATTGTCAACATTTTCGTGGATACCCAAATGTCATACATGTATGTTTTTCATATAAAGTACCGGTATGTCACACACGGAATACTATAAGTGTCATTCAAGTAAATGTCATACATGTATATATTGATTTAAGCCGGTATGTAAAATGCCATCCAAATGAATGTTCTGAAGTCGACAGCGCTAAGACATTTGTACTAATATGTGTAAAAGTGTATATATTCTATTAATACAAGTCAATGGTTGCCCTCCACTCATATCTAGTCCAGCCTTTGCCAAACAATTGTAGAGGTATGGGTGGCCACAAGAGCCGAGGCCCTAAACCTCATGTATGTTCCATGTCTTGTGCTGAAATTGTAAATGTTTTATTTAATAACCAACATATATTATGGACGCATACTGGGTACACAAAAGATTTAGTGAGACGTCGAACATCGACTTTTGATGGCTGAACACAATTTGTTACCAGGCCAAGGCCTAAGTATATTGCATTGCAGGAATCATGGTTAACGGAGATTAATCCAGACTCAGACTATGATTTGCCAGGCTATAACCTATATAGACTGGATAGGCAAAGAGATAAGACGGCTGGTGGTGTTTGTACATATGTTAGTGAAGACCTCACATGTTCCGCTGAGGATTTTGCAACTTTAAATAAGAGTACGATTGATATCGAGATTCAATGGCTTGTAATTTCTAAAGGTATGGCAAAGAATATTCTATTAGCCACAATATACAGGCCTCCTGAAGGTAACAAAAATCGATTTATTGACGAATTGTACACAATGATTGGTAAAATTGATAACTTCGACAGCTATGATGTAATTCTAACTGGTGATTTTAATATAAATGTATTAAATGAAGACAATGTCAAAGAAAAGCTCTATTCCAAATTTGAGGATTTTTCTCTACGCCAGTTGATATCATCTGCCACCCGCATTGCTGAGACAAAGTCATGCATTGACTTAATCTTTACAAATGTAGTTAATGTAAACTCATACGGAGTAGTGGATATAAATATATCTGACCATCTTCCTGTTTACATTAGATTAAAACACATCAAAAGATTGCCATGTAAACATGAGTTTGTAGGAAGATCCTATCGCAAATATGACTGTGTAAAGTTTCAGGAATATATAAACAATTGTGATTGGTCGAATTTTGATGACTGTATAGATGTAGATGAATGTTGGTCTATTTACTTTAAAAATATGTCGGAAGCGCTTGACATTAATTGTCCCATACGGAAATTTGTTATAAAAAATAAAGACGAGCCCTGGCTCACGCCAGAGCTTAAAGTTAGCATAGCTGAAAAGAACCTAGCGTTAGCCAAGGCCAGACGCACTGATACTATATTAGACTGGTTTATAGCTAACCAGCTAAAAAACAGTATGTGTACTGAAATCAAAGAAGCCCACAGGGTTCATGTTGTCGAGGAGGTACAAAATAATGTCGGTGAGCCAAAAAAGTTTTGGGCAGCAATGAAGGAACTTATCCCCTCAAAGGGAAATAATAAGAAACAAATTAATTTGAAGGATAACGGTACTTTTATTGAACCTGAAAATGCAGCTGACTATATAAATACTTTTTTTGCGGATATTGGTCCGAAATTAGCCTCAAAACATGACTCCGAATGGTCGTTCGATGGCATTGAAGTACAAAATATGATGCAAGACCTTGATTTCAGTATGGTTGAAATTGTTAAAGTTGTACAAGACCTTAAGGTAAATAAGGCAGCTGCTATTGATTATATATCAACTAAATCGTTTAAGGATTCTGTTATAGCTAATCCACACAGGTTTGTAAAAATAATTAATTTGGCTATAAATCATAGTAAAATTCCAGATGCTTGGAAAGAAGCTCAGGTCACACCTTTACCAAAATCAGGTGATTTGAATAATGTCTCTAATTTTCGACCGGTAAGCCAACTTCCTGTACCTGGCAAGGTTCTCGAGCGCTTAATACATTCTAGGTTAACTGACCACCTTGAATTAAATAATGTTTTGTTAAAAGAACAGGGTGGCTACCGTAAAGCTTGTTCTACCATTGACACTATCAGCGTTTTAACTAATGACATTCTGCGTGAGAGAAATGTTGGAAGATACACCCTAGCAGCATTCATCGATATAAAAAAAGCTTTTGATTCTTTAGATTATTTAATCTTGATTAAAAAATTAAAATTATATGGTATTACCGGTAAAAACCTTAAATTAATTCAAAATTACTTCGAAAACAGAACTCAAATCACCAAGGCGAATGGTGTGTCTTCCAACATAGCTCACATGACATGTGGCGCCCCACAGGGTAGCATTTTGGGTCCGTTGTTCTTCTTAATATATGTGAATGATTTAAAAACCCGTGTTGGAAATGTCAAGTCGCTATTATACGCTGACGACACTGTTCTATATGTATCTGGTACCAATATGAAAGAGCTAGAAACCGATATGCAAGCCTCAATCAATCACTTTATAGCCTGGTCTTCAAAAAACAAATTAACCCTAAATGAATCTAAAACTAAATTAATGCTTTTTACATCCAATATAAAATACAAAACCCTACCACTAGAAATGGTAAAAATTAAGGCAAACGAAGAAATTTTGAAATTTGTAACTTCTTATAAGTATTTAGGCGTCACTCTTGACCATGAATTAAACTACAATAAACACATTAAAGAACTTAGAAAAAATCTTGCATATCGGTCTCACCTCTTAGGCAGATTAAAATTCTTTGTACCAACGGACATTTTACTTCTAATTTATAAGACCTACGCATTACCCTTGTTTGATTATGCGGATGTCCTATATAATGCAGCTAATGTAGACTGTTTGAATTTATTACAAGGAATTCAAAATCGTTGTTTGAAATATTGTTTAAAATTGCCTATTCTAACCTCTACTGAATATATTCATCAAGAGGCCAAAGTTCCAATGCTAGACAAACGCAGAGAATATCATGTAGAATTGTATGGGTACAAGAGAGCACATAAGATAGAGTTTACTGATGTTAGACCTAGGTTAATGAGACATGCTGTTTCTCCTTTATTAAAATATGCATTAATTCATACAGCCTCCTACGAAAAGAGTGTAGAAGTTCATGTTGCCCAAGTGTGGAATGCTCTACACCACACTGTCAGAGCATCAGAAAGCATTTCTTATTTCAAGAAATTAATGAAAATTAAGCTTGAGAAAACAATACCGGTAAACATTGTATTATAGAAGAAGACGTTGTTTGATTTCACGCTAAAATCGAAAGTGCTTAACACAACCCCATGTATGCTCTGTAACATCAAATGGTATACCTAATCGACTGTTCAATTATGATTGATATATAGTGAGACAAAATGCACAAGTGTCTGTCCCGTTTTGTCCTGGTCATCTTGCTGAAACAGGAATTCTGGAAATATTTTATTCTAGTGATTTACAGTAATAAGGGTGGCATTAAACATCTGCTATGCAGACTGTCACCCTTGTCTTTTATTGATCAAGTGTAGTCATAATCGATTTTAATTCGAGACATGTTTGGAGATTATCAGCCCCAATTGTTAAAGTACCGGTACTATAAATACAAACGATAAATTGATTTTTCTCGGCAATTTGTAAAATATGAAACAACGCATAAATGTCCTCGATGTAATTCAATATTTCATGTGCTTAAATAGATCAATAAAAGATAAATCAACCTCTCAATCAACCTCTCAGAGTCCCACTAATTTAATGGGAGTCCCTTTAGAGTCCTGGGGAGGGTTAACTCAGATAACGGGGCCGGACTCCCATTTGAGAGTCACAGTGATTCTTTTCTCTGTAAACCCATGGTAAGAAAAGGAGTGTCTCTACATGGGTAAAAATCGACACAGCGACATGGAAAATAAAGTGGATACCAATGTAGAGGCGCAAAGGAGAATACCTTCCATGATTTGCCAGTAAATTCTGCTTTGGGCTATGAGTACTAGGAATAGCAGCTGCCATCAAGAAACGGTTTAAAAAAAAACACCTCTATTTGATGGGCCTTGTCTGGTCTAGTATGTCTATGTTTCTGACCCAATCCAACCTATATTCATGTCTTTCCCTCCTGTACTAATTCACATGGCCATATGATTCCTCCAAATTGGCCCAGGTCAATCTGATCCCAACCTGGCCATGCGAGGGCACAGGCTTCCTTCCTGCTCCTGCACCTAAAATGCCAGACTCAGCTTTAGCCTGAAGATCACAGGGTCATAACCTTCCATGTCACGTGTCCAAGGAGAGGGTTCTGAGAGGAGGAGGAGGACTCCTCACCCCCATCAACTGCATCTCCAAGCCTTATTGACCCTGGTGAGTCTTACCTCAGACAGTCAGGTCACAGACTCAGTCTACAGGCTGCCAGCATTAAGATGTCAATAAGACAGCACTCAGGCAGGTCGGTATGACAGACATCAATGAGCTGACCTGTACTGGTCACCACCATGTAAGCTTACTGTTAACAGCTTGTGAGGCTAATGCATGCATGGGTTTGATTTTTATCAAAAGGGCATTGGAAGTGCAAGTGGATAGCGGAATGTTGGGCTTCTTTAATTTCTCTTGGGAGGTATTCTTTAAAAGAAATAATTATCGTAATACAGCAAAGATGCTGTATCATCTGACATCATTATTGTCTCAGCAGTCCTATAAAGCAACACCTTTTAGGAAGTATCTTTATAATTGGCTTTGATTTGCAATAATTACAATTAAATTACCCTTTCTCTAAATAATGAATAAAAAAGCTCGAATTTAAAAGAATTATCAGGTTTTGTAGATGCTATATTCCAAGAGTTCTTAAATAATCAAATACAGATTATCAGCCGAACTTGACAATAGTGATTGCTTGCATAAATTGTATTTTGAATACAGAAGTATCTTATTAGCAGATTAGAAGCCGTCCGGGTGACTGTCTACCTTGCAGGAAAGTGCAGCTGGAAATTACATGGGTGGAAGGCATGGGTACTCTATAAATTTTAACTGCAATGCCCCTGAAAATCAGAGGCGAATTGACTGCACTACAACGCCACCTAACGTTAAACGGCTATACTATCCTTGAATCCCTTTAGTTCTGCATGCATTTCACCAAAACAAAAAACAGTTGTGGTGTATGACATGTTGCAGAAAGAATAATTGCAATTATATATATTTTTGCATGTCACACATGAAAACAAAGGATTATCTGAGGATAAACAAAATTCGCGTTTTTCTTCCACTCATGTCCCATGAAACGAAAGGATAAAAAGCTGTAGCAATAAAAAGACATATGAGCTGTCGTAGGTTTTACAGCAAATACTACAGCTCCGAGGAGGTCTTCTAGCTTATACTCCTTTTTTTTTTTTTTTTATAAAACTGCACTAATCCCGGTGGATCTGTTTGTGTATTCATGCTATAGAATTGACTAGTCCGTGATATTTATGGGTGATTGGGGATCAAACAAACGCACTGACCTGTGCCATAGTCCCTCTTTCTACAACAGCGACTTCTATTATTAGTCTCCCATTTCAGTATTGTTTCATTTGAATCAGGAGGAATAGAATAGAAAATTATAATACCATTGAATATAACATGTAATTCATAAAACAGTGTGTATTCTACCATGCTTCACATAAGGTGTGGCCCTATGGCCGACCTGAACATCAGGGTATTAGGCTGAAGCATTTATCTACATAGGTTCGAATCCCATCGAAAGCAGGATATTAAGTGGCAGACAGCCAACAAAACTTCCTCAGGAGGTTATGTGGCAAAACCTCCGGACAGCACTTACAAAACCTCTGGACAACATCTCCAAAATCTCCGCTCAAGGTAGCAGAAATGTAATAGAGAAATAAGTCTAATCTATATCCAATGAATACGTCAGGATTCAAAGCAATGACTTTTCCTTCCTCAATTCCTCATACTCATGAACTGTTATCTCAAAACTGACAATGTATATATGTAGCGTCTTTTAACTAATCAAATCCTTTATCATTGTTCATGTATTATTTGGATTTCATTGTCCATGTACTTATTATTTGCTCTATCAAAGGTAATGAACACATATTTGACCCATTAAAAGGGGCTTTGAAAAGAGTTTTCGTTTCCCTTACAACAGAAAATGCTCTGGTAAAACGACATGACCAGAGTCAGAGCATGGTGAGACTTTTTCAAATGGAGAATTATTCTGGTGTGTCAGAGGGGCCGGTCTGATAATCAAAATATTTGCTCAAAACATGACATGTTTACTCAAAGCCAAACCAGTATTTTAGTCAACCTTGGAGCTTAATAATTATTATTATGCTGTAACCTCAAAATAGGACGACTGAATAAAGGCTGAAATATTTAAGTCGATGTCGGTCTGCGCACGCAGGATAGTTGCTCCATCTATTTTATCTAAATGGGTTGGGGTAAAACGTTTTAGGGGTGCGTTTTGGAACACAGTACCATAACACCAGGTGACACTAGTTTGCTTATTGGTTCTTGGTTCTTTTTCTACTCACCAGGGGGCAACACCCTCCTAGCCGACATCTAGATGCTGGCCATATATAGCTGACGTGCATTGACAATGCGTTTTGAAGTTTTACATCGCCGTTATCTCGCTGGTGTTCATATGTACACATTCTAAGAAGAGTAATACTATTTTAGGTAGCAGCACCAAAGTGAAGTATTCATCAATGTAGGTTGCTACCCTTGAGTCAAAGTCACTGAAAGTTAACAGAATCTCCCAGATTGTTTTTCACATCTAGTTTAAATCATATAGAATCGGAAAATGCAAAGAAAAATAGGGCGTCCAGAACTACTTTTTTAGATATAGAATTTTGAATAGATTAAGTATTTCGATTTTTTCTGAAAATAAGAAAAAAAAAACAAAAAAAACTTCTAATATTTTTTTCATATCAACCATTATGTGCAGAAATGGAAAACATCACCTGTTAAACGCCTATATGTTACTCTTTGATGGAAAATACATTTTACAGTTTTACACCATGGCATTCTGGGTAGAAATATGATGTTTCGGGAAAGAGTACAAAGAAATCGTCATTATTTATATCCTTATTGACTAAAAATAGTATTCCATATTAACAGATTTTTTTTTAAACTCACTCGGAAGATAGTTCAGATCATTTGCTAACATATAAAAGTAATTTTGATAGGGGGTCCCAGCATTTCTTTTAGGGAAAAATAATGCCAAAAAAATGACTAAATTGAATATATATGGCATTGCATGATGGGTAAATGGTAAAAATCAATAAAGTTGTCATGATTTATACCCTTGGTTATTTTGAGCAACACCATAGCATATATAGTGTTCTAAATAGTAAATATCTGCAATATACTAGCTCTTGTTTTCAAAAAAGAAATGTTATCAGTTACCAATATATCAAATATTCAAAGTATTACAAAATGCACAATTTTGCTTGAAATGATCTATTTTTAACACAGTTGAGGGAATGTATATATGTATCTGGCTATGTAATTAGCCCATTTTGATAGATTTCAGAATTAGCGGTCCATCTAAATAATAATACACGAGGAATCAAACAATACAAGTACCCAGTGTGGTTTTTGGGTCACTTAATAGCTGTAATTCTGACCAAATGATGGATAACGATTATGAAAGCATGTATTTCGTAACTAATAATTAAATGGATATTTATATGAATTTAAATGATTATAATTTATAAAATGATCATATTTCGTCATGTCGAATATATACAGACATTGCAAAGCATATG
Source organism: Harmothoe impar (assembly GCA_947462335.1). Taxonomy (NCBI): domain Eukaryota; kingdom Metazoa; phylum Annelida; class Polychaeta; order Phyllodocida; family Polynoidae; genus Harmothoe; species Harmothoe impar. Next base: position 62,934,044 of record OX381707.1, on the reverse strand, counting down.
CAATCATAGGTATGGGAGCTTATCAGTGAAAACGTAGGTTGTTTACTTCCGAGTCAGCAGGTACTTAGGGGTCATAGGGTGCATCATAACACCGGTATCCTTATCAGTGATTACTGTATGGGTATGCCATGGACAGTGGTGTGCCAAGCACCAGTGGTATAAGCATGATACTCGCCCTCTCCTCCAGTTCACACTTACACCAGGTGAAAATATTATAGCATTATAGGGGAGCTTGCGCCGAATTTTGATTATTTCATTGGATAACATCTCCTATATGAGAATATCAATAGTTACGCAATTCCACTACATCCGCAATGTTTTGCAAGATATATAAATCCAGCATGGATATGTCTAAAGGTTACCGTTTAAATTCTAGTGAAACATCTTTGAATGGGTGTGTCTGTAATACCGATACCACAAGTAATACATCATGGAAACACATGTATCATTCATTAACGTATTCGACCATGCAGACACAGTGGTATTGATTGCACTAGATAAGTTACCATGGTTTGTGTATTTACGACGACCCTAAGCTATTTTTTATGATGTCAGCAACGGGTCTCTTGATGTATAACTCACTTAGTCGTATTACATATACCAGCATCACGTAATCCTTATCTGTATTATCTATTGGCACAATACACTCTCATTGATCTTGTTATAGGTCTTGTGTGTAGATAAGGGTGGGACTATTCAGCGTGAGCTGAAATCAAGAACAGACAGGTGGATTGGGCAGCAAAGAGATATTAATGAGATTGCATTAGATGACATTGTATGAATTTAATATTCAATAGCTGCATCAAAGATGCTGCATCACTAGCGAATATTGCCTACCATGCAACCATCTTTCCAAATCTAATCAGAATTTTACGATTGGGCACGAAAAATTATGGTGTCACGGTACAAATACCAGACAACATTTCTAGTTCTGACCTTATTTTTCATCTTCAGAGGGGAAAAATGTTGGGTTCTTTTAAGTGTTAAGTATTTAACGACCTCTTAAATTAAATCTTAACACATACCTGAAATTTAAAGCTTTGCATCCCAGATAACAATGTTTTTACAGTTGTTTCCTTTAGTAGTTGCCTGAAGAAATATTACAGGTGTCAAGTGATCTTTTACCTTGACCTTTAACCCCTCCAGCATCACCAAAGGTTACCAAGTTTTTTTTTACCAAGGCCTCTGACAACAATTTAGGCTGTGGATTATGATTATGTGCTGAATTTAAGGCCTCCTGCTACTGATTACATGCACAGTAACACTGTTTTTCATTGGCACCATTTACGAATACAACATTGTGGGGAGTGGATATGTACTGTGGCACCTCAAAGTAGCAAATGACATGGTATGTCTTTATAAACTAAATCTAATTATCATTTAAATGTATATTAAATTGTTTCATTCTAGCCAGCATTCTGTATTATGAAATATCCTGAATGGTATTATATTACCCAAAATAATGTTCCTTTTATACAAGTCCCCAAGCCGGCAGATTTCAGAAGATCGGTGCCTCCTACTGAGTGTTGACAGTGTCCACATGACACATGTAGTGGAGGGCCAATTGTAATCCCGTGGGAATTTCATGATCATTTTAGTTCTCTACTGGATTTTATGCTTTGAAGGGTGCTTAAAAAGATAGGATGACCGCTCCAATTTACATTTCACTTTTTAGGCCGTTTCTAGGCAAATCAAAAAAGTTACCATAGCAACCAGTTAATTTAGGCTATAGCTCTACGGGAAATTGAGCTATCCAAATTCTAAAGAAACCTACCCCCCTAAATTGAGTCCAAGGAATCCACTGGTATCTACGGTTTTTATCTGTGCTCCTTGGTTGCCTAGCAACAGGCTCTTATTGCTAGTTTCCATAGCAACCATGGCAACTATGATAGTATGACAGAAAATATAAAGATAGATGGGTCATGTGCATCAAATGCAACAAGCTGCACTATCCCAGGATACTTTAAGATGATAACACTCTAATACAGCAGTGCTAGTTGCCTAGCAACACACATCCCATGTATTTCTTTCCCTAACAACCTCTGCCATATAGGACAATATCCAGGTATCCGGCCTAGAATGGTCAATAGATACGGTTAGATACTGAACCGCCTAACTTGGTGTGGCTATCAAAAACTATTTTAGATGTATTCACAGAAAGGAAAAGATTATATTGCCATACAGTAACCTAGCAACAGAGATATTTTGATAATTTTTTAAAAGTTTTTGGCAATATAATCTTTTCCTTTCTGTGAATACATCAAAAATGATCATGAAATTCCTACGGGGCTTGGTTTTCCTACGATTGGCCCTCCACTAATGGTCTGGGCGGTCTGTGTGGAGAGAACCCCATCCTTCTCCGCCCTTATTAAGGACCCTGATGGCTGGGACTACGAGAGAGCTTTGTTTGACAATAACTCGTCCTGATATTGATAGCCTGGCAGGCCAACCTGCATTGCCTTTGCTGTTTGCCTTCAAAGGGGTTGTTGGGAAAAAAGACATCAGAGTGCAGTTAGTGGGCCTACGTTTACTTGACGATAAATTCGCCCAGTTAGTATTGGAAGGAGGGGTTTAATAAGTGTTTTCTTATTCAGACAGATATTGGCCTTGATCGACGACCTGCTTTTACTATTATATCAGATGGAATTAGATGGAAGTGGCTGTTTCTGAAAAATATTATTTTACTTAACAGGGGACAGGGGTAGCGATGTGGGTATTGGCAGAAGCTAATATAATAATAATGAATCAGATCTTTGACAACAATTCATGTCTGTAAAACATAATAAAGTGATTCTTAACACGTGTATGTCCTTAAATGCATCCTAATCCCAATAGTAATATTACTACCCACTCACTGTTGAGCTTCCATATTCTCCTCATGATAAAACATAACATTCTCAAACATGCAAACTGGGGAAGTAAGCTCCCACGCATTGACATGATCCACCCTTGATAGCATAAGCCATATACACCTGTTGAAGTGCGGTGTAATTAGTTGATACGATTGTTAGGTAACCTGTGTTGGTATTCAGCACCTATGATCAATGGGGGTGTGACAGGTGATCTGCTGGTGTCTCGGCAAAGGATGATCTCTACTAAACCCCTCATCTGGATGTGAGTTCTGGTAATCCTATAGATATAGACGGGTAAGCTTTGTTATCAGTTCTCTGAGGGGGTCGCTCAGTTTCTCCATGTGTTCTCTGTGTCCTCTATGCAGGCCTTAATGTCATTTACATATAAATCTATTCACTTCTGAACTTATATACCAGCTGTATACTTATCCTTTTTATAATCCCTTTTCTTTTGGTGACATCATCTTCATAAAAGAGTGTAACTGCTCAAGACGTATTCAGATACAACTAATTACATGCTCAGTGCAATTTGCTCCAGATTTGATATCAAAATATTGAAATGCTATTTTAAACAATGCATGTATACCTTGAGAACTATAGCTCACTCATGCAGTATAGGCACTTAGACAACTATTATAAGCATGTATACACACACTTGCAATAGATATAGAGACAAGAAGGTGAGTTTTGATAGTGTTGACACTTTCTGTTATCAGACTGGGAGGGTCCAGTCTGCCGACAGTGGACCCAGTGACTGTCATATTTACCCACTGATAATGAACCTCTGCCCTGCACTCACCCACTATCCAGTGGGTGGGTGGGTGGGTGGGTGAGGGGGTGGGGCAGGTGGATGGGAGGGTACCCATGGTGTTGGTGGTAGACAAGAGGAGTGCAGGTGCATGAGGGGAGGGGGTTGATGTTTGCTGCCACCCCCAACCCCTCCACCACCCCATGCCAGAACCCCCCCCCCCCACCCATCCACCACCAGACCCACCTTCCCATCCCCTCCCACGAGAGGCTCTCTCAAACTGTCCTGGGAACTTTCATATACGGCCTGTGAAGTTCCCATGGCGCACTCTCCATCTGTCCCTGTCCCTGTCCAGGTCAGGTACTTGCTGTGAAGGTTGAGCTCTTCTTACTTATAATCGAGTATTATCTGTGACAAGTAGAATTTAGATTAGAGTACCATAAAGGAGATTCACCTTGGAACATGCACCGCTATGCCGCGATCTTGGATTGATATCTAAGTTGAAAAATACAGTACATATATATTTAAAAAGAGGAAACCATGGATCCATATCCCTCAAGTGGGCTCTTCCAACAGATCAAAGAGAATCAGGATAATGCCGATAAAATGACGTCATACCTCAACCAGGAAGCCACCAACGCAGGACTCAACTCATCAAAAGTAGACCCAAGGTATGAACATTTTTACCGGTAGATATCGATCTATACAGAGAAGCCATCTTTCAGAAACTTCTTTGAGAATATCTCAGTACAAGTGTGTATAACATATCCCTTGAGGTTTAGAATGTTTTTTAGCCGATTACCCAGCATAATAATAACTGTTTTTATCCCCGTCGCCCCCCCCCCCCCCCCCTGGATCCGCCAATGGACTCTTCTCAAATAGATAGACTGAGCAAAGTTGTCTTATGTTGATATTGGGAACTGTGGGTTACAAACGAATAGTTTGTCTCTTGTTTGTTCCCAAAAGAGTTACCACTATCGCGGGTGTTTAAAATTCGTGTGTTGTTTTGTGAAATGATTTACAGCACCATAGATTTGAACAAATTACATCACCCACATTGCCATTTCATATAAACAACAACACAATCATCCTTACATGGGTCAAGCACTCTTGCTTTGTAGAACATTTAACTTGAACAATGAAACGGAATAGTCCTTGAAATGATATATACTGTTTCTATGCAGGTTGGATTTTATTTTGCCTGATATGCATTGCATCTCTTCTTATCGGGTAATTCTCTTCTCAGATCGTACTTAGGGCTCCCCAAAAAAAGGGTTTCAGGTCAGAGAACTACAACTGTTACCAACATGATCATAAACCCCCATTCCATCATATTTTACTAACAATGTTCTGTCTTATCAGTTACAAGTCCAAGCGTTACCGTGACAAGTTACGGACGGAAGTGAAGGCCCTGGAGAATCTACTTCCGGTGGATAGGTCCTCCCTGCACCGGAAGCTAGACAGCCAGACAGTGTTCCGGTTGGTCATTGCTTACTTTAGGACCAAAATGTTTCTTGAAGGTCAGTGGGACTTCACCTTTGCCACTTAGGCAGCGGTTAGTTGTTTTATATAAAAATGTTGGAGGGTTTTGGGTTGATGGATTTTCGCCAGGGCATACTGAATATTCTTTTATAGGTACCCGGAAAGGGGTGCAATGAAGTCAGGCACCGCCAGCTAGGGTAAAGTGATACATATCGCGCACACACAGAAAAGTGAGAGTCATTGTCGCTAAAACTACCCTCACCTGAGGCACTGCCTGACTCTCAGGTGAGGGTAGTTTTAGCGACAATGACTCTTCTGAGGGTGCGGCTAACCCCTTTAGCTGTAGTAAATAAAAGAAGTTTCAATTCAATTTAAATTGCTTACCTCCTCTCCCCCTCCCCCCGAAAAAAAAGAAGAAATCCACCAACCACTATTATCGGAGAAACGATCACTCCTAAGAAAAACGTATTGTTGTCATCCAATAGCAATCATGTGGTAGGTAATCATAGATTTAAAGATGAATTTGACTAATGTTGTACGCTGGACCTGGAATACATCAGCCTGCATATGCGGTATATAATACTGGTCACTTAGTCTTACACAAGTCGGACACTGAATATAACCTTGGGGATGGGAAACGAATCTATTAAAAACTCCGCATCCTTACAATCCATGTCTAATATTTGAATATTTACATTATCATTGGAGGTACAAACCATCTGTTCCTATCATGTAAATCATAATTCTGTATTACATCAAAATTATTAACAGAGAAAATGACCTCCAATGATTATGAGCGTGAATGACAAATTTGACAATATTATTAGTATACTGATGTTCCTAGGCTCCCTATACGACCAATCTCCCAGTCACTAGTGCCTAACGTAGTTAGTCATTTTTTGGCTATATACAACTAACCTAGGTAAGTTATTATTGTCAGGTTGGTCAGTACTGACCAACCCAGGTTGGTCAGTACTGACCAACCCGTCTAAGTCTTTTCATTTCCAGGGGGGGCCACTGTGTGGTGATCAAGGTATCTTACAGGTGGCCCCAACTAGTGGTATACAAATACAACAAACCAATGATGAACCTAGGTTAGCCACTACTGACCAACCCCTCAGTCATTTTTGAATATATTTTGCCATTATGACTAACACACATATATGCCGAACCTAGGATAGTCTGTACTGACTAACCCTTTCAATCTATGGATTTTCAGTGTAACATTGCTGATATATGGGGCTAAAAAGTGCCTTCTTTAATCTTTAGAAACGTCCTTTTAAACTGATATCATTTGATAGGCACTCATTCTTTTCATAAACAACAACAGCTGTATCATATATACATGTAACATCATTTCAATTCAATGTTCATCCAATTGTCGTCTGGTATACATGGAAGTTACCTCTAGTTCCGTACCTCTATTCTAAGTTGGAAAAATATTACAGTTTATTTCTGCGTTTCCCTAGAGCGGCCTAGGCTTTATTGAAAGGCGCAGCATGTTGTGAATTTCTGCCAATAGAAATTTTGAAACTGAAAAACAGATGGTACCAGAAGATAAACTTTCCATTTATTATCCAATCAAAATGATTTTTCTAACAGGTACGCTGGGCTGCTAATATTGCTTGGATTCTTAATATTCCAATATTACCAGATTCTTGCATGTGAATTACCTCTGGTTCTGAAAATGCTGGTGTCAGGAGCTTAAATTTGCTGGGTGTATGGATTTCATTTGAAATCATCGATTATATTTAAGCAGCTCAGCCAGGGTTCAAATGAGATGTTATTAGGTGCAAAACTTTCCAGCTTTGTCATAAATGGTTGTCACCCGCTGTAACCAGACCCCTGTTGACCATTGAAGCCTCTCCCAATCCACTCCACCCTCCTGGTGCGTAAAGCAGACGATATTTGTCCTCTGCCGGTCTGCATGATGTGCTCAGAGGGTACGGGTGGCACTTGGAACACCCCTAACATCCCTAAACACACTTGTTGGGCTTGACTCCCTCCCCTTTGCTGCCCTCTGGCCGTCAGTTCCGTGTTTACTCGCTAGAGGCGCCCGCGCTGAGCAAACGGCGGGAACGCGGCGAAAAGTCGTCTGCTCTTTTCTGTCACGTGACCCGTTATTCAAAAGCATCTTGTGTCAACAGGCGGCCAGTGATAATTTATGCAGACCTTCCGGGAACAAATCTCATATCCGCACTGCCACGGTCCTACCGGAATCTGGCGTAAAGTTGCTATTGCTTTGCTTTTTATTGCCTCTATTGAAAAGGTGAGGGGTATGTGAAGGGGCACTAGGGTGGAGGGGGGGGGGGGGGTAATATACAATTTCAGAGGGTTGCAAATGGTTTCTGGGCTTTTCTCTATTTACATAGTATTAAACACAATGTGCATGATTAATGTGGAGAGCATCATTGAACACCATTTTGAATTATAAATGTTAACCTGGTTGTTTAATCTTATTCATTTTGGCATCATTGAAAAGCTTCTAGAGTGCTTGAGAACTTTTTTCATTCAACTCAAACACATCTTTAATTAGTGTAACAAAATATCGCCAAAGCTATGTTATTCATCGGCCAATGACAAACAAAGTACTAAAAATCCCCCCCCCCCCCCGGATTGTGTTTTTCCCTAGCCCAGTTACAATTATAGCTAAATTGTCATTAGCAACAATATGCTTATGAAGGGTGCTAATAAGTAAGCATTCGCTGGGTGTGTTGCCCTGTCCATGGCATCTATAGCATCCGTGGCATCCGTGACATCCATGGCAACCACGACATCTACACACGCTGTAGGGGCCGTCCATAAATGACGTCACACGGGAGGGGGTGGGAGGGTGTTGGTCCAAGTGTGACAAAGTGTGACAGGGGGGTGCGGGGGTGTCAAGCCCAGTGTGATGTCACACTTTCAAAAATACAAATAAAAGCTATTTTAAAACTTATTTAAAATCTTAATAGTGTAAAAGGTTTGTAAATATTATAAATTTATGGCTATTAGTATTACGGTAAAATTCATCACCACCCATTCTTAGTCAAGGACTTGCATAATTTAACTGATATGTAATGTCAGGACAACTCTGATACAATACATAACTTATGCTTGGGGGGGGGGGGTGTCTGCAAATTTGTGACATAATTTTCTAGGGGGTGTCAGCTGATGTGTGACAAAGTGTGACAGGGGGGTGGGTGGGTCTTTGAAATGGCCGAAATTAGTGTGACGTCATTTATGGACGGCCCCGTACGTATACACGTATGCCTAATTCATAAGTGAATAACTAATATCCTTATGTATCAAATAACCGCAGGTTTTGTAAAATCGCAGGGTAGGTGAGTGTATTGCAATGTGAAGTTATGCCCTTTTGTATATCAAACTAGCGCAGGTGTTGTATATGTGCAAGCAATGGGTACCATCTGCATTCATGAGTGCGTGCAGGTTTACCTTTTGAGGTCACTTTGGTTCTTTGTGTTTCAGTTCATGGAAATAACCTCATGCAATCTAGTTTGCAGTTGTTATTAGAAAAGGACTTGATGAATGGGGTTGATCTACTCGGTGAGGGGAGTCCATCGTTGACAGAAAGATAACTGATATCGAGATAAATATGTTTCTGTTCCCTCTATTATTTAGAAGCAGCATCTAAAAGGCGGTTTCTTAGAGGAGAAAATCCCCAGATCCAACAACCAGCGTCTCTAAAGAGGAATATAAGTCACCTATTGGGTTCAAGCCAGCTTCTGCAGGTAATATGCACAGGTGTATTTGAAGATACTAGTCGAACTTTCAATTCTTTTCCTAATATGTAATTTTTCCTGCATCTGGAGTTTTTCTGAAATAAACATGATTAAATAGACCTACTACATTATACACCTGGGGGAATTATATCCATCCTTATAACATGTTTTCATTTTAAGTAAAGTTCCTCAGAACAAATCAATATGTACATATATTATGAGATGTATATTATGTTCATACATTTTTATGCTACTAAGTTCCTTAACTAAACTGTTGCACTCGCAGGCCCTGGAAGGATTTCTCCTTGTGGTAACAGCTGATGGAACCATCCTCTATGTATCCAGGAACATTGTGCACAGCCTTGGCTTCAATCAGGTAGGACTTTAATTCTATGGTCCACCAATGGAAGATTCAGACTCTCTCATTCAATGAAAGGCCAAGATCATGTAATGGCCTAGTTAAAAAGAGGCACCATAATTAAGTAAGATAAATTCATTCTATTTATTCTGTCTGGATATTAAGACCTTATGTAATATTTCATAGAATACTCGTGTGTGTTTCTTTTTTATCGAAACATACATTCTAGTGGCCATTTGGAGAAAGCTGTGAGACATAGACTTATTAACATACTTTACCCATTGATTAAAAAAACATGGATAGAACGAAAAATACTGCAATCAAATCTTTCTTTCCTGTACAGGTTGACCTAATGCATCGGTGTGTGTACGGAATAGTTCACCCTGACGACCACCATGAGTTGAAGATGGTACTGGAGACGTCTCTGCTGGACTCCTCTCTTCCCATGACCAACCAGGTAAGCAAATGATGCAGGGTTTATTATTCAACAATAAGGGGAAGAATATTGAAATTCTGTGTGGATGTATGAAAAATTGTTACGCCCCCTCTAGAGCTACCCCAGCTTTTCAAATACGCAGGCATTTATATAGCCCACTTTAAGAAGGGGCGGACGGTTAACCCCCTCCCCTCAGTCTAAGCTCCCCTGCAGGAAAATAGCTCACATAATCCTGTTGGAACCCGCACCCACAGCCCCAGCCACTACCAAACGTAAACCTCTGTCACCTACTCAGTGCTGATGGTATTGCTGATGTGAATTTACCCAACATAATGCCGTTTTCCTCGTTCATTTTTTCAAACATCACGTGTTTTAACGTTGAAGTGTTATCAGAAAGTTAGTGGTTATATTTTAGGGTGTTGTTAACCAAGTGACTATCTATACTCCCTCACGTTAGTGTATAGCATGCAGCAGTAGTTTATGTGAAAAAATACAGTTCTTAGATTAAAATTAATAAGCTATATGCTGGGTGAAAATCCGGTTTGATAATACATTTTGTATCATGCACCATAGTACATTATACAACATAGTACATTAAAGCACCATATATATATATGGCCCTTGACGGGTTAGGAGGCCTATATCAAGAATCTCTTTGCATCCTTACAGAAGTCATGTTGTGCACAGAAATCACCAGATGGTGCCTCCTGCAAGTCGGTCTCCTTCCTGGTTCGCATCAAGTGCTTCAACGGTACAACAACGGGTTATCTGGTGAGTGTTTTATAACATTCTCCATGCATGCTATATAAAGGGACACTTATCATGCCTGTCCAACCCACAAGGCGTGTCGCACTAATTACTGAAAATGTTTCCTTTATTAGTCTACCTATATTGACTTACTAATCAGTATGTGTCGACTATTAGAGACCATGATTATTGTGCTAAACTTGCTAAGTGGTGGGAAAGCTACACTCATAACACTTAGAAGAATCACTACATGTGATAAGGTGGCGGTGTTTCTTAATTGGCTGTGATAATATCAACCCACTAATACTACATTTAGAACAACAGAACAGAATTCCGTTCATATCATGATTCTCAATTATAAAGCCACATGTTGTATGTGAACATTAATAATGACCGGTTTACTCCCACCGACAGAAGATGCAGTGTTCCGGTCATATGAGGTCCTTTCCCAGCGTTGTGCCATCCTCCAGGACATCTAACCAGGTAAGAACTCCTTGTCGAAAATACATTAGTGTATGGGAGGGGGCGGGGTTGAGAGTGGCTTAGGTATTTATGCTGAGGGGTTTGGTATGCAATAGAAAATAGGGAGGGATAGACATATAGGGCTTTTTTGGGGACTCTGTATACCTCTCCTATTACATAGCTGCAGTTTAACACTGATCATAACCAGGGATGGGTTTTGCAAAAGACTATGACCTTACTAATCAAAATAGATTTCAGCGGAAAAATTAAAAGGCAACACGACGGCAGAAAGAGGAGTACATGTGCACTTCCGACAGGTGACTGTTGAAGAATAATGTGATTCAGAATGCATCAGATTGTGTTTGTTGAATATTTGTTTTGTTGTACTGACAACGACGCTAAAGTGCCAGGGTAGTATACCTACCAAGTATTTCAATAAGTTGAGTCTTATTCTTCCATTAACAGGTTGTCTTTGCATTCTGTCGACCTTTTACATCTGCCACCACTGACACAAAGAATGGAACGAAGACCTCCGGATTCTGGAGCAAGCATGGCCTGGACCTCCGTTTTAGGCACCTAGATCCTAAGTATGTACTTACACCCTAAGTATGTTTTTTTGTTGTCTATGAAAAGAGCAGAATGCTACTATCTGACCCTCTTCTTTAACTGAGGCGACTTTGGCATGAAAATGAAAAAGATCCAGCGCTGTACTATCATCGTTTATGCCAATAAAAATTATCAAATACAATTACAAATTCTGAGCATAATTATCTGAAACCCGCTTAATTTGAATGTATGTATAGTTTGATGTTAATGGCCTAAACTTCATAGAATGTAAGAGATGTTACTCAAAAAAAATCATATAATATTTGTATTTTTCCTCCATAAAGGACATGTGATGTGATTGGCTATGAGATAGACGACCTGGAAGGACAGTCATTTTACTCCCTAGTACACCCTGAAGACCTGGGAGTCTTCAGTGCCTGTCATAAGGCTCGTAAGTATAACTTCATCAGGAGGGTCTTTCAGAAAGGACTCGTCAGTCGTCATACTTGGATTTTCGTCAAAACATGTCAAAAGTGTAAATTTAGGTGCTGACGACCATGGCAAATGTATGGATCCCAAGTGGTTGTCAAACAAAATTTGGGATCATTTCAGAAACCATACATGTACCTATGTATATATGTATGTATAAATGCATATTGTTACGTATGTTATGCATGTATAATACATTTGATTTCCCAGCAGACTTGGACAACTATGTAGTTTGACTATTCCATCTTCTGAAAGAGTTTTTACTAGTGGTAGTCAAACAGGTTTCGACACGTCACCATTTGCGTATGACGAGGTCAGTTGTTCTGAAAGATCCTCCAGGCTATATTATGCATGTGTAGTATGGGCAGGGGTATATCCTAGTGTAGCTTTAGGCTTCGGGTAGCTAAATGACTTTGTTTGATGTCAGGCTGAAATCCAAGATTCATTAATAGTTAATCTATAAATAGCACGAGATGAAAAATGTGAGCCTACACATTTTGAGGTGATTAACAGACATTTTATTTTTCTTAGCCTATACACAAGACGGAGCGAAAAACACATAACTACAGCTTATATTAACATGTAAACATTCGGCCACATACATTAAAAGAAAAAAAATAGATATCTATTGTAGCTCCCCACAGGAAAATGCAAGGCAAGAAACGAAGGGGTCTCGGGCAAGTCGACCCTAGCTTTATAACAGGGCCGACCCTGCATTTATTCCAAATTTTTGAGCTTTTCATTATTGTATTTGTTTTTTTAAATTTATATTTTTCTAGAGTTTAGCAAAATTATGCTTGGTCAGGTAGAACAGGCTCCCTGCACTGATTCGGTGGCCTTATTGATTTTTTGTCTTTTTGAAGGTGTGCTTAACATAAGATATCGTTACAATATCCAACAAGTTCATGATATTCCTGGTAACTAGAGTATTCAATGAATCATCCTGATAAGCTGCGAGTTGATGTGGGGATTCACGACTTATTCCCGGCACATGTAGTTTCAAAGTTTGAAGAAAGATCGACCTAGATACACTACACTGTAAGAAGTTACTGTATTTAAACAGCACAATGTACTGTACATTTACAGCACTTATTGCTGTAGTTGGTATTACAGCACTATTTGCTGTATAATTACAGCATTATGTACTGTAAATTGGGTCTCCGGCACTGTTGCTGTACATTTACAGTACATTGTGCTGTAGATTTCCGCTGCTAGGTGGCAGCAGTAGACCATTTCTGTATTAATTATTCCACCCAACCCTTTCCCAACTCAAAAATAAAACCTCCCAAACTCTCAAGACATTATAGAATAAGAATGGATGAGAGAGACTGAATGCAGTTATCATAAAGTGTATTGATATTTGCATAATTGTGTTGAATAATACAAAAAAACAGCAAAAGTATAGAATAGACACCACATTGGTGGTAAAAAATGTAAATACTTAAGTGCCCGGCCTGGGGAAAAGCTGGTATCACATACGGTTCAGCTGTATTGAAGCAGGATTAAACCATTACATTGTGTAGTGTGTATTATCCTAGCTGAGATTGAACTATTATGCAGGAAAGTACTCTCCATGCATGTGTATTAATCGATATAAATTGATGAGAACAACTATATGAAACCTACAGTAGAAGTTGCTGTAACTTTACAGCACCTAGTTGCTGTACATGTACAGCAAAATCTACTGGAACAAAAGTTGCCAGCAACTTTTGCTGTAGATGTACAGTAGAAGTTGCTGTAAATTTACAGTAGAAGTTGCTGTAAATTTACAGTAGAAGTTGCTGTAAATTTACAGCAAGTCAGTTGCTGTACACCTACAGCAAAATCTACTGGAACAAAAGTTGCCAGCAACTTTTGCTGTAGGTGTACAGTACTTACTTCTTACAGTGTACTTTTGGACCATGTTGCCTGTGAAACACACCTTTTCTTTTGACTTGATCGCGAACACAGAGAAAAGAAGTAGAATCACTGTGACTCCCGACCTGATCACTGAGGTAACTCTCCCCAGGACTCTAAAGTTACTCCCTAGCATTGGCAGGACTCTATAATAACTCTATAATGACTCCTATTCTAAGACTCCCAAATGATTGGGAGACATTTTAGAGTCGTGGGTAGATTTAACTCAGTGATCAAGTCCAGACTCCCATTTAGGAGCATACGTGATTCTACTTCATTTCTCTGTGAATAACTCACTGCTGCACTGCTGAGGATGGAAAAACATCGTTTCTGATAAGAAAATGATGATTAATACATGCTCATTAAGTCGGAAAGTGGTCACTGGTTCCACTGATATATTTGTTGCCTGTCTAATGCAGGAGACATTGCTCACGTTATGAATGGTTTTACTGGAATCTACTCTTGGTAATAAACTAATATTTTACATAACACCTACCACAATGAACAGGCGTAGATGGGTACCAGGTGGTGAATCTAGACGGTTCCAGGGTCTGCATATATACATACACAGAGAGAAGTAAAAGACATAGTGTACTATTCAATGAAGGACCAATTTTAACTGTTTGGCATGTACCAAATGTAGGAAATATTGATAGTGGCTCTAGCCTGTGGTGGCCACTGGTACCAAACTAGTAGTGCAGGTTGCCCCATCATGTGGTTTCCTATACAACTACTATCAGAGTCAACACATTTTTTATCTGACTGTTCATGGAGAGTCAAGCTATGTGTGACTCTGCTGTGGGCAGAGTCAACTGCACTTGCCTCTCCACTGAAGGTAGAGTCAAGTTGCACAATGTCCAAGGAGTATGACTGGAGTGGCTGTGACACCTCCACCAGAGTCATCATGACTAGAGATGACTATGGTAAAAGAGTCATGGCGACGCCTTTACTTCTCTCTGTGTACGTAACATTACTCTTTATAGGACATAGTCCTTCTTAGTAGGTTCTTGAATATTACCTGAACAATTTCTTTAATAATGGACTTTTAGAGGTTAGTCATGTATTGCTAAGGGAAGTTGGCCATATCTGAAAAGAAATACATTTTTCCAATAAAAATAGCTTTACCTGAGTTCTGATTGAGTAGTGGTAGAGGGTCCAACTCCTCGTCCAATTTACGTGAGTTTTACCTGAGCAAGTTTAAAAGCCTGGAATAATATATCATAGTTTGTATCAACTGCTCACTTCCAGTTATTCACACAGAGGACATCCAGACAATGTACTTCCGGATACAGACAAAGGACTCCCAGTGGATATGGCTTCATACTCGGGGAAAGGTTGTCTTCAAAAATTCCAAGAAGTACTCCATAGTATTCACTCACTGTCCAGTCAGGTAAGTTTCTTCCTTTCATATAGCATAGCATAAGACCAAATTATTGCATAATATATTTAATCTAAGAATCCATAATCTAATTTCCCTAACCGGTGGTGGAGACTGCAGTTTAGCTTTCTTTCTTTAAAAAGTTTCATTTTTATTGGGAAAAAAATTACAAGTGTAGTACGTTAAATGGCATCATAGGAAAAAAACTGAGACAAAATCTCTATTAATCAGGTTAAAATCAGGCAAAATCAGTATAAAGGAATCGATCGCCACTACTACATTTAAGCAGACACAATCTATCAAATAACACCTTGTCATATGGTAACACATCTAAAACATCCACAACATTTTTTTCATAATTCAACAGAGAAGAAGACAGTACATACATCCAACAGGAGGCTGTAGTCAGGCGTCGTTATATCATTCATGACGTCATCAGCAGACAGAACCAATCATATTACCCCTTACAAACATGCCCGCATGTCCCCCAGGGATCCCAATGCCACCATCTTGGTTGCACTAACCAGCCCCTTTACAGCTCCCAGAACTTGAGTGTAAGCTCACACTCAGTTGGAACGTCATGCCCCTCAACCTGGCACTCTAAAAGTGAGTGCCATTCTCCCGTCTTCCCGACAACTAGTTTGCCCCATCGCTACAGTCTTAAGGAGGAGCCTGGAGAGGTGCATGCTAGTGCTGCAAAACGACCCCGCTTAGCTGACGTTAATACTAGCAACCCATCAGAGAACAGCCAGCTAACATACATGGATACCCCTCTCCCAGCCAGTGACCCCTTAGTGTACCATGAGGACCCTGGAGGTAGGATGGAGCCCACACCCTGGAGGCAACAGGGGCACCAGCTGGGCAGGTCTGCTAGTTACCTGAAGGGCCAGGAGAGGGCGGCACCGCAGCCACACCGTCGGTACCTGATGCAGGTTAATGGTATAGGGGTTTCAGGGGAGTATGCTGCAGCGCCAACTACCCTCTTCTTCCAGGGTCAGTTCACTGCCTACACACAGCCCCCAACACAGGGGGAAGGGCAGCTTCCTCCTGGCTGGGCCAGCACCCATCGCTGGGGACAGCAGGGTATGGATGGTCCTTCCGGTCTGGGCCAAGGCAGTGATAGGTCATGGGGACTCTGCCAGAGAGGCATGTCTCTTCCGCTGCAGGAGGCTTGTCCCTCCAGCCGCCCTAATCTAACCACAACTACCTATGCTAACAGTATTGGGGATATTGCAGCTAGTCTTACAATGGGGTCTGAAGATAAATGTCGACAGGGCACACAGGAACAACAGCAGCAAAAACAACGAAATAGGAGACAGCCGCGAGAGAAGGACAATGGTATTCCTATTAGCGTCGATTTGACAAAATCCGTATCAAGTGACATTCACCTCAACCATGCTCACTTCCCCTGCCGATCTTCTCCTTCGTCTGAACACCTTTTCGACACCAGAACCGACCAAGTCGGAGGGCCTGACAGGTCTATGTGTTATCGCTCTACGTTAATTCCAACAGAGGCATGTTCCAACGCTAATCCTGAACCGGAAGTGATGTCAGATGCCAAGGAGGAAGACAGCGTGTGGCGAGCGCCGTGTCTCTACCAAAGCTGCAGTGCGCAGGCGTGGACATCAGCCGGGGCATCCTGCTTCCGGCCACCATCTCCATCTCAGGTCCTTTGTGCGCAGGGAGTGAAGAAGGAGATGGACGACAAACAGAGGCCTGCGGGGGAGAGTGAATTGCCTACTATTGGCAGTTTTTTGGAATATCTGAAAGACATATCCGGCTAACAGCACTTAGTATTTTATAAACCCCTCCCCTCGGGCAGGCAATGCCCTTAGATGTCGAACTATATGAACTGACATCGTGTGTGAATAAAACAGATGGCAGAAGCCTTATATCAGTGTATATCTTTCTATTGTAAATTCAACCAGAGAAATGCAAGTATGTATGGTATTCTACTTTGGGATGATATAGACTTCATCTAGTATCGTATTTATTATTGCCTACTTGGACATGGCATATATTTATAAATAAATTCCATTTAAGATATCACCATAGAATACAAGGATACGTTATAGAAATAGGGCATTAGCCTCAAATAATATATCCACAATTTCCGACAAGAAATTCGTATGTATTTAGCATTCACCAATTTAATGGGAATCAAAGGTATCTAAACAGATTCACACTTCATTTTGTCAATAACATAACATTAGGTTCTAACACTCCTGGATATTAATCAATATTAGTGATTAGCGTACGCAATGCTGCGATTCTATTGGTCGACCTTGAGCACCACCACCTTGAATGGTCAGGGGACCCATGCACTGTGACATCACCTCTTGTCATCGTTTATGTTTTTGTCTACATTTTGCAATAAATGTCTGCATATTTTGCATATCTTTTCGTGTCAGAACTATAACAATAAAGCTTTAATTTAACTTTGAAGCATTGACAAACTTCCTAAAGGTGTCAGGCTTTGCCAGATGCACGGCAAAGATCCTTCGCATTTGAAAATTTGTCAGTTGACAAAGTTTCATTGTTCTTACAACAATTCTCCTCAGGTACTGAAGCTCATTTCTCGCGACATCGCCAACATACCCTATGAGCTATACTGAAAGTTGTAAGCGGGCCTGGACATTCCGAGCCCTTCTCCACTACAGGTAAAGTAGCCTATTAGGAGAAGTTTTACTAACATGGGAATATTTCCCCCTGGTGCAAGGTACTCCCCCCCCACCCCCCCCCAGTAAGCACCCAGCCCTTATCACGCCGGAAGAGATAATTAAGGGCCGCCGCTGGCCCGCATCCCCAAGGAGTGGCGAGGGAGGGGCGAAGAAGGAGGGAGGGAATCCACATATTTATAGGCTAAATATACCTTATTTCGGCTATATTTTGTCGTTTAAATTATAACATTTCACCAGATACAGGACTATTATACAAGTCCATTTACATATATCTAGCTAACTATAATATTCTCACCTGTATACAAGTTAATCATTTTCCACAAATAATGTTTAAATATTAGCGAATTCGATTTTCTGGTCGAGCTTAAAATTACATGTTTATTGACCCGAATCAAGGGGAGAACCCTCCCCCTAAATCTACTTTCCCTATACATGGTATTAGAGGTAGGATTATAAATACATTGAAACTGTACTGTGTGATCAAATCGATAACCCAAACAAAGATAGTTTCCTTTCATTTGAAACTTTATTGAAAATATATTCATGCCATAAAATACTATACTATGGGTAAATATATTAATCAAGATAACATAGGATAGCTGGAATGCACCAATCCCCGTACAACTGTTACTAACAAACACGAGGGTTCAACAAGCCATAATATATCATGCTATGAAAATACAAGCTATTATATCACATTGTAAGGGCCAACACCTTTGGATTGGAGACAATAACTAGGCCATCATTAGTTATGACTTAGACCAGGGACAATCATACAATTATATCAGCAGCAGTAACGGCAGTAACCGAGTTTTTTACAGTTAATACAGTTGTGTGCAATACCACATGAAACAAGGCAAACCTCTTAAGCCAAAGTAACGTTTAATGTCGACTTAGTTTACACCATAAAGAAACAACTTCGGGTTCTTTCCTTAAAATGATTATTTACACACTCGATGAATATATCAGAACCTTATAAATTTAACTAATTACGCACGGTCTGTGAAAAGGAACCTTAGTGCAGGGTGCACTATTAAGGCCCCTTTTCCCAGCCCACGTCACTTCTATGACTTATAAAATAGAACATTTGGTGGTATTCTCTGGGCTAGTTTATGACTAGTAAACAACTACAGGCCTGTAACAAGGTCGGCTATGTTCACGAACGATTTAAATAAAACCTTTTCGTCTTCTACATTTGCTCATGCTTAAAACAACACACATAACGATGATACGCATCAAAATGTCAGTGTCATCAACCTAATAGCTGAACAGTATCACAAAGCTTAATCCTTGTGCTTCCGCAGCATTGTCATTTCTTGTATGTCCCCAGAGAGGTACAATATAATATTTTCTATTATGGTATTAAGTCTCTTAGGCGTCTCTTGGACTTGGTGCTCTAACAGTAACAGTAAGAGGGAGCGAGGACACCCAGTCCTTCTATATCCCACCAGTGACTTTAATTTTTTGATCTGATTTATCTTTATTTCATGCACATCTTTATGTTACAATTACATCAAGCTCAGAGGTATATGTGATAAATTTCCAATAATCTCTTTTACAATAATGTGAATATACCAACTTTGATGAACACTTAAAAAACGGCTGCTTCTTACTCTGTTCGAGTAGTTTGGATATTTAGCAGCCTTACCTGTTATATCAATCTACACATATGTATTACATAACCAGGCCTCAAGTATGTGCACCAACGGCAAATGAGTGTGGTATTGGTACCAATATTGGGGTAATTACATGATGATTTTATATATTTTGGGACATTTACAAACTATTCACTTAAGATCAACTACTCAATTTTAGCATATTTACCTGTACAATTGATTTTCCATCTATCAATTCTTCATCCACACACTAACTACTAGAATGGCCTTATTGCGATGATCTACAACTCTGAATATTCGCATAAGCCTTTGTTCTTATCTATGCTTATCAATATTGTTGAACGTGGCACATATTATACTACTAGATTTGCTACGTTGAGCATTGGTATCAACATTTTTGATTTTCAATTGTTCCTCTTATTGAAGAACAAGTATATTGCTTGGGGTCGGGAGTTTCTGGTCTCTCAATATAGCAAATATATAGATGTATATGAACAGGGGATATTTGAACCAACCATATACTTCCCACCATAGCAAATATAGACTAACGCACATGTGATTATCATTAAATGCATTTAGGTATGCTTACTAAGAATAAAGGTTCAACCTACAGCAACAGTAAATACTATAGTTAATATCTGACTCCTATATATAATAATAAAACACTCACACAGACAGTTAATCTGTGACCAGCACCTAGAGCCATTCATACTTAGGATCATCCAAAATCTTCCTAATCATCCAATTTCAACATGCAGACCCTATCCATCACCACCATCACTATACATAGCTCTTATGTACCTCTGCTACTACTACTATAGTTAATATCTGACTCCTATAAACACTCATACAGACACTTAATCTGTGACCAGCACCTAGAGCCATGCATACTTAGGATCATCCAAAATTGTCCTAATCATTCAATATCAACATGCAGACCCTATCCATCCCCACCATCACTATACATAGCTCTTGTGGTGCTCATGCACCTCTGCTGGGGAGGTTACACCTTGCTGGACAGCGTAAATGTCATTGTGGTTCTGGCGACTCTCGTTTGAGCACTGCCCATTCTGGCGGCGATTAGAGAAGCGAAAGTAGCCTTTCAGCCGATCCTTGGTGCTATCTGACATTCTCCAAGACGCAAAGAGCACTGGGTTAATGCAGGTCGACATGAAGCCGAAGAAAGTGAAAGTGAGGTAGGTGATGTCGAAGTGGCCTGCATTGTTGTCGTTCTCGAAAACAAAATGAGTGACGAGGATGAGGATATTAATGGGACACCAGCACATGGCAAAGAGCACCACCATGGTGATCATGTACTTCTGAGTGCGCTTTTCCTTGCGCATGTCAATCTCTTCCTCGTCTTGATCATTGCTGTAGCGTCGCTCATAGTGCCGACCGACTGTTGTCGACTCACCACTGGCACCTTCGGGGTCTATGCGGTTGTCGCTTTCGCTCATGGACCAGGTGACCCGAGTGTGATAGGAGGCTTCACTGCTGTTCTGCATGGTATCCTCAATATGCATACCAGTGGCACTGTCAAAGCCTTTGAGCTCCATGGAGACCTTCACATACAGGAAAGCTACTGAGGTCAGCGGAAGGCAGTAGAGGATAA
The DNA here is from genome assembly GCA_947462335.1 of Harmothoe impar. NCBI lineage: Eukaryota > Metazoa > Annelida > Polychaeta > Phyllodocida > Polynoidae > Harmothoe > Harmothoe impar. The sequence continues at coordinate 62,913,019 of OX381707.1, read as the reverse complement.
CGAAGATGGCCCGGATATATTCTTCGACATTGCGCTCAAGGTTGACGAAACAGATCCCGAGGCCCTCAAAGGTGGGGCCAATGATCTGTCCTAGATCTATGTATTTGATGTACACAGCATAGGGTAGAACGATGCAGACTGACAAGACCCAAACAGCGATGGTACATAGTCCAGCCGGCACCCGACTCTTCATGGGGTAAACGATAAACCGATACCGGTCGATCGCTATCATCAGGTATGTCATCATGGTAGCATGTATGGGGAAGGAGTGCATCATTGGCAGGAATAGGCAGAGGAAGCTTCCAAATACCCAGTTCTGTAACAACAGATTGGCCAGGGTGATAGGCAGGACTATGGCACTCTTGATCATATCCGACAAAGCTAAATTTCCTATGAAGAAAAACAAGGGATCCTTGTATAGTCGTCCACGGACAATCACCACAAACACGGTCATATTACCGAAGAAGCCAAATAGGATGACGCAGGCATGGAGGAATATAAACAAAGGGTAGACATAGCGCAATGACACCTTAATGTAAGGCTTACTGAAGTCTATTGTCTCATTGCCGTCCGTTGAGCTAATGGCATGGTGTAGCAGCTCCAAATAGGACTGGTCGAGGTCGGAGAGCCCCATGGTAAAGAGATTTTCAAGTAAGTCTTGTTTCACTTACAGGTGCGGCAAGGTCAGGATAACACGGACCTCTAAAACACATGTGTCTGGTACAGTGGCAGCAGCATGACAGTGGATGTCTCAAACGGTGCAGAACTCCTGAAATGAAATAGAAACAGTCTGTGTTATTTTAATCTTCATTTTTGGATATCAAGTTTCTATTGTCTGCAGTGTTAAAAAAGAAAAAGAGTTTCTACATAGAGACTATGTAAAATATAAAAGTGAATCACTGTTCACCACAAATGAAATGTCAGTAATATGCATTGTACCTGTAAAGTGTAAATCACTTGTAATACACATGTGTCAAAAAAATACGGTAGATAACTTATAAAATGGCAATATTTAGTATAGATAGAATTGCAACTGTCTATTTTCGGTTTTGAGTTTCTGATTAAATTTGAGAAAAATTAGGATGTATTGTTATCTGCTTTCAAGTGATCGAAAGGTTACCCCAGCAACCAGGAAATGCTATTTGTGCTAATAGATGGATATATTGCAATACGTCTAAATATTGTATTCTATACATGAAAGATTATCAAGATCTCCCACGGATGAGCCTTTTCTATATGTCTGGTCAGATTGATGAAATTAGAAGTTGAATGTTGAATTCTGTCCTCTTGTTATCGCAGACTGGTGCAATCAGTGTAAATGTCAGTACCAGGATAGTAGGTTTGATTTATGAGTTGGGCTGCAGGGGGTTGCAGGTGACTGGTATCGGAGATGGAGTACAATGCAGATTAGGGACCTCCGGAGGCAGGTAGTTGGATAAAGCCGATAATACCCCAATGCTAGATTCACACACCTGCCCCATGGACACTGCGCAATCACCTTACCATCTACAACAGCCCCCCCCCCCCCCCTCCCTGTCCCCTACACTCTCCCTGCTATCGACCTGTCACCTGCACTACATCACTGCAATCACATTTCTATTGGTCACCCGAGAGCTGAACGAGAGTTGCACGAGAACATCTAGCGACGACAGCGCCACAACAGAGCTAGAAGGTGCAACAATTGCTCACAGGGACATGTGGTTTAAAGTGTCACTCTCAGCACTATCATGCCATTTGTTATTGGACAAGAACAGACAGAACAGTCATGTATGAAGATCCTTAATGAGAATGCAGCTTTAAATCCTAATCTTAAGTATTGCTACCCCTCCAGAAAGAGTCGGACAACACTGGTCCTCTGGGCCTTATATAGTGGGGATGGAGGTTCAAAGGGGCACTATCACCACTCACACTTAACCACATAGTAGACTACAGCAGTACTAGACATGTGAATGGGACACGTTTGGTGATTATGCCGCTCTAAGGTCAGGTGAGGTGAAGCAAGCAGAACCCCTTTACCATAGACTTCAGGACTGATATCTCATTTAGTCGCAATCGAATAGTGCGTTGGGAAGGGGCCATAACTTGGACATTTGGGTAGGGTCTAAGGAATGGTCTACTCAGAGGACCGGTGTAGGAGAAAATTGAGCATTAAGGGCACAAGTCTTGCTGCCCCGCTGATAAAGGTTGTAAAGGAGCAAGAACCGGTACTCTGGACCTTTCTATAGGGGAGCCGGGGTTGAAGCAAGTGATTGAAAGGAATAGAACATTATTGATCAACATTGTACCAATTGGTAGAGCGATTGCTGTGTGCTGTAGCTGCAATTGATGCACGTTATGTGGATGGAATAGGAATCAATACTACCAGTTAAATTCAAGGGTAGTATATACATACAGGTAACCGGGAGGCCTAGATAATCATCGAAGAAAAAAAGAATCATGAGTATTTTTTTCAAAAAACAATTTATTTTAAATGAAAAATGTTGAGCTCTTAAGTCTAAAGACACAGCATCGGAGAACTCTAAGTTATACATCTAAATCAATAGTGGGGAAATGGCAGTGTGGTAACTATGGCAACTATGTGGTAACTATGGAGTTGGGTGACAGAGATTGTGCTGTAGGTGGATGGTCGGCGGCAGCAGGGGGGGGGTCTGCTGTTACTCCAACCGTCCCCCAGGTGGCGTTGGTGGCAGGAACAGCTACAAACCTCGTTACCAGGGGTCGCTGACATGGAGGCAGGTTAGCAGCAGGGAGGGATTGGCCACAGGGGACAGATAGAAGCTAAGGTGTGTTTTTACACCCAAGTAAGATGTGTGGGGGTCTGGTATGGAGTGAGACATTCTGGAGTGAAGCAGACACCTCCCAGTACTAAATCATAATACCTCTATTTTCAAAATCCTTACACCACAGTTCTCCGTTTTTCCAACAGTATATTCTAACATATATGTGACACAATCTGCAAAAGGGACCTTGGTGCAGGGTACACCAAGGTCGCTTTTTCAAATACATGTCACATATATATGCTTTATATTTAGCAGTAATGCGTAGACCCTAAAGCCACTATTTCTGTCTTGCAAATTGCTAAGTTAGGAATATATAGTATATCATTTCTAAATGAAGATGTATCGTGCAAAATCGTATCCTATAGTCTTCATATGGCGTGTTTGCTTAACATCCTAGCGTTAGATGGTTAGCTGCTGGCCACCAAATTACACTTTGCTGTTCCTTGTCATAACTACGTCCATAATCTTATCTAACAGTTACCCAACACGTGCACAAGATGTTAAAATCAGGGTCGAGGGTGAGGCTCTAGCCCCGCAGGGAGGCAGGATTAAGCTCTCTGGAGGGGCCCTGTAGATTTGATGGATTCCCCTCCTCCAGACTGCCACCAAAGGGACACTTTGAAGGTCAATCTTAAGGCAACGGGGACAGTATACTGTAGATTATAAGGACGACAGAAAGTCAAATAGATCTATGAGGGGAGGTGCTAGGGTTTGGAGCGGTGTCACCGCGAATTTATATCGGTTCACCAGCCAAGCCCAGAGGAATTTAGATGAGGTCTGAGTACAGGGTCTGTGACTAAGCCGCAGAGGACTGGATGTGGTAGGCACTGGAGGAGGAGGCAGAAGGTGGTGAAGGAGGAGGGTAGGGTGGAGAGGTGACAGGGGCTGGTTTGGGAGGGGATTTGGCCCTGAACGATAAGGCGCTAGATGGACGGTAATAGGGATGGATGTGGAGACCCAAAGGTGATAGGGCACGCGGTGTCGTTCAAATAATATTTAGAAGATGATCAGAGTGTGTGGGTCTAATCATTGCCAATGGTAACTCTGAGATGTGAATGTGATACCGAATGTCTAGGTCATTTTAAACAGCCGAACCGATCATTCTAAGCCCATCCATAATTCTTCTCTACATCAGGTATACATATACGGATGCTAACCCTGCCACCGCCAGATTTTTCTGTAGTTTCGCAAAAAATGTGGGAAAAAAAGAATTATATCAAAAACTGAAAGGAGGTGTTGGCATAGCTACTCCTTTTTTTGTAAACACTAATGGAATTTAGGATGTGCAAGAGGATGTCATAAACTTGTAAATGATACCAAACATGGGGTGCTTCAAGTAGGCCTTGTACGAAAATATTCTCATTTTTACTTTTTATGAGTAACATATTTTTATTAAGCTCAGTGGAGTAGGTGCTCTGGCCTTTGGCGGGGAGAGGTTTAAGATACATGCATTGTGTGCATTATATTATACAACTAAGTTACAGTGATTTGGGGATCAGACAATAAAAGAAGGCAAATCTGTTGAATGTAAGTGTTGAATGTAAATCTAGGAATATGGTACTATAAGAAAGGATGATTGTGGACACCTGTGACATGGCAGGATAATGGACATGTGGAAATAGTGATACTGTGATGACACAAGATAACCACATAAATGAACGTTAATTAGACTGGCGGTAATAGAGGGAGGCAGGGTAGTGACATTGCAGTAAGATTGAATAGGGAAGTAGCAGGCTTGCTGTATCGGGTTGTGGACAGTTCCGTCTCCCATCTCCTCCAAGACGCCGTCTGCAGATCCGATTAGACCCTCCCCTAATCCAATCGCTGTCACTGCCCACTCAGGGCCGACTTAGCTTGTCTTCTTTAAACCAGAGTAGACCGAGTAAGGAACATACTTTTGGGGTGGATTTAGTCTATCAATAAATTCACATTGTAGGTTCAGTATTTATTTTCTCATATTATATATAAATTCGGTCCCACCTAGTTGCCTGTATTTACCTCATGTCCCTACTCCCCTGCCCCCCCCCCCCCCCCATTACAAAGGAGAATAATCTCATATCATCATGGTCAATCCCACGTTTCCATAAATTATGCTTACATGAATGCTAAGAATTGCCATTTGCAATTCGACATTTCCATATACTACTTACATAAAGAATGATTTGAATTTCCATGCGTAATCCGGCATTTCCATATACTACTTACACCAAGAATTGTAGAATTTCCATTTGGCAAAGCTCCATTTCTATATATACTATCTACACGTAGATTGTAGAATCTCCACTGGCAATCTGGCATGTCCATTATACTTATTACATACATGGATTGTGTTTTATAATACCCATTGGCATTTGGCACACGTACAACTATCATGAGAATTTCATGTTACCATGAATAGTACTCACAAGAATAATGACATACCCATTTTCTATTTATACTACTTGCAATACAATAACCACATGCTTTCAGATTGGCTATGGTGAAAAACCGGCATTTAAATAACCTGTCTCCTCTCAACTGTTACTCTATTAATTCTCACAAGATTTTGAAAAACATCTACTAAACATTATCTCTGCGCCAATGCCCGGACGACCAAAGAGAATTAAATTTCAATCCCCATCTTTCTCTGAGGAGGTTCTTCCTCCCCTAATTAGAATCACCCCATCCAGCCATTGCAATCAATCTTCTGTTTAATCACCACCTCCTTCCAGCGGCAGGTGCCATTTGGAAAGTCGGCTTGTAAAATAAATGTTGAAAGGTAAAACCAAGCCTGAAAATAAAGCCATGATTTATGGGAGTTTCAGGAAGATTGAACAGTGTCGGAAATAAACCTGGAACAGCCTTACAGTATCTGGCTTTTACCCAGCGTCCGTTTAATCTCCATGCCTCTCTGCATGTATCTGTCCATCTGTGTCTGACTGTGTCTGACTGTGTCTGTCTGTGTCTGTCTGTGTCTGTCTGTCTTCCAGTCGGTCTGGTTCTGTCTGTTTCTGTCTGTCTCTCTGTCCCCATCGTTATCTCTCGCATCAATTGGGCCATCGCCATCAGATTCATTTTCATAGTATTCATACTTTTTCATATCTAGACTTATAATTGGTAGGGATTTCCCACTCATATTCCGGAAATGATTGTACGATGTATGTTTTGACAGAGTCATCCATCAACATGATTATAATATCATAATTACCACCAACCGGTCTACACCACCATTTCTACAGATTAGATATGTGCATCAGATCTGTTTCTGGTAGTACAAACTGTTCTCCTGTTGTTCACACGCAAGTCCTAGACTACCCAAGTTCCATTTCATGAAAGGTTCTCTACGGCCAGCATAATTATCATTCCATGCTGCTTTGTAATCTTACCTGAAACCCTGGATCCTTGCTGTGAACGATTGGTGTATGGACGCGATGGCCGCAGCATTTCAGGCTCTAGAGCTCCGTCCTATCTAGTTGTGTTTGGAGGTGAGTTGAGGATACAGAACTATCCCCCCTGGTGCTCCCTATCCCTATCACTGACACGGCCGCAGATTACCCATTGTAACACGGCTCATTTGAACGACGTGATCACGTGGTGGGCCGCCTCCCGACTGCCACCTGGTGGTCGGTTGGAGGAGGTCTGCGTGACCTACATGGAGCAATATCACTCGGCGAACAGTCCCCCGCCGGTAGTCAAAGAACTCATGTTTCCTATTTGTGTGGGCACAATATAGATCTCTATAGTCAATCTATTTGGCAAGCCAGAGGAGCAACAAATTAGCGCTCAATGTTTTCCAGAGGAGCAACAAATTGGAGCTAAATGCTTTCCAGAGGAGCAACAAATTGGAGCTAAATGCTTTCGCATTAAATGTCGATTAATTCACAGTAGCAGCACAGTTCCCTACCTCCCCCCCCCCCTACCCCCCACTATGTTTAACACTTTATTTATAGTTGAGAAAAAGGATGCCTATATAGGTGTGTAACCATGGTAATCATTGGCAGTTGGTGGGCAAGACAGGATACAGAGAGTGTCTGAAATGTAGTACATTAGCAGAATATGGCACATAATCAACATGGCTCATAAACAAGGTATAATACGAGCCCACAAGAGAAGGAAATTTGTTTTCTTTAAAGCAAATTACTTCATGACTCAATAAGATTTAAGGTCAACAGACGTACTCCCTTGCAGTCTAGACCCCCTCCTACCAGCCCCTATTCTCATCCCTGATTAGACCAGTCAATATTTATAAGCGACCGACTCTCTGTAACACATAGGATTGCGCTGGATGCGTCTATGAGCATCAGCGTCATATCACCACCCACATATGATGCTCTTATGTTCAATATGCTAATAATTATGTCTAATATTCCTAAATGATATTTGACACTTGGCCTACCATAGCCACAGGTTTTTCCCAGTATAGATGGCCGGGCTTTATTGCCTGCAGATCATATCCAGACGCGGTCTTCGGGAGCTGCTCATTGAGCGGCCCACTGAGCTGCTCACACACTGAAGCCTGCCCAGATTGTATCAGTGCAGCCACCAAGTGTCGCTACCTAGGTAACGACCCTTCGAGTAGATTATTTCATGCCAGGGGGAGATGGATGGCTGGATGGAACAGCAGCATATTTGCATGAACAGCTCGCCGGAACTGCAGTGTGTTGTCACATATTCCATCATGACCTGCTCTGACTTTAACCTGTCTTTGTTATTTGGTCGCATACAGTTAAAGTTTACCTGGCTACTATAATATCTCTGTTCAGGCATGCCATCAATGCCATGAAATATCCCTAATGAGAATTGATGATGTATGGGTTTTATATTTAATAGATTGGCATTATGTTGCAGGAATACTGTCCAATTTGGGAGACAGTGCTGTCATCATAGTGAGCTGACTGCATTGTGCTTCCTAATGAAGAGTGCGTTCCCTGCATGACATTTTCTCATAGACATCATTAGGAAAGTCTCTATGTACCATATATCATAATCCATTGCCAACATTTGTATATTATTCTCTTTATGCTCTTCCTCATATATGAGGGATTCTTTGGGTGAAGGTTGCAATTATGAATAAGTTGAGTGTTTGGCTAAACATTCAATATATCCCGTTTTTAAACGAAATCTGCGATCAGAGAATCTTAGTTTATCAGTGATGTAAGGCTGCCGTTGACTTTTGTTGATCTTCCATTCACAACTAGAATTTACACCAGTGAGAAGATATCAGCAAGACAAATATGCAGTTCGAAATGAAAGAGAAGCAGTCACAACATATGAATATTCATATCTTTTCTGCTTAGTTTACCAAGGTGTGTGTCAATAATTGCCAGAGCTATGCCACAAGGCCCCAATCTTGTTTGGTCCTTGATTGTGATTGTCTAAAAATAGGCACAGTGCCCGGATGCTGTTAGAAGGGTGGGCCTGGAGGGGAGAGGGTGCTGAGGGGGTGTAGGCTGTAGGGCCGATCACATCGTCAATTGCCAGGGGCAGGACAGGGGCCACTTATGGGTGATGGATGGATTACGGGCAGGTAAGGCTGCCAGTGCTGCCACCTCACTCCATTCACTACCCACCAACCTAGGCGGATCGAGGCCTGAGCCATGCAATGTCCCTCATTGCCATCTTGGAGGTACCATATTGAAGTACATGTAGGCTTAAACCACTATTGTTGGGTAAAACAATACACCTCACATCCTTGTCTCATTCCATAACCAAGATTTAACCTATCCATATATGATGTGGACTCTTGTTATCCAATCATAGTAAAAGCTATAATATAAATGTGATATAACACTTACAGATGGGATTTTCATTGGCTCTGCTGGACTCAAGGGTTTAGGTATAGATGGCTAAGCCAATATAATTGTTACAATTATTTTCAAATAACAGATAATGGCATAATAATAGGAAGAGATAACCATCTTAAAGGAGAAATGTTATATATCCAGAGTCAATGGTCAGAATTGTGGTGAAATCATTTATAGACCACAGGAGTGTTCGCCCATCTCCGGAAGTCTGCATTATAGCACGGCTACTTAATAGATCCTCCAGAAGCAAACACGCTACTAAATGCTAGACTAATCCTCAGGTCTCCTCTCCCGTTTCCCCCCATTTCACCCAGACCGATATCCCAGTTCTTTCCCTTCCCTGAGCACCACCACATTCACCCATGCCTGCTTGCAATCAACCGCAAACCTTCAATAAATTGACATTCAAGCCTGGTGTGTCCAACAGGCGTGGTGGCTGAGGAGAATACAAATTGGTTTTGGCTTTCGCGATTACTAGTCTAGGGTGCCGGGCCAGAGGAACAGCCTATAGACATTTAGATGGTGCAGGGAAGCAGGATGCCAACTTATTCCATGTTTCCGTTTTGGCAAACAAGGAGATCGTTGGTTGATATAGCCTACGTGTCAAGCCCCATGTGCTATGGAAGCTGAGAAGGGCTACAACCCGGAGTCAAGAGACAATAATTATGATCAGTTTGAAGAGAGAAGATTCTAGTAAAGTTGATTTCTTCTTTTTCTGTCAACATCGATTTTTCTGCTGTCAACTGTTAAGTATCAACATTAGAATAAGTGCCCCAATCATTTGTCACCTGTTTGCAGCTGGCTCTGGACTAATAGGTGTCAGTCACACCTTACGATCATTTGATAGTATGTATACAGTATCAGAAGAGCCTGGAATCCACTTGCTTATTAATAGTTAATACATGAATGGTGTATTCTCAGCAGAGCCGACAGCACGAGACTGATAATGTATCATTCATAAATATGTATTTCGGATGAGTAAGGTAGTGGATTTATCATGGTTTTTTTGTGCTTTTTTCTCTTTCAGTGTTGGAACGGTTGAAGAGTGAATATGACGGTTTTTGTTACGATAGTGTACTGTTATCTCTTTGTTAAATATATCAGCGATGATAAAATAGGCGGTATACAGCAGCTCAGTGATGATCTTTTTGGAAGAACCTCTCTATGGCTGCATTTATTAACTACTTTCATGGAGATATTCACTATTTCGACTAAATTGGTCTAGCAACCACATCACTGCCATATGTCAAAGTGGGGCCTAGGTATTTTGGTATATATCCCATCAGGTAATATTGGTTGAGAGGCTGAAGAATGCAATATCGAAGGAGAGAATGCAATAATGTTTCATAAATATGGACTCCAATATGAGGAAATAGCTCAATGTCCTTTTTCCTATTTTTTTACTACACTAGGGCTAGTAGGTCCAGAACATGAATTGAGAACGTGCTCTAAGAATGGACAGCTATACAAACATGGTCATATATTACTTTAACATGCACATACACACACACACACACACACACACACACACATATATATATATATATATATATATATATATATATATATATATATATATATATATATATAATATATATACATGTATACACACACACATACATAAATACATACTTAACAGTGCAGTGTTGACTCGAGCTGGCCAATTAGCGAGACGACGGGATGTGCAGCAGGGCTAATTAGAAGTCATCGCGGGGGGTTCTTATATGCTGTTGTGGACTGTTGCTGATATAACAGGGACATCTTATGAAAGCTTGTATCAAAAGCTGCGCACCTCCATGATATCCATTCAAAACCATCCATATGGATCATAATCTGTAACAAAAACACTTGTGAGTCGAATTGACATTACGCACATGCGCAGTTTGACATTTCATAACACCATAAAGACAAATGTCCTAAAATATACACACACAGAAGTAAAAGTCGCCTTGGCTCTTTAACCATCTTCTGGCGGAATATACGCCTTGAAAGCTCATGATTTTAGAGTTGACTCTTTCTTTGAGGCTGCACATATATATATATATATATATATATATATATATATATATATATATATATATATATATATATATATATATTGGCATAGTTTTGTACACATTTGTAGCACTGATTGACGCAACCTGATCACTGGGATCAGGAAAAGCGTCTTTATAGAGAATTTACCTGTATTCCGCATGCTTTTCTTTTTGCACATAAAATAGTGCAAGATATCTAGAGTATTCAAACCAATGACCATGTTTACAGCCAGGTGAGTGCATGGCATGAGATAGACCTCTAGGGTTTCTCTCTGCTAGACAGCTAATAAGCTAAGAAGAAGTAAGCAGATACGCCACATGTCAGAGTGCAGCCCATCTCACTGCCCTTCTCCTATTTTCATTTATTTCTTGGTTGGGCTGGAGCCGGCTGCCATATTCCATGCGTGCTATTGACATTACTACTCCCACACATTGATGATGATGCCATTCTGATTTTCTGAAGGAGAGAAATATTTCAGTGTCCTTAGCTAATCGGTGTTTTCATTCCAAGAAAAAGAATGCTAAGGTGACTCAACGTGGAAAAACGTATAACTTTGAGGGGATTTAGCATTGTAAACAGACACTAGGTGCTCTTTTTTAAATATAATTAGTTAAAGAATTAGTTCCACTTGAACACCCTCTCACTAGTTCCTCACTTGGGGTTCATAACATTTAAGTAGGTTTGAGGTTCTTCTTACAGTCTAAGGAGTAATATAATGTATGCTTCCCTGTGGTTTTACATAATAATTATGTACAACCCTAGTGAAGCAATTCATCAGGTTAAGTTGGGTTGAATCAGCGTATATTTTTACCCGACAGTCTTTCAATGATTTTTCGGTAAAGTTTCTCACCTTGTTTCATTTATAAGGGCATCGACAGTCATCCCAACCCTCAGTGTGTTTCTTCTTATTTGTTGTCAGTACTGTCATGTGTTTTGTCCCTAGTTCGGTGTCTATGCTACACAACCGTCCCACCCTAATATTTTGGTATCCCCTTTCCTTCTCTCCTCTCTTGTCCCTTATATCTCTCTTCTTGGCCTTCTAAGGCCCTTTTTAGTTTATATTACATTACTAAGCCTATACTAAACGGCGATGTGTGACTATACTGATATTCCTAGGCTCCCTATACGACCAATCTCTCAGTCACTAGTACCTGGCCTAGTTAGCCAATTTTTTGGCTCCCTATACGACCAACCTAGGTAAGTGATTATTGTCAGGTTGGTCAGTACTGACCGACCCACCTTAGTCTTTTAATTACCAGGGGGAGCCACTGAGTGGTCATCACAGTATCTTACAGGTGGCACCAACTAGTGGCATACAAATACAACACACCAATGATGAACCTAGGTTAGCCACTACTGACCTACCCCTCTGTCATTTTTGAATATAACTTTGCCTTTGTGACTAACACACATATGCCGAACCTAGGATAGTCTGTACTGACTAACCCTTTCAACCTATAGATTTTCAGTGTACCCCTTCTTTTCTGGGGCTTTAAACGGTTCAACAGCACGTCTCCTTAGTTAGTTATCAGGACCCATTTGGCCACTGCTCCATGTCCTGATTCTGACAATCATAATGCCAAAAATGTCCGTTCAGACACTTCTAACGATAGGGGCCGTCCATAAAGTATGTCACGCTTTTTTGGGCCATGTTGGTCACTTCCACTACAACTCCTAAGTGTAGGCCTATCAATCCTGTCAATTACAATTCCAATAGCTTCACTTGGCAGTCAACCATCCAACTGCATCAGACAACTGCTAGGTCTGTCAATTCATGTGTATCAAAAGTGGGGCTATCTGTAGGCCTATTGAGTGAAACTATGAATTCTTTCCATGCTAAGTGTATCAAAATTGGTCCTTTTTTCTCAAGTGAAACTACTTTTTGTTGAATTTTTATCTGTAATGCATGAAAGTGTTTTAGTGAATTTTAGATTAAATATTATAGGTAATTGTAACGCAACAGGCTGAATGTTCCATGATAAGTCAGTAGGGTAATGTCATATTGTTGCATGGGTGGTGGGCACCTAGTGGCTGTTTTTGACACTAAACTCCTGTAATGGTACGTTTTGCCCTGTTGTGTCACAATTATGGCACAGTACAAATTAAGCCTTCTAAAGGACTTCTACTGATAGTACAGTTAACTGGTTAAGGACATTGATACACTTAGCAGTTGATGGGGCAACTGCTAAGTGTATCAATGAACACTGTCTGACTAGTAACGATGTATGTCAGTCATCCTGGATTTGGAAAAGATATTTTACAAGTATAATGCTGTCTTTGAATGTACCGTATCAGACTAGTCCTACAAAAGGGGATGCATACATTATTATTAAGCAGTGCTATATCATTGTATTGAATATAGATTTTAACCCAGTACCATATATAAGTTTTCTTTACAATTAGTTTGTTACTTAAATGGGTTCCAGATTTATAGAGGAAAAACTAAGCACTGATCATTTCATGCCAAGATGCACAAGAATGCACCAAAATAAGCACCCCAAATGTCCTTCTGGGTCTACGCTTGTGGACCCCTGAAAGTCTTTTAGTCTGGAATCCAAAAGTTATCTCATGAGTTTCATTGATAAGCACAGGTGACATTAGGAGTGTCCAGGTACAACCTATTCACAATACCTGAGCCCTGTTTGTACCCTAATCTCGGCCACGAGATTTGGCTGAGCTGGTCCTTGCAGAGCAAAGGGTTATGATTGTTTCCAGTGGTCCAAAAGGTGGAGCCACTGTATCTCGCTAATGCGGAATATAGAAGGAACACCCGGTATCTCAAACCTAACAAATCGTAAACTGTATGAACAACCCTCCAGCCCTAGTTTATTATGAGTATAAATACTGACTTAGCGGGGTGTGCTATGACTCTACTATATAGCCTGTGGTGTCGTGTCAGTTACAGTCTCGTATAACTTACACCACTGATATAAAATAGCCAGCCAGACGTCAGTATTGACTAGCCATTATAACCATGTGTCAGACCCCATGCCGTGTTCTGCCCATGGGGGCAGTGCCTATCCGGAACAGGTCTCGCCTACCTGGCCGCCAGGGGGCACAGAATGTCGCCACCACGACCGGTACTGCTGTGATCAGAGGCCTTGTTCCTGGTAGATCTTTGATCAAGAAGAGCTTTCATCTGAGGATTAGGCAAGGATTGTGGACCACGGGGCTAGGGGCCACATGCACATACAGACGATGCCTAGAGGCTCTGATGAAGAAGAAAAAGCAAAGGCTTTTTGAGTTAGAGGCTTATGGGCTGAAAGTGGACGGCATTGGTTAGAAATACAAATTCCCAGGAAGGTGTTTCAAAAGGAATATTATTTCTGGAATATTCCACATTCCTACTGGCGCTGAATAAGTTGCGGAATAGAACAGAGACACCACTATTAACTAAGTGTTTCACAAAGTCTGTTCTATTTCATTGACTTTTCGTCACTCGTAATACCACTATTAGAATAATCTTTGGGAAACACTTTGTTAATAGTGGCTTTTCTGTTCTATTCCACAACTTATTCAGCACTCGTAGGAACGTGTAATATTCCAGAAATAATATTCCTTTTGAAACACCTTCCTGCGAGTCTGGCCAATGTCACCCATCAAAGAGGGAAATGGCGTGTAGGTAGGAATAGCACTGAGCACACAGACCAATAGATTAGTACAGGGATAACCACCAAAATTCTCCGTATATAGATTCTTGGAACAAGATGAGATATTTACTAGCGGTTTGCTCCTACAAGGAATAATAAACCATACCATGTAAGAACAACTTTGCTGTTTCGCGCTGGCTTTACTAAAATGTGTATATTTTCCATTCAAATTTTACAGTGGTACTTATATATATATATACTCTACCATACTGGGGAAAAGAATTGAAAAATCTGCAAAAATAAAGAAAAAATTACAAACGTGTGATGGTACATATCTCCACGCGTTTGGGGCCTTTTCAACACTTTATTTTCACTCATAAGTTGTGTCGGATTGCAGTCACCGCTAGTACTTATCGCTAGTAAATCCTTGTGAAACACTTTGTTTTAAACCTACTTACTAGTGAGGAATATACTTACGAGTAGTGCGCCTTTTGATCACTAGTAGGAATTTCTTACGAGTGAAGCCACTTTAGAAACACTTTGTTTTACTCTGTTCTAATAGCGCTCTTTTGAAACACCTTCCAGGCTTGTAGTATGAGGATACACATGAGGAGAGCAGGGCAAAGGCAAAAGTTAATGGGGATTAACCAGATATGGTTTATTGGCTTTGATTCACCAGAGACCTAGGAGGTTCTTATAGGAGAGCCATGGTAGTTCTGTCTTGTGAAAAATCAAGATTTTTTATCAGATACCATGTCTCGAAAGATCAGGGTTTCTTGCTCATGTGAAGCTGTGTGAAGAGTGAAGAGAGTTATTTACATCACAATATAGTATAACATATTTGAGTAAAACGTTGAGTATCATCTTTACAATATGAGTATACTGTATCTTCATCCTTTACAAACTGCTAAGATCTTGATTACACACCTTACATGAAGTATCACTGAGTATGTCTTCTGCAGTACCACACTTTCTTTCTTTTGAAGGAAGGAAAACTGAATTAATTAATTTTTGAGCAATCCTTGATAAATCATGGAGTGGGAGCGAATGTCAGACTATGCCTCAGGTGTCCCACTTTACCTGATTATCTTAAAGCAAATATGGGACGAAACGCCTCCATGGCCAGGTGCATAAATGCAGCAAGATGATGGTGAGGTGCATAAAATAATACATTGTTGTAGCAGTATTTTAAAGGCATTAGATAAATCAATAACAAGTCTCAATGACAAAGACGTCAATGGAGTTTACATGAACTGGCCTAATGTATATAACATGTCTCTCTGGGGTAATTGGGGGCGGTTATATGCACTCATTTACCCCGCTTATTAGCTTGTGTACTTATAATATCACATTATCCCATATCTAGTTCTTCTGATATCATAACGATGTGACAAAGTATTTATCTAGACGCTTACTAGGTGTGCTACGCACAATACTGTTTCAACGTAATTATTAAAGGTGGCTCATGATGATTGTAGATAATTATATTCATGTCTCCCTATCATTGTGGGTTAGCTGAGTGGTAGACAGGTCTGAACTCATTAATTTGATGGTAGTTTATCTTTTTTAAAGGCCCCTCGAGGGGTATAAGTACTCCGACTTGGAAGGTTTTTCTCTTTTCACAACGTTGACATGCAGGAAGTTCATTTGTTCATTTGTGTTTCTCACAAGGATAAACTAAACCGTTGGTTACAAAGCAGTTTGTTCCAGAACACTTGAGAAATCATTGGAAGTATAAAATTGTAGCATTTCTAAATGGGATTTAGGCAACTCTTTGTAGCAGTTTCTCATTTCTCATTGGTTCAAGAGAAATCGCTAGTAAGAAAAATGTGTTTCACAGGGCCCTCTTAGGAAGAGCTTGGTAGGTCCTACTAACACGTTTGATGCCATATTGTCGGAATGTGGGAGGAAGAAAAATAATTGAAATGATTAAATGACACAATATACACCGACTTCAGAATAATATGTTAATTCCAGATTTCAAAACTTATTTTTTCCAATTTTGGAATTATTTCCATGTACACCCTAATCGCTGTAGAACTGTTGGTACCATGTATCTGAATGCAAGTAGTTGATCACATGTCCATGTTTGGCAAAGTAGCAGCTAGCAGTGACCTCACGACATTACAACGGGAAGGATGGTACTACCTCCTGGGGATCAATACTAGTACTAACTAGTTAATGCTCACCATCATTTTGGCCCGACCCTAATATTTTTGATTTTTTTTCTTTTAAATTTCCCTAGTACAGGGTATGACCAAAGAGCAATAAGACAAACCTAATGACCTTCAGCTATCCAAATTGTTATCATTTGAAATACTAGAAGGTTGGGAATTCTTTGGAAAAACAGAACAGATATTGGTTCTACACTAACTAGCTGTGTTTAGGAATGTAGCACTGGCAGGTTACTCACCATGGATACGCCCCACTCACCCCCCCCCCCCCCCACCTCATGATATCTTTCCCCACCTCTGCCTCCAGTGCCTCCAGTCCGACCATAATATTACCATTCTAGAATGAGCAACATGTCCTTTCTGCTCTTACACCCTTGTATAGGCCAGTGTACATTCTTCCTACAATCAACAACGAAAAGGTATGACATCACCAAGGGAATTCCCTGGGTGTTTTCCAGAATTTAGACTGGTTTTTGTATATATTTGTAATCAAGACAGGTCACCAACGAAATACCTGTACAGAGAAGTTCAAACGAATTTACTGAATGAATTAGCTTATATCCCTTGAAATTCATTTTCGTTTGAGGACCCAGAAAAGAGAAACTAAAGAATAGATGCTCAGAAATGCTATTTACAAATATACTAAACGAGTTCTCTTCCTTCTTAGCTTGTGGTTATCGTTTATATGCGAATTCGTGGGAAAATGAGAAAAACCTTCCTGTACTATATCAACGAGGGGAGGTTGGAGGGCCCTCATCCCATAATTATACTATTATTATGCCATCTGTATGTAACTAGTTGATTTCCCAGCATCTACTTATACCTGGAGGATGATTAAAGATGTTCTTGAACGGGTTTAGTATAGCCAATAACGTGGCATTATTTCAATAATTAATTCACTCATCAGAAAACGGCCCAGCCTTATAAATAGGACTCTGCCCCAGCGTCTAGGACCCGACCCAAGCCTCCAGGAACCGGCCCTATAGCCTACAGGACACAGCAATAGCCTGCAGGACCTTGCCCCAGCTTCCTTCAGTGGTCCCATAACTGACTCCACACCCTCACTCCCTCAGTCTACCTCATCACTCACTCCACATCCTCACTCTCCCCCATACTATCAGTCGCTCCACGTTCTCGCTCCCTCAGTTCACCCTATCACAGCACCGTTTATAGGCTGAGCCAACCTCCTATAGTGTCTTTTGTAGGGCCACTACTAGGATACTGGACGTGCAACTAATTTTCCTGGATGGTGGACCGAGGACACCTTAGTTGGACCGGGACCCTAGATTTGACACCAGCGACCGACTTCGGGTATATCGCCAAAATAATGCCCCCATTGATGAAAATAAAGAATTATGTTCTCTTGTTCAATATCCAATATTAATGCTCCAAACATGATTATACAGGTTATGGGGTTTCAGAGATTTGTCAAATGTGTAAGCATCAATTTTACTCACATTTACAGGAATTTGTCAAATGCGGAAACTCCGATTTACTCACAAATACTCAGAGATTTTACTCATATTTACAGGGTTTTGTCCAAAGTTTAAGCATCGATTTTACTCAAATTCAGACAGCATCGGTGTTGATCAGACTTTCATTTGAGGTAAGTTCTGTTATAAATGTCTATAATGTTCTGAAATAACCGATAAAATCGGTCTTTATACCAAATGTAAAACCCTTGAAAATCCCTGTACGCATGCAGTTAACTAGAAGACCCCAAGGGAAGGTGTGAGCTAGGACCTCACAGCGAACGACGTACAGAGGGTTTTTGGTGATTCTGGCTGGTGAGACCCCAGTGAACAAAATCCCACATGGTGCCAAGCTGGCACCATGGGGAAAATCCGTAAAAGACGTTTTTCCAAAATGGCTCCTGGGAAAATGATGATATTCAGAAAAATGGATATCTCTGCTGTTAGCAGGTCTAGAATTTTGATTTCAACACCAAAGGATATGTTTACAAGGTCATACGTTCATGATCTGTCCATATGAAAGTGATTAAGGTCAAGGTCAAGGTCAAGGTCAATTTAGAGGTCAAACTTCTTTTTCCTGTATTTTTCCTCCGTACGTCATTCGCTGCGAGGTTCAGGTACATAGGCCAGTTCTGGCAACTGGACTATTCTGTGGGATAAGTTTGGGACGACCAAATGATTTGCTTTGATTAGTATGTAGGCTGGGATATCTACTGCTCATATTGAACCCACAGGAAACCTAGTGCTAAATGATCCTTGGGATAATTGCTGTAACTTTAGGCCTTGCTATCAGCTGTGATTTACTGATATGCGCATGAATATTGAGATGGGTAGATGAGGTATTTATCTCAATGTCTGCCTATTCAGCTGAGCATCCATGACACTCTCAGCAGATTGCAAGCAATATCGTGCAGTGGACTCCCGTACATTCGGTATGCCTCATTATGTGCAGACATACCAAATGGTAGTTTCATGTCTTATTGGCTAAGGCGTGCTTATTAAAGGTAGCTACTAGCCAAGGACAGCAGTGGATGACAGGTGCTTGACAATAATGATTAACGCATAATATTGGATAGGTTAGTAAGTGCAAATATGAGTTATATGAGCTGCGGTAATATTGCTACCCAACATGTCCTAAACACTAGTAGGCCATTATGATGCTAAGGGACCTTAGGCCAAAAGAAAATAAAAGATGTTTCAGGTAACATGGGAAGAAAAACTAGGGTCGGTAGGTCGGAATTTTTATTTTATTTTTAAGGCTCAGTATCGTGACTTACTGGGTGACGTCCTTGTCCGGGTGACGTCTTTGACCAGGTAGCTAGAATTTTTTTTTCTATATCTCTACTATATGAAAAGGTTTATGTGGATGCTTATTGCATAATACTTTGTACAGTGCCGCTCTTCAAACTCCATGTAATATCGAAAGTGACGTTTTGACCGGGCAGAGGAAAAACTTGATAATGCTATGATCCACGTAATAGGGTCTACATTTAAACATAACCAACTTCGAAATAAATTTCCTTTTATATGGTCGGAAAATATGCTTTGACTTTTTCCAACCTTTTCTTACTGTATAGGCCTAAGTTATACTATAATGACGTTTCCAGGTCAAAGACGTCACCCGGTCAAAGACGTCACCCGGTCAAAGACGATCCAATTGTTACAAAGTCATGAGACTGAGCCTTAAAACATGCATGTACTAGATATTTTCCGTGTAAACCCTAAAAATGACCTTAATGAATGAATGTAAACCTGGCTCTAGTTTTCTGTCTTGTAAGAGTAATTTGGATGGCGTCATGTTTATTCCTATAAGTTTATTCTATCCTAATTATCTAAGATTTGCACTATACAGCATTATACCCGCCCATTATACCATGGCTATCCACTTGGGCACTTAAAACCAGTGCCTAAACTAGATAATCACTGTGCAATAGCAGTGGATAACCACACTCCTATGACGTCTCATGAACACGAGTTTAGGGTGAAATAAAATAAAATTTTCCCCAAATGTTAGAACTGTGGTTTAAACAGAATAATACATG
This sequence comes from Harmothoe impar, assembly GCA_947462335.1. Lineage (NCBI taxonomy): Eukaryota > Metazoa > Annelida > Polychaeta > Phyllodocida > Polynoidae > Harmothoe > Harmothoe impar. Next base: position 62,893,141 of record OX381707.1, on the reverse strand, counting down.
GATACACCAACACTAAGGCTGGTAAGGCATGGATAACAACCCTCGTGCTGTCTTATATCCATGCATTATACTCCTAATAACCTGTATGGTGAGATATGAGTGATTTACTTTTTATAGTTTAAGTTCAGTAAACCAATACTTCAAGCAAGAACCTTGAGCTGCGCAATAACACTCATCTGATGAGGTGATGTACGATCAGTAAACCTCCCTGTATTCATTCTCCTGAGTAGGCCTACTGCAACACACGTATCCAAATGCAGTACAGTAAATATAGGAGAAACTAAAGTGGCCATTGCAGAATACGGTCAATGCAATTAGCCCCAGAGTTTTGGCATATGGAGTGTTTAAAAAGAACAAGTTAATTAAGCAGGCTCTGTGGAATAAATTATATCTCCCACTTCCTCATACCTTACAGCAGGCTCTGTGGAATAAATCATTTCTCCCACTTCCTCATACCTTATTTTGGAGAAGTGGCATATGTGATTGTTGCGGTTAAGTATTCAAACACAGAGGTTTTAAAGCCTACTTCCTAATAACACATTATTACTCAATTAGATCTGCTGTTCTGAATTGTGGCTTTTCCCCCAGGACCATGCTATGTTAGTGTAGTAGCAATTGATTAGTTAAGTCTCTATATACCTTCCATCTCTAAAAGCACTGTAGTCTTAGGAACTACATTTATAACAACCACCTAGCTATATAGCCTAAACGTTTTTGGTAATTTTTGCTTGAATAATTTAGATCACCAATGGTTCCCCCGAAGGTAAGTCGATTGCTGTTGCTGTTAGAGAATAATTGCCCCATACATCAATAAAACTACTTATGGAATGGTTAACTTGCATTAAAAATGCATGGACCCTCACAGGTATCTAAATCATAGTGTTGTGCAGAGGTATGAAATACACAATCTACTTCCTCTACTGTGTGTTTCCTTCTTATAATGTCCTTGTCTGGAGTTGTCCACATTTAAAGTTATTCTGTTTTCATTACTTTTCACAGATATATCCTTCCAGATACTGCTACTCGTTAAGGAGCTCTAGGTCATTGAAATGCAAGTATTTGTAAAGAGAATTTACGAGCTAAAAACAACGATGCAGACCTTTCTGAATGGAAACCTCCGAGCACAATGAAAGCACATGGTGTTGTTTGAATGAATAAATTAACTCTTGCATTCAAATTACTTTCACACTGTAGCAAATGTCAGAGTCAATGTCAAAGGTCAGAGTCAGAGTCAGATGACTAGGTCTCATTACAAAAAGCAATCATATGTAAGAACAATAACCATTGTCTATCATATTCCTGAGATCAATCTCAGTATCATCCTGACTAGAAATGTGCTGACTGAAAATTAATGTGCAGACGCACTGAACTAGTAAAATATCCAATAGATCTTAGTAAAACATGCTGATGTGAAATGGTAATCCGAGTATTCCCCTATGTTTACGTAGTTCATAAGGGGCATGGATGGCGGGTATTGAATGTAAATAGAAGGTAAAGGTAAACAGCATGGGATGCCTGTTTCATTAAAAATGGCACACGAATAAAATTAGATGTCTTGTTACAACCGTACAAATAATATAGACATTAGTACATTCGCCAAAGCCTATAAGTGGTCTAGTGAGGAGTGACTAAGATCTAAGAGCATTGCATGATCTATAAGTGTCAGGGGAATGCCTTATAAGGGAACTCTTAATGAATGTGCAGCACGCAACAACTGATGGTTCGCTATCTATAACTCTAGCAGCAGTGCGCTAGAAACGTGTGTGAGAGTTACCTACTGATGTTTTGGTGCCATGGCTATTGATTGACTGCATGACAATTATGGAGAGCCAGTGACACCCAACAAAACGCCAACTTGAATAATCAATGATCAATCTGGGCTTTAGAGGTCAGCATTAAGCGGGAATTACTCACCAGCTTCTCTGTGTGGCTGGACACACACTCTCTCTTTCTCTCCCCCTCCTCATTTCTCTCCCTCTCTCTCTACCTCTCTCTCTCTCTCTCTCTCTCTCTCTCTCTCTCTCTTCCTCTCTCTCTCTCAGTACAGAGCAGTATGTGTGGCTTGGCACAGGTGGTTAGCTTACCTGTAGGGGACGGCGGCTTGTGTATGTGAAGGAGGAGCTGCTCAGCTGGTGGGTCCTCTAGTCACTATGAGCAGCTCACCATGTGGCCATCTGAGCCGCAGGACTGCCTTTGCCTTTGCCTTTGCCTTTGCTCCGCTGCATCCACAGGCTGACTGGCTGTGTCTCTTTGCTGTCCTGGAGCTGGCTGCACTCAGGCCATCCCACTGCTGGCCTGTGTGACTGCAGCATGCCTGCTTGTAGGTACCTCAAGGAGGGTGAGGACCCGATTACAGAGCCGCGTGCTGATTGGCTCGTTGCCGGCTTTATCGCTGGTACCCGTTGGGACAGCCATACATAAACCAGCGAGCTATTGACGCCTGCCCCCCACCAGCAGAGGGCACTGTCCCCACGCCCACACTGTCCGACCACAGTACACTGTCCACTCAGGTTGCCACTCAGCGAAGCCTAATTTGTGCCTATTGGAGTCACCTACATTTGTAGTAATAGTAACCCAAGGCCCCAAGCATCCCTGTCCCCTCAGCCACTCCCTTCTTGCTTCTCACCCAAGTAGCTACTCAAATACAAAACATCTTTCTCTTCATCATCTTTTGATATATATTAATACACCGTTGGAAGATGATTATTACCATGGACTGTACAACAAAGAGATTTTACAGACACTGACATTTGCCAGTACTGTATAATGAAGAAATGCTCATTGCATTGCAATTAAAAAATAAACTGATTGAGAAATTATGGGTGATGAATTGTATCGGATTAAACATCCACTCATTTCTCAATTAGTTCTTATCTCTGACGTACTTGCTTTTCCAGAGATATTTACTTATGAAATATTGTTCATGGGTACATCTAGCTGTGTAGCACCATATCATTGAACAAATAGCGACACAGACAGTTGTGCTAGATAGGCGTTCAGGTATTGAATATGTCTGTTTCTAGAAGTGCCAATTAGCCACTATTGTAATAAGAAGGTTGTTTGATGGTAGAGTCTTAAGGTTCAGATATCCGATGCAACAAGGGACGAACCTGCGGAGTCACTAGACGCCACCCATTCTGTGCGCAATCTTAAATCCCCACTCCTGGCGTGACCTTAAAGTCTTAATAGTACTTACCATTATTAAAGAAGGGAAAAAAAGGAAAAGAAGAACGGGGGCTGGGGGCAGAGCACCCTATTAGGACTAGAATGAGGTTTGTTATTAAGATTTCAGGAAATGTGGGGTTTCGTTATCAAGATTACGGGAAAAGTGGACTTTTTAAGATTACGCACAGAATGGGCGGCGTCTCGTGACTCCGCAGGTTTGTCCCCACGTGTATATCCAATGGTAATACTTGCTTTATGAAAGAATAGGTAGTACATTCACTATTCCAACATCAACATCATGAGATTCATATTACAGGTAAAATTCACATGTAGTTCAGCACACAATAAAGTCGGTCTTTAAGGTGAAGTGAACAGCAATCCAAATAACACAATGTAATACCACTCACAGGTAAATAGGATTAAACGATTCTCCATGGTTCAACATGTTCAAGTTCCATAAGTGATCAAAGACATGACCAGAGTAAAATTATCAAATAGACCTAAATGATATTAATCCTGTTAAGTTTCAGTCAAAGGCATCCCACTGTGTGGGTATATGAAGGTCTCACCCTATAGACGTTATGCACATACCAATTTGTTGAACGACACATGTTGAATGGCACTATGGATGGAAAGGCTCCTTTCATCTAATGACATATGTGTGGGCATTGACTAGTGATACTGACCTCTCCTGGGTTTTGAGGCCATAATAAATAGCCGTGGTTCTTCAGTCTCTACCCACAATACCATTTTAAATTTAAATCAAATTATTATTCTCGAGTAAACAAGTCATCAGGTAATCAACAATAGACCAACATTATATACAGTGGTGGCGTGGTGGCATAGGTGGCAGTAATGTTCTGTCATGCAGTAGCTGACAAGTACAGTTATCGGTCAATGTTATAAGGCAGTAGTGTAATTGTGGATATATATTTATGTCTAGTGTCCACAATCATTATGGCTCCTTCTTTAGTCTCCCTACACCACCAGAGCTGGATGGTTCCTGGAGACTAAATAAATAAAGATGTCTACTTACAGTCTTGGATGGACATTTCTCCAACAATTATATACATGTATTGAACCATACTGGTCGGTCAGTCTGTTTAGGCTCCAGTGAGATATGTTTGGAGCCTACAATACACTACTACTTCCTAGTGAGATTCCTCCTTTGATATGGGTAAGTGAGCTTAAGGAGGTAAAGTCTTCTGAACACTGTGGCATGAATCTGCCTGAATAATAATAATAATAATAATAATAATAATAATAATAATAATAATAGCCTGAAAGCATCCAGTGACTGCATGGGCCCCAGCCCCTTAGTCTTCAGCTGAATGGAGATGCTCCAATCCCTTTTCCTAAACTTCCATTGCCGGCTCCGCAAACCATCTCCTATTTTATACCACCCCCTATCTGTATCCCAGGTAACATAAGTATATTGGGCCATCATTGGGCCAATATACCACTAAAAATTGGGCCAATAATGGCATTTTGATATTGGCCCACAGATGGTTTGACCGCTGGCCCAGTAATGGCCCATGCTCAGAGAAAGGGATATTGATTTCATGTTGGCCCAATGTTTTTACATTATTCCAAGGTTAGAAATTAAACATCGGACCAACCTTGTGATACATATGTCTCCCCAACATAATTATAATTTTCAATATAGGACCACTGCAACAATCACTAATATTTAACAGTACTATTTTTATGTGTATAATTGAATGTGCAAGCATACCTAAGACATGACTGTCAAGTATCATCAGTTTAGAAAAAGCCATTTCTGTCTGTTTAATCCATCTTGATCTCTATCCCAAAATGGTTAGAAATAATACAAACTGTATTACTATCACTAAGGACTTATCTTACTCCATTACCCACACATGAGGTGTCTTCAGGTTACTTTTGACAAATCCCCACGAGTGTCATGCAGTAAATGGCACTTTTAGATATCAAATTTCATCCATGAACTTCCTCTGACCTTTAAACATGTAGAGCACATTGGGGATCACGTTTATAACCTAATATGATGGCAAAGTAGGAGCCCTCTGGTAAGAAATTCTTCAGGCAACGTTGAATCCCCCTGGTGTAGATCACAGCCAATATTGGACAAGTGTAGTTAGAATTGATGTTGGTCCAACATCAGAAATATTATGATGGCCCTGAAATGTCCCAACACTAGTCCAACACTGGGTCAATATCAGCAATATCAAGCATGGACCTGCTCTGGGCCAGTGGTCAACCCAGCAATGGCCCATCATCAGAATTGCCAAGGGTGGGCCATCATTGTAATTCGTATGTTGAACCATTGTATGCATTACCTACAATGGACCATGGTTGGTATAACGATTGTGATGAAGTCGATCATTGCCGACATTGGCCCAATATACCCTTGCTACCTGGGATCTTCTTTGTCTTACGGACTCCGGTTCCGACGGCAATGCACGCTGAGAATGCAGGTAACTTGTGGGACCCCAAAAGACCCTCTTAGTGCAGCTACGAGAGGGTCCAGCAGCAAATCCGAATCAATTAGGTTTTTACCCTGGACAATCCCCATCTCATTCAAAAGAACAGACATTCATGCCAACCAAATGACATTCATACATAGACATTCATACGGGACAATCGGCCTTTCACATAATCCGTTACAAATTCCATTTCAATAATAGACTCTGTTTTCCTTCAAAATAGCTTCTGTCATTACACAGCAGTTCTTTCTTATTCAATATTGTTTTCATACAATAGGCTCTGTGTAACTGAGCTGCTCTTTTACTAGGGACCAACCCTGGGAGCTGTTCCTCAATGGTGCCTAATAAACTGTTTTTCTACTTTCTTGCCTTTAATTAGCCAACTGTTAAAAACGACCTATTTCTACTTAATGGGGCTGACCTTTCAGTACACAGTGTAACATAAGGCATGGCCGTTATCCTTAGCACAACCATAGCGTACTGATGTGGGGTGTAAAAACGGCCCTCCAAACGCCAGTGCTTTATGTCAGGGGACCCCCAGAACGTACTGATGTGGGGTGTAAAAATGGCCCTCAAAATGCCAGTGCTTTTTGCCAGGGGCCCCCCAGAGTGTACTGATGTGGGGTCTAAAAAGGGCCCTCCAAATGCCAGGAATTTGGATGGATGATGGCCCCAAACGCCACTGGTTTCCACACATTTCAAGGATTTCAATGCAATATATAATGCCTAGATTACACTAGATTGTTAATATTTCTTTTATAATGTAAATGTATGATAAATGGTTTTATGACTACTGCCTTCATATACTTCATAATTTGATGCTTTATTAGTAGTAATTAACCTTGAAAATCGATTATATCCTAACTTTGCAATATTTGAAATAACATGCTAAATATAGTAGTACATCTTGTGATGGTATTATACCTTAATCTAAATTATTTTGATTTGTCAGTATGGTTAAATGCTTCTAGTTGAGCATCATCTAAAGATTTCATCAGTTATACCATATGATATCATGAATTTCATGCTAATTAGCTATTTTTCCAAATACACATTATCAGGACTTGGCACTTCTGCCTGTGATATGCACAGAATAGCATTAAAACGTTTTGATACGTTTTTTATTCTACAACTTAGAAGTAAAACGTTTTAGAACGTTATGGCAGTGGGGGATCTATTGTGCTCTTATACTACAACTTGAAAATAAAACGTTTTAGAACGTGATGGCAGTGGGAGATCTATTTTGCTCTTATACTACAACTTGAAAATAAAACGTTTTAGAACGTTATGGCAGTGGGGGATCTATTTTGCTCTTTTACTACAACTTGTAAATAAAACATTTTAGAACGTTATGGCCGTGGAGGATCTGTTGTGCTCTTATACTCCCCTCCCCTCCCCTCCTCTCCCCTCTCCCCACTATCCCCGATCTCCCCCCCCCGATCTCCCCTCTCCCTGATCCCCCCTCTCCTTGATTCTCCCTCTCCCTGATCTCCCCTCTCCCTGATCTCCCCTCTCCCCGCTCCCTGCTCCCCCTGCTCCCCGATCCCCCCACTCCATGATCCCCCGACTTCCTGCTCTCCTTTTTCACATTCTCCAAAAGCCCAGGCCTGCTCTCCCCATCCCTGATCCCATTTTCTTTTGGTACTTATGAATAGTACTGCTACCTATTTGATTCGATTGGTACCAATTGGATTTTATTGGTACCTATTTTCCTGTTCTCCGTTTTCCCGTTCTCTGCCCCTGCCCCTGCCCCTGATCCTGCTCTCCATTGGTACCTACTGGATTATTTTGGGATCAATGGGATTCTATTAGTTGGAGTCTATTGGTACTAATTGCTTCTCCCCGCTCCCCCTGCTCACCAATCCCCCTGCACTCCCGATCGCCCCACTCCCCGACACTCCACTCCCCCACTCCCCCAATTCCCCAGCCCCTAATTCCCCAGCGCCCATTCCCCCCACCCCCTATCCCATTCTCCATTGGTATTATAAGATTCCATTGATACCAATTGGATCTTATTTGTACCTTTTTTCAGTTTTCTTGTTCTCCCCTTTCGCGTTTTCCTTTTTCATGTTATCCACTCCCCCGGCCCCCTCTCCCTGATCCCCCCTCTCCTTGATCGTCCCTCTCCCCGATCTCCCCTCTCCCTGATCCCCCCTCTCCCTGATCCCTTCCTCCCTGCTCCCCGCTCCCCCCTCTCCCCCCTCTTCCTGATCCCCCCCCCCTCCCTGAACCCCCGCTCCCCGATCCCCCCTCTCCCCCCTCTTCCTGATCCCCCCCCCCCTGATCCCCCGCTCCTCGATCTCCCCGATCCCCGATCCCCCCTCTCCCCGATCCCCTCTCTCCCTGATCACCTCTCTCCCCGATCACCTCTCTCCCCGATCCCCCCTCTCTCTGATCCCCCCACTCCATGCACTCCTCGATCCCACCTTTCCCCTCTCCCCCCGCTCCCCTCTCCCCCCGGTCCATGATCCCCTCTCCCCCCCCCTCTGTCTGCTCCCGTCTAACCCCTTTCTCCTCTCCCCCCGCTCCCCTCTCTCCCTGATCCTCCCTGTCCCTGATCCCACCACTCTGTCTGCTCCCCTTTCCCCCCCCCCTTTCCCCGATCCCTCCTTTCCCTGATACCCCCTTTCCCCACTCCCCCTGCTCTCCGATCCCCCCACTCCCTGATCCCCCCACTTCCCGCTCTCCTTTTTCACATTCTCCAAAAGCCCAGGCCAGCTCTCCCAATCCCTGATCCCGTTTTCTTTTGGTACTTATGAATTGTACTGCTACCTATTTGATTCGATTTTTACCAATTGGATTTTACTGGTACCTATTTTCCTGTTCTCCATTTTCCCATTCTCTGCTCTCCCCACCCCCCATCCCCCTGCCCCCGATCCTGCTCTCCATTGGTACCTACTGGATTATTTTGGTATCAATGGGATTCTATTAGTACCAATAGGATTCTATTAGTTGGAGTCTATTGGTACTAATTGCGTCTCCCCGCTCCCCCTGCTCACCAATCCCCCTGCACCCCCGATGGCCCCACTCCCCGACACTCCACTCCCCCAATCCCCAAAACCCCCAGCCCCCTATCCCCCTGCCCCGATTCTATTGGTACTGATTGGTACTCCCCAATTCCACTCTCTGTTGGTACCTATAAGATTCTGTTGATACCCATCGGATCTTATTTGTGCCTATTTTCCACTTAAATTCTCCATCGCTGTTGCCGTTCTCTCTTAGCACTTATTGATTCTAATGCTACCTTTTTTATTTTATTGGTACCTATTTTCTGTTCTCCGTTTTCCCATTCTCCACGTTTTCCTGATTCTCCCTGTCCCACTCCCCTTGTCCCTGCTCATCCCCTTCCCCTGATCCTGCTCTCCATTGGTACTTACTGGATTTTATTGGTACCCATAGAACTGTTCTCCTTTATCCCATTCTCTGCTCTCCCTGCTCCCGACCCCCCGGCCCCCGATCTCTCTGCCCTCGATCCCACTTTAAACTGGTATTCTATTAGCAGAGGATTCTATTAGTACCTCTATTGGTGCTAATTGGTACTTCCCGCTCCCCCCAATGCCACTGCTCCCCGCTCCCCCTGCTCACCAATCCCCCTGCACCCCCGATCCCCCCACTCCCCAACATTCTGCTGCCTCGATTCACCCAATCCCCCTGCCTGCAATCCCCCCGCCCCCCATCCCATTCTTTATCGGTACTATAAGATTCCATTGATACCAATTGGATCTTATTTGTACCTATTTTCCGTTTTCATGTTCTCCACTCCCCCGGCCCTCGCTCTCCCCACCCCTGATCCTGTTCTATCTTGATACTTTTGGATTCTACCACTACCTATTTGATTCTATTGGTACCAATTGGATTTTATTGGTACCTATTTTCGTGTTCTCCATTTTCTGATTCTCCGCTCTCCCCGCTCCCGACCCCCTGCTCCCCCGAGCCCAGCTCACCCTGCCTGCTGCTCGACCCATCCCCACTCCCCCCGCCCCCCGTTCCGCTCTCCATTGGTACCTACTGGATGATATTGGTACCTATAGGATTCTATCAGTACCAATTCTATTGGTACTAATTGGTACTCCCCGATCCCATTCTCTATTGGTACCTATAAGATTCCATTGATACCAATTGAATCTCATTTGTACCTATTTTCTGTTTTCCTGTTCTCCATTTTCCCATTCTCCTTTTTCACATTGTCCGCTCCCCCGACCCCCGCTCTCCCCACCCCTGCTCACGTTCCCTCTTGGTACTTATGGATTCTACAACTACCTATTGGATTTTATTGGTACCTATTTTCCTGTTCTCCGTTTTCCCACTCTCCGCTCCCCTGCTCTTGATCTCCCCATCTAGCTCCCCTTGTCCCTGCTCATCCCCCTGCTCCCCTGGCCCCGATCCCCCTCCCCCCGATCCCGCTTTCCATTGGTACCTACTGGATTCTATTGGTACCAATAGGATTCTATAAGTACCAATTGGATTTTATTAGTACCTATAGGATTCTATTGGTACCTAATTCATTATATTGGTACCTTTTGGGCCAAAAACAAATTGTTGTTCTTATCAATTTATATAAATTAATACGCATGCATGAAGAATACTTTCCTGCATAATAGTTCAATCTCAGCTAGGATAATACACACTACACAATGTAATGGTTTAATCCTGCTTCAATACAGCTGAACCGCATCTGATACTAGCTTCTCCCCAGTCCGGGCACTTAAGCATTAAACTTTTCCTACCAATGTGGTGTCTATTCTATACTTTTGCTTTTTTTTTGTATTATTCAACACAATTATGCAAATATCAATACACTTTATGATAACTGCATTCAGTCTCTCTCATCTATTCTTATTCTACGATGTCTTGAGAGTTTGTGAGGCTTTATTTGACTCGGGAAAGGGCTAGGTGGAATAATTAATACAGAAATGGTCTACTGCTGCCACCTAGCGGCAGAAATCTACAGCACAATGTACTGTAAATGTACAGCAACATTGCCGGAGACCCAATTTACAGTACATGATGCTGTAATTATACAGCAAATAGTGCTGTAATACCAACTACAGCAAAAAGTGTTGTAAATGTACAGCACATTGTGCTGTTTAAATAGAGTAACTTCTTACAGTGTAGTTGACATTGACATGTTGACATACATGTATTAATCATGTCAACATGCATGTGTTCATCATGTTCACAAGCATGTATCTGTTATCATGACATGGTGGACCCATGTCCAAAACGTTTTATCTTTGCAACTATGCTGCCATAGTGGACCCCTGCATATTTGGAATCTATATCAGACCAGATAATGTACATCTACTATGATTCATAACAGGAGTGCCAAAACGTTCCAAAACGTTTTATGTTTGCAACCATGCTGCCATAGTGGACCAATGTGTATTTGGAATCTATATCAGACCTGATAATGTACATCTACTATGATTCATAACAGAAGTGCCAAAACGTTCCAAAACGTTTTATGTTTGCAACCATGCTGCCATTGTGGACCCATGCGTATTTGGAACCCGTATCAGACCTGATAATGTACATCTACTATGTTTCATAACAGAAGTGCCAAAGTGTTCCAAAACGTTTTATCTGTGCAACCATGCTGCCATAGTGGACCCATGCGTATTTGGAACCCGTATCAGACCTGATAATGTACATCTACTATGTTTCATAACAGAAGTGCCAAAGTGTTCCAAAACGTTTTATCTGTGCAACCATGCTGCCATAGTGGACCCATGCGTATTTGGAACCCGTATCAGACCTGATAATGTACATCTACTATGTTTCATAACAGAAGTGCCAAAACGTTCCAAAAAGTTTTATGTTTGCAACCATGCTGCCATAGTGGACCAATGTGTATTTGGAACCCATATGAGACCTGACAAAACCTTTTAGGTATTGGAAGTAGATCTACCACAGTGTACCCATGTGTAATAGGGATTGATTACACAAGAAAAATGTGTATTTGCTATAGAAGTCCCAGAACGTTTTAATGAGTATTGCTTTTGGAGCTGGACCTACCAGAGTGGGACAATGTGTATTGAGCATCACAATTTATATTAAATAAAGAGGGAAATCAGTTCATGAATACACATCATTACGTTCTGGGAGCCAAAAACTTGAAAAATCCATTACACATATTACGTTCTGGCAGCCCTATTACAGAAAGCACTGGCATTTGGAGGGTCACTTTTCCACCCCACATCAGTACGCTCTGGGGGGCCCCTGGCATAAAGCACTGGCGTTTTGAGGGCCATTTTTCCACCCCACATCAGTACGTTCTGGGGGTCCCAGGCCAGAAAGCACTGGCGCTCCTAAGGATATGGTTATGATATGACGGTGGAAGATGTGTCAGTGACTCATATCCTTGACATTCATGACTAATATGCGCATAAGAGTGTCCATTTCCTGTGTCATTTTCGATTAGATCAGGGATGTTAAGCATTTTAGGAATAGTATTGATTAGAAAACAGCTTTAGTAGCCCATGTTGAGAGGGTTGGGTTTTATAATTAATTAATAGTAAAGTTAATTTAATTAATGGTGATGATTCCATACGCTTGTTATTTATTTGAAGCTAATGGGTGGGAAGGGGGGTGGGGGGGGGGGGGGATAACCGCGCTACTGATAATAACAAACAATAATATGAATTAATATTAATAATAGTAATTGAATAATTACGCGGGGTTATGGGGGGGATTGAGAGAAAATGTGGAATATCGAGAGAGCTTGCCGGGAATTTCCATACCGGTAAGCTAATATACATGGGGCAGATTGCCGCAGGATCGCGTCCTCGGCCATATCAGCTGTTTATATTTGGATTGGGCACATGCACACATAATTTATAGTATGGTATTGTAACTATACGCGTCAATCAATCAGTGGCACGGTAGCATCTCATTAGGTGCTCCGACACAAAATGTAACAGCGGAATTGAGCTAGGTAACAGACAGGCGGTTGTATAATGAAGACAAATAAGTTGTTAATAGGTCCGTGGCTAAATTGACTGAATGATTAATCCATAATACATGTGCATATGGAAATGCAACTAAATATGACTATAAATATAACAAATACAGATACAATTAGGAACAGGTAGGTAACTAGTTATCTATCATTAAGACAGATTCACATGCGCTTGCTATTTAGGACCATTGCAACACCATCAACATGTGTGAAGCAGGTAGAACTCTGGTACAAGTTGATGCATAGATAAGCATATAATATCGAGGGTATACAGCATGTACCAATTGATTATACAGAGTGACAGGGCGGTACATCAGTACCGGTGATGCCCTAGTCACGCGGTGTGTCTCAAGTTTATGATGAGAGCTACTCCCTCCTTAGTGGCGTGTGTGACCATACGGTGACCGTCTCTGGTCAGGGTGGTGATGCGGGTGGTGGTGGTGGTGGCGATGATGGTGTCGGTCATGTGATGGTGGTGGCATGGTGGTGTCAAGACTAGGCTGGGGTTGTGCACTTGGATGTGGCGCCACATAGCCATAGTGTATGGACAATTCATACCTAATGTCCATTAGAACTTGGCCCATCACATTTTGCCCTCGGTGGGTCATGGCTGTATGCAGGGCTGGGTCTGTATAGGCTATCCCTATACCCCAGAATTCATGGCGACTCGCCTCCAGGATAGGGTGGTTGGCGGTCTGGAAGAGCCTATAGCGTATATCGGCATGCTGGATAAATTTCGCTACAGCGTATCTTCTTATGTGACCGACGGCATGGACATACCAGTCGCTGCCATCTGTGTCAATCTGCATGCCTCTGGATTTGTTCAGGTGCGCTCGGGGTTCCTTTTTTATATCATAGGCTGCCTGTTCATCATTGACATGGCAGGCTTTGGTGTACTGGTAGGCCTGCTCAACCGAGGCAAATACCATTTCTACACCATTTAAGTCTACCTTGATCTCGGCCGGGTGAAAGTTACTCAAGAAGGCGGACTCGCCGCTGAAGGCTAGCCCTAAGGGGACCATACAGATCCTCTCCTCTTGCTGCTTGTAGGTATTAATAAACGATGTTGGGGGGATGAGACGAGCTTTCTCAGCCTTGTCCATACCAGCTGGGGCCTGTGATTCCCCAGATTTTGGGGTAGAACTGGTCACTGGTTTGGCATTGAAGTTGAGGTTGACCGGCGAGGTTACCACGATTATGGATGGATCCGGTCCATTGGTGGTGATTTTGGGATCTGCATTGGTCGTCGTAACTACCCCGGTACTGACGGTGGCTGTACCGGTACTCCCGGCAGCTAGTGGCTTGGTACTCGACACAGGATTCTGTACCGCCAATGTTGGTTTATGCTTGGGATTAGGCCTAGTAGTGGGAGGGTCAATTTCCATTGACTCCGTGGGCTCCCAGGGGGGAGGGGGGGCGCTTGGTGCAGGACGTATAGGTAGGACAGTAGTGCTACTTTTCACCTTTTCTCGATCCGCTGTTTTCTTCCATTGACCTGGTATCACTGCCTTGGCTGTTGCCATGGCCTGTTGGTGATCCATAGTGGGCTCTCCCTGCAGTTGTGCAGGTGGCTGCTGTGGAGGTGGTCGCTGCTGCTGTTGTTGAGGAGGAAGCTGCTGTGCTGGGGGGGAAGCCTGTACACTGGTGGGCTGCCTCGGGGGTGTACGTGCTTGGTGCTGTAGGTGCCGCTCGGGTTGGTGAGGATCAGGCTGTTGCAGTCTTTTTGGAGCATGATTGGGAGATCCTGCTGCAGCAATGGCCTGGACCGGAGGCTGTTGATGCTGTTGAACTGGCGGTTGGCGCGGTGGAGGCCTGCGCTGGGGCCTACGGGGGGGTGGGGCGACTACCTTGGTGGTGTCCAGGTTGGTGGGTTTGTACACAGTAGGAATGGACCTCACCCCCTGCTCAGTAGGTGGGTAGGTGATGTCATTGATGGTTATACCATCATCACTTAGGATGGCTCCCACATCCCAGTCACGGATGTGGTTGTAGACAGAGCGGAGCAGGTATCTACAGGATCTGGTTGCTCGATCTTCGTCTGGGTTCAGAAATACTGAATTACCCAGTGATTGAATATTGTGCCTTAGATACAGGGCTTCCTGTTGGACGGATTCACTTTTGAAAGCAATCATGATTGGACGGACACTTCTACCCGGTCGGCCAACGCGGGTGATGAAGGATAGATCAGATCTATCTGCCGCCATGCCTAGTGCCTGTATTATGCTTTGGTAGGTGTCAAAGATGTCTCCATTACTGCCTTCAGTGTCAAGGCCGACTACCACCACATTGAAGGTAGGTGGTTTGGTACCTGGCGGGGCTGATTTGCTGGGTTGGGCTCTGGGCTGCTTGGTTGGGCTCCTGGTTGGTGCTGCGGCGGGCTTTGGATTGGTGGCTATGTTGCCATTCTTCAGCATGGCAGCGTAGTCTGCGTGTT
Source organism: Harmothoe impar (assembly GCA_947462335.1). NCBI lineage: Eukaryota > Metazoa > Annelida > Polychaeta > Phyllodocida > Polynoidae > Harmothoe > Harmothoe impar. The sequence continues at coordinate 62,878,119 of OX381707.1, read as the reverse complement.
CACCAGGTCCCACACGGGCTGAGCTAGGAGGCCGGTTTGTGGGGGCTGCCGGCATGCCATTAGAGCCGGCACACCCTGGCTGATGTTGAGGTTGGATGGGAGCGCGTTTGATGTCGGTGGCTTCAAGCGCTCGCAGCCGGGCTTCAAGGCGGGCTTCAAGGTCGGTGTGTTTGGACTCCATGTCCAGTTTGACATTTGTGATGCCAGCGCTCAGTTCAGTTTTGACTGCAGCAATACTGGTTGTGCATGATGCTTTGAATTGTCGGATGTTTGTGCTCATCTCATTTGATCTGGCCTTTTGGGTGTCTTCACAGACTGCAATTCGAGATCTCAGAGCACCTAGGTCCTGATTGAGAGCTTCACTTATGCCATCCATTTTGGTGTCAAAGTTCATGGAAACTAATTTTAGCTCTCGGTCTAAGTCTGATTTCTCCGCCATATTAGCTTGGATATGGGTCATCATCTTTAGGAGCTGTACATTCAGTGGTAGATCAGGTTGTGGGCCTCCTCCAGGGATGACCACTGGTGCCATATTATGTTGTGATGATGGATCAGCTGTTTTAGGTAAACACGGTGTGTCTCCACCACAGGACTCTGTCATAGGTCGCTGTCCGTGGCGACGGTCGATCGGCAGTGATCCGCGGTGGAGATTGCGCCCTCCTTGTTCGGTCGGGCGTGACGTGTAGGTCTCCAGCATGGGTCGGTGCGGCGAGGGGACCGGCAGCGGGTCCTGGTGGAGATTGCGCCCTCCTTGTTCAGTCGGGCGTGACGGGTAGGCGGCTGCACTGGCGGCATGCAGGTTTTCAAGATGGCCAATCTCATCATGGGGGCTGGGAGGCGGTGATACAGGCTGGGCGGCTTGTAGCTTTTGGTGATCATGGTTGATCGAGGCGTTCAGGGTTTCAATAAAATCAGAGATCGGGTTTGACAGACCTGAATGATGTGTATAGCCGGCTGTCTCACCTTCAATAACCGTCCCATCGCCCAGCAGCTGTCGGGCGGCATGGGTGGAGAGGTCGGTGCGCTGGTCGTGGTGTTGGTGTTGTTGGCGGGCCGTGCCTGGGTGGGGCCCGTCTAGGTGGGCGGGCGTCCATGCCAGGGCGGCCCGTTGGTCTGGTTGTTGTTGGCGGAGGGTGTCGGGGGGCAGCCCGGCCAGCGATGTCGCGGTGCGGCCGGTCTCCTGCTGCACCGGGGTCGTCGGCGCCGCGGTGTCCATGTCAGCTATGCTGTCTGACAACAGGGCGAACCGATTTCTCTTGTTAATGGGCGATAACTCCGTGGGACTTGAGTTCACCAACCTGGAGATCTTTCCCTCAGCGGATCTAGGGCGTTTTGCCGTGCCGGAGGGAGCCGTGGTTGTGGGTTGACCTGTCGGTGTATTGGCATGCAGTAGGTCTAACACAGTCCTACCTGGCGGCTTCGCCGCCATTGGCGAGTTGTCACGGGGCTTTGCTTTCCGTGTTTTCTTCTTCATCGCAGGCGAGTGGAGTGGAGCATAGCTCCAGATTGTAGTCTGGTGAGTCCAGTATACTTTATAGTTAATCTGAGCTAGTTTCAGAGTAGTCCTAGGTATCTAAACTGCTGATCTCCATGATATTCGAGGGAGCTCGCTCACACGTTAGCTATGCTTGGCGGCCATCTTTCTTGACATGGAGGTGGTGTTCTGGTTCATCGCTAGCTTAGTTCAGCAGACTACCTGTGTGTACTAAAAACATAATATAACTACAGTATCTAATGATACTAATTAGTTAGTAACCTGCTTATCTCCGTGTATATAATGAGGTGCCTGCACCGTACCTCCTGAATGGATCCATCCTCGAACACCCCTGACACAATCACAGAAAATGACGCTCTTTGTCAAAATGCCTTACTACGAGGCACTCCTCCTGTCCATACTCGTACTATAAACCCTTGTGGTAACTATAGGACCACGAGTCTTGGATCTTTCGCGAATTTCAAAGGCCTCCGCATAGGCCACTATAACATTAGAAGTCTTAATCTAAAATTTGGTGAATTGTACGACCTCGTAAAATTGTTTGATGTGCTCTGTGTGAGTGAAAGTTGGCTAATCGATGGCTACTCTAATCATAAAATACACGTACCCGGTTATACATTTTTTAGGTACGACCGTGTCGTGGACAAGGTCGGAGGTGGCCTATTAATTTATGTCTGTGATAGGATGGCCCCTTATTGTAGTATAGACAATGAACTACTACGTTCAAATAGTGATATTGAAGTGATGGTGATCCATTTTACACAAGAAAAACACCGCCTCACCTCGTTCATCCATGTATACCGGCCCCCAAATGGGAGTTATGTAAAGTGCATCGACGCTATTTCTGATATATGTAAACATGATGTTTTTATAGGCAGAGAGCGATGGCTCATTGGTGACTTAAATGTGGATTTGCTAAGTCCAGATGATTGTAAAACCAAATACTACTTGCGAGCAGTAGACTCCCTAGGCCTACGCGATATAATTGTTGATAAAATCACACGACCGCATCCTAATAAGCCGGGGGGAACCTGCATTGACCTAATCAGTACAGATTGTGAAATAGTAAAGGAATACGGAACCCTACCTCTGTTAGTCAGCGATCATCTTCCAGTGTTTGTGATTAGGAAAAAACCGGCTGAGGTGTTCGTAAAGAAAATAATATCTGGTCGCTCGTACAGGAATTACAATCATGCTGATTTTACTGACTACTTATTAAATGTTGATTGGTATGAATTTAATTGTTCTGATGATGTTGATGTAAAATGGAACCTAATGCTTAGCCACATTACCTCATACCTAGATCTACATTGTAGTATCCGCGACATGGAAATCAAAGACATGAGTAAGCCATGGATGTCGCGTCATATATACGAGGTGATCTATGAGCGAAACCAATATATTCAAGAATACTGTGCTAATGGCAAGGTTAATAACGACCTCCTAGAATTGGCCAAACAGGCCAGACGTGATATCAGTGCCATGACTCGGGATGCAGAAGAAAATTATTTCTTGCAAAAAGTAGAAGAGCATAAGTCAAATCCCTACAAATTCTGGCGAGAACTCAATATATTACTGGGCAGGACCGGTAGGGACCGCCCCAACATAGTCATGCGGCACCACGAGACTGGTACTGATATCAAAGGTTCAGATGTACCCGAGTATATAAACGAATTTTTCACGGGAATTGGTGAAAAACTGTTCACCTCCCTTGGTGACACCCCCGACGTACGTACCAGTTGTACTCCCATTAATAATGTATATACCCCGACCGAATCTACAACTGTGCATTATTCCTGTGTAATTGATTTATTGAATGGCATCAATGTCCACAAGTCTAGTGGGCTGGAGAATATCAGTGCAACTGTACTAAAGGACGCACTACTCATTCTAACTCCGCAATTGACCTCTATTATTAATACATGTCTCCACCGTGTGTCTTTTCCTAAAGGCTGGGCTGCCGCCACTGTGGTTCCCTTGCCCAAGTCCGGTGATCTGCGAGAGGTGGGCAACTGGCGACCTATCTCGCTCCTGCCCATGCCTAGTAAGATCATGGAACGAATTGTATATCGCGAATTGTATAGCAGGCTGGAAGATAATAATTTACTTGCTGACTGCCAGTATGGCTTCCGTGCGTCCAGGGGAACGAATGACGCCGTGTTTAGGCTAACAAATGACATCTACCGAGCCAGGGATGACAGGCTCCCCCTGGTGGCGTGTTTCCTGGACGTACGGAAGGCTTTTGATTGTATACATCACTCTGAATTACTAAACCGTATGAGAGATTTAAACTTGCCTGATATTTACTGTGACTGGTTATGCGCCTATCTGTCCAACAGAACCCAGCGTGTCTTATGTAATAATGTGAAATCAAGGGATGCAAAGATTAACTATGGCGTCCCCCAGGGGTCCATCCTGGGCCCCCTACTATTCATATGTTTCATTAATAACCTCCCACATGTCATACAGAAATGTAAAATAATTATGTACGCCGATGACGTGGTCTTTTACACCACTGGTTGCGATGTTAAAAGTGCGAGCGACATGCTCCAACTCGATGCTAATTCTGTCTTTAACTGGTTTGTCAAAAGCGGTCTGTGTATAAATACGGATAAAACTAAGGTAATAGCCTTCACTCATGTTAAACCAAACCCACTGTCCTATATACCCAGTATTAGCATGGGTTCCACTGTATTAAAAACCTGTGATCAATATGAGTACCTAGGAGTTATACTAGACAATAATCTAAACTTCGAAAACACAATATGTAAATCAGTAAATAATTGTAACTACCGCAATGTCATGCTGTGCAAAACGCGAGGCAAAATGACTAAGCACACTGCCACTCTTGTTTACAAGCAGACAATATTACCGGTAATGGACTACTGTGGCTATCTATATAATGGAGTGACAGAAACCCAGCACCGCCGCCTTCAATTAATGCAAAATAAATGTCTGAGAATCTGTCTGAAACTGCCTGTCAAACACCATGTCGCGCACCTCCACCGGGATGCCAACATAGACTACCTCGCGGTCAGGTTCGATTTACAACTGTTGTTATTAATACACAAGTACATGTACGGTAGCACGCACGACAATGTGGCTCTGGGTCTGACTTTCCGTGGGGCGGTGGCGGGGGGACGGGTGATGCGTTCCACTGACACCGGCCTATTGAAATACCCATGCTCTAACATGCTTGGCTACCGGAAGAGCCCCTTATACAGAGGCATAGACCTGTGGAATAGCCTGAATACATCGTGCAGGAAGGCTGCCTGTAAAGAGACATTCCGCGCTAAAGCCCAGCAAAAACTGCAGCATCTCTTTAATAATACGCTGAGAGCTAAGGGCTTAATGCCACTAGAGTGAGAGTAATTGCACTCATGTCTATACCTATCTGCTCTGAAGCATGAAATACTATCTCTCCTGTAAATTATACCTACCAGTTAACCGCTGCATTATGTATCCATTATGATTCTGAACATGACCTGTATACTGATATGTACTGAGATAAGAAATCTCATTTTGTGGACTGTAAATTGTATTTGAAAATCACTCCGTGAATAAATACATTTATAAACTCAAAAAAATGAAAGCAATTATTTTGCTTATCTTGATGGTGTTGCATTATTTCTAAGTGATGTACAATTTCTTGTGTTAGGCATCAGGGTTCCTCTGTTAATTTCTGTGAAATGATTACAGGATTAAAGGCTAGTCAAATTAAATGAGTTGACAAAGGATAGAATGGCACAGGTTGGTAATCAATAATTAACTCACACAAACAGAGTATGCCATACTATGCCCTCTTTTCTGCTATATATAACTTTAGAGCGCGTCCATCCTTCTACCAGTGAATGTGTTCCCATTGTCCTCCCCCACCCCTTATAATTAAGAGACACAAACATCCATTGAACTGCTGAACAACAACCAGTAACGTAATCAAAGAGCAGAGGAGAGTTGCGCTGCAGGCGGCAAGATACATGGCACAAGACACCAAGTAAACAAAAAACGTTATACAACATTTTATACCCAGCATAGCACTATGCACGTATAAAACCCAGGAGGAGAGGAGCGGTTTCCCAGGCGGGAGTTGCTCGCCGTCCCCTCTAGGAGGCGCCAGCGGCGCCCTGGGAGTAGTTCCCCGGCTCGCCGCATGACATCAGCGCCACCGTGACGTCATGCGGTCATGTCGCCTAGCAACATTCCATTTGATGACGGTGCACTATAATAGCCCACACTGGAGTAACGGTCTTCAGTTGACCACAGCAAGTTCCTCCAGTAGGGTCGTCACCCGAGTCTCCAAATATTTCAAATTTTTAACGGGTCGTCAGCGGAGTCTTGCTCGTCATGGCGCCTAGGAAGTCACCAAAGAAGGCCGGCAAGAAGGCAGCGAAGGCGGGGGCGTGTCCAGATGTGGAAGAAGGGGGCGTGGTCAGCTCGGGAATTATTTTACAAAGAACACAACAAGCGCTAGCGGAATCGGAGGGTCGTCTGGCGAGGGTCGAGGGTGGTTTCGATCGCCTTGCAAGGATAGTGTCTACCGTGCAGGACCACCTCGAGAAGCTGAGTGAGGCCAAGGAATCCGAGGGTCGTCACCCAAGTCCCGAGGGTCGTCTCCCGAGTGGCAGTGGTTCTGGAGCAGCGAGCAGGGGCAGGAGGCGTGCAAGACAGCCTTCACCGTCGTATACCCGTGGCAGGTCGTCATCAGAGGACTCCTCCAGTAGCCAGGGTCGTCACAGAGCTAGCAGTAAGCATGACTCAGCATTTCGTCAGAAGAATTTTGTTGAGAGGGGTATTAGGGTAGATTCCTTTGAAACCTTAATGCTTGTGTCAGTTAGAACCGTTTTAATACTGCTAAAACAGGGGGAGGAGGTTGACGGCCTGCTGTCCCATATGGAGATGCTCTGCGAGAAGGCCATGACAAAAGTATACAGGGTGGGGTCTTTAGTCTCCTATGATAAAAGTGTAAGAGAGAGGGCGGACGTGGTTGGTGCTGATGCCTTCGGCACGGTATTGACCTCAGATGTCTTCAGATTCTTCTCCTACGATAGCACTATAGTGTCGGCAGCTAAGGTTGGGAACAAGTCTAGGCCTAAAGCTGATGGTTTAAAGGAGAAGAGACCTTGCTTTGCATTTAATAAGGGTAAATGCGACACTGCTGGGTGCAAGTATGCTCATAATTGCATTTTTTGCCGTAGCACTAGCCATGGTTCAATGACCTGTTCAACAGGTAAAGCTGATAAGTAGGATGGTTGGGGTAGACAGGTGGTTGGTGCCTTAAATGTTTCCCCTGTTAATACCCACTCTTTATGTCTTGTAAAAAATTCTAAATTAAATCCAGCCGCTCCTGCGTTCATCCCTGACCCTATGGGAAAGGGTGCTGGTGTTTTAGATTTATGTACAGGTAATTATGGCACTGATAATGAGGGTAAAGGTACCGGTAGTATGGTTCCTCAATGTAACACTCTAGAAGTTTTTCCCCCATGTGGTGTAGTTGGTACAGACAGTAATCTGAATCCTGAGTGCGCCCCGTTCGTCCCTCGCCGGGCTTCAAAGCAGGCGGTGGCGGCGGAGGGGTTAGTAGTAGAGGTGCCAGCAGTTGTCGCTTTGAATCAGGCGCCGCTGGCTATTGAACCACTGTCCCCGGCTTCAGCGGTGGACAGGGTTCTTTTATTTTCCATTGATGGTGTAGGTTCTATGCCTACTGTACATGTGTATGACGATTGCCTTAGTGGCTCTTGCAACTGTATTCATTATATAGGTTCTGAAAAAGCTCAACTTATGCCTTGCAGGTTTGCCCCATACATATCTGGCAGTGCCAATGTGTGTGTGGGTAGGAAGGAAGAGGCTAAATTTATCTGGGAGGGGGTCCTCCAGGGCTTTGCTATTGTAGATGAGGGTTGTGATACCTCTTACACATGTGAAAATTATAAGACCATTCTGGAAGATCCTTTTTATTCTGAAATGTGTGATATCGTAAAGCAAGAGCTAGAGGATGGTTATGTTACTAAGGTAGTTCCTCCTCCCAGGTGCGTTCATGCCATGGGGGGTGTAGAAAAATCCAATGGGAAACTTAGGCCTATTACAGACTGCTCTATGCCTGATACCCTGGCGATAAATAACTTCATGTTGAACACATATGAGCCTTTTTCCTATAATTCTGTATATACTGTGGCTGACCAGTTGAAGCCTAACATGTACATGGCTGTGGTAGATTTGAAGTCAGCCTATAGGACGGTTAATGTTTTAGCCTCTCATGCCGAGTTCCAAGGGTTCGCTTGGGACGCGGGGGAGGGTTTGGAGTATTATAAGAACAACAGGTTAAGTTTTGGTCTTAGGTGCGCCCCTAATATTTTTAATTCCATATCTAACTTTGTGGTTAAGGTAGCAAAGGCTCACGGTGTGTGCACCTTGGTCAGTTATTTGGACGACTTCATTGTTCTAGCGGAGTCAGAGGCTGAGTGCCTTCGCCAAAGAGACCTTTTGATAGAGTGTATGGAATTTTTGGGTTTTGTCGTTTCTTATAGTAAGGTTACCCTACCTAGCCAAAGGGCGGTGTTCTTGGGTATAACCATTGATTCAGTCGCTATGGAACTGTCCCTCCCCCCTGAGAAGGTGATCAAATTAAAAGAGGCTCTGGATGATTGTTTAAATATGAAATTTGTCCATAAGAAAAGGCTCCAAAAAATTGGGGGCTTGATGTCCTTTTGCTCTCAGGTGGTTAGGGGGGGTCGTACGTTTAGTCGTAGGCTGTACGATTTGTGTGCAAGAGCTAGACCAGGTAGGGCTATCTTTTTGAGTGAGGAAACTAGAGAGGATCTTCTATGGTGGAGACAGTTCTGTGGTGTTTTCAACTCTAAAGCCTTGATTAATAGAGATCTGCTAGACGTTCCTATGGTATCTGACGCGTCCAAAAGGGGTTTCGGCGCCTGGATGGGCGGTGACTTTTTCTACGGTACTTGGGAGGGTTTCAGGGTTGCTGGTAAGGTTAGTTCTTTACATGAAGAGGCTAGCCCGGAGATGGACAATATTAGAGTTCATTGCGGCAATATAAATGTGTATGAGCTCTGGCCTGTTCTGGTGGGGCTCAGGCGCCTCTTACTCTAATAAGAAATTACATGTGATAACAGATAATATGCAAGTTTTACATATGATTAATTCTGGGAGGAGTAAAAATAAGTTGTGCATGTCCTGGCTATGGGAGATTTTTTGGCTATGTTTCATTCTCAATGTAGAATTATATGCCACCTATATTAAGTCAAAGGACAATGTGCTGGCTGATCACCTTTCTAGGCTCCCGTACAGGGGTACTGTGGATAAATGTAATGCTTCTCTATTAGATTATAATATAGTTGATTCTCTTTACAGCTGAGCTCCAGACCCTTCGGATTGCCCAGTACATACTGGCGGATGAGGGAGTAGCGCCAACTACTAAGATATCCAGGGCGGCTCAGTGTAAAAGGTATATGTCTTTCTGCAAGAAATTCTCTCTTGTACCCTACCCCTGCTCTTCTGATCAGGCGGGGCTGTACGGGACTTATTTATCCAAGGAGGGTTTTGCTCCTGTGTCTGTTAGGAACTATATTTCTGGCATTTGGTACCAGCAGAAGATGTTAGGATGGCCTGCTCACTCAGATGATTTCATTCTGAAACAGACTTTGAACGGTATTGAGAGGTCTTATGATAATACTAAGAAATCTGTTCGTTACCCCTTTTCTCCCACAGATATATTGGCCATTAGGTCTATGTTGGATTTAACATCTCATACTGATATTATATTTTGGATTTCAGTTGTTCTTGGGTTCAGATGCCTTCTCCGGATCTGCCACATGACAGCTTCCCAGCACAATACTGGCGTTACAAGTTTGCTGCCATTGGAAGGGTCTATCCGTATTAATATTAAGTCTAGCAAGACCGATCAATTTTCCAGGGATAATTTCTTTGTTTTCTTGCAGGATGTACCTGGATCCCCTTGGTGTATAAGAGAATTTTTATTGGACATTATTAAGGTTTCTTCACCGGCTGACCCCCTCCTGTACCATAGGGTGGGTGGCTTGGTGTTCCCATTGACATATGAGGAAGTCTACTCCAGGTTGAAGGCCTGTGCAGTTAGTTTGCAGCTTCCAGTCGACAGGGTTTCTACTCATTCGCTGAGGCATGGTGGCTCTACCCTACTAAAAGATCTAGGTGTTCCTGTGGAGTCCATCATGCGTAGGGGCAATTGGCGCTCTTCAGCGGTGAGGAGGTATTTGCACCAGTCTGTTCCTGAAATGACAGCCTTGGAGCATGCCCCTTGTAAATTCTTTTCTTCTTTCTTGTAATGTTCCATTGTGTGTGTGGAGGTTTTGGCTGAGTTTAGTGCTATATATTTCTACCACACTAATGTCTCGTGTTTTATTTATTAAATTAACATGTGCTAATTATAATCTCTCAATTTACCGGTAGTAGCTATTAATTATATTATATTAATCTGGAGTACCGGTAACTCTTCTAATGTAGATCTAATCATCTCAGGGCCCAAGTGCCCATACTATAATAATTATTGTATTTAACATAATTGTTATCTCCCCCCTCTCAGACCTTTATACCCAGCATAGCACTATGCACGTATAAAACCCAGGAGGAGAGGAGCGGTTTCCCAGGCGGGAGTTGCTCGCCGTCCCCTCTAGGAGGCGCCAGCGGCGCCCTGGGAGTAGTTCCCCGGCTCGCCGCATGACATCAGCGCCACCGTGACGTCATGCGGTCATGTCGCCTAGCAACATTCCATTTGATGACGGTGCACTATAATAGCCCACACTGGAGTAACGGTCTTCAGTTGACCACAGCAAGTTCCTCCAGTAGGGTCGTCACCCGAGTCTCCAAATATTTCAAATTTTTAATTCTGTTGGGATATTTATTCTGATATTTATTCTGATGTGATATTTATTCTCTCTGTGATATTCTGATTATTGTATGATACTTATGTATTGTTAGCTTTCTGTGTCTGTTTAGACCTGGTTAGGCGGTAATGGTCTTGTGTTATTGCGATGCAGGGGGTTATTTCCCCTTTTTCATGCATGTGTTATTTCATATAGGCCTGGTGAGCCTTGGTATATGTCACGTATAAAAAATGAGTGTGACTGCATTTTTGACTCGGTGTAATTGTTATTGCTGTGATAATAAAGTTATAGGGCTGAGTTTAGTGCTATATATTTCCACCACACTAATGTCTCGTGTTTTATTTATTAAATTAACATGTGCTAATTATAATCTCTCAATTTACCGGTAGTAGCTATTAATTATATTATATTAATCTGGAGTACCGGTAACTCTTCTAATGTAGATCTAATCATCTCAGGGCCCGAGTGCCCATACTATAATAATTATTGTATTTAACATAATTGTTATCTCCCCCCTCTCAGACCTTTATAACGTTATATAACGTTTCTCTAAGGCTCCTTGATATGACATAACGTTATATAAAGTTTTAAAACGTTATCTTGACATAAACTAAAGTGTTTTTGTTAGTTAGCCAGGGCTAGCTAAAAAAATTGCAATGAAAACATAGAAGCGCCAACGACCTGATGCATTCATGAGCTTTCGAGGAATGGCCGAATCGAAGAAGAAACCGGATGGTGCGCTTATGCGCATGCGCGACCATGTTACCCGGTGGAGCTTCCCGCCCCGCCTGAGATTACAACCTATAAATAGCTGCGTATTTCTAGTCTCATATCGCACAGATATAGATGTAACAGGGGACTGGTCATGCCTGGAGCACATGCAGTTTAATATATCACAATTTTACGGTGCCTGGAATGCTTGCTAAAGTAATTAGGCATTAGTTCTGGACAATATCGGGATGTATATGTCAGGCGTAGAATAGGAACCAGCCCAATTCCGGAACTGCCCCTGTACAATTCCGGAACTGCGCAGCGCAATTCTGGAATTGCACCATAGTTAGATTGCACAGTATGAGAATTCTTATCTGTTTTTATTGTAGCTACAGATATAGAATATAAATATATATTTCAGATATGTTTGAGGATACTGTACAGCATCTTGGAGGTATAAAAACAGTCAGGGAGAACCCACATGCATGTCACAGCTGTATGTAGCTGTGAATAGGGTGTGGCAGAAATGCTTCTGATGTACTAAAACATTGGGGCTTTGGCTGCCTGGGACCCAAATGATACAGAATAACCCCCTTGCAAATACCTTGCCCTACCTTTCTGTTTGAGGGGTATATTGATATATTTTGTAATGTATTTTATGATCATGTAGGAGTTCCGATATTGCGCAAATTCCGATATTGCGCGTGACATATATATCATGCCAGTGACTACAAAGACATGTTGCAATGGTTACTGCAACAACAAATGTGCATTTAGGCTAATCAATACATCTGCAGTACTTCAGAAACACAGTTGTGAAAATGGTCTAGTTAACTTTAGCAAACTACAGTAAACTGTAGTACAATTTGATGTGGTTTACTATAGTGTCAAAGTGTACGAAAATATTATTAAGTGTTCTAGTAAACTACAGTAAACTAAAGTTTAAAATAATATATTTTACTACAGTGTCAAAGTGTGCCGTATATCGTATTATACTATACAATAGTTTTTATTACAGTAAACTATAGTAACAAATTATACATTATGATATAATCTGAGGGTGTTTTAGGAAACACTATAGTATACTATAATATGATATAGTAAACTACAGTACACTGTACGATAGTAAATTTGGGATCTACGGTGGAAGATATTTGGCCAAGGATGATATCATAATATAATACCACAATACTAATACTCTGATACCACTGTAATGCACTGACATTGAAAAGCTAGCCCTTTTTCTCGTTTTTAAACCTAATTCTCCATTAATTTCGTTCACTTAATTCTCCTGTTAGTAAGCAGACTAAGCAGGCAGTGAGCGCTGTCCTAAAACCATCACCGAAGTGTTCTAAGACAGCTGACAATCTCATTTACATAGAGAGCATAGTTGGCCCTTGAGCAGCTCAGGGTGCTTTCCTGAACTGCTCACAGCTGCCCAATCCGTCTGGCAGTCTTTATGTGAAGAGCCCATGGTGTGAGCGGCTATGGGACTAGGCTAATTGGGAACCAGAGACATGGGTAAAGAAAGGCCAGCAGGAACATTGCAGATGTTCTATATTGTATTCTAGATGAAACCATGTTTTTTGGGCTTTGGTTTAACTACCAGAATCACATCACATTTTAGTCATCCATGTCAGTTGTCACAAACAATATGGATTGACTAGCAGTTATTGCAAATATTGGACATCGATGCTTGTACTAAACATCCATTTTCTTCTTGTATTCCCATCAACCAATTGTCGTTAGTGAGATCTATCCAGCTGGATAAACCCCCTGTTCCTGTGCTACATCAAATCAGTGTTAAAGGTGAACCTAGCCTGCATGTTCTCACTATATGGAACACCCTTTATGGCCTCACCATCTGCAAATGGAGTTGACAGCGTGACACCCCCTATCATGCTGCTTATATATCAGCATCAGGGCCTGGGGACCAATGACTGTGTCCCTGACGTGGCTAAATGTCAGCCACCATGAGAAGTCATTTACACCACACGAGCAGTTCCCCAGGTCACCTCTCGTAGAGTATCAGCCTTGAGCTTGACGAGTCCTGTATTTCAATGTAAAAATACACCGTAGTATGATACCACAAAATAACTGGAGATTACACTGCTCAGCTACATTTTACTTCAAACAGTATGATAATTACACACATAACTTCTCTTCATATTCATTCACCTTCCATATTATTTAGAAACACTCATACTCATCAATATCGTGCATATTGGCCTCGATTAAAAACAACATAATTATCACTTTTCTCAGTTGATCATAATCATCAGTGTATTATGCACTACATAATTATTCGTTATATTCCCATGGGTCAACGTGGAAGACTCATTGATTTAGATTTTTTTTTTTGCCAAATAAAATTCCAAAAATATACACTCATCAGCCAGTGAATAAATATTTCCACAAACACAATTGGAAAATAACACTAATTTGTTGGGGTTACAAGATCATTCAGCGCAATGATTGCAGAGACATTTTCCGCAGTGTTTTTGACAACAGGCTAATAATGGCCCGCACTGCACTAAAGTCATCTCTCTATTTGTGACACGATCTGCGAAAAGGGACTTTAGTGCAGGGAGCACTTTAGGTAGCTGTTTGTCATTGTAATAATCATAAAAGGTTATGATGGGTTTATTAGTGCTCTGTTCTTTACACCTTTTACTTAAATAGATATCTCGATTTGTGTCAAGAGGTTTATAGTGAGCCCCAAAATAAGTCCTTTTGTACTGTATATCAACAGAAGATTCTACTGCTATATTGGATTCTACTGCTCAGCTATATTTATTTCCAGCAGGGCACCTCACATGGCCCATCATCCGGCACATTATAACCCAGTAATAATATATATGCCTTCATATTACATGCATGACCTCAAACTAACACTGTCCTCCTGTTACTAAGAGCAACTACACTGCATCTCTTAGGAGGGGTCTTTTTCCTTCTAACAGGTCTAAAAGCAATCCGGCTGATTATATCTCAGGCGCCTGAATGAAAGTTGTTCTCCCTATCACCCCTAGGTGCTAACGACGTCATGGCAGCAGCTGTGGTTGACTGACAATCAACTGCAGCCTGTCCCATTGCTACTTAAACTAATATGCCCCAGCAGGTGGTAGTATTCTGATGCAGGTAATGTTTTATGCACTCTTCCATGGCCGTGGTTTTTACAGGGGTAACCCTTCGAGGTATATACCACGTCCTTCAAATAATCACTTGACTTTTTTTGACCAGGCCAAATAAAAAAGTGTGTTTCAGGCAACCTGACTCTAGATTCAAAACAGGGCCGACCCTAGCTTTTTTATTTTTCAATTTTGGATATTATTCTTTTCTTTTCATATTCTCAATTTTCCTTTACAGGGGAATATCCAACTGGGTAATGTTCCTAGTTATAATAGTTGAGAAACACTACGGTGGTATACTGTCCAGTTGAACCAAGCAGCCTAGACCACTATATAGGTTGAGGGTTTTACAATCTGATGGTAGGCCGTAGGTGATCATATCTATGGTGATCGAATCTACTGATCTCTGAGAGAGGCTGACCACAGGAATCCCACTCCTACATCGTCAGGTGAGAGTGGTTTTAGCGACAATGACGCTGACTTTTCTGAGTGTCTACACATCTACCGAGCATGATTCTTTATTTTTTTGAAATACAAAATTTACTATGCTTAACTATAGGAAGGGCCGTATTCAATGCCCCCCATTGAATACAGTGTGGCCGTATTCAATGGGCTAAGAAAAATCAGTTTTTATTCATTAAATGGCTTCAAATCAAAAAATAAATGCAAATGCCAACTACATTGATACCTCTCTGACGTATTTCACTCGTGGTAGCTGGGGCGCATCCCACTCAGCCTGCGGCTTCGTGGGATACTGCCCAAGCCCCCACTCATGAAATACGACAGAGACGGTATCAATGGGCGTTGGCATTTGTCTATGTCTTCAGCCCATCCCATAGATTCGCCCAAAAATACGATCACCAACAGGAAAATAAATATATAGCATGAAGTCACTTCCTGTTTTCTATCATGGTTTCATGACAACACACAGAACTTTATGTAGTTTCTACACTTCAGTTTATAGATAGTGACGCACGTAAAAAAAGAATAGGTGCTGACCTCAGATGAGTTGTGAAAATAGTCATCCAAAACACAGTTTTGATAATGTAATTAACGCCAACACTCCTTTAGTAAACAATTCCAGCAAAATTACATTTGAAATGCAAATTTAGATACATCCGGCGTGGAAATGCTTGATCAAACGTGCACCTGTAAAGTGTCTTCAACATAATATATTATATGTGACGCACGTGGCAGAAAAGTGGGTCAACACATAATATGATGAATTCTCTGAAGTGGATAGTAACAAGAGAAGATAAGGGCGGAAGCTACTAAACACTAATGCGCCAATGGATGGATTTGGCAAATGCATTAGATATATTAGGAAATGTACCTATCCCGCTCACACAATGGACTCGCAGCCTTCTTAGCCTAAAATACGTCAGACCGCATGCAGATTTCCATTTACATACCCTTGATGCGTCATTAAAGTAGTTGTCAACCATATAGCAGGTACAGGTGGAGGCGCCTTTGTTAAGCATGTCCATGTATATGTCAACAAGTTGCATGTCACAGATTTTAAGGCGCTTCTTAAACGATGATCATTGGAAAGTTCATTGGATTAAAAAAACAAAAATGTATGTATCTTTCCAAACACGGACCATCGTTTTTGAGAAGAAGAAATGGATTAGTGATGAATAATATGAAAGAGGGGAGGATTAGGATGAGTTTCTTCATGGGAAATAGATTTAAACATATAATTATGAGTTGTCAATGTCATCTGGCGAGAATGAATCAGCGAGTAATATGTCATCCACAAGAAAATTAGGAACTTGCCAACTATACTCAATCTCAAGGGCAGGAGCTACACGGACTCATGGCAAGAAGAACCATGACCTTCGGTGCATGGTCGTTAATCTCCAAGTGAACGTCACCATACCTCCCATCGGCTCCCATAGGCTATGCCCCACCTGTTGCAGGTATACTACCACACCTGTCACCTGTATGTACATGCACGCGCCTGATCTCAATACAAGCCAGGACCAGGCCTTATATTGGCATGATTGCAGTAGGAACCCTACCTTGTTTGGCACGATTAACCCACCTAGTTAAAGGGAATCTCTACCTGTTAGATGATCTAGATATTCTATGAATATCTGCAAATGACTGCGCACAAAAATAGTTCAATATATTAGGAAGTACATAGTGTAAAGAAAATGGCATGCTACGGTGCTCCATACTTGAAAACTTAATCTTAACTATGTCATCTGCAAATTACTTTGGATTACAATAGTTGAAAACATAATCAAATAGGAAATGGATTTTTTTTACAAGTCACACTGCTCATATTTCTGTAATACTCATTCTAAGAAAATAAATTCCTTCGCTATAGCAAGGTAGCCGGATGCGGGCATCCATTGCTTGATCTGGTACCGGTGAGATAAGCATTGATAACAGCAGTCACATGGGTACCAGCTGTTACATAACGCACCCTAAAATTTCTGCAGTGGATGCAGGGTGGAATCTGATTGGTTGATAATGCATCCAGCTACACACCTATAGATTCTATACACTAAACCCATGCCATTTAAGTTAGAACTAGTGCTCTGTTATAGTCTCAGGCAATTCAAAATACATCTAGGCAAGGTGTGCACCTCCCCCCTTTCCGGTGCAACAAGGGACGAACCTGCATTACGCCATGCAGGGTGGTAGGCCTACTTTCCAAAGTACAAAAGGAAGAACACCCAACCACGACCCCGGCCCCCGAAGGGGCTGGTTATGTCAAATTCTGCTAATTACTATACAGACTATAGTTATTATACAGTATTCTGAGAAGTATGCCTGCATCTAAACTGTGCAATTAGAGCTGCTCATATAGATTAAATTAACGTTGATTCAGTAAATGAATGTTCCTGTTACAAGTAAATGTAGGGTCCTGTTGAAATGTATAATGAGACAACAGTTACCAGAATACACGACTGGTGCACCATTTAGCACTACCCGTAAAACCTTGCGCATAAACCACGGCTAGTACGCGAGTCAGATTGCTGATGCGGCTTATAGGATCAGGATAGAGTCCAGGTGCGACTTATACATGAGTTTTTGCTCCTGTAATACAGTACAAAAGTAACCATAATCAGATGTCCTGTGCGGCTTATAGGACCAGCCCAAAGTTGGAGTGCGGCTTATACACGGTTCAGGCTTCTACACGAGGTTTTACGGTATATATTATATGAGATTCTTCCATTACACATCAACTGTGTACTTGCTGAGTGCCTTCAGCCTGTATGATAGTAATTATAGTCATTTGTTCTAGCACACCATATTATGTAACTCATGTCAATAGCTGGAACGGTCTGTTTCCTTTTATACGCTAATTTCTACACAGCGTATGCAGATGCCACCAAGAATGATATATCATTAAAATGGCAATATGTATATATATACATATTGCCATTTTAATTATATTGCTGTAAGTAATGCATTTTCTGATTCTCATCACAAATCACTGGGCGAGGCGGTTTATTTTGTTGATTATTGTTGTAACCCATTTGGTAAGGAAATGGTAGTGTTGTAAACAAAATTTACGTTTGTTTAATCATTTTGATTTTGAGTATCCCAAATGAAAAAGAATATAGGTGGTGTTCGCCTTGCTGCATGCCTGGAGTACGCAGACGCTTGGTCTAGTTTAGTTCTTGTATAACACATACCAAGTTGTTAATCTTGCCACCCAGGCCATCAATGCATGTGTCTAAGAGAGCTGACAAGTGTGTTTACATGGTTAGTAGGGTTAGTTCTGCAGCAGATCAGAGAGGTCCCCTTTATATATTGCTCACAGTCTGTCTATTTGTGAGGAGCCTACGACGTTGTGAGCGGCTAAGCGACTGGCTAATTGGGAACTAGACATAGGGGTAAAGATCATTAAAATATCGTATTTCTATTCAATTCTAGATTGATGTATTTTGACACTTGAGAAAAGGGAAAGTTTCCAGGCTATGTTCAAACTTTTTATATATTTGTACATAGCTTCATGGTCACAGGAAGAACTCTCTTTAAAATTAGGCCACCCTATTTTCATGGAATATGTTTTGAGTGGTATTATTCCAGTGGGTTATGTAACAATTGATCAATTACACACAGTGCTGTCTAAGTCTTGAGTAGGGAGTTTAATTTGTCTACCTCATGCATGCAGAATGATTCCGGTCCTTATGGAACATACGAATTTGAACATGCCATATGCTTGACCTGCACTATTACATTGTGAATTTAATTATGCTGTGAAATGTTCCATTACAAATTACTCGGGTGCACACTTTTCCATGGTAACATTTCCCGTCTGAATAGTAATAATTAGCCTTGCTTTACCTATCTAGGCAAATTGAGCTCCAAAAAGGAGGCTTGGTTCTAGATATTGTGAATGTATAAGGCAATTATATTCTTTAGGGCACTTCAGTGGCAATCCACAATGGTTATCTTGATGCAGGCTAACAGCACTGCTGGGATGTTTTCAATTAATAATTGTGACGTCACTTACTGCAACATATTATATGCCTGGGGAAGGGGGGAAAACGCTGCACCAAGGACATCTGTTGGTGGAATCAGGAACTAGAGGGCACAAGTCTTGGTCCCCAGCTCAGCATGCTTCAGGGAATTCCAAATTACTGTAATATTACAGCATGTAGCTATCCGTCAATGTTACCTCAACATTGAATATAATCTCCTCTTCACGTCTAATACATAATAGAGGACTGCCCATGCATGAGACAGTAGGATTGACCCTGTTTAGTTGACTTTTTTTTCTTTTGAAATCTGGAAATTAGCTAATTTTAAGCAGTTGATACAGTGTTGCGCTGAGGTCTATTGAACTTATAAATAGTTGCTGTGGGCTTTGGATTATATTAGACAAATATAAACGAGTTACCATAGTTACTACCGGTAACTAAAAAATGTCATACATGTACGTTAACTTGACGAATATATTAATCAGCCTATAAAGGATTCTTGTTTCTACCCAAGCGGAGGTATATAGTTTACAACAATATAATAATCTGTTGATATTATAATAACAATATATTATATATTAATATAATTAATTCTGAGTAATAGTAACAATATATTATATATTAATATAATTATTCTGAGTATATAATTACTATGAGTATATACATGTGAACAAATTGAGAAGTCAGTGAGTTTGGTGTCAAGTATCAGATATTACCAGGCCAATATAGCCTACTTTATTACGCAATAACGATACCATTGGGTAAAAAATTCCCACAAAAATCTATTTTTATATAATAATAGCGTTTTACAACAGCACCTGTATTCTAATCTTAAGATTAAAAATAAAATTTAAAATTAGTGAACAGGTGTGAACGGTCTGGAGATTCAAAGGCCACTGGCCATGAAACCATGAAACTGCCCATTTATAGTATGGGCCCAACAAGAAGAAGTAACCATGGTCCCCGAGCTGCAGCCAATCAGACGCATTGTTATTGAGCCACTCACAGCCAATCAGAGAGCTGCTCATAAATCAGGTCAGTCTGGGGCGCCCTCTGGTGAGCTGCTCAGGAACCACGGCCACGCCCACTCGCTTATTTATACTTGGATTCAACCGCGTTGATCTGTCCTATAAATAGTTGCTGTGGGCTTTGGATTATATTAGACAAATATAAACGAGTTACCATAGTTACTACCGGTAACTAAAAAATGTCATACATGTACGTTAACTTGACGAATATATTAATCAGCCTATAAAGGATTCTTGTTTCTACCCAAGCGGAGGTATATAGTTTACAACAATATAATAATCTGTTGATATTATAATAACAATATATTATATATTAATATAATTAATTCTGAGTAATAGTAACAATATATTATATATTAATATAATTATTCTGAGTATATAATTACTATGAGTATATACATGTGAACAAATTGAGAAGTCAGTGAGTTTGGTGTCAAGTATCAGATATTACCAGGCCAACAACACACCAACCACAATGTAATAATGCAATAATTACATTAAAGATGAAAAATACTTCACAGGTACATAATCAATCAACAACAATTCTGAATCAGAATCATGCAAGTACCGGTAAATAGCACTGGATTTCCAGTTGCCAAGTACCCTGATAGAATCCAGTGGTACATTCAAGGACCTCAAAAGAGAAGCCCCCCCATGTCTCAAAGAATGGGTACTTATCCTGTCGACAGGCAAGCCCAATCTTTTAGACAAATCCTTCAGTCTTGAGTTAAAGGCATTGTAGTGCAAATGCACTAAGTCTGAGCTTCTATGAGAATTTCGAATAGAATCAATTAGCAATTTTCTCACACAAAGGGGAGAACCCGGGATGTTGTGGAGAAAAATTTTAAAAGGAGATTTACCTAATTGGTCTGTTTTAGAAGACCTAATTTTTAGGGTGACATGGGACGAAGATACATCTATGTCCCCACATGTCAAGGAATGTCTGGTATTGGTCACGTGACATTTCCGCAGAAGGCCCCTGAAGCACAGCAACACTGCAAGCCAAAACGACTTGTGTTCAGAATTTTGCATGTTTAGAAATTTAAACATAGCCAATAACTCAATGACTGATAAAGGATACCTTGAAGGACTATTAAAGCAAGCATAAGTCCTATCAATCCCATTTAAAAGTTGTTTCAGCAAAAAACACATAGAAAAATCTGAGAAACCTAATATTTTACACTGATACCAAACAGCAGAGAGATAATTACGTACTGACACGGGTTTTACTCTGGAGGATAAATAAGTAGCATACATCCGAGCTTGAATTGAAGAGCAAGGAAACTCCTTCAAATGAAATAATTTACAAAAATTATTATACCTCCTTAATTGAGCTGCTCGTGTCAGTTTGGTTGTATCTGCCAGACTAGCATCCAAAAGTTTCTGCTGTTCATTCATCAGCTGGGACAAAAGGTTTCCTGTAAAGACACACAGCACATGTTATTCAAGGCTAAGGATTTATTACACAAATTAATATAACCCTTATACGGTAGCCTAGATAATTGATCAGCTAATATATTATCCTCAGATTTAATATAAGTAGCGAAAATGTCTATATTATATATGAAACATATCCAGAATATTTCTCTAAGCCATTCCATACTGAGATGATTTTTGCTTCTACCAGAATTAAGGTTAGCTAAGACCTGCATGTTGTCGGTAATGAAATGAATTCTAGAGTTTGCATACTTTTCGGCCCAGCGCTTCAAACCAAGCACTACCGGCCACAACTCATACACATTTATATTGCCTTCATGAACGTCAAGTCTGTCTAACAAGGGTGGAAGAACTCTATGATTGCAATCAGTAGTAGGAAAAAATTCTTTTTCCCACACACCATATATGAAATCTGTACCCGACCAGGCTCCAAAGCCCTTGGTTGAAGCATCAGAGACAATTGGACATTCTGTCATATCTTTCGGAATTAAAGAATTACAATTAAAATACCTGCAGAAGCGTTTCCACCACTGTAGGTCTTTCCTAGTTTCTTCACATAAATAGATTGAACCTTTATCTTTTGCTCTGGCACACAAGTCAAAGAGGCGCCTACTAAAAGTTCTTCCACCCCTGACCACCGACGAGCAGAAACTCATTAACCCACCAATGCTTTGCAATTGTTTCTTGGTAGCATGAGACTGACCAATACACTCTTCTAAGGCGTTATTAAGCTTAAACAGCTTTTCCTCTGGCAGGGTTAGTTCCATATTAACCGAATCTATTGTAATCCCTAAAAAAGTGGTAGTAGTACATGGAGAAGTGACTTTATTAAAAGCAACATTAAACCCCAAAAATTCCATTACCTCTATTAAAAGGTCTCGCTGGCGAAGACACTCCAGCTCAGAGTCACAAATTATTAAGAAATCGTCAAGGTAATTCACCACCTTACCAACTCCATATGCTCTACCCACCAACACTATAAATTCAGATATCTGGTTGAAAATATAAGGCGCACACCTCAGACCGAATGATAGCCTGTTGTTCTCATAATTTTCATAACCCGAACCAAAATTCCACCTGAAACCCTGAAAGGTACAGTGAGGGGCATACACATTCACTGTTCTATAGGCTGATTTCAAATCTATAACAGCCATGTGATCACCTTGATCCAAAAGTTTTACTGCAGTGCTAACTGAATTATAAGTAAATGGCTTATAAGTTTGCTGCATAAAATTATTTATAGCCTTCTTTTCTGGCATGCTACAATCTGTAATAGGCCTAAGTTTACCATTCGATTTAGAAATCCCACCTAAAGCATGGACACATCTAGGTCTCATTTTTGTCTGAGTCACTAACCCTGCCTGGGTCTCTTGCTGAACTAGGTCACACATTTCTGAGTAAAAATTTTCCTCGAGAATAGAGTTATAATTTTTACAAAAATACTCGGTTTCACAATTATTGTCAACAATTTTGAAACCGTTTACAACTCCCTGCCAAATAAAATTGGCTATTTCAGGGTCATGGGGCAGAACATTGCCCTGGCCAAACAAGAAATGGGCAAATCTGCAGGGCATAAGGTTTGTACTTCTGCCCCCAATCAAATGCATGCATTTACATGTACCAGCCAAACAGTTTTCATACACCTTAATTACAGGTGTATCACTATCACCTTCAATTTGAAATAACAAATTATTAGGTGTATCAAGTAGATTGCCTAATTCTCCAGGTAAATTACTGCCTGGAGAGAATTTTACATTTTTTGAACAATTTGAAATATCCTCAAAATTTTCAAAACTTTTTGAACTATCTCGAGAAGAAAAATTATCTTCAAAGTTCTCGAGGTTTTTTGAACATTCTGGGTCGCCCAAAAAAGTTTTAGGACTCCCAAAAATACCTGACTCATTTTTGATAGCCTGAGTTTGGGCTTTGGAGGTAACTACTTCAGGGTCTAGGGCAATCTGAATTATAGACTCCTTAAGTAGCACATCCTCAACATCCTACTTAGAGACCGACTTAGACTCATTCTTACAATCAAAGGCCCCATGTGAGGAGGATTTGCAGAACATACATTGGTGCTTATATCTACACCCCTGCGAGCTGCAACCTGATACCTTGTTGAAAGCAAAACAGGACCTAGGTCCCTCTGATTTAGATACCGATTTTTTGACCTTGGTCGCCTGTTTAGCTACCTCAGTGTTGTCATAGCAGAAATAAGTCAAAATGTCAGCGGTTTCTACATTCTTGAAAGCTGACAGCCCCTTTAAATTTGCTCTAGCTCTTACAGCCTTATCATATGAGATAAGGGCTTCAACTTGATACACCTTATTCGCCGCTTTCACACAAAGACGTTCCATATGATCCAGCACTGCCTGTGCGTCGGTACCTTGCTCTATACAAATGTTGACCGTTCTAATATTGACCAACATTAGTTTGTCAAAGGTGTTAACTTTCTCATGCCTAGCTATAAAGTTCTCTTGAGAATAAGGCTTACTGCGTTTAGGTGAGGGTGATCTAGAGGCATCTGACAGGGAGGAAACTGACTCTCTCGAAGGTGACCGTCGGTGTGACCTAGAACGACGAGTAGATCTAGGTCGTCGTGACCCACTTCTTGCATGGCGCCGGGGCAACGACTGGTGCCTCTTCCTGGAACTACCGCTCTTGGTTTCACTCAACTTCACCAGGATCGCCTCCATCCTGACGAGTCTCTCGTCCTGGGTCGCTAGGAGTTTGTCCTGGGTCGCCAAACGTTCCTCCACGGTCTTCTCAACAACCTGAGGAGAGATCACCACAGCGGGTGGCATGGTAGGCTGCTGCCCACCAACTGCTCCCTCAGTATTGTTATCTTCCGATGTAGCGGCCGAGACATCTGGAGTCAGACTCCTTCTGCCTCTCCTTCCTCGTACCATCTCGAGATAATTTTGAAAAATTCAAAATTCAACTGCCAAAAATTTAAAATTAGTGAACAGGTGTGAACGGTCTGGAGATTCAAAGGCCACTGGCCATGAAACCATGAAACTGCCCATTTATAGTATGGGCCCAACAAGAAGAAGTAACCATGGTCCCCGAGCTGCAGCCAATCAGACGCATTGTTATTGAGCCACTCACAGCCAATCAGAGAGCTGCTCATAAATCAGGTCAGTCTGGGGCGCCCTCTGGTGAGCTGCTCAGGAACCACGGCCACGCCCACTCGCTTATTTATACTTGGATTCAACCGCGTTGATCTGTCCTATCATTAACAATAAATATACCAAATTCTGATGCATAATCAGATCCTGTAGGAACATTGGAGACCCTGTGTTAGAGGTTAAAATAAAAGGTGAACAACTACTCGTCGCCTCTTATCATTAACAATAAATATACCAAATTCTGATGCATAATCAGATCCTGTAGGAACATTGGAGACCCTGTGTTAGAGGTTAAAATAAAAGGTGAACAACTACTCGTCGCCTCAGTATACAAAGGTTGTAAGTGAAAAAATAAGATTTTTTTTTTATTCTTTGATT
The DNA here is from genome assembly GCA_947462335.1 of Harmothoe impar. Lineage (NCBI taxonomy): Eukaryota > Metazoa > Annelida > Polychaeta > Phyllodocida > Polynoidae > Harmothoe > Harmothoe impar. The sequence goes on along the minus strand of OX381707.1, from coordinate 62,853,499 downwards.
TTTTCTTTTTACAATGAATTTTCAAAATTTTTTGGAATTTTTCAAAAATGACCCTTTTCTGGGAGGTAATAGCTCAGTATACAAAGGTCGTAACTGAGAAAGTGATGTTTTTCTCAGTATACAAAGGTCGTAAGTGATGTGAAAATTGTAACCCCAATGTATTTTATTATCAAAACAGCATTTTTGTGGGCTTTTTCTAACTATTTTATATAACTCCTAATATATAGGTACATTTTGGATATTTTTACAAAAATATTCTAACTTTGAAGTATAAAGGCGGTGAATATAAGGGGAAAATAACAGAAATTGCTCATTTTAGCAGAAATCTCACAGTTGCTAAGCAACAGACAGATATGTACAATTGTTTTAAGTAACATAAGCAACTAAAAATATAAAAGATTCATTTAGTAACCATTAGGCTTAAATTGATCAACTATTTAGGCATTTCCTTACAGTTTTGAACTGAGGAAATCAATTACAACCTTTGTTTACTGAATAAATATACAAAAATATACATTCAATTCAGTATACAAAGGTCGTAAGTGACCTAATTTTCCCCATTTTTCACTAATTATTGCCATATTTACCATTGGACTAGGTAGGATATTTTAGTATAATTCATGTAATTAGTTTTTACTTATTATTGTTTACATGTAGGACGATTTCTGGGACAATATATCATGTATTTTAGGAATTACAGCCTAAAGATTACTTTGTTTTTTCTTATTTTGCTCATATCTCAAAACATGAATATTCCACTTACGACCTTTGTATACTGAGGCGACGTACTAATCTGGAATAGCAATTAGCCAAAGTCTACACATTGTAGTATAGGTGTTTCCCCACTCGGTACCCACTCTGGGTCTCCACTGTGCCCTTTTTCCCCATGCTCTAATTGATATTATGATATCTGCCTGTAGTTCCTGATTCCACCACCAGGTGTCCTTGTTGCAGCGTTTCCCCCCCCCCCCCACCCCTTGCCTGGGGTCTCATTCAGAATGACTACCGAATCTGCCGAGGTAGACTTTTGGGTTTGACGGTAAGTTAAGTGTTAGTAGTATATATTGTATCGGAACGGGTCTATGCTTAAGTACTGTTTATTACTCAATCGACATGCAGCCAATCAGAGGCCTCCATTTGGTCACGTGACCGGAAGTGACCTACTTAGGGGATTAGTGGTGATGTCATGTGACCTAGTTAGCCAATCAGAGGCCGCCATTTGGTCACGTGACCAGAAGTGACGTCATATGACCTACTTATGGACCGGAAGTGACGTCATATGACCTACTTAGGGGACCGGAAGTGACGTCATATGACCTAATTTAGGATCACGTGACCGGAAGTGACCTGATGAGTCACGTGACCGGAAGTGACGTCACATGACCTAATGGACAACCGGAAGTGACGTCATGTGACCTCATTGAGGATCACGTGACCGGAAGTGACCTGATTGATCACGTGACTGGAAGAAGTGACGTCAGGCGACTTAATGAAGAGATGAGCGTCTTTAAGGGGTCACGCGCTTTAAAATGTGATATATTTTTTTTTTTTTGGAGGAGGAGGAGGCGAGTCTCTTATTTTTTTTGGTAAACCAATAAAAAACACAACAATATAAGTTTGTTTTTTCATTTTATTTTTTATGAGCGACTGGAAGTGACTTATTGAACTAGGTAGAAGTGTTCTTTAGAGTGTATAAGGGGGGAGGGGAGGGGAGGGGGGAGGGGGGGAGGAGGGCCCCTTTAAGATGCATGGGGAGGGGGGCGCTTTTAGGATGCATGCGGTGGGTGGGGGGGAGGGGAGGGGAGGGGAGGGGAGGTGCATGGGAGGGGGGCGCTCTAGGGGGGTGGGGGGGGCACTCTAAGGGGCGTTTGTCTCTTTTAAGAAAAAAAGAAAGAAAAGAATTTAATCGAGAGACACACTTCTTCCTCTCGAGAGGAAGAAGTGTGTCTCTTAATTTTTTTGTTTAGGAAGTGACCTGATGAGGCACGTGACTAGAAGTGACGACGTCACATGAGTGACACTTTAAGAGGTCACGCGACTTACTAATAAAAGAAGACGTATGAAAATAAAAACACAACAATAATTTTATTTTATTTTTTTATTTATTTTTTTTCAATCTTGATAAACACTCTATTTTTGAAAAGATGCGCTCAATCAATCAATAACACACTTTTTTTTTTTTTTCATATCTCTAAAGGACTCGTTGTCACACCGTCAGAATGCACGCGACGCTTTTAATACAAGTAGCGCACGCCGTCTTTCTCTATGGTGTAGGTGACCATTTTGTTTCGCACCACTTTGAAATTTCTATTTACCGCAAGGAGAGTTTTTCGTTGGCGAAGAACATCCAAGAAGTCGTCTGGTTCTTTAGGGTTTTGTTTCTTCTGTACACCTTTTGCACTCCATTTTTTGGATTTTCTTTCACCGGTGCCGCTGACTCGATCGTAGCAAATGTAAGTCTTAGGGTTGAGACTTAGGATCCCGTCACCTTCCCACTCCGCTTTCATAAGCCCCGAAGTTCTCAGATCGTGAAGGTAACGTCTCTCACAACATCCGCCGGGCGGCGGACACCATTCTCGCACTCTTTCCGTTTTTGTCTTCACGAAAAGCTCTAAGTGATCGTCGCACACTGCTGTCGGAATCCACTTTCGTTTCTCTCTGAAGTACGTCTCTCTCAGGCGAGGTTTGACTAGGTCATCCAACGTGTCACCACTGAGAGCCATGTAAAGACTGTCGGTGTCCATTTGACAAAGAGCATAATCGCGCCGATCGACGAATCTATCCAAGAAGTCGTATGTGAACTCTCACATTTTCAACTTCGCGTACTGGTATACCATGAACCCTATTTGAATAGGGAGGTTGTTCTTGACTGTTTTCGGTTGTAGTTCGACTTCAAACAGATCAGAACTCAACTCGGACGCCTTTTTGAAGCGCCACGAATTGGCCAATAGTAGACTGTCAGTGTATCTCACCGCCGTGTGTTTTTCTTTGTTGCAGATTGTTTTACCGTATGTGGCGTTTCCCATTAACTTGTAACAGTCTGACAGAATTTTCTCGTTCTCGTTCACGTCGCCACGTCTTCGCGCCGCCGTTACTTCGTCCGCGAAACCGGCAAGGGAGCGTTTAGGTAGGTATTCTACGACCAGCTGCACTTTGGTGACTATCAAACCGTGCTCTAAATACCACTTGAGAAGGGGCGTTCCCAAGAGAATATTTTTTCCGTGGTAACTCCCGATCAGACATCTCTGAGGCGTGTTCAACAGCTTTTCTTCCTGCGCAAAGTCTGACATGTGAGGTCCTATGTCTGATTTTGAAACGGACACGTTCTTGAAAACGGGGGTCATTTCTTCGAAGTAGTCTCGTAGGTGAGGCGGCGTAGTGATGTCCACTTGAACTAAACCGAACATTTTCCCGTCTTTGACAGCGGAAAGGATGTCGCTCCCGCTCATTGCGTTTCGAGACACTTTCAAAGCGTCAACCTTCCAGTGTTGTTGGGAGGCCTTAACCCGCTCATCTCGACGCTTCATCTCTCTCCATTCGCACTCCCACACGACGACCAGCTTGTGACCTAGCGCTTTCAAGTAAGCGCTTACTCTAGCCGTTCTGTCGCGTCTCTCCCCCCTCAGTGAAGCGCACTGATATCGGTGCGACGGTATGCACTCGTGAGCGTGGAACCAACACCCGTGAAACTGGAAAACCGTATTAGAGGCCGCGTGAAACCCGTCGACGCGAATTCTTTGACAGCCTAGAACCATCTCGCCGCCGTTGAAAGCGTGGCGCAATTTCACGTCGCGGTCGTGCTCTACGAAGCGTAACCACTCCAAAGCGCTGTGAGAGTTTCTTTGCCTAATTTCGGGCTTGAACTCGGTCTCAGGTCGTCTCACCGCGTAATAGCCCGTGCAGTGCGCTTCGCTCATGCAGCGCAAGTACAGAGAGTTAGCGTCTAGGCCTAGGATGTGCTGGCACGGTCTCGCTTCTTCGCCGTACTTGTGCTCCCTTATCCGCGTGGTGCCCTTCTCGTGAAATCTATGGAAGATGATGGAAGGACCGCCGACTAGATTTTCTTTGATCAGAGCGTGGAGGACGGCGTCGAACTGGGGGAACGTTGTGAACGCGTCTTCTAGGTTTTGGAAGAGGAACCGTAAAGTCAAACCGGCGAGAGAAATCCTGTCTTTCAACATGTCAATGCCGCGATCTTGGAAAAATTTAGCGTGATTTTTCAGAACTTCTATGAAAGGTTTGACGTCTTTGTTGTTGTAGTGGATCAAGTTATCTCCCATAGTTTGCATCTTCTCGTCGGACCAAACTTTCTGACATGCGGCGTAGTTGGATTCGGACATTTTGACGCCCGTCAGTTCGCTGTCAAAAGCCGATCTCGGTGGCAGTGTTCTGTTTCCCAGTTTCCTGGTAGACGTCATCCATTCGTAAGGAAAGTGACCTTTCTCTTCGTTTCTGGTGAAAGCTCGCAAATAGTTCGCGTAGTTGTAACCGGGTGCCAAATAGTTGACTACGTCCAAGAAAACCGTGTGCTGTGTGTAAACCGCCAAGTATTGATTGCTTCTCTTTATGACGCTGAATTCTTGGTTTCTTCGGTCTCCGGAGGCAAAGAACGAGTGAAGGCGTATTTTGATCAGGTTCAAGTCGTAACGCCCCGAGTTGAAGCCCACGACTGGAGCTTGACGGATGTATCTCAGAAGCCGCTTCTTCAGTTGAACTAACGGGTGTCTGGTCTGAGCCGCAGCGAAGCCGCCTGGAGAAGGGGTGAATGTCGCCTCCTCCAGCAGGAGAGCTTCACCTATCGCCGCATCTAACTTCGCTAACGTCGGTCTCGTTTATGTGATTTAAAACTCGGTCCAACAAGGGGTCGGAATCTGCGTCGGATTCTCTGACGAAGCAGACTGGCCCCTCCCACCCCGGAAAGTCGGATGCGACGCTAGCCGACAAAGGGACGTGATCCCACAGCAGGGACACGTGTTCCGTCGACGGTTCTCTGCACGGTCTGAAGAAAGCCTCGAAATCGAAGGTGATCTTGTAAGGGTAGATTCCGGAATGTCTGTCGGGAGGAAAAATGGAGAAGTCTGCTAGCGCTTCGAAAATCGTTCTCGAATTTTGGTAGATGCCACCTACATAGCGCAACTTGACTTGTCGGCAAGAGGAAAGCTGGTTCCTGTGTCTCTTCAGCAAGAACTCGGTGGTGAACGCCGCCTTACACTTGCAACATTCGTATATGCCCGCGTACGCGTTGAAGTCCGTGACGAGAGAGACGTGCAAACCGCCTTTCACCGTCAGGTGTATGTTGACTTTACCTCGGGCGGCCAGAGTTCTGGAAGGCGGTCTGATCAGAGTAACGCGTCTTCTCAACTTCCGCCCCGGCACCTGACGCGACGCGGTGTAAACCGCTATTTGTACGTCAAACAAGTTCTCTAACGCGGGTAAGTCGCGGATGTTCAAACCCGGAAAGGTTTCAGGTGTGGCAGCGGGACAGAACTGACGTAACAAATCTGAAGCGCGCTTGCTGGTGTTGTATAAGTGAAAGGAAATGCAGCGGAAGACGCAGAGGTTGTCCTTGTTGGGAAAATCTAACACGCCGCTTCTCTTTCCAACTCGACCGGCCTGAGTGATCCTAAATTAGGTCATATGACGTCACTTCCGGTCCCCTAAGTAGGTCATATGACGTCACTTCCGGTCCATAAGTAGGTCATATGACGTCACTTCCGGTCACGTGACCAAATGGCGGCCTCTGATTGGCTAACTAGGTCACGTGACGTCACCACTAATCCCCTTAGTAGGTCACTTCCGGTCACGTGACCAAATGGAGGCCTCTGATTGGCTGCATGTCGATTGAGTAATAAACAGTACTTAAGCATAGTCCCGTTCCGATACATTATATACTACTAGTGTTTCAGAATGTACAATATGCATTGATTTGCCGCTGCCGAGAGCTTTCGCTAAAATAGTTGACAGCCCGGCAGATACGGCAGTCGTTCTGGATGAGAGCCCAGTTGTTCCACCTGTAACACCTGTTTACTGTCAGTATGCCAGAATCGTGTTCATTGGCACCAATCAATCGATAGAAGTCATCATGAAAATAGGGAGGTATTCTCATTAAACCTAGAGGAGATATCTTCATAATACTATATGAGCCATGGCCCTGTATAACACATTGAGCAGCCCATAGTACTGCTCCTCTCCTGATGCAACCCAGTAAACACAATTACGTTAGATAACGTTCAAGGAACGCTATTCTCTAGGTTAGAATAACATTATTTTACGTAGTGAAATAACGTTCAAATGTAAGGGTTATTTTGAGTTATTACACGTAAATGAATGTAAATACACGTTATATGAACGTTATCTAAACATTCCTGAAGGTTTATTTATATAGGTAATTTACCTAAACTAACCTAACAGAATTCTACAGTAAAATTATATTTAAAAAAACGTAGTATAGGTAGATGTGTATAATATTATGTTTATTAAAATCAAAACTCAAAGAAACAACATTTCCCTATTTAGACACAATCCTGACTGGGAATCGAACTTGACACCTTCCTATCATAGTCAAACGCTTTATCCCAATGAGCTATCAATGTAGCTGGAGGGCTATAACCTAACTGTTATATTGCTGGTAACTAATGCATCTATATAGTCCTACGTCTAATGAGCTATACATAAAGGTCTCTATTAAAAGTACTTGTATGCAGATCAGCTAGGAGCCCTGTTACACATATTAAATATATCAGGAATTTTAAGGAAATCAAACATAGTCCTTAATGCTTGCGAACATAACAATGGTAAAATATATATGCCCCGGCACCTGACGCGACGCGGTGTAGACCGCTATTTGTACGTCAAACAAGTTCTCTAACGCGGGTAAGTCGCGGATGTTCAGACCCGGAAAGGATTCAGGTGTGGCAGCGGGACAGAACTGACGTAACAAATCTGAAGCGCGCTTGCTGGTGTTGTATAAGTGAAAGGAAATGCAGCGGAAGATGCAGAGGTTGTCCTTGTTGGGAAAATCTAACACGCCGCTTCTCTTTCCAACTCGACCGGCCTGAGTGATCCTACCGCCTATGGGGAATTCCCCCGGTCCCATGTAAACGCAAATGTTCAAATTGGTAGGAAAAAGAACGTGCCACTTGGTGTCAGCGTCGCAAAGTTTCCGTACTTCCTCGCAAGCGACGGTGTTTTCCATCTTTGAGAGGAGCTCTTCCAAAGTTTCTGAATTAGTTATAGTAGGGAGCGGTTGTATGAGAGTTGCGTTGTTCTGGGAGGCGTGAAAGTAGCGCAGTTTGCTCTTGTCTTCTCTGTGTTGTAAGAGTAAGCCTACCGAGAAACCCACTTTGTATCTGAATCTTTGTGTCAAGTGAATGCGACGCATAGTATCTACAGCGTCACTCAACTCGCCGGTTGGTAGCCTGAAGTTTGTTACACTCACGCGAGTCCCGTGCATCCTGACGCCCGTTTGTATCGCAGGCCAATTCGCCGTGAACGTTTCCTCCCCATTCGGCACAGCACGTATGCGCGGAGGGATGGTCACCCCGTCCAGAGATTCGCGTCGACAGGCGATCTTTCGGCAATCGCCTTCGCCGCATAGAGGGCAAAACTTAGGTATTACTCTACAACTTTCTACGTGTCTCTCGTGGTTGTACGGTCTTTTAAAAATTTTGAAACACTTTTCGCATACGTACTGCGTCATGTTTTTTCACTCAGTTACCAACTACTTAGCCGTCTAACTATCTATCTATCTATCAATCTATCTGTCTATCTATCTATCAATCTATCTGTCTATCTATCTATCTATCTGTCTGCTGTCTGTGTATCCGTCTGTCTGTCTCATACAGCGTACGTCAAACGCTGTGTGTGTGCGCGCGTGAGCGTTGAGCGTCTCTCATTCCGAATCTATACCGAGATATTTGAGAATAATCTCTGTTTTGTCATCCAACTCTTTGAGCGCTCTGGCGGACAGCGTCACCCCCTGCTGTGTGGGTTTTTTGTCAGGACCTTCGTACTTGCGCACGTGGACGAGGTTCTTACCGCTGTAGTAGCTCACAGCTGCGTACACTTCGCCCTCCTCATCCAGCACTGCGAACCAGGGGGTGTGATTAGGTCTTCCTTGCGCGGCCGCTGTGTCGCGTATGCGCACCACTGCGCGGATATCGGCGATGCGTGCTTTTAGCTCGCGCAGCGCGTCGGCAGTGAAGTGCACTCGCTTGCTTCTGGTCAGAGACGCCTCTTTCACCTGGCCGTCTTTTGTGTAGCGCGGCCTCCTAGACAGTCTAGCCACGTCCTCCCAGATCTCCAGCGTCAAAGCCCCGTCTAAGCAGAACTCTAACCCGAGAAGACGGGAGAAGGGTTTCTCTGCTTCTTCTCGTCCATCTCGTTCTTTTTCTTGTATTTTTCTCTTCTTAGTAGGCCTTGTTGTTCTGGAACTCACCTTAGAACGTTTCAGACCCGCAAGAAGAGTAACACCATCAGCGTGAGCTGAATCAGCAGCAGAACCGATAACAGGAGCAGCGTCAGCGCTGGTGGTATCCGAGACCTCGTTGTTGGAACAGAGCAGCCACACGCCGTTGGTGCTGAGTGTAGCGGTAGAAGATGAAGCGCCGCCGCCCTCGTAAGGTGGCGGTGAGGGCAGTCGCCACGGACCGGACGCGCTACCAGTGGAAGTGAGGTCGAAAGCTGGGGAAGAGGGGAGCCCAAAAAACGTACCGTCCGCCCCTTTCCCTTCGGGTTCTTCGTACGCCTCGTCGTCAGCGTCGTTCTCTGTCTCACCCTGTTGCTGCTGCTCCTCCTCCTCCTCCTCTTCTTCTTGGTTTAGGGGCTGAGTGTCCGAATAGCTGTAACTCTCAGCGCGAGCGGCGTCGAGGGCGTCGGTCGATGTAATGGTGGAGGAGAGGGGCTGTGCAACGTGCGGCAGGTCATCAAAATCATCAACAGTAGTGGGGAGGTAAAAACCCGGTTGCCAGTACTGCGCTGTGCCAGGAGCGTTGTCGTCAGTAGTAGTAGCGGTAGCAGCAGGTGCAGCAGAAGCAGCAGCAGCAGCAGCAGCAGCAGACGCAACAGTAGCAGGCGCAGCAGCCTCAGCAGGCGCAGCCCTAGCAGGCGCAGCCCTAGCAGGCGCAGCAGTAGCAGGTGCAGCAGCAGCAGCAGCAGCAGCCGCAGCCCGAGGATCACCAGCAGCAGCAGCAGCAGCAGGCGGAGCGGCAGTAGCAGCGGCAGCACGCTTAGCAGCAACGTGTACCGTCGCGAGTGTAACAACGTCGCTAGCACGACGACTACTACCAGTAGTACTACTACCACTACTACTACTACTACTAGTACTACTACTACTACTACTACTACTACTACTACTACTACTACTGCTGCGAGCGCTCGCTACAGCGGGAGGGTGATAAGACCAAGCGGCTGCGGCGGTAGTCTCATTTTCAGTAGCAAGAGGAGGCACTGACGCTAAACGAGCGCTGTTCCGCGTAGTCTTCTTGTTCTTGAACTTGCTTAGATCCTTGGACGGCGCTAGGTGTTGTCTTTTGCTCATGGTGGTGACTGTAGAGAGCAGCAAAAGAATGAGTGAGTGAATGGAGGTTTCCAGGCCCCTTATATACGCCTTCTCGCTTCTAGAGCTAAGCTACTTACTGCCCCTGTTCAGCTGCCGCCGGCTGGCCGGCGGCCATTCACAAAGAGAAACAAAAGACATAAGGTATGACGTTTTCAGCTGGATCCCTTTCCCCCCTTTTGAGAGATCGACTGTAATGAGCTAAGCTACTTACCACCCTGTTCAGCAATTCAACGCGCATTAGCTGTATAAAGGATTAAGCGGTTGCTGCCGCCGACTGACCGGCGGCCATTCACAAAGAGAAACAAAAGACATAAGGTATGACGTTTTCAGCTGGATCCCTTTCCCCTCTTTTTTGAGGGATCCGCTGTCATGAGCTAAGCTACTTACCACCCTAACGCGCGTTAGCTGTATAAAGGATTAACGGTGATGAGCTTAGAGTGTGTATACAAAAAAACTACAGGAGGCGTGTGGCGTGAAGCAGGACCCCCTAAGACGAACGTGTCTGTCTGTGAGTATAGGCGTGTGCATGTGGTGAGCGACTTAAGTGTAAGACAAAAAAAAAATCACCGCCTTCTGCCGTGGTGAGTAGACTGGGCCGGCCGGCGGCGGCCGGCTAGTTCAATAGGGAGGGGTGACAGCTGACTAAGGCTGTGCATGAAAAAATCCGATTTTCACCTGACCTCTGACGTTTGTTACAATGAATGTCAGAGGGAGGGAGACGTCCTCAGGTAGGGGGTAGGAGGTAAGGCTATGGATGAGGAAAAAACACCGTTTTCAGCTGGTCTCCACCGATAGCGATGACATACCCCTCGTCATCTAAGCTCTTAAGGAGCGGAGCGGCTGAAAAAGCGTCATGCGGACAGGTCGCTAGACAGCTGGAGTGCTGTTGGAAATAGGATTAAACTCCCTCTGTATAAAAGCTCTGATTTCTGTTGGAAAAAAACCATATCGCCTCTGACCACAGTAACGTCTACTACCACCACCACCGCCACCACCGCCGCCGCCGCCGCCGCCGCCGCCGCTGCCGCCGCCACCGCCGCCGCCGCTGCCGCCGCCAAGATGAGACAAGATGGCTCAAGCTATTCCACTTTCAAGCTCGCCTTCACCGCCTTGTCCACCTGAAAAAAAGTTAATGCGGCTTGACGACGTGAGACGCGCGAGGCAGACCGATGGGGAGAACAGAGAGGTAGGACAGCGGCGCTTAGCATATAGCGACGCCTTGCTTCGTCAACTAGGTAAAGAGTTGAGCGGATCTTGGAGAGAGTTGGGCAGTAGCTTAAAAGTTACCGCCGCCCGTATGGATGCTCTAGTAGAGCGCAGTGTCAAGACACCGGAGGAGCTGTGTACGGCGATGTTCCGAGTCTGGTGGGGTGAAACCCCGCATCGTCATAGATGGGGAGAGCTCGGTCGCGTCTTCGTCCGCATTAGACGCGGGGAACTGTTGGCTCAGTGGATGTCCCTTCTCCACAGACAGGGGTTGGATTTCGAAAACCCCGACTCGCGCGCGATGCATAAGCACTTGGGCACCCTCGGCAGACGTCTAGGTAGCAGGTGGAAAGAGGTGGGGGACCATTTAAAATTGTCGCCTGAGAGGTTAGATAAGATCGCTGAAGAATGCGAATACGGAGGAAGTCCCGCTGAGTGGGCCTTCCGAGTGTTGAAAATGTGGCAAGCTGAAGCTGACGGTGCCGGCGGTACGCCTTTTGAACTCCTTCGAGTGTTGACTGAGGACATGGGAAAGTTTGACCTCGGCATCGCGATAGTACTTGACTTTATCAAGCAAGAAACAACGAGAATGACGGACATGTGAATTGTTGTGTTTTATTTTCATACGTCTTCTTTATTAGTAAGTAAAAAAAAAATATTATAACAATTAAGACGCGTGTCCTCTTAAAGTGTCACTTCCTCCAGTCGCAGCTGATCGCCTCATCGAGGCACGTGATAAACAAAAAAAAATGAAGAGACACACTTCTTCCTCTCGAGAGGAAGAAGCGTGTCTCTCGATTGAAATCTTTTCTTTTCTTTTTTTCTTAAAAGAGACAAACGCCCCTTAGAGTGCCCCCCCAACCCCCTAGAGTGCCCCCCTCCCCCCTCCCCCCCTCCCCCCCCCACCCGCCCCATGCATCCTAAAAGCGCCCCCCTCCCCATGCATCTTAAAGGGGCCCCCCTCCCCCCCTCCCCTCCCCTCCCCTCCCCTCCCCTCCCCTCCCCTCCCCTCCCCTCCCCTCCCCTCCCCTCCCCTCCCCTCCCCTCCCCCCTTATACACTCTAAAGAACGCTTCTACCTAGTTCAATAAGTCACTTCCAGTCGCTCGTAAAACAATAAAAATGAAAAAAAAACTTATATCGTAGTGTTTTTTATTAGATTACCGAAACCTCCTCCTTCTCCTCCTCCTCTCCATCTCCTCCTCCTCCTCCTCTCCTTATCCTCCTCCTCCTCCTCCTCCTCCTCCTCCTCCTCCTCCAAAAAAAATATATCACATTTTAAAGCGCGTGACCCCTTAAAGACGCTCATCTCTTCATTAAGTCGCATGACGTCACTTCTTCTTCTTCTTCTTCTTCTTCTTCTTCTTCTTCTTCTTCTTCTTCTTCTTCTTCTTCTTCTTCTTCCGGTCACGTGATCAATCAGGGCACTTCCGGTCAAGTGATCCTCAATGAGGTCACTCACTTCCGGTTGGCCATTAGGTCATGTGACGTCACTTCCGGTCACGTGACTCATCAGGTCACTTCCGGTCACGTGATCCTAAATTAGGTCATATGACGTCACTTCCGGTCCCCTAAGTAGGTCATATGACGTCACTTCTGGTCCATAAGTAGGTCATATGACGTCACTTCCGGTCACGTGACCAAATGGCGGCCTCTGATTGGCTAACTAGGTCACGTGACGTCACCACTAATCCCCTAAGTAGGTCACTTCCGGTCACGTGACCAAATGGAGGCCTCTGATTGGCTGCAGGTCGATTGAGTAATAAACAGTAGTTAACCATAGTCCCGTTCCGATACATACTATACTACTCCCGAAGAGTCCCGGGCTTGGCTTTTATTTACAAGGCTTTTAGGTCTGGTGTCAAAATAAACGTTTCAATGAGCTCTCCAAAAATACTTCTATTAACAAAAACACGTGCGAAACGCGGTTAACATTGTTAATGCTATGAGTGCCAAACATATATTATCATCACCTCGATCATATACAATTGCAAGTACTGAGTTTGCTTTGACAACTTCTGAGTTAATACATGATTTCGGTGATAAACACATATATATGATCGGTACGGTGGGTAATGGTGAATGATGGATAGACAAGAATAGAGAAAACCAGCTTTTTAAAAATTTAATCGAAGTCATATATGTGACCAGGCTAGGGAAAAACCCATCTGAGGAGGAATTAGTATTATAAGTTGGTGTCAAACCCTTTAAAATGAGATAACATGAGCTAAAAGGTTCCTGGTGGTTTAGTATGAATTACTTTTCAAAGATTAGTTCATAAGTAAATAAGCTCTAAAAGCATCAGATCCCATAATAAACAGCGATAACTATGAAAAATCAGTTTTATTGATAAATAACCAAATATGATGGTATTTTTCTTTCTTTTTCGAACCTGATATCAAACACAGCTATAGACAACTGCCCCAGGTAGAATACAGTGGTGCCATTTGGTTGGAATCTTGAATTTAAGGTTGTTAAGTTTTTAAGATTGGCCGTTTTAAGATTGGAAAGATTTTCTTGTACATGTTCCCCCGAGATGACATCCACCAGTGTAAACACCAAGGGAGGGCTGACTTCAACCGTACAGTCGGCACTGTCTGCACCCCTACTCACATTCTTCAGAGCTCGTCCCTATCACATGTTATTAAAAGAAATATTGGCAGGATGTAAGAGGTAAAACTACAGGAAATTTAACCAGAAGAGAGCCAGAGCCAGATCTATACAATGTTAGAAAAGGCAGGGCGGCTGTACGTCATCACTTATTCAGGACATGGCCTTTGTCTCAAGTGAGAGCTACCACATTTTTCTGAAATTTTCAGACTTGGGTCAATTAAGGCTGTGGACAGGGGGCTTTTAGGAAAGCTGTTGGAGGATAGGTTTGTCATGCCTTTTTACATTGTGCCTTAAAAGCGCTGTACCTCTTGTCAGCAGGGTCTTATCAAGGTGCCTACTGAGAATGATGCTTGTTTGTTGTTTCAAGACACATGTTTATGAAATCTAAAATAAGAGAATAGAGATTGCTCATAACGGAAAATATTCACGTATTTAAATGCGAGACGGGTGGAGAGGGAACATGTCATGACGAAAGTATCTACAGCGAAGTAATGGCTCCAAGAACTAATAGGAAACTCCATTTAATCCTAAAGATAGACAATCCTAATTTGACTTTTGCACCGAATATCACAACCATTACCAAACTGCTCTGATATTAAAGAAAGGACACCCACCCTTGTCCTCTTAGAATGATACGGAAACAAAGAAAACAGACCTGTCGCCTCTCTCACCAAGGCTTGTTTTGACAATGGCACTTCCCCCTGTTTTTAATATGGGCGTGTGGCAGTAGGAGTATTGAGCTCGCGGCAGGCCTTACATTAGGATATCACAGTGCTCTCTGTTGGGGCCCTCCAGTATCTGACATTATTAACCCTTTCGGATCTGCTTGTGTCCAGAGGCAGTACCAGAATACAAAAGCATCCAGGCCATTCCCAGTAGGTCAGTATTCATCAACTGGTTTGAACATATGTGACCAGGCACATGGAAAGGGGTAGGGGGGAATTGCTGGTTAAAGATATCATAAAGCAAGATACTCCTTGTAGTTTTGTGGGAATAACATCTAGAACGTGGGTTGTTACTCATAACTGAAAATGATAAATATGCTCTAAATGCACTGTATCCCATAATAACCACTAAAAATAATGAAAATGTCAGATTTCCTAAAAATAGGCTAAATAAATGCAAATATCTAATGTAGATTTGATTCTAGGAGGAATTTTTTAAGATCGGTTTTCAGTTTTGAGTTACTGATGGAGTTCTCAAAAGACTAGCACCAAAATATTCCATTTAGAAACTTTGGAATGGTTTCCACGGCAACCATAAAGTGCGCTATGTGCCAATTTCCCATAGAAAACGTTTCATTTACATTGCAAATATAGAATGTTAGCACAAAAGATGGAATGATTCTAAGAAAACTATTGTATTCTCCATAAAAAAGTACCCTAAAGCATTTTTGAGCATATCTTTCACTATTTTGCCATTCTAATGCCCCCTGGTGGCCAAAACCAGAACTAAAAATCCCCCGCGAAGGTACCTTCTCACTTGATGAGCCACATATATTTGTGGTTGCAGAATTCATGACTTAGTACCCCTTCTTTCCGTCCTGTCTAGATTACAAATCTTTAATTCATAAGGTAATAAAAAAATGACAGCTTGGGGTAGGTCCTATATTAAATATTTTCCGTGTCATATTTCATGTGGATTGAGATGTGTGGTTGCTGAAGGGTTAACCAATTTGCCCACACATCCATTTTAGACAGAGCAATTACTTGCATGCGGGCACATGCCCTGGAAGAGGTCTGGATGAGCAGGTCTGGTTAACTTGATGGTGTGGTGTGCATATTGTGTTTTTTGGGGGAAATACAAGATCTACTATGCTTAACCCATTGAGGCCGGGCAGAAATTTTTATTTTTAGTCATGGGGCCGGGAAATTTTCCAAAATTTTCCCCTGGGGCCGGGACATTCTCAAATCCCATAGAGTTATGTCAATTATAGTCGACATCCGGCCCCTCATGGTGTAGACTATAGTCGACATCCGGCCCCTCATGGATGTAGACTATAGTCTACATCCGCCCTCAATGGGTTAAGCACTGGAAGGCCGTATTCAATGCCCCCCATTGAATACAATGTGGCCGTATTCAATGGGCTAAAAAAAAGGTGTTTTCCTTCATTAAATGGCTTTGAATAAAAAAAATAAACACAAATGCCAACTACTTTGATACCGCTCTGATATATTTCACTTGTGGGGGCATACTGCCTCACTCTTGAAATACAACAGAGACGGTATCAATGGGCGTTGGCATTTGTCTATTTATGTCGTTTCTTGTCAGAATCCAAAGGGTCTCTGTATGCATAAATACTGTTGATAATTAATGCTCATCTAAATAAGCTACTGTATAGTCTCTCGGGTACAAGCACTATGGGGTAGTCCCTTTGTGAGGTGTATCATTCTGGTTCTCAACTAACAGCCCCAATATAATTATGTGCTGGTTTATAACTGCTCAAGGTGACTACCTATATGTAGTAGTTCTTAGCTGGCAAACACCCTGGAGTATTTCCTAGCTGGAAAATGCCATGCATCATGTATGAACTAAGAAACAGAGCTTGGAATTACTTGTGGTTATCTTAACCCTTTGGATCCTGACCAAAAAATACTTAGCTTGCCATAGGGGCAACCTCTGCAAACCATTAGTTCCCAGAAGGACAGGCCTTATTTCAATTCCTATAGTATTCCTATGTAAATGGTATCGACTACAGTCGACACTAGGCCTACCATGGTGTCGACTATAGTCGACGCTAGGCCTGCCATGGTGTTGACTATAGTCTACGCTAGGCCTTAAAGGGTTAATGCTAATAACCCTTCTTTATCAGCTAACTAGACCCAGTACCATTTTTAAAGTGGCCATATATATGTGAAAAAACGTCCCTAGAATTATTTTAACGAATAGGTAAGTAAAGTCCAACTTCTACCTTTATAGTAAAATATAAATTATAAAAAAATATTGAATTTCAAAGAAATTATACCAAAAAATGTCTTTTCTTCTGTAACTCGGTAAATAATGATCCTACAGGGCTGAAAATCTGCCTATACACTCCTTGTTTCGCCACCTCCCTTTACCAGCGCCTCCACGGCATCGTGCGTAGAGCGTCCGACTTCAAGCCTTGAGGTCCCATGTTCGAATCACCATGAAACCTCGGATTTTATGGCTGACGAGATTTCCGTCAGAATCGTTCTGATATCCATGAAATCGTTCTGATATCCGTGAATATCAGCACGATTTCCACCTGGGATATGCAGAAATATAAGCATGGGGATATCCCAGAAAACGCACGATGAAAGACGAAATCGTATAATAAACCTATAGGATGCCAACATATAAAGATATGGATAACTACCTGAATTATGTCCCTTTCCATTTTAATTCACTCTGCCCATGCAGTCTGAGTTAAAGTGACTTAGGTTAACGCAGATGGCTGGAAGTGATGTTTTGTATACATCTTGCATCCTATACTCTATTCCTGACTAGTTGATTTAAGTTAACCTAACTATTAAGTGAACTGGTCAACTTTTTACATTAACGAACCTTAATTTATCTGTCCATTTTCTGAATTGACGATAACTGTACAGATGGTCACTTTAGGTTAACGTTGTAAGAAACACTTTTTTAGCGTACATACTAATTGACCATTCTTGCACCTAGATTTTACGTTAACCTATGACCGTACCTACGGAAAGGTTGAGGAACAAACCCCAGATGTCCAGGCTCACACCGGCCGTGCGCTTTTACCTGTTTCAAGAAAACACACACTGAGGGATGAAATTGTGCTAATTGGTCCCTTTAAAAATCACCTGGGAGGTACACATATCTAGCTGATTGACGTAGGAGGATCTGTGCGTAGACATAGCAAGCAGGCAGTAATAACTAAAGAATGTGACAACCAATGTATTAGATGTATAATCAATGGAGGTGTTCTTCGAGTAAATAGTCCCCTGCAGCTTGCAAATCACTTACAGTGGTTATACTTAGGTATCCGTGACTACCACATATTAGTTGAGCCAATATCTGGCTCATCATAAATGGATGTCGTCAGAGAATAGGACGTGTTTCCCTGCGGAGTGCAAAGAATTTGATTTATTGATTTATTTTCACACTTTGTTTATTCAAAAAAGGTGGCCCTGTTGGGGCAGCATACTTACAATATGAAGGTCAAATGAGAAGAGAATAGTCATAGCTGTTAAGAAGTAGACAGGATCAGCAAAACCAACTTTGACTTTCACGTATCTCGTTGAGATTTTTTTCCCGTATCATTCTGAGGCGTTATACGCCGATGAATGATACGGGAAAAAATCGATACGAGATACGTGAAAGTCAAAGTTGGTTTTGCTGATCCTGTACTTATTATTAAATGATTCCTCAGGGAGAAATTAGACATTTTGTGTGAGTTCACTCACTGGATTGAAGCAGATGATGGCCATAGCACTCCTGGTCCTCTGACTACGCCAGGGGGGAAAAAGAGTCCCCTTTCTAGAAGGGTATATTCCCTTTATTCATACATTTTGGGCATCCTGTTCGATTCAAATGTGTTTTTCGAGGATTTAGTCAGCCTACTGCACCTGAAAGCATGTAGTCAACAAGAATACTCTGGGCCGCTCTACTTTGAAGTTTGATAGCCACTTGCCACTAACCCACCCCCCCCCCCCCCCCAGCCGGTGGATGACGTGACTGGGACTGCGGTGGTGGTCTCGAGGCTTGGGGGGTAGGGGTAGGCCACAAGCTGCACAGTGGTCAAGGCACAGACAGCTTGTGTGAAGGGGGCAGGAGGCGGGGGTGTACATACAATCAAAACATCAACAATAGATATTCATGCGCCAGTGCTAAGGCCGGAAGCATGCTGATACAAACCATTCCAAATAACCCTGATACGATGGAGATTGACCGGAAGTAGACTGATACAGTATTGCTGCTGTAACCCCATGGGATCCCGTATTTAACCAAACACATTTAATAATAATTGAGTGGTATTTGAAAGTCTTCAAAGATACTGTATCAACTTCTTTGACACGCACGATGCTCAAAATCACACCACACGTTGTAGATATCAGTGGCTGGTGCATCCCAGTGCCAACTCGTGCACCTGACGGCTCCCCAATCCTAATGGAACACATGTATAATGTTTCAATAGGTGAAGAAATCTGTTGTTATCTATTATAAGGAAATAACTTCAAGGCAGTCGCCAGTATTGACGATACCATGACGTCAATGATGTCACATACAGCTGTCATCATTGACAACTTATGTGATAAACTGTACATGAAACAGAAAACTGGCATGAGAGACTGATAAATATTGTGTCCATTGTGTTTATCAGACTGAGAAGAATTATATTGCAATTGCAATATCACTGCAGTACTGTCGCTGTCACATCGTTTTATGTGTTTTCTATTCAGAAAAAACACTTTGCTTACCCCTGATGTACCTCATCCCATTGCAGCCCATTCCAGGAAAACACCAATCTTGTTCGTTAGCCGTGCCACTGCCTTCCTGTGCATGACAGGAAGAACCTTTGGTGACCATGGTAACCAACCAAAGGTCATGGGTTACGGTTGGTACTGTCTAGGTAGGTACTATGTCTTATGCAGCCCTATTATCGCAAGCCAGGAGATAAGCATGGAATAGCCCTTCGTAATATGAATTGTGTTGATCAATAATGTATTTAATTTGTGACATTATAGCTGGTGATAATTTCCGTGGGCTAATCTTTGCAAGATGGGTTATTTTGCAAAAGATATATCATACCGCTCTGGCTTCACAATTCACAATAAACTGATATATTGACTGAATTATTTAAAAAGAAAAAAAACAATGAAATAGAACAATCATGTATAGAGTGGTGGTGAGCAAAAGTTACAATTTTTTTAATAGGGATTCCAGTGGGTATGATTAAATTCTAATACAGACATATATATAAAAAGATGCTGTGGAAAAAGCAATGATTGATTTCAGCATTTTCGAGAGAGCAAAGGGTTAGTTCCAGTATTCTCAATCTACCAGGTGCTAGAGGACGTAGTATGGACAGGACACCAATGGCAAGCCCACTAAACACAATTACGTATGTCAGATAGATAAACCTAAATCAAATCAAGCATAAGCATTTGCCGAGCGTAAATAAACCTTCATATTTCGACGTTTATACACCCTGCAAAAAGTCGAAATTCAGACCTTTGGCTGGAAATCTACCTGAGCTAGGTTGGAATAACGTAGGGTGTTTACTCAGAGGTTACGCCTATGGCTGTGTCTCACGACCTTGGGCCACTGTTTTAGTCTCTGACCGGGTGCTAGCTCTGACCGGGTGCCAGCTCTGACCGGCCTGAATAAAAACGGGTTATTTAGGGCAGATGATAGAATTTGGCTGAAAAGGTTAATGGATGCTATATCTCTTTAAACT
This sequence comes from Harmothoe impar, assembly GCA_947462335.1. Taxonomy (NCBI): domain Eukaryota; kingdom Metazoa; phylum Annelida; class Polychaeta; order Phyllodocida; family Polynoidae; genus Harmothoe; species Harmothoe impar. Next base: position 62,833,734 of record OX381707.1, on the reverse strand, counting down.
AGTAAACTCAGATACCAGCGGTGAGTGAATAGACTGCTTATTTGCACTGATTATTGTGGACCTTTGTCTTTATACGACATTCCACTACCTACTTTGTTCTTGGTACAGTTCTCATTTGACTAGCGTCAGGGACATGAATAACCATAGCTAGTGGGGCAGGATAATTAGATGCTGTGTGAGCAGCTCAATTCGCAGGCTCTCATCCCAATGACCAATATAGGTTTGATATAGAGGACGACACTGCAAGGTGAATTCTTTTTATATCACAAATCTACCAGGTGTTGTTTGTGCGACTGAAGGCACCGAACAATAATTCATAGGTATTACTTTAATATTGAGTACGTCAGGTTGTCCAAACCGGAATTAGATACCAATATCCAAGATACACCTGCATGTGATTGCCTTCTCATCATTTGTTACAGCAGAACAAAGAGCTTATTGGTGATGTGAGACCAAGGTAACTTCTTAGAACCACACCATTAGCCATTATCTAATACTGTTATCTAATACCGGGGTTTAATAATGCGTACACTATCATATTACTTATATCTATGTATAATTAGCATCCACCAATACTACTATACAATCTCTTATATTCCATAGCCAGCAGGTGAGTATTGGGATGGGGGCGGGGGTACACTGATATTCCTAGGCTCCCTATACGACCAATCTCTTAGTCAATAGTACCTAACCTAGTTAGTCATTCTTTTGGCTCCCTATACGACCAACCTAAGTAAGTTATTATTGACAGGTTGGTCAGTACTGACTAACCCACCTTAGTCTTTTAATTTCCAGGGGGAGCCACTGAGTGGTGATCACAGTATCTTACAGGTGGCACTAACTGGTGGTATATAAATACAACACACCAATGATGAACCTAGGTTAGCCACTACTGACTGACCCCTCAGTCATTTTTGAATATAACTTTACCATTGTGACTACCACACATATGACAAACCTAGGATAGTCTGGACTGACTAACCCTTTTGATATATGGATTATCAGTGTAGGGGTAATTTTGCACTTACCTGTAAAGAAGGGTAGCGAGGCGGCATAGCTAATCCATTGTGCAATTTTTTGAAGAAGTTCCCACATTTCTCACAGACATAGACTCATAATTATATGGTAAACAAATTTTCATTAAGAGGCAATTTAGATCTGCTGTATGAAGGCTGTGGTGACCATCTTTAAAAAGGGTTATTTATGGTTGCATTTCTAGTCAAATAACTGCTGAGGGCATGTAAATATCCCATATCTTTGACTGCAGTAACGTAACAAGATAGTCTAGATATATGCCTCTAATGACCTTTCAAAAGATTGAGAGCAGAGGCAAGGTCAAGGTCATTTGTCAAGGTCAAACACCAGCAAAATGGATTTTCCTGATGGATTTTATTCATTTCTATACATATATCCTAGGTGTTGCAAATTAGAAACATTCACAGGACAATATATCACCTTTCCTTCATCTCAGCAGTGATAATTCTTTCATGAGATATAGATGCTCTTTGATTAAGTGTGGTATCCATGACAACTCAAGCCACTTTGGTTCTAGATATGATATTGTATTTTCATAACAGTACAATGCAGTCATTTTCAAATAGTCATCTTGATGGCATCTACAGACATATATATGCAAACAATATATAAACAAGGGGGGGCATGAAAATACTTTTTATTCTTATTTAATCAGCCTAATAGCTTATAATTAATCAATTAATTAACCCGCATCAAAATATTAAGTTGATGTGCTAAAGGTAATCTAACCATCACATGCGTACTGTTCAATTGATCAATGCTACAGGGATAGCATGATGTGCATGTTTAATGCTGGGTTCAAAAGCATGAATAACTCCCACACTTCCCACAGGAAAATAAACTGCAATACAAAGCTTGCAATTGAAATGAATTTAGGGATCTAGAATATCGTTTATCCATAGACTTTAGTGGTACAGCTAGTTATCTCACTTCTGTGAGCATTCCCCCTCACATATGCAGAGGGCTGTGCATAGAAGACTTGAGTTTTTTTCTTTCCTTTCCTGCCTTTTATTTGGGGGGGGGGGGAGGGGGGTTGCCGATTCTAAAGCTTGTTGATTGTTCCAAATATATAATATGGACAGTATTTTTATATTTTAGCTGACCAGCTGACCATTACATGAAACACTAACTCTGGCATATATATGTTTAAACATTTCTACCATGGCTGACCTTGAGAAATGACCTTGACCTTCAGCAAACTTCCTATCCACGTGGGTCTTGTTAGGGGGAGATCTTAACTAAAGCCATGTGTCATTATACATAGATTAAGTCAATATTCACTTACATGTAGGCATTTTAGTAGACAAGATAACCTTTTTTAGAAATTGACTTTCTCAGGGGGCTCATGGTCCCCCTAGGACAGACCTCAATTGCCTCTTAATGAAAATTACTTCTCTACATGCTAGTCTACATGTGTGCAAAAAAATGGATACTTCTGCAAAAAACGCACAATCCATCTGTCTACTGTAGCTATGCCGCCCCGCTAGGGGGCACATGCCTACGTATTTATAGAGGTGTGGCATGAGTTACTCTCTGAATGTTCGGCTATTCTAGTGCAAGCTGCTCTCCCATGGCCTATGAATATGGGAGGGCATACTTGGTGTAATTGAAGATGAGGGCCGAGATGCATACCATGTATAGTTCTACAGTTACCATGCATAGACGTACAGTTACACACTATGCGTGGTCTTACAAGTGTTTGGCTCTAGATGAAACCACCAAATAATAGCCTGTCCATGGGATAGCATTGTGAACTAATATCTCATGGGGTACTCGGGCCCATCCGACCCCCTTTTCACTTATTATTCATCATTTTCCTTCTAAAGCTCAGAAAATTGGTGTTGATCAGCAGTATATGATTGTATAGGATAAGTTATGGGTGTCCCCGGGTATCAAATAACATCAGCATGGCAGACCAGCCTCAGGTGGTCAGACTCTGTCCTGGCCACCTGAGGCAGGATCCAAGCGAAATGGAAATGTTACCATATTATGAAGGCACATCAATGGCCCCTCCCTGTTCACCTATTTACGCACTGCATAAAGACTTAGTATTGAGAAGGGGGCGGGTCTATATTTAAAGGGGTATATCATTCTTGAGTTGGATGGGAAATAAAGCTGATGCAATGGCTCTATCAGATAGAGTCAAGCACTTAAATTTATGCTAGAGTCAATCATCAAGTGATCCTCGTTTTTTCGAGAGCCAACTACAGTTTCATTGTTTGTACCGTGTCAGAAGAAGAGTGTCAATTAGCTTTGGACTGTATCTCACCAGATCGGGCCAATGTGAATGTCTTTGACCGGGTGCCATCTTTGGCTGGGTGCCATCTTTGACTGGCCACCATAAACCAAAGATTTAAAAAAGAAAATTCTTTTTTAATATGAGGGATGAAATAAAGCAAATAACGGTGCTTATATCTCCATAATTATATAGCTACACCTGCCCTAAATAAACTGTTTTCTGTCAGGAGATCAAAGATGGCACTTGATCAAAGATAGCACCCAGTCAAAGACGTTCAGATTGGCCCAATCTGGTGAGACACAGACTTTGGCTGTTCCAAAGCATGTCAACTCATTCTATATGCAAATGTAATTAACGTCGATTTTCATGTACAAGAATCAGTATATGAATGATTGACATGAAGGCCTGTCGATTAATGTTGCGGTATATAATGTGAGGAGATCTAAAGCTAGGAGACAAAGTGGGAAACTACCAAGTAGTGTACATATTTCGTCTGTCCCAAAATGATTTATGTGACGCTTTGCTGCGTATGTTCTTTAATTGTCATGGTCTGTCTTAATAGAGTAGCACAGGCTGCCTCATTAGCTTGGGCTGAAATAAAAGGTGTGCTTCATGTTACTTGACCCTACTATATACTTAGACCCTAGAAATTTTTATCAATCTTCTTTTCAATTTACACGATCATTTAGGCCACTTATCGGCAATTTCCAAGTCAATTTGATGTCAACATCAGGCGGGGCCATAGTCTGCTTGGCAGTTCCCCAGTAAACACATTCACGTAAATTGACGTTCATAGAACGTCGTTTTCTAGGTTGCAATTGCGTTATATCAATACGTAACATTACTTTCTAATGCAAGGGTCATTTTAAGTTATTTAACGTAAATGAATGTAGATATACTTTATTTGAACGTTATGAGAACGTTCTTCTAGGTTTATCTAGGTAAATTACCTAAAATAACCTAACCTGAATTATCACCTACAGAACATTCTATAAATACTATTTGAATGATAAAAGAAATGTCTTACAAAAACCACATAGATTTGAATCTGAAGTAATTTCACCACAACCGTGACTGGGGTTTGAACTGGGGACCTGGTTATCACAGTCCGGCAATCTAACTGATTGAGCCACTAAGACAGATGGAGGAAGGGCTGATGCCAGGCACTCATATTGCTGAAACCAGAGACAAAATGTCCTTTTTGTCCTAGGATCGAACCAACATTGAACTTATATCAAATTACCATTTTTCTATTAGATTTCTAATTAGAAAAACGATATCTGCAATATAAAGAAAAATACGTTATTGCAGGCAGCTCTTGAACGATCATAGCTGTGCTCGACACATACATATGTGGGTACATGTGGTGAAAATAGATTTATGTAGCAAAAGCTCACAACCGGTATAAGGAACAGTAATTTCACAAACAATCTAACCCGGTACGTGGCTATCACTGTCCGACTATCTAATTGATTGAGCTACCGAGGCAGCTGGAAGAAGGCCTGCAACTTGGCATTTATATTTCTGATATTAGAGAAGTTTCGTTAGACGTGGACATAAGGGACCTTTAGCAAACCAAATGTAGCTCATTCAACGTAGACATAGGCCTCCATAAATTATGTGGATTGGTGGCAATGATAAAAACCGACTATGTGCCTACATTTTATGAGCTACGTTGTGGTTGCTGAAGGTCCCTAATGAGGGACCTTTATGAAACATGACATAGCAAATTGAACACACATAGCCCCTGCCTATAGCACTGATATGTCTTGCATTTGATGAGCTATTTGGGGTTTGCTAAAGTATAGCTGCAGAGTATGATCCACTGTAGATTTACAGTATATATGGACATATTATATACATTTTAACATTACAATATTGTGCCAAAGTGAGACTCAAACCCAAGATCCCCAAAGTGTTAGGGGTTTCAGGATGGAGGGAGAGAGCATATGGGGGCCAGGCTGCAGCCCTTCTTTTAGCTGCCTCCATAGCTCAATCGGTTAGGCAGTGGGACTGTGATGCTCAGGTACCCTGTTCAGACCCTGTTAGGGCTATAAAACAAAAATATGTACTTATATTTTTTAAATAATCATAAGAAAATGTAAAGTTAATGGACTATATTGGACAATACCCTAACTAGAAGGACCCCACCAGGCTACCCTTTTTGTTCTAAAAGGACCACCCCTCAAATCTACCTTTGTAGACGAAATGCATTACTTAAATAAACGTGTATATAACGTTTAGATTATACGTAAAAATACCTGTGAGTTACGTTCTCAAAAGGTTTGTAGTATGTCACATTCTTTTACGTTCAATTCCCTAAAATAACCCTTACATTTGGACGTTATTTTACGTAAGGAAATCACGTTTATATAACGTGGGTGTGTTTACTGGGTCACTAGTCACTTTTTATGTACTCTTAAGGCTTAAGAGAAAGACCAAAGGACGATTACAATGTAGGTATATTGTATGAAGAGAGTACTAGGTTGAAGGTCTGCCTATTACCATTATCTATTACTTTGAATTTTTCAGTAAAGTGCCCATCTAAGCTGCACTAGGTGTTGTGCTGACTGAACAGCACAAACAGAATTGTTAGAGTCATTGTCGTCAAAACCACCGACTTTTTTGACGCTCAAGTGGTCGGTGCATGGTTTTGGTGACAGTATCTCACACATTTCTCTCTGTGAGGACACAACCAGTGTATTGTGCCAGTGTCACCATGGACCTGGATATGCCGTCAATACGTCTGGGCATTTGGCTGACACTTCCCACATTGTATTGATATAAAATGTTCAAGTTCCCTCTACCTTTTCCTCTTTCCCAACTGGAAAGCACATCTATGAGAAAAGTCTCCGTACAGCATGAAATATCCTGGACTCTGATATTCATACATCTTGGTGGCCATATCCGATACCTTGATTCACCGAAATAATCCCTATTAAAAATGCAAGGTCAACAGCAAGATATAAAATAACAGTTCCTAGTAGAGGTTCAGGTCATGTGGCTAATGATAGTATACACATTTCGATATCAGTATACATGAGCCTACCAACATGATGACCTGATGCAACCCCTACACTGACCCATAAAAGTTACCTACCCTTATCATATTGCATAATTACTATGAAGACTGTCAGTTCAACTTAAGTATAATTATATACATATACCTGTATCATGGTGAGAGGACGTTCACAATGTAACAATGTAAATAGTGAACCCAGAAATACGTCCTTTTATACTGTAAACCAACATTATATACTACTACTCATGTCCACTAGTAACATACTATATATATACTGTGAAACGACAGTGAATTATAAATACTGCTCAGCAATATTTACTTCTCACACTGCATTTATATAGAGCTCAAGCATGGGCTGCTTACCTCTGTAGAACCGGTGTGATTGAATGTGAGTTGGGATGATGCTCTGCAGGAGGCGGTGGGAACCTTGTCATGGCCCACATATAACGGCTGGCCAACGTGTGGCTGGGTATAGGCTCACAGCAATGAGCCTAGGGTAGAAGCCTTTCACCGGGTAAAGGTGACTTCTTTCTGAAACCACCACCTGGCCGGTGGCATAAACGGATCTCGTGAGATATTGGCACTGTACTCGGATTGTAGCATTTGAATCATGTCATGTAGGAAAGCTGACATGGCCGCCCACATCCTAACATCCAGATTTATTGTTTTACATTTGGTGCTTCCATTCCTCTGTTGTGGGAAGGCATAGAGTAAAGGACCCCTGATTCCGGACAGTTAGTGAATATCTTCAAATTTCCCTAGCTAGGAAGTATCTCTTATGTTGCAAATAATAGCATTTGAAAGGCAAACATGTTGTTATAAAAGTGCATACATGATGTGCGAAAGTATTGCCTCCTTAGCAATATGGGACGAGCTTGATTGATCAAAATTAATGTCAAATATTTTGGACATTGGCACCTCATTCCGGACACCTTACGAATACACCATCGGAACATGACACAAGCAGTTTCCTTGTTCCATATATTATAATATTTATTGTATTTGAAGCTTCATAAATCCACAGTTGCAATAATTATTATGATCTGACATACCAAACATCATATTGGGAAATCAACCACGAAAAAGGAGCTATATCCCAGGTAGCAAGGGTATATTGGGCCAATGTTGGCAATGATCGACTCCATCGTAACCGTTATACCAACCATGGCCCATTGTAGGTAATGCACACATTGGTTAAGCATACAAATTACAATGATGGCCCACCCTTGGCAATTCCGATAATGGGCCATTGCTGGGTTGACCGCTAGCCCAGAGTTGGCCCATGTTTGATATTGCTGATATTGACCCAGTGTTGGCCCAGTGTTGGAACATTTCAGGGCCATCATATTATTTCTGATGTTGGACCAACATAAATTCTAACCACACTTGTCCAATATTGGCTGTGGGCTACACCAGGGGGATTCAATGTTGCCTGAAGAATCCCAGGTAACAAGTTGAGGTTGTGTAAACGTTTATTTAACGTCACTTTAAGAATGGAATGACGTATATTTTGCATTTAGCCTAACTCCATTTCGTGGACTCAATTCAATGTTGAATTAACGTTGATTTGATGTTGAACTGTGGTTGAAACCAACCTTAGGTTAACACATAAATTCTATAGCAAAAGGGGTCAATGTACTACCATATGCTTTGAATTTCTTTTCATTTCATTTCATTTCTTTTATATTTTTCATTTATTTTCGCCCTTCAATGTTTGCTTCTTTACAAAAAGGCATCCCTTTAAGCCTCCATTTTTCATAAAATCCCAATACTCTTACACATTTCATGCGTAGTGCATTGATTTATAAGAGTACATGTCAAATAGATTTGATTTATCTATTTGTAAAGCCACAAAGTAGGTGTCTTCTATATGACATACCTCATTAAAAGCAATGTATTACTATTCAACCAACCTATTCAGCATAGATATATTCAAAGACTAAATGTTAATGTAAATGTTGATGAACTGTCATAACATTGTATCAATTTAGCTTAATTTCAGATAGATTATGATTAGGCAACACCATGTCCAGTCCGAGTATTAGCTCAACTGCCATCTGGTGAGATGCACTGGAGCCACAGAAAAACGTTCAATCAACGTTGAACCAGTTGGTTAGATCAACGTTGATTTGAGTCCACGTTCTGAACGTTGATCAACGTTGATTGAAGGTTAAGTGAAAAACGTTGGTTTAGTAACTATATTGCAACGTTAATCCAACATTTTCTAAATCACGTTTTCCTGAAAACATTAGGTTAACGTTAAGAAAATGTAATTTCACAAACGTTAGTTCAGCTAACCAAAAGGGAACGTTGATCAATGTTAACCAAACGCACTGAAAACCTCAGGGTCGTCATTTTGACGATACCAAAACTGACAACTTTAGGAAGTCAAAGTGACCACCTTAGGTCGTCATTGTGACTACCCATCTGAGCCATTCAGACCAAAGTTGTCATAATGACGACCTTAGGTAGTCACAATAATTAGGTAGTCAGAATGACTACCTTAAGGTTGTTAATTTAGGTATTGTCCATTTGAAGACCTAAAGTCATCAGTAATGACAACTCTCAAGTCCTAGGTTGTCCCAATGACTACCCTATGGTACATAATTCTATTCCTCACTTGCTACTTATGGCACACTACTGCCACCTGGTTTTATATATTTGCATAACTATATCTGTTGTGAGATACACACTGGTGACAGGGAGCAGAGTGGTCTCTATATCTTTGGGGCCATCATTCTCACCCATTGGCAACTTATACATAACAAGTAATGCTACTTAGTTCAATCAAGACTACACCAAATATGTGAAAAGGATGTCTCTCATTAAGAAGTGAACTAATTAGAGACTATATTCATACACCATTCTCCACTCCATCTGCCATTATTCATTCTGACTACCTAGGTCGTCATAATGACTAGGCTCCTTGCTCTGGGTTTTCAGTGCATTTCTTGTTATCTGGGATATCTTACAGGATGGCTCCTACTTTGCCATCATATTGGGATATAAATGTGATCCCCAGTGTGCTCTACATGTTAAAAGGTCAGAGGAAGTTCATGGATGAAATTTGATATCTAAAAGTGCCATTTACTGCATGACATCAGTGGGAATTTGTCAAAAGGAACTCATGTGTGGGTAATGGAGTTAGATGAGTCCTAAATCATAATAATACAGTTTGTATGGTGTCTAACCAATTTGGGATAGAGATCAAGATGGACAGAAATGGCTTTTTATAAACTGATGATACTTGACAGTCATGTCTTAAATGTGTTTGCACATTCAATTATACACATAAAAATAGTTTTGTTCAATATAAGGGATTGTTGCAGTGGTCCTATATTGAGAATTATATGTCGGGGCGACATATGTATTTCAAGGTTGCCCCGATGTTTTATTTCTAACCTTGGAATAATGTATAAACATTTTAATGTTGGCCCACCATTGGGCCAACATGAAATCAATATCCCTTTTTCCAAGCATGGGCCATTACTGGGCCAGCGGTCAAACCAGCGGTGGGCCAATATCAAAATGCCAATATTGGCCCATTTTTAAGTGGTATATTGGCCCAATGTTGGCCCAATGTACTTATGTTACCTGGGTAGGTTGTGTATGAAGTACATGTAGTAGTGTCTAAATAGGCCACATCTGCATGACCACACATACATATATAGTCTGTGCTCAAGGGTTTCGGAATTAGGCACCCACACGTGTAAAACGTATCTAATTCCATACATGGTATAATGCTATAAAGGGAGAGATCTATTGGAAACCATATCTGCTAGTGTAATGTATATTTATCACATTTTGCCGCTAATATAACCCAGTAAACCATGTCCGTGTGCTTAGCATGACTGCTAATGAACATGGGTTGTAGAGTTGGATTGGTATATACCAATATTAGAATGGAATTTAATTATCTTTTATTATGTGCTACTTTCCACTGTCTTGGGTGTTGGCAAAATAGCATGTAGGACATTCATCAGGTATGGTCGCATGTCCAATTATTATGTAATTAGTACCACTATTGTCGCATGATTGAAGGGTGTGACTGTCCGGAAATAGGGTCTGTCTGCCTGTGGGTGCCTTTACTTTACGTCCATTAGCACACAAAAGACAGACGGGGAAGCCTTAAAACATGTTGCCATTGGTGTTTTCGACAATAACATGTTGACATGTTTCAGACATAGGCTGAGACTCAACTAGCCGATATTTTTGGGTAATTCTCGGGATCCGATTACAGCCTGGTACCCCTAGCAAGTCACGACTTCCTAAAAGACAATTCTTTTACCAAATCTGATTTTCCCCGTCTTTCGTATTCATTATGGGATACAGTGCATCTATTGCTTATTCTTTTTGAGTTGAAAATAACAGCTCACCTTCGAAACAATTATTTCCGTGAGACTAGGAGTTATGATATATCATTTTAAAGATGTTGACACAAACTTCAAATCATGATTCCCCCTTTAATACCCCTTTTCACATCGCTGGTCATATATATTATTTCGAGTTTCAGCTAATAATCGATGGAGGTCAATTTTAGTCACCCCAGCTGGGATTCAAACCTAAAATATAAAATATATCATAAAGATTGAAGACTCAACATGACTAAGGGCTGTGGCTTTATCGACTTTACAGACTGCATCGCTTCTCTGAGAGAGCTATGGGTCCCATAAACTATGATCAGTGGGTATGGTGTAGCAATATGCTGTTAGCCATCGGACCTGGCGGCTCCAAGTATATATACTATATAACAGGTTGTAATCAAGATTATATCCTTCAAGATCCATTATAACTACAAGACACAATACATAATCGATGTACTGCTAAGGACTGTATCATTAGGGTTGTTTGTTTATTGTAGTTATAATAGATCTTGAAGAATACAATATTGGTTATAACCGTTTGCATAGTATATATAGTTATGTATAGCTGGAGCCGCCAGGTCTAATGGCCACTAGCCTCTTGCTATGGTGTAGTCCCTCTGTGCTGCCATCTGGAAGGGAACATACGCACTAGTCACCTTTACATCTGTATTCCGTTGATATACTGATCGTGTTTTTAGAGTAGGCTGATACCAATTGCAAATCCAAGGGTTGTTTTACTTTATCATCAAATGGACTTTAGATCAGTGTAGTACGTTTCACCGTCCCTATATGCCTGTGCCCCTCTGATGATAACAGCCCACAAACAAAAAACGTTATATAACGTAATATAACGTTTAAATATGGCTCCTTATTATGGCAAAACGTCATAAAACGTTTAAAACACTATTTTGACTTGAAATAACGTTTTTTTGTTAGTTGGGAGGTTGCAGTACGAATTGAGCTTTTCATTATGGCATGAACGTTGTAAAACGTTTAAAACGTTACTTTGACGAGAATAACGTATTTTTGTTAAGTGTAATAGAGAACGGCCTGACGGCACTGAGCTGCTACAATCTGTGAACAGGGGAAAGGATGCACCATCAACACTTTTAGGAATCATATTACAAATGCCTTTATTTCTATCTGAACAGCTATTCTGTCCATATCATGTCAAAATAAAGATTCGCCGGCATAGACAAAAATATGGTTCATACGGAATTTCAATCTGCAATTACTAGCTATTTTTGTGTTAGATCCAAAAATAATTGTTTCATGATGTCAGTTTTTTGACAAACATGGCAACCCGAGGATCCCAGATTGACATGGGTCGAAATCACTGTTGTCAGCCAGGTTGTGAACGGCCAAGCCGGATAGCCATGGTATCATCTGTCAGATTGGACAAGTCAATGACATTATTTCATGAAAACCGGTCTCCGATTAATTCTTTTGGAGATGTGAATAAAAATAACAAATGAACGTCCCCGTCATTTGCTAGTATAGGAGATCCACTGATTGAATTAATGTAACTGTTTTATACCCTACCTGTCTAATAATTAAGAAAGTTAATAAACCTGTAGGCCATGGAGTATATGGATACACCATCCTATTTGGAGTTTAACACACAGAGAGTACCGTATGAGACATGCATTTCTTTTCATGTGTATGTAGATTTAGGATCTCTTGTTATAACATGGTATTTAGAAGAGCTTTTTTGTACTGTAATTGTGTTTCTTTGTACTCTTTATGGCATATTCGGGACAAGACTGAGATAACCTTAGTTCCCGCCTATATCTCAAGGGGGCGGTACTGAGTGGCGCCTTCACGTCCATGGATACACAATGCCCACATGACTAGTACCTCATCTGGAGTCCATTTAAAGGCCCAGCGCCCCTATATATACGGCTGAGTACCTGTCCCGACTGCGCTCTGACTGTTACTGCACGTGCAGTAAGAACTGCGGGTTTAACGTACAGGCCTGTCGCCTACCCAATTATCAGTATAAATGGAAGAATTGGCCCGTATTCTGATGTTTAAAAGTTTGATTTGAACAATTTTCATTAGCATACGTTCAACAACAAATTGTGTATTACAAAAATAGCTAATAACACTGGGGAAAGCATGAAGCCTATATCAGTAAATAAATAACGAATCATATTACCAATCACAGTTATAAATAAGCGCAGTATGCAGTACGCATTACAAGATACGCGGATACAGAAGCTTCACAGTTCTCTTCACAACAGCAACAATCGTATACAAAGTAAGAAGTAAATGGAGAACATGAATTATCAGGACTGAAAAGGTCCGGCCATCATATATATAGAGCAACGGCACAATGCACTCAGCATATGATTGGTATCTGTATATTATATCAGCAGTATTCATATTCATGTGCTGCACGACCATATGTACATGTACAAAAGCAGCAATATGGTTCACCCAGGTAATATAAATATACATTCAACAATCCATTCATTTCCTTCTTTAAAAAAAATTAATACATGTTCTGTATCAATTCATTAATAATGATGAGAGACAGTGTAATGAGTATATCACAATGTTAGCATCGTTTACGCCATGGACTGTTCTAAAATTCGACGCGGCAACATGGTTAAAAAATAGGGTACCCATGTATAATCACATAGTTCTGTACAATATTATTGATCCTTATAATTTTGTTGCATTGAACCCTGCATAATACCGGTATAACAGGGCACACGGAACGGGAAAGGCATATTACGGTTACTGACACAGTCGTGAAATCATAAAAAACAACTCTACGCGTAGTAGAACACTAAAATTGCCCTAAATTACAGCTGTCGACATAAAATGCCTTACCTCCAGGCAGTCATTTGTAGAATATATAATTATGTAAATACATGTTATTTTGTCAGGAAATATATCTGCCACAAGATTGATTTGCTATTGGTTAATAGAACTCGGGAAGGGAAATTATGGTTTCCCCTCATGGCAATACAAGGAAACATATCATATATTACATATATGCACTAATTGCAACCAATTCGGCAATCACCTATGGCAGCATTATAATCAGGAAAGGCGACATATATTAGGCACAGCACCTCCAGGCATATAGACCAGCTTATGAAGTAACCAGATGGGGCAAGTGCCGACCGCCGGGTACCGACATCATGCATCTGGTTATTGTGGTCACAGGGACACTAACATAGGAATACTACACACGGAGAGTCTGGTCTCCCAACCTGCACAATGATGGAAACCATGGTTTAGACTGGCCTAAGTAAGGTCCCAAATACATTATGTAGTATCTTTATTCATGCAAAATTCGAAAAGTGTTTCTAAGATGTCTATCACATGTACTTTAGATGCATTATATAACACAACCTTTAACAGGTAATATTGATACAAAATGTGTAGTATATTCAATAGGTGTAGAGAAGATGTATTGCTATTTAAATATAGTGATGACGCTCCATACACTGGGATATCCAGACTAAGACACGGATTGAAGTGGTCAAATTAACCTGCTATTCTACAGACACCCACGCGTAACAGCCTACCTAGATAGGCCTATATGTATAGGTATGATAAGACAGGGAACAGTTAACACATTCCCGGAATTAATCTTATATGTACAGATGCTATCACTCAAGCTGCTTAATTTGACTGCCATCCCTGTCAGCCTCGTGAAGGAAAGCTATTTAAGCATGGACGGCTCTAGGCATATGTGGAGAAGCTTAAGAGGTGCATAATTATGGCATCAATCTGTTGCAGTTAGTCTCCCTATGTGCCCTGCGGTTCTGTATAGAAAAAGGTAGCATTAGAAGTTATATGTTTTATTAGTACATGTGTTACTGACTGAAGCAGGAAAATGTAACTCATTATTCTGCGAAATTTCTACTCTAAACGAACCATTCTTTTATAAGTGTAATCTTGACTTGGGATATGGTTCTTATGGACACTAGAAATACAACCTATATATATATATACGCCATATTGGACATATTGGACATATCTGTTGGAATGGGAAAACAATATGAAAATGGCTAAGGGTATACAATGGACAACTCTTCTTGAATTTCAGCGCTGATGATTTTCTCATATAACTATATGTTCACCAGGATGGTATCATTACCGACTACTGTTAGTCCATCTCGAGATATACTGAATCTGGGACCTGCTGGCGAGGACCCCAACTGTGACGTCATTATGGTCTACCTTGATAATATCAATTAAAATGTAGACAACACCTACCCTGAGTGTCATTTGCAGGCATTATCAATAAACTTTGCATCCTACTGGTTACCATATTTACCACTAGTTTTATAACCCACAGTAGGATTCCTTAAAGATAGCACCAACCCCTCCCAACAGTTTATAGCCCTGCTAATTTGTCAAAAACATTGGGTATCTAGTCCAGCTGTGAGCACATTAAGGAAGCCCTTTGTCGGCCTCGCCAGCTAGTCCCAGATTCAGTATAGAGATGGAAGGTTTCATGCCAAGCCACTCAACAGGTGACGCCGTGGATGGTTTGGTATTTGAGTTAAACACACTTTGGAACAAGTGTCATTGGTCGGCCATGGTATCCCTCGGTCTGACGAAGGCTTTTGACATGGTCGACCACTCAATCCTCCTGGAGAACTTGACACGCTTCGATCAATAAAATATGTCCAAAACCCGGCAAAAGCACAGAAACAAGCTAGAGCCAAGTTTCATCCAGATCTACGGTGAACAGGGGACTTTCTAAAGGTGGCTCTATCTCCTTTATGAATATAATATTGTGTTCTGGATCCAGGCTACAGTTTTTATTATGCATAGTAACAAGCATGTCACGTTCAAACTGCTCAAATGTATGTATTTTTGCTAAAATGCTATGCGCAAAGAAGAGGGGGGACTTTTAGTGATGCACCCTTCTTCTATTAGGTCTCAGTGAGGGAAATCCGCAGAAATCTGAGAGTTGCATACAATTATGGTCAGAAATGAATAATGCAGGAGTGCTTAATGGTCTATCATTAAGTTGGAAATGATGCCAATATTATGAAAACTTGTACACATGCTGCTGAATGTCTGCCAAACTCCATTAAATAATAGGAAAGGGATTCTCAGTGAGTTTACATTTTTTTCAAAGGCTACATTGTGAATCAGTGAAAATGCAAATTAAAACTGGAATCAAGACCAGTGATTTTCCGTTGTCGGTAGCTAATTTTGGTTGGAAATGTTTTGTAGGAAAGATGTATCTTTTAGGTCAAGGGTGATTTTCAGAAGTTGTTAATGTCCTGGTAGCTGTTATTGCGTTTTCTGCTGTATCAAAGTAGATAGTAAAAGCATTTCCTTCACTGAGACCATTACCCACCCAACCACCAAGATGGCGCTTGGAGATTGAGATAGGTTCGCGCCATTGCATGAGACCTATAGTTCATTTGTCCTACTCGCCGATAGCTATTCCTGATCTGACATGTGTGATGTTGTTGTTGGGTGGTATTGGGCGACTTCATTGCAACCACATGCTCCAACTAGTGGCTTCTCCCAGAACTATTCAGTAGCTGCAAGGGATAAGGTAAAGGTCTGACAGTCCGTAGTACCCCCTCATCTCTGGATCTCTCAGGTGACTGTACAAAGAGAGAGTTCCTTCTTCAGGCACTAGAGGGCTACACTTCTGACACTAGGGCCCTCTAGTGTCCCACAGGATAAGGATAAAGACCAATCTAAATTCATGATATCAAGGCCACCTATGTTTAATTTACTAAGCAAAGGAAAGGGCCAAGAAGTCAAGATAAGTATAAGAGTGATAATGCCATGCACAAACATCTTGTTTGTATTTTGTGACTACCTATATCTGAACAGGTTTCTGAATTATGTTTTGTTGGACCCTCTATTGAATGCGGTATTTCTTGGCTAATTGATGAAAACAACTTTGCATGTAGCTGTTTAAGCTGAGCCAAATCCTATCCATGAACAACGATACCCAAAGATCATGTGAAGCTACAGTTGTATATAGAACATGCCACACCACCTCTGGGCTGTGGTATGAACTACGTAGAAATGCCTCAGGCCCCAGTAAGTAGCTTGTTGGCGTTTATCAGAGCCTCTCAACATGAGCCTCAATAGCATATCGTAGGGTAGATTGACCACTTTCGGACGTTTGTTTGCAGTGTGAGTATGACCCTTGTTAACCTGACGATATATCTGTGCATTTCTGCTTCGTTCAATATCAATATCAAGACACATGTGGAAACACTAATTTATTTTCTCAATGTTCACCCATTTTAAATTTGTAATTGCTTTTCAAACCTTTAAGTGGCATTGAGCACTTCACATACATTGGGTTGATAAAAGCCTTATAGAAACCACTGAGAAGTACCAGTCGTCTGTATAAGCCAGCCATAGGGGGCGATTATTAAAATGGATATTGTTTTAGCCGACTTTTCCATTCAAAATGTTTTTTCCATTTTCCAATATTACGATCACCCATGCTATATCTCTACCTTATTATAATGACTACGTTTTGCCGAGAAATTGATGTCCGATTTATGGTGAAGTTGGTGTACGACTCTGGGCCTCGATTCATAAGTTTATACTACTCTCTTGCATAGTAGTATCTGGTTGAACAATAGGCAGAAGTAAATTGAGTTAAGATTAGGAACATATGCAGTTGTAAAGTATAATTTAAATTGTATATCCCCCTGTCGTATAAAGTGAGAAATATTTATGTATTTGAATATTTATTTGAATATTGGGGTGTTTCCCGGAGATATGATGTCATATTGGGTGAGAGGTCAGGGGTTCCCACCTAGTCGTACAACTAATAATGGAATTATGGGATGTTTTTTTGCATAATTAAAGTTGATCAACCGGAACAGGAAAAAAAATGCTACTAGATGGCAGTTCTGAAAGGGTTTTTTTTTCATGGCAAGTTATAATACGACAGGACAATGTGTCATGGCACCTTCTGTACGATTTATCATAATGACCATGGTTTTATTTCTATAATATTCACTATATAAAACATACATTTCTGTAGTATTATGTCTTTATATAGTGCACTACATTTTTCTCTTTCTTTTCTACTGTGTTTCCAATCTCTAGAGATTGAAATAGAGAAATATACATTGGCTAAGATGAGTTTTGACTATTCGGATTGGCAAGGAATATCTTTATTTTTACAGTTTTTTCCGACTTTTCGCTTCACAAAATGAAGGGGTATCATCCAATGTATGTAAATATCATCTAATCTGGCTGGCCCAAGGGGTGTGCTTGTCCTATGGTGAATCTACCTTAATATCGGACATACAATCAGGGCAGCAACACAATAGTGAACTTCTAATGCTGCTCCCATAAGCGTCACACAGTGATTAATAAAACTACAAACAGTATGGGATTGCATAGCTATAGTTTCAAATGGATGCAAATGGGTGCAAGAAGCAAGAGGCCATTCAACCAACTTAGACATATATTGTAACATTGTAACATTTCCTTCATGGTTGAATGTGTGGTTTTCTGTGTTTTCGATTGTTCCAAAGGGCAAAGTGGGAAAATGGAAAGTTAAACTGTATTCATTGATGAAAGTAATGCATGTGGGTAGTGAAGACAGACTGCGGAGTACTTGTAGGCTTATATCTATGTTGTCTTCAACGTCACAAAATCTACCTCTCAAGTGATATCCCATTATAAAAAACCATCATGTTGTCAGTAGCTGTTTCTGTCTGGCTATGGGTTCCTGACCTTTATAGTGTTGACTAGCTGATAGTGTGTCCTCCAAGGGCACCAATAGAGGGGATGTTGTGTTATCATGATCATAGAGGTATCTGAGTAGATATTCTCTCAATTCATTACAGTTCACCTCCTAGCTGAGAATCTTCACAGAAGGAATCAGCCTTTGCAGGATAGAAGATTTTATGTTGCACAGAGATGAAGGGTCGACGTCCCTCTGAGACTCTTCCAGCACAAGATGCTCCTGTAAGTTCCCCATATTAAATGTCAATATGATAGAGGCTTAAGCAGGATACTATCACACATTTGTTTTTAAGATTGCAACCAAGCCAGTACTGGTCAAAGGCCAAAAAAACTAAAAATATGCCTGTGACCCCCTATCAAAATCACTTTCATATGTTAGCAAATAATCTGAACTATTTTCTGAGAGAATTAAAAAAATTCTGTTAATTCTGAATACTATTTTTAGCCAAAAAGGCTACAAAATAATAGCAATTTATTCCTATTCTTTCCTGAAACATCATATTTTTACCCAGAATGCAATGGCATACAACTGTAAAATTATTTTTACAGTAAAGTGGAACATATAGGCGTTTCAAATCTGAAGTTTTACATTTCTGTGCATAATGGTTGATATAAAAAAACAATAATGAAGTGTTCACATGTTTTTCTCATTTTTAAAGAAAAATTAAAATACTTTAATTTTTCAAAATTCTGTATCTAAAAAAGTAGGTCGGGACCCCCCATTATTCTTTCCATTTTCCGATTCTATATGATTCAGACTGTCTACAGAAAAAAATAGAGACATTCTGTTAACTTTGATCAAAGGGTAGCGACCCACCTTAACTGGGTGTTTAATGCATATACTTTGCTACATGGTTTCTGTGAAAAGTTTATTTCACACCCACTTCTCTTCATCATAGTGACAAGATACTGTCAGAAAGCATTCAATTTATAAACTGATGTGCACGACTCCCTGAAACATGAATAAGGAAACTAATGTAGACCACTCCCTAAAGACTTAAGGAAATGGAACACAACAGCAGAAGGAAATATCGCACACGAAACACTGAAGTAAGGAGAATATATGACGAATTATCAGAATAAATTATGTTGGGAAAAGGAAAATGCGAAAGTGAGCAGATGGTGATTGCAAGTCGCTTAGGGTAATTTAAGCGATTACTTCTTTGCACGTTCATGCACTGATATGTTACTCCCTTTCACTGCTGGCCCTGAAAAATGTCATTTGGGACTTAACCACCGGCCCTATGCCATGGAAATATGCAATTTTGCAAGTATGTGCTTCCTGGGAAAGTGGCTAAGGAGTAAAATAAGTTGTATTGGAGACAGAATTTACACTTTTTTGACAAGGGGAAGTAATATTCATGTTAAATATTTTTGGATTCATTCAAAAATTATTATTCTTTGTTTCATAGCAGGAGCTGTAATGTAGTGGTATTGCTGCCCTAAGGTAGAAATTTTGCTGTCCTATGGCAGCAGCGGTTTTTCAAGGGTATTTTAGATGCTGCCCAGAGGCAGCAGCGGCCCGTAAAGGGTTAATATATGTCACATAAAAAGCAAAGAGAGCACTCTGCACTAAGGGCCTTTGTCGCAGATTGTGTCACTGAACATGGAATGGAGTCCTGAGTGACATTCTGCTACAATAATCTTCTGAATTCCTATTATTGACAAGACTGCAGTTTGTTATTCCCTGTTGAAACATTATCATCAGATTCTGTTCTATCATATATGTGTTAAGCGCTCCTGTAGTCTATGTTTTATCTCTGCAGTCTGATTATTGTGACTTAGATCTGAAAGGGATGTAGCAAAGTGCTTTTATTGGCGCCAACAGGGAGACTCTTAAGTTCATTTGAAAGCAAATGAATACACTTTCTTTACAAGCGCGTTCGCAATGTACTTTCAATGAGAAATGTAAAATGTCATCCCTCCACAGTCCTGGGTCTCATAGCTATTCAGACCTTATAGATGATTGTATCTCTCTATTCCTCGCTTTGTCTTTTAGCAGCGTCCTTGAATGGAAATCCGTGATTGTATATTGAGTTTCAGCATAAACCTCTTCACGCTTCTCAAGGTCGACTCTACTTAGATCTACCCCAACTTTAAGTGTTTTTTTCTTGTGATATACACGTGTATGAAACCTTAGATCAAAGTACTGGGTCTCATGGACAAAATATAAATATAATCACGATGAGCAGCTTGCATGCTTTATGTCATGTAGAACCGACATTCTCCCACCTGAGTAGATCGTGCTCCATCAGTGGCAATGTGTGTGGCAGGGTGTGGCAAGGTGTGTGGCAAGGTGTGTGGTAAGAGTGTGTCGCTGTTTCCCTATATGGCTGATTAATGTGCTAGGTGAGCATTCGTTTAAAGGGCATGCTGTAATATGCTCCCACATGGGTTGAGCCACTCCTATATCGGGTTGCCTGACCTTTCACTGGCCATGGAGACCGCTTCTCACAAGTTTGGTGAAAAGCAGACAGGCATTATATTTGTGAGTATTTGTCAATGATTCAGGTGTGTATTATTAATATACCTAGTCAAATAGAAGAACACTGACTACTTGTATGTGCCCTAGCGTGCATTCGCAAGATTGACAAGCTACTGTCTGTAACACTTTTAATAGCGAGCCCAATTCATTTACGAATAAGCTTTATCTTTAGTCAGTTTTTGGCTATGTTATCACTGATGTGAATCAACCATACGCATCCTGTACAAGTACAATGACTATAAGGGTTGTTAATGTACACAAATTTAAAAAAGGTGGATAAATGTTGCAATTCATCTTAAAGGGCACGGCAAGTTTGAACTGGTTGATGGTCAGTAATTAGTTAACATTTAATTTGCACCCTTTGAGCTCACACTTACTGACATTTAGCGAGGGACGATATGGGCTCAATGATAACTAATTGCCTGGTCGTGGGGTTGAACATGTAATTATCACGATCATTCAACCAGTGTTCAACTAGTGCATCTAGCAATATACGCTCTTTCGACTAGTGATAACCAGAAAGTAAGAGATTTAATCATGAAAAAAAGAATCCCTGTACAAATACTTTGCAATTATTCATCATTTATCTAACTCACTACTACTATTCTGTTTGCTGGGTGACGCCAGTTAATAAGTAGAAAAAACTTTCTGCTTAACTACCCACATCACTCTACTCTATTACGCATATAGGGTAGACCGCCCATGAGATGGCTAGCTGGGCCTCGATTCATAAGTTTATACTACTAAGTAAATTTTTGGGTTACAGTCGTGAGTAAAGCTACAACTTTTAGAAAAAACGATTGCATACCCATTTCACAAGAGGAAGTAGTATCTCCTTCAAAACAGTCAGAAGTAAATTGATTTACGATTAGGAACATCTGCAGTTGTAAAGTATAATTGAAATCGTATGTGCCCCTGTCGTACAATGTGGGGGAAACCAATTTATTTCAATATTTATTGCAATATTGGGGTGTTTCCAATCAATATGACGTCATTTCCGGTGAGGAGTTCCCACCTAGTCGTACAAAGAAAGTTGAGGAAATGGTTATGTGAGGCTAACTCAAAATATGACACCTGTAGACTGACAGGCACCCTATATTTCTATATAGCATATAATAAAAATAGTAAATAAACCAGGTCGGAAATTTCCTTCCTATCCTGCTGTCATGTTATCCCACTGCACCATGCGGTATGCAAAATACAGTATGATTTCTTATAACGACCAATGTTTTATTTATATTACATCCACTTGATAAAGCATTGTATTGTAATACACAACATATTGACATAGTGCAGTACATGTTTCTCTTTCTTTTGCACCGGGTTTGGAATCTCTAAAGGTTGAAATGGAGAAAAAATCATTGGCTGAGATGAGTTTGGACCCTGTCTCAGCCGTTGATTGTGAAATGACATAAAAAGGACTTACGACCAGCTATTACCCTTGTTTTGTAAGACTTCATGACCAGTAATATTCTTACGACTGCATTGTGAAATGCACTATATATGACCTTACGACTGCAAAAGGAACATGTCTTTAACTTACCCATATGACAATGTACTACACCTACTATTTTGTACGAGAAATGGTAATGTTCTGTCGTAATAGTATTTGACTATCGTACATTGTTATGAATCGAGCCCCTGGTCTGTTTGTACCATGAGTAGACTGGTATGTCTCAGTCAGGGTGTCATTAATTATGGGGCCAATCTCCCACGGGATTTCATAGACATTGGGCAGATCATCCTCAGGGCCAATCGCCATAGGGCCTATTATCGACAGGGCTCCTGATCTATGTACCGGTCTACTCAAAGTACCAACAGACCAGATAGTCATCTCATGGGCAGTCTACCCTATGCGAGTCCCCACTCGTTATTTTCTAGCTGCAGAGCACGTGTCAAGAAACTGATTCATTTGTAAATAAAGGTTCGGCAGTCACATCATCAAAAATGAAGTGACCTAGTTGGAACATAAAAAATAAGGTAAACTTACTATTTCTCTTTGGGGTTTTCGTGAGAGAGAATTTTTTTATCATTATCCTTTTGGCAACAGACTTCAAGTATTAGTAACAAATGATCATAAAGGTATGTTGGCTAAAGTATAATCTTGACGAATTATTTTTGCAAGAAAAATTATGACGACATTGTCAAGATATATTACAAATTTGAAGATCATGATACTATCTTTAAAAACAATCATTATTAAAGTATTCCCTAGGATAGATATGCCATCGAGTGAGAAACACACTTGAAACGATTACCAAAAAGGAGATCGTCATAATAGCATGTCTAAGGGATAACGAAATCGTTGTCTGCTGTGCAAAAGACCTTTGACAAAATAGCCATATTTTCTTCTAACTATTTATAACCTCTATTTCAAGAACACTCTAATTGCGGATTTGGTGATTGTTGCCCGTTCACGAAAACTGAAAAAGTTCTGCAAAGGACCACTTGTGTGCATACCTCTTTATGTGCCCCTCATCCTATCATGGCATTTCTAAATAATTATTAGCCATTTCTTTTCAGGAGGCTTAGTATCCTGTACTATCTCGAACTCCCACATTTGACTATTTGTATTTTTGTTGTTCATCCCCGAGGCAAGTGTAGGATAATGTTAGATCACCATTACAAGGGCATCAGCACTTTTATGAGAAAAATATTATCGCAAAGTAACTGAGGAAGGTAACAAAGTATCATAATTTATTATGAGTTACTTTGATATTCAGAGTCCTTCCCTTCACAGAAGGAAGAAACCTTTGCGGTAGTGAGTGTTCTATAAATAACTATTTTAGAGGTAATATTATAGAGATAACATTTAAGGTCTATTAGACTTAACAGGCCACTCCCTATGGCCACCGTCAACTGGGATCTAATCGGCCGACGTTATATAATGTATGCATGGCTTAGCAGCCGATGTTCCCCAGTGGACGGTGACAATGATTTGACTAGAACAGTACGAGAAAAAAAGAGTACATGGACCCCCTAAATGAGAATGTCGCTTTACAGATTAAGTGCAAGAAGACTATGGTAAACATGTAAGATAATGCTTTGACGTCGTGAACCCAGAGTCCTCAAACATCAGATCCTAATTATGAAGCTATAAAAGTTGTATCTGTTTTTCTAATAGGAGAAAAGCCAATCCGATATCTTCACTTGATAAGCCCGATTATTGAATAGATGAAAAAGTTAACCAGTTAACACTCACTAGCCCTCTCTTAATTTATTCTGCTGAGGGTACTCATGTACGTTTTTTGCCTCTTGAACAGCTTGTGAAAGCTTCTCATGATGCTGAGCTCCAACGTCCTTCAGATCTCAACCCTTGTGTACGTTTCCGTGTAGATTCGAGTCTGGGACAGTTTGTGAAGGAAATCCTCAATGCATAGATCTACGAGTTGCTCAACCAGTTGTCAATGATGATTCAACATTGAACCTATTTCTGTGTCCCCTGGGGAAAGGATTTTGCAGATATTTCCTGCTTTCATAATATTATTGTTTCAAAGGAGTTTTCAGTGTATTAACAAAACAATATATTTGAACCCACGAGTGCCATGTTTAAAGAGCTAGGCTCGATCTGTACCCAGTGTTCAAATTGAAATGAATTGATATCCATTTATTTATCCTGGCATGAAGTATGGCCTGGAAGACCGTGCCAGTGGCTGTAGAACGTTCAATCAGCATTGGTAATCATTAGTATATATGAACCAGTTGTCAACACCGATTCAACGTTCCACTTGGTAGATGGCGTTGTAGGCTGATATTAATGCAGGGTGCACCTATGATCCCAGATCATGTCACATACTTAGAGGTGACAGGCTATATCATATCTGGTTTGTCAGCAAGCTAGGTGTCCAGACCACTTTGGGGGCATCCCCTCATCTGCCCACACGTGAGTTGAGCCACTACCTGATCAGGTAGCCTGACCTTTCTGACCATACTCCCGCAGAGCTGAAAAAAAGACTAAGTCGACTTGGCACTAAAATGCTGGTATAGGGCAGATGGCAAATGTAATCTGGGTAGCCTACGTTTGTAGGTTAATAATCACTTGACGTATTCCTGATACACTGAATAAGTGATTATCTCTGGGGAATAAGAAAAAGTACTTTAGCTAGAGACGGGGTTTTACTTAGAAAGAAATGTATCCCTCTCACTTACACCTTTTTCTATTTCGCTGCAGCCCTTGACTGAGGTTTGAGTTGGTTTCCTACAGCTCTTCTTCATCTCGCCATCGAGACCCTTCCTGCTTCCCCATAACAGATAAAAGTGGCGTCTCTGCTGACCTTTACGCCCCTTCTTCTCCAATGGGAGACAAAGATCCAAAACAATTGTTTATCTTCGACGTTGTCCTCACGAGCAGGACATATCCAGCCCTAGGGTAGTATGATGCCACTAAAGGCCCTGCTGCGTGAGGAAAGAGGAGGGGAATGTTTACAGAGGACCTTTAAGAGTGGTTTATCAATTAAAAATAGGTACCATAGGAGACAACGTCTGCCTATTCCTGATCCAGAATTCCGATTTATCTATACATGTCTTGCATTAGTCTTGTTAAGGTGTATTGTTCGTGGAAGGATCGTGAAAGGACGAACTCCTAACGCTAAGAAATATTTCCTGTTGTTACCATTGCATTGAAATGGGACTCGATTCGCACAAGAATTAAACACGTTCAAACAAAGAACCTGCCCGTTGGAAGGATTAAACATCCAAACTAATCCTGATCTTAAATCAAGGAACAAAAGGTCAATATCATTTTCCATCACACTTCCTAATTTCATGCCACATGTTTCCCCATTACAGAAAACAGTTTCTTATGTGTGTGCGTTCAGGACATGATTTTAACCCCTATCCCGTGGGCAGTGATGGGATTGCTCACTCTTTGTATTTAGAATGACATGTGTGTGGCCGCAGTATTCGGGTTCACTGTCCACTTTGCAACATACATGCTTCACTTCGCTTAGGGTGCTTTTATGATGCCATTCACAAGATGATCAAGCAGAATATTCGATATACAACATAAATATCAATCATTTTTTTTTGTACCTTATACATCAAGTATGTTATCAGATGTTCCAGAAAGATTTTATCTGTCTGTGTGTAATAGCTCATTGGATTTGCCCCTGTGTAACGTGGAGAATAACTCCTCAAATACTGAAAACTATTAGATGTCCTCAGCAGAGAAACAGGATATTTCTGAGAAACAGGAAAAGTGTGAACGTCTGCAAAACGTTGTACTTCGCATTCTGTTGAACTTGACAGAATAATATTATTGTCAGAAACCTTTTATTATGTCTGGAGAACGGAAAATGTCACCTGAGGTGCAGGATTTTCCTTCTGAGGAACCTATTTTCTCTCATTGTTTCCTGAGCAACAGGAAATATCTGACACCACCTTGTAATATTGATATCACAGGGTCCTTATTTTATTCGATCAACGGGACCTCTCGCCCTTGAAGCATCCCCTTCAAGTTCAAGGGTACCAGTCAAGGTTTAGCTTCACGCACACGTTGATATCACCTGCCGACTATCTCTGAAATAAAGGTTATGTGCAGAGTTATATGATAAGCTCTGTTTCAAGCTTTTCTTGAAATTAATTTTTATTTGACATTATAGTAATATAGATGCCTATGTCAACATTGATTCAGAGATGTTTTCCATAAGATAGTATGGCAGAGAACAGAAGACTTGTAGGGTTACCCATCTGCACATTAGTCTCTCAATCAGAGCGAATGACGTTGCCACTACAGTATATTATGGTTCAGGTGACAACAGCCCTACCGCAAAATTACCTTTCTGCCCAGGTAATCTCAACTCTGTCTACACTGGACGTAGAGTAGGGGTGCTAGGGATTGCCTGCACACCAGGCAGCATGCTGCAAGCCGCCAGCGACTCCACTGCCCTCTATCGGCCAAAGTAATCACCACTTAGACCAGCGCTACCTGCCGCCGCGCCTGGAAGCCAAACTGAGCTGCTCACAGTTGCAAGGAGCTGCTCCCGCGACTAGCTCACCACCAACTCACTTGGCACTGCATCTCAATGTGCTTTAGTTATGGCTACCTGGGATATTAGTTATGATTCTAGAAGATAACCCGCCAGTTGATCATCTGAGCAATTGTGAAGGAACAAGATTAATTGCTAAAATATATTTTTGAGTTGGGAAGCTGTAGACATATATGGCTCTAGAACAGGAACTGGTTTATACCTGCCAATAAGGACACGCACCTGGGCCATTAGGACGCGACTGTCTTTTGGATTATGTGGTCGTGTATATTTCTACATTGGACATTCACATAGGTTCATTCCTGATTTCACTATAGTATATCGAACGAGCAACGCCAAGCCTGGATTACTACTAGTGGAGCTTATGTGATAAAGAGGGTAAGTTCATCATATTTTATGATACTCCAGTTTTTTAGTTTTTCCCTGAATGATTATGATACAAGGTACTTTATGAATAGTTTCGGAATCATCTGTTATCAGGAACCCCTTTTACAAAGGTATGGGACTGAATACCCCTATTGGGTACAGGGAAATCCTAGCCGGTTCGATTTATATTGACACTCTATCGACTTTACAAAGCAAAGTATTCTTTACAAAGGTATGGGACTGAATACCCCTATTGGGTACAGGGAAATCCTAGCCGGTTCGATTTATATTGACAATCTATCGACTTTACAAAGCAAAGTATTCTTTGAGGTAATAATTAGGAACGCTTCTCCTCCAAAGCCAACATTACATCACGGAATCGGCACGTGTTTCATTAGATACTCGATTTCAGAATAATGTCCCACATGTAGAGCATTTTGCTTCCGGTGATAAAAACAAGAAAGGAAAGTTGAAAAAGAATTGCAAAGTCACTAAAATAATCAAAATGTTCACAAGGAAATAGAGGTTTCTGAGAGCAGCAATGATTTAAAATGTTGGGAAAAGGGAAATGATCTGCAACTGTGAAAATGTCATCTGTTTTTCCCTTGTCAACCATCAGAAATAATGTGACACGATCTGCGAAAAGGGACCTTAGTACAGGGTGCATTAAGGTCCCTTTTCCCAGCACATGTATGTCACATTATTATGATGGTGCCATCCAGTTGTGCGAAAGCAGATCTACTAATGCCAGATGGGGCTAAGTATATCTTGTTATTGAGCTTATCCATTGCACATTGCGCTTTCTCCTTCGCTCTCAT
Organism: Harmothoe impar; assembly: GCA_947462335.1. Classification (NCBI taxonomy): domain Eukaryota; kingdom Metazoa; phylum Annelida; class Polychaeta; order Phyllodocida; family Polynoidae; genus Harmothoe; species Harmothoe impar. The sequence goes on along the minus strand of OX381707.1, from coordinate 62,805,702 downwards.
TAGAGCTCATCAAATGGGAAGTAGATTGGTGTTCACATAATTCTTGCTCTATCATATTATCTAACCAACATAACGCATAAGGCACCCCGGAGGAGGGGGTCAGACACCCTAAAGGACAATGTGGTGACCCTGGAGTTTCTTCAGGACATTTTTAGGGCACCATTTGCATTTGCGTTATGGGCCATTCTAAATAGGTTCTTCTCCGACGAATCTCACATCTAAATGTCCTTATTAAACCTAGGTTGGGGATCAAGTATCCCCAGACAACCTAGTCTATACACTCGTATTGAGGATGGAACTCTCGATCAAAGAGTCTACATATCGATTCCCATACATGAATGAGAAATGCAGTTCATGATTGAAAAGGTTGAAAAGGTTAAATCCCAAGCCACTTCAAAGTTGTTTCCATTTTATAATGTTTCTCTGTAACGGTGCTAAGGATACTTTCTCTTTCTTTGGAATAATTTCCCATGTGTAGCAAGTTTGTTACTCTTCACCCTCAACAGAACTACAGCATACTAGTGTTGTACACTATAACACTGTACAATGTCAGTGTACAACCTAATAAGGTGTATGTAAGGGACAAACAACTGCTGCTTTCCACACGCTGTTTCTTACTGTAAGGGTAGCAAGATGTGGCTCTTTAATTAGAGAAAACGTCATAAGGTGAACCCACGCACAGCTCAAGTAGTTTGGTTTGGATTACTTGTGTGGCATTTCATCTCTGTATTGGGTTCCCACTGGTTGAATATATTCAAGCCGAGTGTATCGAAATAGAGGTAATTAAAGTTTGATTTGCTGACAGCGTGCGAGTAACTCGATAGCACTGATTGCAAACGCAGGGTATGGCACATTTAGACATCATACTTAAATGTTTGAGGCTCAGTCTCATGAGTTTGTAACAGTTGAAACGTCTTTGACCGGGTGTCGTATTTGACCGGTGTAGTCTTTGACCGGGTGTCATCTTTGACCGGGTATCTTACTTCAACTTTAACCAGCTGCACTGTCCAAAGTATTATGCAATAAGAAGTCCCACCAAGTACATTCCATCATAAACATATATTATAGAAAAAAAATTTAAAAAAATATTTTCTAGACACCCGGTCAAAGACTACACCGGTCAAAGACGACACCCGGTCAAAGACGTTTCAACTGTTACAAAGTCATGAGACTGAGCCCTGAATGGACATGATTGCATAGATACATAGTAACTCCGTATTGAGTGTGGAGCTGTCTTGTATTATCTTAGGAAGAGGCTTACTTAGAAAGACCTGCACTAAGGCAAGATAAGAGTATGATCCTCATAGACAGCACAGAAAGGCCACAGTTTAGATAGCAAGATATGGCAGAGGTTCAGTTGTGACATCTAGGTTATGGCACCTAGGGTGTGGTACAGGTGTATCCATGTAGGAAGTGGTGTTGCTGGAGCCATTCCCTTCATTATGGGGTTGTTCTAGTTTCACTGTTTTGCATAAGATGTCCAGGGGTTTCATCCAGGGCATGGGAAATATAGCGCTTGCCTGGATGACAGTCATATTAGCAAGACCTCTGATGGGAATAGAATATTCGTATCACGTACACAGCTTGACACAATGTCTATTATTTTACGCAGTAGGGTTCTCTTTAATACTAGTTTCTTTCGCCGAATGTGACTATAAAAGCGAGGCATATTTGGGTTTACGATAACCTGCAATAGCCAACTGATTTTCAAATCCCCTCGCTACAGAATTCTATCGCCAGCCCCAGATTATACCCAATGTATATCTATATCCATTTTCCAAACACTGTATTATCGCGATATATAATAGTTTGAAATAAAATAAAAGTGGAACAGAACATAATACTAATATCATCAAAATTACACAGAATATAATAATCTTCATACTGTTTCGATGTTTGTGCATCGCGGTACATATCCAAAAATTTAAGGACGTTTTCACACCATTTCTCCTCAAAAAAGGATAGATATCTTGGTTTGAAGAGCTAAACTTTGAGTTTACAGAAAGATTCACAGACTTTTGATATAAATGGGTCAGCAATAGGCTGTCATTCAGCCGTCAAAACAGTTGCAGTGGAATGCGTCTTTCAGAAAGGGGCTTGCGGAGCAGAAGCCAGTCCAAAAATGAGATCATCTCGGTTGTAAGATTAGCTAATCATTTAGGCCTGTGCAATCCAAGTCTGTGAGCAGGACTAAGAAGGGGAAAACTAGTTTCCGGGTTGAATAGACTGACATCTCATTACATTCTTGCCAACCATTGGCAAGAATAGCACACGATAGGGTTGCCTGCCAGTCAAGAGTAAGTCTCTTTTTCAAGATTTATTTGATTTTTGTTTTCCATTTCGTGCTTTACATCCGTTAATATAGCTCTCGGACTATGGCTTATTGAATTGAGTTTTAAACAATTTTATTGCTTATATCAAACCAATATTCTCCCTGTGTACAGGTATGTGGGTGACCAATCCCTAAGCATGTTTGGATCTATATGAACATTGCATTTTCTATTTTACTTCGTATCAATCAATGGATGCAACCGTAAGTTACACAATCGTGTAACGTATTGTTTGTGAATGCTATCATTGAGCCAGTGGGTGCAGATTGGTGGATTGTAACAGGAGAAATGAGAGCACAATATACAGCGAAGTCCTCATCCTCAAATGCACCTGCTGGGTATCTTTCAGCTTCCCTAATGGCATCATAATCTAATAGACACAGGTGCTATTGTCCCCACCTATTCATGGATACCCCAGACTGTACGCACTTTACATTAGCCACTGTAATATACAAAAGTGCTACCGTACACACTGCTGCGGCCTCTTATTGCATGCACACTTCAGGCTTCACATCATCTGTCCTAGCACTCAGGCATCCTACCCACCAACTTCCTAGGGAGCAGTAAAACATTGACATCAGTAAAGAATAAATATACCATAATCAAGATTGTCTGGCTTGTCCTGTCTTTAGGATAAGGAAAGATGACATTGGAGTCTACTTTAGGGATATAAATGAACTAATAAGTCCGCAGCACCAAATAAATTATTCAGCAACGTTTGGCATACAGAAAAGGGTCCGCCCAATGTGTGAAAGGGATCCTCACCTCCAGGTGAGAAGTGAGATAAAGATTAATAATCATCTTTTGGCATGTGCTCAGCTTTGTCTTGTCACATCGCCCTCTTACTGATTCATATCACATTCCAAGCTTGGTTGCTATTTTCCAGCTAGATCAACCCTAATGTAGCCGCTGTTGGCCTGCTGAGCGATTGGTTGGTACTGCTGCTTCTATGTTGAACCAATTTATGCTACCACTGACAAGAGCACATTTTCAGAATGCCCACCTCCATTTGATAAATTATGGCTTGTAAATTATAATAACTTTGGTAAATATGACAGGACTGACTGAATTCCCTACAATACTTAAATTATGTTCTCTAACAAGAGCAGCAAGGGGAAGTAGAGAAGCCACATAAAAAGTGACACCCCTCTAAGACAATGCCTCTCGCGACCTTTGTGCATCTGACAGCCATTTCCTTTGTTCTTGACATTTCAGCCCTGATGATTGCATGTTGCATCTAACAGTGAGTATTACCTGACATCCCACCTGGTATTGTTACAACACAGCACTGTGTCTGAACAAGCAGTATCATATCCCCATCAATGACACCCGCAAAGGAAACAACTACTTTTAGGAAAACCTACAATATCGTTAATATTGTTATGAGAGGAGAAGGAAACTGGAATCAAATTTCTAATTTCTTAAACAAAACTAGCCGAATTTGATATGAAGATACAATAGGGGTATTATGTCCCTGAATCCTTTATAGTTCATTTAGTTTGCCTCATCAGTTATCTAGTAAGCGTTGTCAATGCAGTTCTTTAAACATCAACTCAACAACCAGGGTTTCTTAATACCAATTATAGCATCCCTATTGCTGTAAATCTAGAAATTGTTCCAGACAAAATTAATTTTTGCTTTAGAATAGAATAATCTTTTGTTATAAAATTCCATTTCTAATGCAAAGCTTGCATATTTCATATTTTTAGGGAACGTCTTGAACCTAAATTGCCATCCTTGTACCTGGTGGTTGCCATAGTAACCCGACTTTCGTTCTAAATAGAAAACTGGAAGAAGGCAATTGGTGAAACGTCTCATGAGGACTTCTATGCTTAAAACAGGATGGAAATTATTTCAAAATTCAATATCAAAAGCTGTTACTAAATGCCTGATGGTCATATGATAAATGCAAATTGTATTGAGATATTTCATAAACAAAAAGACAACTGAACATTGGATAGCTTATTATCTTAATTCTGATATTAGTTTGGGATTAAACTCATTGCGTATCAAATCAGTAATGTGAAATAGTCTATATCAAAAACGTTTCTACTGAGTTGGGAGGGTGATTTGGCAGTGCCTAAGGGAGAAGACTTCGGTTCTGTGGAGGAGGATACATATGGGGAAACTAATTCTCATATGTCAATACTCTGGTTCCAGGAAGAGACCAGTAGGAAAGGAGGAAAGTAGGTGGTACAGAAGACCTTTCATCCTATTGATTTTCTGGAAACAGTGGGAAGATGTAGTAGCACATCTCACCTGCCCACATGTCTTCAATAGTATTATCAAATAGTATAGATCTTACTTGAAAAACCATTACTTATCAATTAACTGCCTCACCCCTAGCCCAGGCCTATTGCAGCTATTTGCATTATAGAGACAGCGGTTTTAAACTGAAATACAACACGAAAGATAGATATTGTCGTCTGTAGCCCTTGTTAGGGATTAGATTAGCCAGCCATTGACAATGATTTCAAAAGAGCAAGACTTGATAATCATAAACGAGAGGCAATGTTGCAGACATGATTATAGTTTGCTGAACTAGAATTAGTAGGTTCACTAACAACGCCAGGGTCACTTAGAAAGGGAATCAGAAATGATTATATTCCGCACCCATGGGTGTTTGGTCTATTGTTCTTACTGTAGGTTATATCATGTGATGTTAGGGATTAGGTTAGCCAGCCATTGACAATCATTTTAAAAGGGTCTATCATGGCTAGGGAGTGTCTTCTGTAATTTTGATTCAAAACCACGTTGCTAGCAATATTAATTGAATGATACCGAATTAAGTCCTTCCCAATTTTGGCAAGAATAGCATAGAATAGCATGCAATGAGTAAACATGATTTTCCTTTATTAATATTAGATGTCTTACAGTGCCTTAAAAGCTTCATCTGATGGAGTGGCATAATGATGATAATTCTATTTTCCCGTGTATAATTATAGAGAACTGTAACCCTGAAAAAGCCTCTTATCACAAGACAACTTGACGCCTTGAGGTAACACATTATAGTACATTTGTCGTGACAGTACAACAACAAAAAGTATTGGCAACTCAATTATATGTTTAATTATCACTGTTATGTTTCTTAATTAACCACCTTTATAAGTACACTTGAAGCATGAATTATCAAAAAAGAGTATGGCTTGATTGCTATGGATTATTGATTGTATTGGTGGGTAAATGATAGGAAGCATACAGCAATTAACAGATTAAGGTACATAACATGTCATTGTCAGCAAGTGCACCTGTAGGGCATCCTGCAGTTTCAACTGGTGGCATCCTGATCTGATGGAAAGAGGTCATATTCTCCCTAAGGTTATCCCAGAGATTCTTCTTACTTAAAATATGTCACTGTGATGGCACATAAGCACTACCTTTACTGATACAGCTTATTATAGAATGCACGGAATGCAATCGGATACCTTGCATGGGGGGTACAGCAGAAGTCAACCACCCTTCATCTTTAGATGATAATAACCATGCACTGCTTTTCTATTTTCTATACATTTATACTGGGAAGGCCAACATTACATTCTTTTTAAGGTAGAAATAGGCAGAAACCTGGCAGACATGTGACTCCAGCATGTCTTTATTTACTGAGCTGGATATATGGAACTTTCTGCCATAGCTATTTTTGCTGCAAATTCTCTAGTTCCCCTCAAATTGCCATTTTCGTTCCATTTATCAACAGAGTGGTTTTATATTGCACCGGTATAATGATATTTGATCTATCGCACTTTACTTTAGTTTAGACCACTCAGTGGTCATCCTGTGGGGCTAGTTAACTAAGCTATGATGCATGTTTCCGCTTCATGCAAGGTGTCTTATCTTAAAGTTTGTATATGCCAGGAAATAAGATTTGGTTCTGGCTGTCTGGAACAAATCCCACCCCTAGGATATTCCCCGGTCCATAGTTAAACACATACATTGCCACCTTGCTTAGATTGCTAGATCTATTAAGAGATGAAAATTATAGAGCGCATTAGTTTAGGGATTACTAGAACATTAATTAATTAATCAATTGCTTTCTTCCTTAATTCTTGGCCACAGGCAATGTTTTGAATATACATCTAATGCTATATATCATGTGGTAGTTAAACCACAGCCAGAGCCCTGTATTGGCAACAACCAATGGTGGTCAAGGCTGATCCACCAGTTGCAGGTGAATGTATTCAGCCGTGCCTAAGCAAATACCTTGGGACAGGGCTCTGGCTTTGGTATAACTGAGGTATGCCACCCCACCTGGGGGAGGACTGTGCCCAATAGACCACATTGTCATAAGGCACATGTATATAATATACAAACGGCTGTGTCCTTTTGTCTTTCCACCCAGATATGGTGTAAATTTAATGTTCCCATGAATACCTGTGTGCAATGAGGCAGACTGAACAGTCCGTAAGTGATGTATGACTTCTTTGTTTGTTGCAATTTGGTTTACTTACTAAATGGTGCAACCTGGTATAAATTGGGAGCAATCACAATCTGCAACAACTAAGGGTAGACACATTATATTTGAGGAGCTAAAGATTGAGCGTTCAGTAATATTATAAGATGGTAAAGATCCACTGCTTTTGCACTAATGCTATTACTTATAAATGCACCATCATCAGTCCAAAGTCCATGCATCAAATCGTCCGCAGTGATATCTATGTCTTTTGGGAAAAGACTGAGAGGGCCAGAAGACAGACTAGGTAGAAAGGAGATCACATCATGTCTAACATTACCTAAAGGCTAGTGTGTTCATAAACTTGTGTGATGCAGGTCCTGGGACAGGACTTAAAGAGGGAAAACTACTTTCAATGTTGCTAGGAGTGTCCAATATATTGACATCCAAGTACATTGTTGCCAATAATTGGCAAGAATAGCACAGGATATGGTTTCTAACTATCACCGGTTTTTTTCTACCATCCCTTTCAGAGTTATCATCTATCAATATTTTCCAGCTTGCTTCCATAGCAGCTTCTTAGCTGCAATTAGTACTATTGATTCAATGTCAAACCCATTTCACTGAGAGAGATCCTTTTCAGAACATCCCAATTCTGTCTGATAAATAATTGTGAATTGCACTATTTGATAGCTGCGTCTTAGTTTGAGTCATTTCAGAAAAATCTGGAATTCCCTGCAATACTATATCATGTTCTTTAATTGAAGCAGGGAAGGGGAGATGTATAAAGAAGTGAAGCATGCATAATTAAATCCAACTGACTAAGTCCATGTGTCTCACTGCCTTGATGTGTTTGACAGACATTTCCTTTGTTCTCGACATTTCAACCCGAGGCATTGCATGTTACCTCAGCCCTGAGCATTGCATGTTACATCCAACTGTGTATAGGGGAATATCTCCTGCCATCATACCTGGCAATATACTACATTGAGACCTTATCTGGCCCTCAATAATTCAGCACCCTCGCTTATCCGGCTGCTTTTATCACAGACATTTCCTTACATAAGCATGGACGTATTCTTCAATAATCTGGCAGTTTCAACGTCCGACCATGTTTTGCCTGAAGAGGGGTTGGTTGGATTACCGCCGTCTTACTAGGCTTAGTTCTAGGATTTGATCAAGTACACGATTAATTGAGATGCTCTCAGGATTCACTTACCCCCCCCCCCCTCCCCCCTAGTTTTAGAGTTAGATGTATATAAAATATAATTATATTCCTCTAAGTTTCATGTTCTTGATCAAGGTCATGCATGTCATACATAATAATGTAATAAATCAATGTGTCAAAAGGGTATATGTCGGCCCAATATTGCGCGAAAAACATCATATATATAAAATTGAATGGTCTGAAACAATGAAATATTCGAAAACTTGACGTAAACTCAAAGGGAAACTGGACTCAAATTTCAACTTTCTTGAGGCAAACTGAGAGGAATATGTGTGATAATGAAGAAGGAACCTACTGTTTTGAATCCCTTGTAGTTAACTTGGTCTGCCGTATCTGTTATCTGCTCAGTATTTTCAATGCATCAACTAGAAAACAAGCAATAATCTTTTGTTTGGGAAACACTGTGGATGAGTTGAATGAAATAGTTTATATTAGGATGCTTCAAATACTGCATCAGAGATATTTGACATTGGTGTGGGAGTCGGGGCCGTTATATAGTTTATGTCAATACACTGGGAACAGGAAAGGAACAGGAGGAAATGACAGACGAGTGGAGTGCTCAGAAGACCTTGGATCCTATTGACTGTCTGGGCACAGTGGGGAGACATAGCAATACTTCTCACCTGCTCACATAGCTCATGTCTTCAACAGGGCAGTATCATCAAATGACATATGACTTGTGGCTTTTGCACACTTATTTTTATTAATCTTTGCTTACTAAATAAATGGACACATTAAAAGATGATAATGCATTCATACAAAATTGATGGTATGTTTTGAATAAAAATACACCTTTATTTATCGTGAATGATGTAAAATCCTTAGATCTATCTCACCCCTCGTACAGCCTTGCTACTGTAGTTTGGGGCAGCTTTTTCTATCATCGAAGTAGGTTCAGAGCAGCCAGGTTCACAAACACTATAAAAAAAGAAGGCAGGGGATGTGATACTCATCATGGAACAAGACCCAACAGTAAAAATCGGTAACTAAATCTACAAACGACAGGCAAAGTTGGAGAAATATAGTGATATAGTTGTGTAGAACTGCTCATTGCTCAGTAACAGAAAATAGTTGAGGGACAAGAACCTAGTCCCATAATCCGATTACTTTATTGCTATGATTAGCTAAACACTAAGGGTCAAAGACTGTGAGCCAGTGTGAGCCAGACTAAAGAGAAAATATAGTTGCCATGGTAACCTGAGTGCTGAGACATGACATGGCCAGATGTGGTCAATACATACCCAGCGCGCCTTCTATAACTTTGATTCAAAGTCAGACTACCAGTAATGTTGATTGACTGACAGCTGATTATGTTATTGCCAGCTATTGGCAGGAATAGCACAGAATAGAGTCTTAAGGAAACATGATTATAAATACTATTGATATAGTTTCTGTTTAGTGCCTTAACCGTTTTGCATGGAAGAGTGGAATAATGATCATAATCGTTTCTGATGTATAGATCTATTATATACCTCCAACCAGGATGGCTCTTCTCACAAAAAGACATCTTGATCCATTCAAGTAACATATTAGCTTTGGAATAATAATATACTTATGATTGGTGCTTTATCAAACAAGAGTAATTTTATGTACGCTTTGTTACTTAATATGATTTATTATGGATTATTGGTGTGCATTGATGTATCATGATAGAAAGCACACAGGTATACGGATTTAATACGATGAGCCTGTGGACACGAATTCTCCTGCCAATTCCAATCCGAGGAGTGAGAGTCCATGATATTTCCATTGTCTCTGACCAGCTTATAAGTGTTATTTTAGGGTACATATAGTATAGTGGGGATAAGGGCCGAGCTGGGGGGATAAGTGCTACATAGGTCTGAAGTATCTCAAGGCAGGCTTCACTCAGCCAAGACTCTCAGTGACTCTCCCCTCACTCCTCACACAGCTGTTTGGTCACTGTCCTAGCATAATTTAATTCTTTAATTTTTATTTATTTAATATTAGAACCTTATAAATGTACAGAAAGTTTCCCCAGCCAGTGAACCTGCAGGATATCCCGAAGCCTCGACTAATGTCATGATCATCTAATGGACAGAGGTGCGATGCGATGCGATGCGATATCTTTTAAAGCCACCGCCATGGGTGACAGGCATTCATGACCCGTGTCTAGCCACGCCAATTGGTGAGCGGAGTGCGAGGGATGGGTATGGATTGATGAGAGAGATTGATCTGGTGAGGGTTGAGGTGAACGTATGCTGCTGCTTGTCAAAAAGGCTGTGGTAAGGAAAGGCAAAAGGCTGGGCGATGAGTCAGGTGAGAGGTCGATACGTCCTTTGAAGAGTCATCTCGTCCTAGGCTGGCGAAGCCAGCCTTGTAGAGTGCAGTCTGCCATCTCGTCGTCTTCTTGGTCTTCACTGGTAGATGGCTGGCGTCTAGTGGTCGGTGATGGAGGACATCTATGTCCTGACGTCCTAAAGGTCCACCCAGAGGGTGGGCACCACGGGGGTGCAAAAAAGGGGGCACCAGGGAGTGCCACCGGCCATCAGGACTTATGGTGACACTATGGCAAAAAAGGGCGGACGTCAGTTGCCCCTCATGGCCGACCTGCACTTGAAAAAAGGTGACTTGATGTTGAGTCTAGTAGTAGTGTGGGCTGTGCAAGGCCCGACGTCAGTATCCACCACAACACAGCCCTCCAGGGCCCCAGATAGCCGGCCCAGCGCTCCAGTGGTGGCCATGAACACTACTTCCGCGAGGAAGTGCCAACTTGTCCCGGCAATCACTGCAGACTTCCCCCTGGCCAAGGGAAAGTGCAGCTACCGACAGCGTTGTTGACATGTTCACCCACCGAGCACCGAACCGAGTATGGCAGAGGTGCAATGGTCCCCACTTATATATGGCTGCTCCTAGACTGTCTTCTCACTATTAACACTAGTCACTGTGATGGCACAAAAGTGCTACCTTATATATAAGGTAGCACGCACCCAGTGGGCATCAGAATGGCAAAATAGTGAAACATTTGCCCAAAAGTGCTTAAGGGTACTTATTTTGGTGCTAACCTTCCTTATTTGGAATGTAAATGGAACATTTTCTATGGGAAAATGGCACATGTTGCATTTCCTGGTTGCCACGGAAACCATTCCATTTTCTAAGTGGAATATTTTGGTCCAATTTCTTGAGAAGACTGTCAGTTACCCAAACTGAAAACAGACCTTATAAAATTCCTCATAGAACCAAATCCACATTACATTTTACAATTATTTAGGTAATCTTTTTAGTAAATCTGATTTTTTCATCATTTGTAGTAGTTATCATGGGATACGATGAGCTTATTCATCATTTTCAGTTATGAGTAACAAGATCTTTGCTGTCCGTAATATTAGTGTTGTTCTATTTTTTAGAACATCTAAGTGTTGTGTTTACTTGTGGATGGCTAGTATAGTGCCACTACTTGGAATATTACTCTATGATGTCTGTCTTGAATTGGCTGTATCTGATTTAGACAATGACATTTGATATTGGTTTATCATGTATGTATTCATCAAGATTGACTACTATTGAGAGACGCAACTTGTTTATGGAATTCTTAGTCAATAAAAGTGTTTTCAAACTCAAACTCAAACTCAACTCATGATTGCCACAAACCTATTTGATGTTGATACAAACTTTAATCACCAATTCCCCCTGAATGCCCCTTTTCATGTGCCCGGTCACATAATTATAGTCCCACAATCTGATTACTTTCTCCTTCTCTGTGTTTTACTAAAATGTATGTATGCTGTATCAGCGTAATCTGGTAATGCAACGTGTTTTACTTGAGGGATCCCCCCCCCCCCAATAAAAACTGAAAATTGATTTCTTCAGACTGTCTTGCACCATAATCAGGAGCTGACAGATGGGATATCCCCAAGTGAGTTCCTACTCCCGATAGGTATGAAGAGTGATCTACTCAAAGAATGACTGCTTTTAGCTTGACGGCTGATACAGAAATCTAATTTATACGGAACTCCATCTGTTTTTAACTAACCTATTACCGAGGTTGTATATACTTGGGCTGCTAAAGTATAATTTGTTATAGAATAACAAATGTAGTATGAATGGTTATGTCTTTGACAGATTGAATGAATATCACATAAAGTATTATAACCATAAGATGCCGCAAGAGCATTATTATTTCTATCATAATGAATATTCTATGAATTAATTAAATGGAACTTGAAACTATTTCTAGACGAAGCTCATCTGTGCAACTAGATCCACCACCGTTTTTGGAGATGTGACTTGATTTCCATGCAAAGGAAGGCATTAATTCTAATTTCAGATTGTCCAATAATTATATTATGATTGGTTGAAACACACCTAATGACATAGAAAATAAGTGAAGGATTAGCTTTGCCTTCTAATTAGTTCCTTTTGAGCTAATTGAACAGAGTGACTTCCTGAGGATGTCAGGCTTCACAGATATTTTGATATCAGTCGAGGTTCGATCTGTTTCAAAGATTTATAGGGAAGAATTATCCGTGTAATTGAATGCGACACTTCCTTTTGGAAACAGATAACTTGAATAAGCGAGTTCCAAATTTACAAAAGGGATCTATACTTTTAATTTATTCTAATTTTCACAAGTTCTTTTCCAACGTTCAATCAATGAAATATTTGAAAAGTACTGTCATCTTTTAAGACACTATCAAAAAAACGCAGTATCATTTTGTGGTGTTTCTTCTTAATGACCTTGCCAACATTAATGGCAGAAGTAAGCTTATTGTAAGGCTTGGACCTCTGTACTATGTTAAAATCTATAATACGCTGAAACCTGATGAAAAGGTGCGTCATTTTCCCCTGTGCCTAACATGGGCCTGTCATCTCTGCATCATCTTCATTAAACTCTACTTCCAGGCATGATTACATTTTTCACCTGACCTATAGCCATCCGGGATGTCAAAGCTGTGAGATCACACGTTCAGCCCGTGCAGCTAGTAAGGGGAAGTAATTAAATCGCTATATATAGCACTTATGTCCAGGGTAGCATGCATAAGGAGGGAAAGGGGATGCCTGGGGGAACTGACATTATTTCTGTTACAAGACATTACCTCATTTATGAAGGTCCATGGAACTGAAAATTCTGCTGAGGGAATAAACTATATTTCTTGTAATAAGTTAAGCGCATCATGAGCAAGGAAAAACTAGATCATATTATATGTGATGGGCAATATAAGTAGATTAATATGTCCCTCATGATCAGCCATACTGATGCCCTTCTGTCTGTGACCCTCCATGTGTCTGATGGATTCTGTGTGTCTCTAAGTCATCTACTTTGTTCTTGACATATCAGCCTTGAAGACGACATGCTACATCTTACAGTCTCTATAATGAAATATATCCTGGTCTTCCACCTGTTATTGCACAACATGGTACACTGAACAAACTACAAGGTAGCTCATGGCTATACAATGCCCATGTCAATACCCTGGTACTAAGAGGTTTCAGAAGAAGCTGGTCTAATAGACAAAAACGGGGCAACATCTTGCTTGTTTTTTTATTATGTACAGTAGGCGTATCCATGCTATATATATATATATATATATATATATATATATATATATATATATATATATATATATATATATATATATATGTATATATATATATATATATATATATATATATATATATATATACTAGTTGCAGCTGTAACTTCCAGTAGGGGCGCCAGGGGATGTCTCAGTGTTACAGACAGAAGTGTCTGATATCACAGACAGGAGCGTCTGTTAATTATCCGCCATCGTCGTCACTGGTGATAATGTCAAGGGTTCTATATACTTCTTGATAATGTCACCAGTACTACAGGCCTACTTATCTCTCTCTTTGTTTGGCCATTCGTGAATAATTCAAAGTATACATGCACTGTATGTTAACGACAACTGTATTAGTCTAGAAAGTCTTTATTAACACCAAGGGAATACGAATCTGATTAACAAATGGTACAGCCTATTCTCACACTTTAGTCCCCGTACGTAACTATGATATAGGCTATGATAAGGCCAAAAAAAAGAAGGTTTGTTTCAGGTCACCCGACGGACCCTATCAAAAAAGGGCCGACCCTACGTTTTTTATGCAAATTTGAAGAAAGTTCCTTATCTTTAGCCTTTTTGGGCCAATTTTCGGGTCTTCGGAGAGGCCTTCTATGTTAGAAAAAAGTTTGAAAAAAAGAATATCCGACCTACCGACCCTACATTTTCATGCCATGTTATTTGAAACAAAACTTCTTATTTTTGGCCTAATACAGCTGCTTACATGCGTTTGTCTAGCTCATACTGACAATAAGAAATATTTAATGATTAATTGATGACAACAATTATTTAATTCAATCAAAATAAGGTTCATTTCGATTGTAACAGGACTTACAGAAGTGGTCCGCATTGTTCAGTTACAATACAGTTTTTTATATTTATTTGTTGTCGGTGAACACATGTTACAACAGCTATCTGGGTGTGTATGGGTGGGTGTAGAGCAGAGGACAACCAACTGGGCCAAGGTAAAGGCGTGTGTAGCATGCAGAGGAGGGGGGATTGGACACCTGTAAGGCATTTGTATTGCTCAGTTGAATTAGCAGTGAATTCCATAGGAGGTTTACAATTTCTTGATTGTTTCTTTTCTATGGGAGGTGCAGTGGATAAGCAAAGCATCGAGCTGTGACCACACTAGACCTGTATTCAGAATGAATCAGTCAGCGACAGCATATACTAATAGCCACACATTATCTTGTATTGGATATAATACGATCACATACATAGTATACAAATCTAATTTAGTGAAAGCTACAGTTCACTACAACCCAGATACTATTAAAAATGAAAAGAAATTACCCCTGCATGTCATTTTGGGAAAAAAAACGGTGGTTCCAGCTTGGCACTGTGTGGGATTTTGTTCAGTGGGGTCTCACGAGGCAGAATCACCAAAAACCAACCGTGCATCGTTCACTGCAAGGTACTAGCTCATATCCTCCAGACTAGTGTGGGTATCATGGTGCAAATACCTGACCATGCGTAGCCTTTAGCAGTTTTATACCAAGCTACATTGACTTTAATAGTTTGGATCACACCGTTGGGTGATCATCTCACCGTTGAGTGATCAATGGGGTCCTGGGGATATTTAAAGCAGCAAGCTTCAATGGTTTGATGCATATGGGAACCAAATAATCAATTTTAGCATGGGTCATTTTGAAGTTTTAACAAACTCTAGTTGGGGCCTCCTTGTGTGATGGCATCATTAGTGTCGGATTGGGATTGTCCTTGTGTGTAAGCCATGCTATGAATATAGCTTGTATCTAATTGCTCATTATATTTATGGATGGCAGCAGCCAAGAAAGCAACTTGTCTAGAGATAATAGGGTTTAGTCCCCAGGCACTAGCCCGAACAAAAAGAAAGAAAGAAAGGCCTAAGGAAAAAGGAAGTAGATGGCTCCGAGAACTCAACACCAAGTGCAGTGCATTAAATAGGACCACATGAGAGAAGCCAGTCCAACATGGTGCATACTTCATGGAATTAGCTTAAGGCTAAGGTAGTTATGCTGTCTGGGGATGCACCAAGTCATCATCAATTATTTAAGGTGGATCGCTACCCTATCATTTCTTTAACGTCTTAAGTATATCAGAATATGCTAATATTGTATAGCCAGACACATATATATACATTCCCTAAACTGTATTAAGACTTATAATCATTTCAAGTAGAATTGTGCTTTTTGTAATACTTTGAATGTTTGAAATATTGGTAATTGATAATATTTGGGTTTTTAAACATTAGCATTGGAATTATTTACTATTTAGAATACTACAGATGTCCAAAACCCTTAAAATATGTGCGGGACCCCCTATCAAAATTACTTTTATTTGTTAGCAAATGCAGCAAAGAATGGTAGTGATTAGTTAAGGCATTTAACGTATGTACAGCTGGGGGGTGTCACTTCTCTTTGATGTGCCCCTGACACGGGAAGATAGTGTTCACCTCAGGGTCAGACAACAATAAATCATCATTCCACCCCAAGATACCGCTATTTCTACTGTGTTTTCTGCATTAAAACTCAATTTTGTTACATTAGGCATGTAAACTTATGCAAAATATGTTATGGATTGCTAAGGGAAATGTGTTGGGAATACAATGCTGAAATAATCTGATTAGAATCTTAATCCACAAAATAGATATAAGGCTAAATGGCATTGCATGTGTGTCATCTACCAATAAGTGGCTATATGTATACAGGGGTAGTTGTACCTCATGGAGGTATCCATGAGGTACACCACCTAACTTGGGAAACCACTATTGTCTCTTAAGCAGTTGTTGACCACAGTGTTGGTTTGCTTACTCTATCAGGCAATGGCCGCTTTCGGCTGGTGACCCATGCTACAGTAGATTCTACGGTGTATCTACAATCTACTGTAAAACTGAAGTAGATTTTACCGTACACCTAGAAAAATTGGTACCAACATTTTACAGTTTACACTATCTAAAGCCTTCATTTCCGTTATAAGCCACCTGCAGCTTGACAGCCCCTCCCCCCTTATCAGAGAGTCTATGGCTATACATCTTTCATTAGGGAAAGTAGTCCTAATAGCATAGCTCTCAGGCACTTATCATGGACACATTCTATCATTCAGACCCACCAGCACCCAGGACTGGTTTGACAAAACACGTTAGGTTGTCCCTTTGGTAATGGCATACTTGCAAGAATCTAATAATATCTGATGGCATAGTGATTGGATCTATCCCAACTTAGTTATTCTCCAGGGAGAGGTGTCAACCTGTTCTGCATCAGATAGAGCCATGTTACCTTGTACATCCTAGTCAATTGTCCTTCCTCATCACAGGTATATATGCAGATTCACAATTGAATAGAACCTAGTCCCGAGTCCAGAGATATTGTTAGCAATATGCAAACCATCACTTCATCCAACGAGAATCGATGCATACGCAGTGTACATACTCTAAATATTGGCATTTTGAGCCATAAAGTGCATCAATGAAACATTTAAATTGCCAATCTGGGTATTTTGTGCTAAGACATACTCTTTGAGACACATCTAAAGGGAGGCTCATCTCATGTTACCTAAAGGTCTTAAGCACACCTTCTATTCAGCTGTATTCTAAAACATCAGCTCCTCTCACCACAGGGGGCAACATTACCCACTACAGGAGGCTGAAAGGTCTCACACTAGTAAACAGGTAAAGCACCTCACAAGTCGGGCCATCCTGACACCTAGGGATAAAACAGGTGAAATAAGAATTTACTAAAAGGACCGAGGTTTACCAGCGAGCAGCCATGCTGTGATTTATTAAAGGTAGACATGTCCAAATAGTAAAAACCTATATATATCGCGATTTCATATATTGAACTATGTCATGGTTGCTGAAAGTCCCTACATATATGACATATATAGTGGGTTAATGTCTATTTACCCTTCATTAGACAGTCATAGAGCTATATATATATATATATATATATATATATATATATATATATGTATATATATATATATATATATATATATATATATATATATATATATATATATATATATATATATATATATAATGTATATATAGGTGAACTCCTGTGTGATTGTGATGATGATGATAAGCCTCATTAGGTCCTATCTATTAATCAGCCAGCTGCCCCACCACCTTCCCCTTATGTGCAATCAAAATGGCATAAGGCTAAATATGGGATGCGCTGATATTCCTAGGCTCCCTATACACCCAATCTGTCTGTCACTAGACCTCTAACCTAGTTAGTCATTTTTTGGCTCCCTATACGACCAACCGAGGTAAGTTATTATTGTCAGGTTGGTCAGTACTGACCAACCCTCCTTAGTCTTTTAAATTCCAGGGGGAGCCACTGAGTGGTCATCATATTATATTACAGGTGGCACCAACTAGTGGTATACAAATACAACATACCAATGATGAACCTAGGTTAGCCACTACTGACTGACCCCTCAGTCATTTTTGAATATAACTTTGCCACTGTGACTAACACATATATATATATATATATATATATATATATATATATATATATATATATATATATATATATATATATATATATATATGACTAACTTAGGGAAAGGGGGACTCATCTAACAAACATATGTTGATCATATACTCCCCTTGAAACTGGGGTAATCAGGTCCGCAGGCTCCGGCATATTGTTTTTCCTCTTTCCAACCGCTTAAAGCATTAATTCACTGCCTGTTCAGGTATAGCTAGTTGTATATAGACCGGCCATTACTGATATTAAATGGCACTGTACGGATCCTAAGTTTTTTTAACGGCAGCTGTTATGGTGACATACAACCGGGATATGTGAGCGTATTACAAATGTATCCAAATTTAGTTAGAATATACATCATTTCTTATATAGCTATCAGGACATGCACACTATGTGCCCATATTTGTAAACTATCAGATTATGCATGTACCTTAAGACTACTCTAAAGGCCCACGTTCAGAACTGCTACACAGAGAGAGGAAACAGCGCCAAAAGGGAGTCTCCAGGTCCTTATCTGACTCCCTTGTGTGATCTAGGGAGCTACTTGACTCCTTTAGGTGACTCCCCTAGGTCAGAGGGAGTCACCTAGGCACCCTTAGGCAGCCTGGACTCTCCTAAAGAGGGGAGTCATTTTGGAGGAAACCTTCTCTGTGTAGATCTAGGATCTGAGTAAACAAAACATGTTGCCAACTCCCTTTGGCAATAGAAGCCTTGCAAGAATCAAAGCATACCCGCAGACCGCGTATAGTAATGTGGTGCTATGTAGTCTGGTGTAATGTAGTTATTCATATTTCCCAGAGTGGTGGCCACTTTGCATCAGAAAGTATTGATTTACTCTGTAGATCATAGAAAATTGGCTAACCTCATGGAAGGTGTATGAGCAATTAAGTAGACAAACTCCGAAGCCTATGTCAGATTTTTGAAACAAGATGCAAACCATGTCAATGGGAAACTTATCCTATACATTAAACTCTAAAAGTAGATTCATAACACTTCATAACAACATCATTTCTAATATAATTGCAATGTATAGCACAGTAGAGCCCCCAAATATATACCTACCAAGTAGGCCTATACTGCACACAGAGCCACAGCTAGAGTCCCTAAAAGCGTGCTGTGTCATCCTCCTGGGAATCTTATGTTAAGAAAAGCTTTCATCTTTCTTTTTCAGCTTATTCTTAAAACAGTTCACAGCATGGGTGTAGAAACTACAATGGGGAACAACATTAATCTGCTTTGGGCAGATCCTATAAGCCGCATGGGCGATCTGGTTGTGGTGACTTTACACAGAGGCAAATATCAGCGTCACCAAATGTCGCCTAAACCACTATCAGACAAGGGTCAGGCACTGCTGGACTATAATAGATGGGTCAAGGGCCATTCTAGTGAGGGTCAGGCTAGGCTGGACATTCAATAGCCTAGCCTGACCCTCACTAGAATGGCCCTTGACCCATATATTATAGTCCAGCAGTGCCTGACCCTTGTATGAGAGTAGTATTGGCGACATTGGCTGACTCTGATATTTGCCTGTGTGTATAGTACTGTACCATAGTAACAAAAACTCGATTAAAAAAAGAAAATTACAAATTTATCCTCATAAGATTTCACTCTCAGGAAGTCTTCCAATAACATAAACAGTGGTTGCAATCAGTAAGATATTCACCAAAATAACATCTAAGCCTGAGGGAGTGGTCATTTTTAATAAAGGGGATCAGTTTGTACTCCCAGATGTGAGCAAGCATGAGTCAAGAGGACCACACTCTATTTTTAACAATAGAGGGGTTGCTGGATATTGTCAAGTATACTATATAGCATAATACGTTCTCATATATGTGTAAACCAAATCAATCAATTATTAAAATCATTACAAGTGCGTTTGTAATCTAACACTAGTGGTATGTGCACTCTATACAATATATGTACAGTCTGTAATACAATTTTACGGAAAAAAATGCCCATATTTAAAATAATAAAAAGACAAAGGTCCACGAGTTTTGGTCCGTAGCCTGGGTTATTTCTTGAGTTGAAGGAAGGGTCCTACCTTCAACAAGTGAAATAACCCAGCTACAGACCAAAACGAGTGTTCCTTTGTATTTATTTCTTACCTTTTTCGATTCAAATTAAATTATTATAGGGGGGGAGCCTAAATAGGCTAAAATGGCTTCTTTCTACGCCGTTCAAATGTAAACAAACCGCCGTTTTGATGACAGGGTCGTGAAATACGGGCATGGGTTATTTCACGGGGAGAGTGTAATACGGACCTCTTTGGTTAAGTCAATGGGGCTGCTGTATTCCATAAAATATAAGAGAAATGCCCACTTTTTTTAAAAGCATTGCTGATAGGTAAGACATTCAACTTTGAGTCACACAGAAGGGACACCAGGCATCCCCAATCCCCAATCAGTAATTAGATTTATAGATCCAGATTATGTGTGACAGGAATTCTTAGGACAATTGGTTTTGTGTGTGTTTGATTCAAACCTGTTCGGCCACAATGTGATTAGCCCTAATTAGAGCTGGAACAATGTAATTAATTAATTTGTCTCCCCATTCAGTACATTTGGGCACACACTGATTGCTTTCGTTGTAGGCATTTAAATTAACTAGTGTACAGAAAGACTGCACAATGTGTAGGCCTACATGGCTGTGTCTCACGACCTTGGGACAATGTTTTTGTCTCTGACCGGGTGCCGTCTCTGACCGGGTGCCGTCTCTGACCGGCTTGGCATAATAAGGTCAAAATACTAGCAGCAGGAGGCTAATTATAATTATAACTATGATTATAACAACCGCCATAACGTTTTTACAAATCCTTATATATATATGAGTATAATTCTTTTTAAAACACCTTTTTCTGAAACCTGGTCAGAGACGGCAGCCGGTCAGAGACGGCACCCGGTCAGAGACGGCACCCGATCAGAGACAAAAACATTGTCCCAAGGTCGTGAGACACAGCCACATGCATTATGGCTGTGGGCTTAGACTATGACAGAAAATAAACTTCACATCACAGTCTACTTATTAGCAAGAGATAGTCTTCCACCGCCTTCCATCCTTAAATCGTATTGTGTGATTGTTTAGTAGATTTATGGCATTTCTGAAAAGGTTTCCACACACATTTAGGATTACCAACTATCTGTCCACAAATAAGTGAATCCCATGGCCAGTCATTTGTAAACTGGTTACCCTCCTGCCGCTTTTCATAGGCCTAAGCCTTTACACCGGCTATGTCTCACATAATGAAATATCTGTTAAAACGTGGGTTTAGACACCACAGCTCTATATCACTGGTATCAGGCCCTCCCACCAAAAGGTGATTAATCTTTGCCCTGAAGCTTCAAAGACAGATTCCTCTCACTATTAGCAGCACACACCATTAGAGACAGGTTTAAAAACTGTGCATTGTTTAATGGCAGAATATTACAGAAATCAAAGTCAAGAGGCCCTTTTAATTGTTGCTCATAAGCAAGTAAGTGGTCTTCCAAGTTTTACTTCCTATGGGATCATGATAATCCTTTTTTTATTCTCCCGCCTGACCAATTAAATCAGCTCTATTTAAAAGTAAAACAAATTAAGAGGGTGACAGGACAGCTGCTCTCTAGGAAATCTGCCACCTAGAACATTTACCCTCTAGGACATCCACCCCCTATTTGGTCTTATGTTTAACTAACAAATAAGCGTTTCTGATACTCACATAGATTTCTGTTCCACCATTATTATTCATATACCTATGAGTATGAGCCTGTAAAGGTGCAGTGAGCTTTCATGTATAGCACTGTGTGGGATGGACATGGAGGCGCAGGTGGGTAGACTATTTCGGACTTCTATTGTAAACTTTAAAGGAGTGAGTGGGTTGAATCATTCATTCAGTATAATCAACGGCCCTTAAAGGCCCAGTGCCCCTATATATAGTGCTGAGTACTTGTCCCGACTGCACTCCGACTGCCGCTGGAGGGGTACCGAGACCTGCGGGTTTAAACCCGCAGATCTTACTGCATGTCCAGTAACAGTCAGAGTGCAGTCGGGACAGGTACTCAGCTCTATATATATTATGGTCTCTGGGCCTTTAATAGGAAACCCTCAAAGGTTACCCGAACCCCGACTGGTAAAGGAGGGAAGGTACATAAATGCATGGCGGACCATGAAAAAACTACCTGAAGGAGTGGGGAGAGGTACGTTTATCATGTAGAATATAATGGTACTCTCTGCCATTTCTGTTTTATGGTCTTTCGTTTATATCTACAGAAATCTGATGTATAACCTTTCTTTATGCTATAGTTGTAAAGACTTCCTTACGCTATGATTAACACACAATAACAAGCTTCAATATAATTATTCAATAGTGCACCATCATAAGTGTCTGAACTCCCCCTGTATGTCTGATGTTGTGGTAATGGGACGTGTATATATATATATATATAATGTAAAGGCTTACACATGTATCCACCAAGTCATCAGGTTATATACGTGTTAGAAGTTGCTCACTCCTGACAGTGCATTAGACACATCCACTATGTGTAGATTAACCCTCCCTTATCTCATTATTTGATACAGCAAGTAATGTGGCCTTAATTACAGAGGCAGGGGCACTTAGTATGGATGTGTATTTTTTAGCAAAGCTGAATATACTCAGGTATATATGTATGAACAACTCTTGTTTCCAAGAGCTGGGTGGTATATTCAGTGAAAATATGATGAAGAAGGGCTATATGCTGTCATTCTCTGACATTTCTCTTTTTCTGAGGTCCCATTATACAAGACACTCGCATTAACAACTGAGAAAATCACTCCACATTGATCATTGATATGCAAACATAAGATAAGATAAGAAATAGAGGAGCATAATTATTATTACAAAAAGTATAATACTTTACCAAATATTCATGGAGCCTATAGTTACATTTTGGAACTATTTTCACAATGTTACTAGAAGGGATTAAACTTATGATTTATGTGATGTTTCCTGGTCACCTGTGCTGTGCAATTGCATTGTATATACTACTCGAGCCTCAGTCCCCGCTGTGAGAAGCCTAGCTAAGGCCTAGTACTTTATAAGGAGGTTAAGGAGTTGATAAGTAAGGCTTCTTATGAGGAAGACAAGGAAAGCAAGGATGATGAGAGCCCTGTACCACCTACCACAATGGACGCTATATAATAGATTATATTATAGTGTCATACCGGAGCTCGCTGGAGCTGGCTCTCTATGATAAGTGAGTTGACCCTTACCTATACTTTGGTTCCCAAATCCTTCCACACCACAGGGAGACACTCGTAACCACTAATTTGACCCTAAACCTGAAGTTTGCTGGGTTTGGGCAATCCCGAATGGTAGCTTGAAACCAGAGTACAGGAACCAGAATGAATGGTGGGATTTCCCCCCAACTCGGATGGTGTGAGCGACAGTATAATCCTATTTTTAAAATGAAGAAGTGATCTTTTTAATTGCAAACAGATTACCAGAACCAGTATGCCCTTTAATCAATCGGTTCTCATGAGAAAGATCTGGAGTATTTTATACTCACGGTCTCATCAATCGTCAATGTCACATCCATCCTTAGATGTGTCAACAGCTTCATTATCAGGCAGTATCCATAAATAGAAATTGCAACAGGCTAGTTTAGGATCTGACTAACCATTACTGATTCCAACATGGTAAGGACGAGACTCAGAGATTCAGGCTTGGGTAAACAACATCTGTGACCCATTTGAACAAAATGGTTGGAAGTCACACTTTTAAGAGATATTGGCTCTTTGAGTGGCATAGGGTTGAAAAAAATATAATTTTTGAAAAGTGACTTTTTTTTCTGATATGAATGGTTATCTTTTGGCATGCAAAGTTACAAACCAGATTTTAACCTCCATTTTTTTTCCAAAAATGATGGCCATATGAACCATGAGTGTACCGTATAATAGTATAACTAATATCTAATTTAAATGTTAATTATCTTGTATTAATTAATTTCCATTTAAATCGAGAAAAAAGACCAAATTATCGCTTAAGCATGAATATTGGCTAATACACTACTTGTCATATACCACATGAATGGGTCACTACAGAAATATGGCAACATCACAATATTTTATATTATGTGACTTCCGACCCATTTGGTTGAAATTGGTCACATATTTTATTTAGGAGTGAATAAACTTCAAGGTTTTGTGTAGTAGTAGAAGCAGCGACAGTAGTAGTAGCAGTACTAGTAGTAGTAATAGTAGTAAGAGCCATTAAGTATAAATCAATATATAGTAGTAGCAATGACAATAGTAGTACCAGTACTAGTAGTAGTAATAGTAATAGTAGTCAGAACCATTAAGTATATAATAAATCAATATATAATATCATCACCTCCGTGGAGAAAGGTCGCAACTGAAAATGTTTTCAACAGCGGAGAAAGGTCGTAACTGCTTTGTCTATCTGTGAGCATAGATACCATTTAATATGATTATTGTAATATGCTGCTATATATGATCTAAGGGTATGAAACCACTTTGTAGGTGAAGTTGAAATGCCATGATTTCAATACTTCATGTATGAGACCATTCCAAGTACACCTATGTCTCTGGAAATAGGAATATCAAAAAGAAATTCACCTACCTCTCCCCACTGAGGTGACGATATAATATATCAATTTGTATCTACATTTCCTTCTGAATAGACCTGGCTTGTTTATTGTACTATATTTCTGGACCCCAGAACAACTGCCATATGAGGCTTGGTAAAGGCAACAGACCTGATTGTTGGCTGTGTGTTGTTGAAAACGTCCATAATTGCGGGTCTGGGACTCATACACATTTGAAGCTTGGCATGGTATCATATGACAAGGGAGGTACAACTGTGATATCAAAGGCAGCGGTTTGTTTGGTCGTGTGTATGGGAACAGGCAAATATGGAGACACACTATCCTCCAAAAAAAGTAGCAGTTATCTCCTGTACCTCTTTCCTGTAGATGTGGGCACAGCTGTAGAGGACAAACAGCATTACAATCCCTTTCATCAGTTCATGGATTGG
Organism: Harmothoe impar; assembly: GCA_947462335.1. Lineage (NCBI taxonomy): Eukaryota > Metazoa > Annelida > Polychaeta > Phyllodocida > Polynoidae > Harmothoe > Harmothoe impar. The sequence continues at coordinate 62,780,733 of OX381707.1, read as the reverse complement.
ATCACCAACAAGAGAAAAGGTTTACATTGTAATTATAAGAGTCAATGTCTCCAAACTACTCTCATGTAAAAGTAAGGCAATGCTGAGCACCTAAGTCTTATGGGATGGTACTTTTGGCAACATTGACCCTCCATTATTTTTATGACATTATGTGTAATCTACCCTTCTGCCAATATACTGTGCTGCGTACAGGGGGCAGCAAACTAACCCCTCCTCTATTCCCAGCATCTCAGAGGAAGGACATGCGGGAGATGAAAAGGGAAATAAAAGGGAATGGTCTAACAGACAGATGTATATAATTATAGAAAACAACCAGACTGAGACAAACATACATCGTAAGGCCATAATATAGAGATGGCTGTTTCCTGAAGGATATTTGTATCTAATGGGGAATTCTTCGGCCATATCAAAATAGCTTTATGAAAAACATACATTTCTCCTATTTCCTGTTGGATTACCTTTGAGGGGATGGCGGATTTTATTCACTATGGTGATAGATCAAGTTTCACTCAAAATTCACTCTAAATTCTCAAAAGAAAAATAGAGAGGACCCGGCACTATTTTGCTAGTCTCAGTTAAGTGACAATAAACAAACCCCTATTTTTTTAGCCTCAGTGATTTTCATGTCTATGAAGAAAATGTTATATATCTTATCTAAAGTACCTCAATCCCCTCTATACAGCTCAACTCTTCCATACTTGGCTAGTACTTCATGCCACCCAATGGACAACATTGGTGGCTGTCCATTACAAGATGAAAAAGACTTATGAGATCAAACAGTGTCAAAGCTCATTACGAGTGATAGAAATCAGATACAAAGGAAAAACATAGAAATGATGGAATATGGGAACAATAAGAGGTGGATTCCCTTGTGAGCACATTGAGTTAATATACCCTCCCCACTTCCCAGTGCAACAGACCCACGGTTATTCTGTCCCTTTTTTTAAGCCAACCACTATTCTATATCATTTTTGTTTTTACTAGTAAAAGTCCTAAGTGTCTTACCCTCTCCCCCTTGAGGGGTCCAAATAACTTTGATACCATCCCCAAAGTCCACCAACCACCCCACCCCCGCCCTGTTGTGAAGAAATAATCAGTCCCTAAGGTACAATTTAACTGCAAGAGAGTGCAATTTAATGAACATTCAAATCTTGTAGGCAGGGGGAAATGATAAGTGAACAAAACAAAATGTGAAACTTATAAACTGCCTTGAGTTACAATGAGTTACAACCAGTTCTCAATGTTGATTAATGTTCTGTGCCAACTGGGTAAGGTTCTATGGTATGGCTGCTACAGCTTCAACCTTAATCTCGTGACTACTGCTGTCGGAGACCTGTTAGATACAACGGTCAATACTGATTTCACCAAGTATCTACCAGCTGCAGCAAATGAGAAGTCCTTCGGGTGTGAAAGGGCTAAGAAAATGGAGACCGGTAATTCAATCTGAGTGCTTCAGTACTAAAAGGACTGAGTAAAGTGCCAGCCATTAACTCTTTTTCTAAAACTGTACTTCTATTTTAGAACTGTTGTTTTTTATGTATAGCCAAAGGTCTATGATACAAATATTGTGTCAGTGGATTGGAAATTAATTATATTGTACTATATGCCAGTTTCTTTATACTTGATGTTTAAGACTTCACATGATAATACTCCCACAGCCAAATTAAAATATTCAGTATTGTAAATTCTTTAATCTATGTTACTTATGATGTTGCTTGAAATACAATCAATTAGATTCTAATTTCATTAGATGAGTACACCTGCTACTATTTGTGTAGTATCTCTGGTCGGGATCCGTTTTCTTATTGTGAATCAGGGATCTATATCAGTACCAATTCATTGATGGTTTATAACAATGTAAACAGCTGGTAAACGGAACTTATTTATAGTTGCACTATTATACTGTTCCTAAATGTTGATTAAGGTGGGTATATTCGATTTTTAACCAAATTCTAAATCCTACATATACATGTTCCAAATACTGTAAAAATGTATTATTTATGGGTTGGGGCATATTAAAATGATATGCATGGACAGTAAGAGCTCGAGAAATGAATCTCATGGGATCCAACCATGGCTGTTCTAGTGTATTTTATTCCAAAATGACCATAATTATATTGAGCAACAAAGTCAAATTATATTGAGCAACAAAGTCAAATTTGAGCAAAATCATAGGGAATTAGGGGAATGGATTAGATAAGGTAGAAACTGAAAATGAAAAGACAGATGAACATTTATGAGAGAGACACGTTATCAATACCATTCAATAATACTTCAGCAGAATGCACTAAACTTTCCATGGCCACTCCTCTTCTTGTCCTTTCTTTCTCTCCTTGTTGGTTCCTGGAGAATTCACTAGTTAACTCTTTCGTGCCCAGAACTATTTTGACAAAGGCGAGTTTTTTGTATCATCATTGGAAGATATTGTAACAACTAAATATTCTGTTCTGATGTATGTTTCATATTACACTTTTTGAAAGCTATTGGCATGCTCTTTCCATTACTATATTTGAGAAAGCATTCTAAGTTGGGTTACCATGACAACCATAAACATTCCTTTCACTGATATCAAACTATATTGCTAATCCTACACATCGGTCTGGTTCTGCTCTTTTAGTCAAAAATAGACTATTTGGGCTTACAAAATCCAATTGTGGACCACATGAGGGCATATCTATTGAGAATTGAAGGAAATGTAAACTGTTATCATAATCTCCAGGAAAAAATAATAAAAATATATTTTGTCAATATTTTTATATTTTTTATCAATATTTCTGTGAATATCTTTAATTAATGTGCCCACCTATTGCCAGACCGCGCATTGTGGGTGCTTTGAATGCAATTTTTTAAGACATAAATTTCTGATATAATTTTGTATTGTATGATCAAACCACCCACCGCAGCATAGCATATTTTGGTATCATTCGAAAGCTTGTTTCAAAACGCCTCTTTTGCTGTAAAAATCATCCTGATCTGATTAACAGGGGGGTCAGGGTGATGTATATGAGTGCTAAAACTGCATAATTGGAGTTCTGGGCACGAAAGGGTTAGTTTCTAGGTCTTCATTTAGTCACAGTCTATAAACTGTATTGGGCTAGGGTGGGACTAGATATTACCACCAGAAGCAATGGGGAATTACCAGCTTACTCAACAGGGCTGTATTCATGTATCCGGATAACAAAAGTGTATCCTCCTGTAATGACTGTGGCACAATTTAATGAACTCAATTGTTTGCCATGCCTATAAGTCCTTCAGAAGTAGTTGCAAAATACTTTTTTAGACTTACGCCTTTGTGGTTTCATCCTAAGGGATGTTTTGATAAGAGGGAAGCTAGTACAATTCTTTCTGCATGGGCTCATAGCCTGATTTATGCAAATAAATTATGATTATAATGATATCGCTAATCCTTTTTGTATAGTATGTTGCTTGGTTGCTTATGCCGGGTGGTGATGATGTTGACATCGGAGAGCAAGTAAACTTCTAGCCAATCAAAACTAACTACAACTGCTTTATAAATTCTCCCGTTCAATACCTGAAATTAGATGAAGGATGTCGATAGAAATGGGTTTTAGAGGCACCTAGTGTGAAAGGTAGTAAACACATTCAAGATTGACATCCATGACACTGTTTTTTTTTCATGTTAGTAGTATAGTATGTATCGGAACGGGACTATAGTTAAGTACTGTTTATTACTCAATCGACCTGCAGCCAATCAGAGGCCTCCATTTGGTCACGTGACCGGAAGTGACCTACTTAGGGGATTAGTGGTGCATTCTGGGTAACCCTGCAGCCAATCAGAGGCCTCCATTTGGTCACGTGACCGGAAGTGACCTACTTAGGGGATTAGTGGTGCATTCTGGGTAACCTACTGACCTACTTAGAAGCTCTCAGCCAATCAGAGGCCGGCATTCTGGTAACCATGATAACGTGACCTACTTACGTCACGTGACCTACTTAGGCTCAGCCAATCAGAAGCCGGCATTCTGGTAACTAGGGTAACGTGACCTACTTAGGGTTTGTTTGTAAACAACACCACGTGGCTCTCTTGTTTGTAAACAACACCACGTGACACGTGACTGTTTGTAAACAAACAATTCGACTTAGTCTGACATTTTCAGCTGTCGCATGCTGACCTGCTGCTATCATAAGAGAAACAAAAGCCCTAATCACGCTTTTCAGCTGGATCCTTCCACCCACCAGACATGGATCCAGATGGGAGGGTGGTTTAAAATTAATCCGTGTACCGACTGTCATACAATAGTGTAATTAGTTGAACACGTGTTACCTGTATAAAGGATTAGCAGCTCGTGCAGCTGCTGCAGCTGACACTAGTGTCAGCTGCTGCTTGTGCTGCTCGTGCAGCGGCTATTTGTAAACTAATTAATACGACTTCCTCATTAAATTTGTCATCTACAACTGTTTCAATCTTAAGGTTTTTTTTTGAGTTTATTCTTTTTTCAAATTTGGTCCCACCTCAAAAGAGGAATAGGACTCTGTAACAATGTAGCTCTCTTGATCAATTAACAGCCCCATTTTTCTTAGATGTCATCTGACAGCTTCTTGCTAGGCCAGGATATTGTTAAATAAACAACTTGGAAAGCTAATTACAGTTTTCTGGGCTTGAAATATGAGTATCTTGACTGTAACAGCAGTCTTTTTACCGTATAGTCCTTCAACGGACTCTTGCTGGCCAGACTTTCAAGCAAGTTTGCCAAAGTCCAGCCTGTTATTGAATGTCCAGCCTAGCCTGACCCTCAGTAGAATGGTCCTTGACCCATCTATTATAGTCCAGCAGTGCCTGACCCTTGTATGAGAGTAGTATTGGCGACATTGGCTGACTCTGATATTTACCTGTGTGTACGGGGGGAGGAGAGGGTTCACAGCCACAGCTCTCTTAAGGCAAAGCTTGCGCTTATAGAGCACTACTAGTGGGGGTTTGAATGAGGAGTCTATGGCGTTTGTCTTAAAAAAAAATAGCCATGGCACATGTCGATGTCGCTTAATTATGCTCATATCTCATGTCGATTTTAAGAATTGCTCATGTCACCTGTCACTATGTTTTTCAAGCTTCATGTCAAATGTCACTAGGCCTCATGTCGAATGTCGATTCTAAGAAACAGACATGTCGCCATCTCGAATTTAGTGGTCCACACCGCCGCTGCTGCTGCTGCTGCTGCTGCTGCTGCTGCTGCTGCTGCTGCTGCTGATTTGCTGTTGCTGCTGCTGTTGGTGCTGCTGCTTGTGCTGCTCGTGCAGCTGCTGCAGCTGCTGACAGCTGCTGCTGCTTGTGCTGCTCGTGCAGCTGCTGCAGTTGCTGACGATGTCACGGATGCTGTTGACAGATGCTGCTGCTTGTGCTGCTCGTGCAGCTGCTGCTGCTGCTGACGATGTCACGGATGCTGCTGACAGATGCTGCTGCTTGTGCTGCACGAGACTGAGTAGCTGCTATTACTAATGCTACTAATACTAGTATGAGAAAATACATTTAGTCAGTTGATTAAATCAAGGAGGTTTTCTGACTTCAGTGGATCGTTTAGCCATCGGCCACGGGCAAAACTTGAAACCATTTTATACATGGGACAATTGGCAGAGTCGAAACATGTTGGTACGATGGGATCGATCATGTTCATCATCAGTTCAGGCAAAGGAAGTGTGTCGACAGCACGCGAAAACTTCATGTCTGGATGTTTCAACACAAGGCCTTTTATCACACTCACACAGCTGCTTTGAAGAGTGAATCCTTGACCAAACTTGAGCTTTTCCAACACAGCTTTGGCCTCTTTCTGTGCAGTAAGGGATCTCTCTTTCGGGTTCATCTCAGTGCTGTCTAGCATGTCCTCAAAGTCTTTAACATAATGTTCCAACGGGCTACAAATGATGTACTCCAGATCATCATCCGTATATGTCGTCTCCTCGCACCATATTGTGTCTTCTCCTGTTTCGAATTCCGTCATTTTCTGAACAATCTCCTCGTGAGTGCCTTGCATATATCGAAGCTCCTTCAAAGACCTGATAACTTCTATGGCGAAGACTGAACAAATACCTGAAGGAATTTCACCACAGTCAGGCCAAGTATACGGAGCTAAGAAAAATAGCTCCAACAAAATCTTCTCCCTCTGTCCAAATGAAACTACTTCCGTTCCGATGAAGTTGAAGCATGCTTCTATCCATTGCTCCTTGGTGACGTCCTTCCAATGTTTCTTTACCTCACATGCATCATAGGGCACTGTTTCTCTTCCTGCTTCAAGTGGAAGTTGCTTTTTCTTTCTTGGACTCATTTGGAGAGAGTTTCGATGCTCTGTAGCGTCAACACTTCGATAAGAAAAGTAGCTGAAAATAGCAGAACTAATTCATAACATTCTGAGCGAGCGTAGAGTGGACGATGCTACGATGATGAAGGGCGGGTCGAGAAAGTGTGATGGGTGAGAGCGTCGTTTCACTCCTTATGTACCCTGTCCTAGATAATCCTCTTAAACGGCTGAAAAGACTCTCTCAGTACAGAGTCTCTACTCAATTAAGAGATCTGTTAAGTAAGTTTTCACATGCTACCTGACTACTGCAGGTGGGTTTAGACTTAAGCAGCTTAGTGCACACACGTGTCTGTTAGAAAGCTACCTGCACACCTGCCTTCCTTTTTCACTAGTATTTACCCCCTGCCGACTTATAAGGCGCCTATACACGTGTCAGCCTCCTTATATACGCCTTCTTGCTTCTAGAGCTAAGCTACTTACCGTCGTTTTCAGCTGCCGCAGGCTGACTGGCAGCTATTTAAAAGAGAATACCCGTTACCTGTATAACGGATCAGGGGGTTATGAGATTAGAGTGTGTATACAAAAAAAAAAGCTACAGGGGTCGTGAAGCAAGCGAGAGGGTGTCTGTCTGTGAGGTAGAGACGAGTACATGTGGTAAGCGACTTAAGTGTAAAACAAAAGCACCTCCTCTTGCCGTGGTGAGTGGAGCGGACGGCAGCTGGCTAGTTGAATAAGCGTCAGCTTAGAAGATAATCCGTCCACGGGCTGGCGCGTCACACCTGTCGTTAATCACCTCCTGTAGTCTTTGTATACACAGTTGACCTGGCTTTATCTCTTCACCAGCTATAATCCCATATACATGTAGCGCACGTTACACTTGTTATCCCTCTTTTCATGCTGATGGATGAGGGGTGGAAGGGTCCAGGTGAAAAGCAATTTGATTCCTCTCTGGAAGAGGGTGGGGCTCTAGGTGAAAACAAGCTTAGAACATCCGGATTAGCCGCTCTCTCAGCTATATAAAGAGCCTCAATTTTTCTTGGAACAGTACTTCACCTCTGCCCACTTCGTCTTGTTGTACACTATCAGTCACGAGGCAGACGCTCGAAGTAGCAGATCTTTGCAGTATGGTTTATACAGGGGTTACCTGCTAATAGGAGTTTGTCTAAAAAAAATGGGTGAGTAGATCGCTTTTTTCTAAAAAAACACTTAGAACACGGGTATGAATATGTAGCACTGTAAATAGTTAGTGTGAGTACACAGTAGAATCTACGGTACTATAGTCTTAACTGTCTAAAGACTGTGGAGCGCGTTAATGTGCGGTCTCCTTACTAATTTCACTTGACCAGGCTGGCAGGGTCAACTAGTCTAGGTAATTGCAACCACAAGGGTGGCTACTCAAGATCCAAGTAGACCTACTACTACGAGATTGTCTTTTGACCACTCTGCCGCCTGGTGATTACATGCTCTAGTCTAGCTCGCCATACCCTAGTATAGTTCTCCGCTCTTTTCGTCAGATGGCGCCACAATAGGATTTTTGTACATTTCTACGATACTCGCGAACATTTTAAACGCATAATGAACTATATAAGCAACAAAGCACACTTCTAATATATTGAATATAAAAAACCGCGCTCATCATCCCTCTAATCGCATTTTCCAGCCGCCGGCCAGCTGACTGCTGACGACAGGAGAGGGTGATTTTTTTTCTTTAGATTTAAGCCGCTTACCACACGCGCGCCCTCTAGTCACAGACAGAGTGACAGAAAGGGAGGGGGTCGCTTTGTTCACGCTACCTGTAGTTGTTTTTCTATACACACTCTAAGCCCATGACCTGCTAATCCTTTATACAGGTAACACGTGTTCAACTAATTACACTATTGTATGACAGTCGGTACACGGATTAATTTTAAACCACCCTCCCATCTGGATCCATGTCTGGTGGGTGGAAGGATCCAGCTGAAAAGCGTGATTAGGGCTTTTGTTTCTCTTATGATAGCAGCAGGTCAGCATGCGACAGCTGAAAATGTCAGACTAAGTCGAATTGTTTGTTTACAAACAGTCACGTGTCACGTGGTGTTGTTTACAAACAAGAGAGCCACGTGGTGTTGTTTACAAACAAACCCTAAGTAGGTCACGTTACCCTAGTTACCAGAATGCCGGCTTCTGATTGGCTGAGCCTAAGTAGGTCACGTGACGTAAGTAGGTCACGTTATCATGGTTACCAGAATGCCGGCCTCTGATTGGCTGAGAGCTTCTAAGTAGGTCAGTAGGTTACCCAGAATGCACCACTAATCCCCTAAGTAGGTCACTTCCGGTCACGTGACCAAATGGAGGCCTCTGATTGGCTGCAGGGTTACCCAGAATGCACCACTAATCCCCTAAGTAGGTCACTTCCGGTCACGTGACCAAATGGAGGCCTCTGATTGGCTGCAGGTCGATTGAGTAATAAACAGTACTTAACTATAGTCCCGTTCCGATACATACTATACTACTCATGTTGACTCAGGTCTGAAGCGGTGGGCAGTAGCCTGGCAGTCAGTGCTACCTTCATAGAGTCAGTCCCTCCCCAGGCACACTGCTGAAGGGTTTGTCTTATGGCCATGTCTCATGAAATCGATGCAAGTTGAAATACTATAACCAGTTGCAATCTATGACCGGGTGCAATCTATGACCGGCATGAAAGAAAATAGCTTATTTAAAAGAAAAGACCAGTGTAATTTTAATTTTCCTTCATTCAGTAGTATTCGTATTTATTAGCAGTAAGATCAATACCTTTAAAATATGTACCATGTAGTACATAAGCTGAAATATACAATGGTAGGTCAGGGCAAAAATGATGTCACAAAGAAACAGAAAATTTAATGTACCAGACATACTCAGTCCATCTCCATTGATTGGTCTAGACACCATCATAACGACTTCTTGATTGGTTGATTGGTCATGTACACCAATCTTAGTGTGCAGTGACAGCCAATGAAGGGTCACTTAAGGGCCAATCATAGGGCAATGAAGCTGCAGACGATTTTGTATATTGCATCTCTCTCTTTTATATTGGCTATTGTGGGCTTCTAGACAACACTTTTCATAAAATTGGAAGGGAAGTGGGTTTATAACTACTTCATGAATGCAATGGACAGCTCCTTAATCGTACATTAGCCGTCTGGTACAGTATAAATCATAGTCAAATGTACTCCATTTGTATAGGATTTGTATGGCATCTTTGGTATCATGTGACGTCACTCTGTTCTTCTAAATTTCAGGCTTAAATGCTACATGGTGCATCTTTTTAAAGTGTGTATCTCAGAATATTGTTGATAAATAGCATCACTACAGATATAAAGCCACATAGAATTACGCTGGTCTTTTCTTTTAGGGCAGATGTAGATAAAACTTTCTTTTAAATGTTCTACGATATGTAATGCATGAAATAAAATGAATGGCTGTCATTATGTCTCCTTCCTTTCGACAATACAGGTGTTGAGAGTGGACAGTACTTATAAAGTGACGTCTATGACCACTAAGAGGGAAAGCTCTATTTTATGTGTATTAGAATAGAGCTGTCATTATAAAATTGTAATAGAATTAATTACATAACTTCTTACAACATCCATTAACTTTTCCCGGCGATTTCAACTTGTGTCGATTTCATGAGACACCGCCTTATGTGCAGCAGAATGAAGGAAGCAAACAACAAGCTCCTTCTGCCTTCTGTCTCCTACTTCTTTTTCTCTTTTGAAATTGACAAAGATGGCATGGATAGACTTTCTATTTCCTATTTTTTATCATTTTGCATACAATGTCCTTTTGTAACAGCCAAGAGTCTCTGTTATATAAACAAACAAGGAATGTACTCTACAAAATATGTAGCCCAATATTCATGGTAGAAGATTCCTATGGGTCCCCGTTTATCTTTCTCTCTTTGGCATTTGGACTAGTACTGTGGCCAGTTCATATAATGGCTGCTTGGTCAGCTATCCGATCCACCATCCCAATACAGAGAGAAACATGTGCTTCTCTGATATAAATGTCCAAGACCTACTAATTATCTAATTCTCAATCCGTGGGAAGCTATCACACAAAAAGAAGTTGAATTCATGCTAATTAACGGATCAAAGAAGGTACACTTTTAACCCTTTTTAAGGCCAACCAAAAAAGTATTTGCTGGTGATGAGGGCGAGAAATCTTCCCTGGGAACTTTCCCTGGGCCGAGCCTTTGCTGATTCCCATAGAGTTATGTCAACTATAGTCGATGCTCGGCCCTAAAGGATAAAATATAATTTAATTAAGATGGACAATAATTATTGGCTAACACTTAACCAGATGCCTTTAGCACGGATGTACACAGTTTGAATTACCAGTTTTTTTCTGAGCCAAGTAACTCCCTGAAGGACATCTCATTAATTGCAGCTGGCAATACTTGGTGCAGTATTGATCGTGGTATTCAACAGATAGAACATCTCTTACAGTAGTTGTCACTAGAGGTAAATGTCCCTAAAGCCAATGTGTAAAAACGTGATTGTTTGAGGACACTTAACTGAAATTAACTTTTTGTTAATTTTCCAGAAATGTCGTAAAAATTAACGTCTTATGTCTATAGATTTTGATAGGTTCTCTGGCATACAATTTTAGGGATTTGTTTATAAATTCCGAGCAGTGATGGAATAGTTTTATTAGATGGCACAATTACTATATATAATATATTGTCCAGTAGCTGTTCGCCTGGGAACATAATGTGAGAGCACAATTACATCGTTTCCATTCATACTGTTCTACACTTCATAACAACACAAAGGATGACATAACTAACATAATGGCAAGCAGAGCCCCAAAATATACATCTGCCATGCATTGTGCACAGGGGCACAGGGGCACAGGGGCACAGGGGCACAGGGGCACAGGGGCACAGGGGTACAGGGGCACAGGGGCACCGGGCCACAGGGGCACAGCCAGTATAGATTCAAGAGTCCTTATTCTTGTGCTGTACATGTGTGATGCCCTTGGGAAATTTTAATTTTGTCTCTCCATTTCAACTTAATCCTAAAACAGTTCCTCACTCCCAGGAGTTCATGTCTCTTATTTGTAAAGCACCTTACAAGTCTGGCCTTGCTGTATCCTCTGGGTAAAACCTGTGAAATACACAGTCTCAAGATCATTTATATCAGTTATTAAGAAAGTAAGAAATCATTATTTGTTAAATCTTCCCAAAGTTTCAGATGACATCCAACAGCAATAAATGAAAAGGAGACCGTATGTTTCTTCTTCAAAGATTGACATTAGAAGATTACAGATTAAAACTACAGCAAAAAATTACTGTGTAATCAAGGTGCTTAACCCTTAGAGGATTTCCCTCTCAGGAAGCCATCCAATAACATAAACAGTGCTTGCCATCAGAAAGTATAGACCAAAACAAGATCTAATTAAGGGTGTGGTCACCTTTTAGCAATATAGTTGGGAGGTGGAAATTGTCGGGACCAGAAAAATGTGCTCTCCTTAGAAGGGGGAAGCAAGAATATTCCATCCCTTTATATTACAAGATGATTTGCGTGTTACCAAAGCTCACTCACAATCAATTTTGACCAATTTCTGGGAGGGGGTAGAGAAATATTGGAGGGGTTATCGCAGGTCCCGAAAAATATTTCATCACCCTCGCACAGAAATCCACCAACCCATTTCCCTTGTTGTTTGTAAATGTCACTCCCTTAATGAACTGCGGTTCTGGTGCACAAACAACTGCAACATAAGGGTTTCCAGACATAATGCATAATGTATTAAAACCTTATGAAATGAGTCATTTGCCACTTGCCTAGACTTATTTTAATTTCAGAAAACTTCCAAGCATAATCATTTGCTTTCAATTTTTACTAAATTGAACACTGTGCATCAATGGTATGAAATGTTGTTCCCCCATCAATTAAATATATCCTATCAATACTAATTGTACCTTGTAATCTTTTGGTTCCCAAAACTAGATCAATATTTGTTTTATTCAACATGATTGTCTAGATCATGTTATACTAGTGACTTTGTTTCTAAAGACAAGAGTCATTTCCTGAAAGGTCTTGAAATGGATCTTTGACTATATAATGTCGACTACTCTGCTTCTCTATGTTCTGTATGCCATTTCACATAACATTTATATATACTTCGTGTATTAGCTATAAGCATGCTTACTTCAAGCCCAATATTCTAACCAGCGCCTACAGCACCACATACTAGCAGGGCATGAAATCTGTGTGGTGCGCGGAAGACCGTCCCCTAGGGACGATTGTGCATCAATAAATTTAATAATAATAATAATGATAATAAGATCATTTAACTGTGGTCGCCATGGCAAGCTGAAATATTCAATTTGCTGTCATCAGCAATACACTACATTAGTAGGGCCAATGAGGTACGTCTCATTTGGCTATGAAGAGGCTATTTCTAGCCTGGAAAACTTTCCAAATAGGAACCATCTCATTTATTGGAAAGATATTGATACTATAATCCGCATCTACAGGAAAACTTGATGTACGATGATCTTATAACAATATCTCATATTTTCATGTAAATTGAAGGGCATATTAGTGAAAATCATGAATTTTACATGACTTTTGAATGATGGACCATGATTGATCATACCTCTGATCACTTATTTTTCAATATTCCTGATAATATATACAAAGAGATAATGACATAGGTGATATTTTTGACATTCAACATTGGTCTAAATGGCAGGAAGACCTGTCTATCTCAGGCCCACATTCAATAAACAGATTCATAGATCCATACTATGTATGACAGGAGTTCCATGGAAAATCGGTTTTGTGTGTTTGATCCAACGTGTTCAGTCACAATGCGAATAGCCCTAATTAGAGCTGGAACAATGTAATGAATTATGTTGATCGCTTTCCCATTCTGAACATTTGAGCACACACTTGTTGTATGTATTTATATGTGGCTAAAGCATGAAGACTGCACATTTCTAAAGAGTGTCCATACAACAGTTTATACGGCCAGAGCCTCGGTGCTTGCCAGGTATCAGAGAATGAAATCTGGGTTAACATATTTAAACGCCCTACGACATGTGCTAATACTAAGCCTATAGGATAAGTGGATGTGTGCACACCTGTTCCATGTCCACCTGACCTAATCAATAGCAAGGTGAATTTAGAACTGCATGAATTCAAGCCTTAAAATGTATTTCAAAAGTGAACTTTGACTCATACATTCATGACATCACATGCAATACTGGAGCTCGATATTACTGAGATTGGCCCTTCTCGCCAAGAAGTGATTAATCATCACCCTGAAGCTTAAAAGAAAGATTCCTCTCACTGTAAGCTGACAAGCTGCACACAGCCTCACTGACAGTTTTAAGCCTTAAAAAGGGGGTATTGTTTAATGGCAAACAGATTACAGGAAGCAAAGGCTCTTTTAATTGGTGCTCATAAGCAAGTAAATGGTCTTCCGAAGTTTTTTTTCCTATGGATGATGATAACCCTTTTTATTTTTCTCCACCAGACCAATTATTTGAACTCTAATAAAAATTAATACAGAGAGATTGACAGGACGGCTACCTTTAGGAAATCTGCCACCTAGAACATATACCCCTACACCGATATTCCTAGGCTCCCTATAAGACATTCATCTCTTCATCTGCTCCTTTGGACATGTAATGATGGAAATGTGTCAATAGGGTTGAGTACCTGTCCCGCCTCCACTCCGACTGTCACAGGAGGGGTACCGAGATTTGTGCCTTTAAGGGAAACTATTGGATTTTTAGGAATTAGTCAATTGTCAAGGAAGGCTTTACGCCAGCTAGATGCCGGACCAGTCACTTGCCTTGAATAGTAAATGGGCATGTGAACACCTGAGCTCCACCTGCCTAACAAAAACTAAATTGTTTTTCTACTGCATACATGGAGGGCAGGTGGGCAGGCTAATTCACCCAGGTGGTCCTCTATTGCAAACATGAAGGAGTGGGTGGGCTGAATAATTCACCCAGTGTTATCAATGGCATTTAATAGGAAATCCCTCAAAGGTTACCCAAACACTGAATTGTGAGGGAGGGAAGGTGACTCAATGCATGGCAGAGATTTAAAGAAATGACCTTAAGATGGGGGGGGGGAGAATAGGGTGGTACTCTCCAAGCATTTCCATGTTGGGCTATTGTGTTATATCTAAACTGTAAATCAGGATTACACTATTTGAAAAGTGAATTGTAGGAAAACGTCATTTTCTAAGATTGACTAAAGCGATTCATTCTTGTCATGGCAATCTCTACTTGCTTTAGGAACAAAGTCTGATCTAGCTTTTGAATTCGAAGCCTATGCCTGGTAAGCATTAAGGGTCAATCGGGTCAGCTCATATCATTAATTCCTGATGGTCTCCCTAGTTCACTTTGTTTTTGAAAAAAAACAACTATCTGACCTGTCTGAACCTTTCTTCATGCTAAATTTGTAAGGACTACTTCACACTCTGTAAGTCTGATGGTCTGTAAGGGGTTGTGGTATGTGTGTATACAAGTATAGTTTTACATAATATGTATCCACGTAGCTATCAGGTTTTACAATTTAAAATTCCATGAAGTCTCTCACTCCTGACAGTTCATTATAGACATCCCTAGGGGTACCACCATATGTAGATTAACCTTCCCTTATCTCATTATTTATTACAGCAAGTGTTGTGTCCTTAAAGCTGCTATAACTCCTCAGATACTCAAACCTACATTTACCTCATTCGATTCTCAGATGATTGTATAATCCTTTCCTTTTTATAATGTGTCATTTATTCTGACAAGAAAGTAGGAATATCATGTTGGACAGGACCGCAATCTCAACTACTATTTATATTCTGGAGGGGTTTGGTGTTTTAGTGTTGACAAAAGCCATCAGGTGGCAGTACTGAGTGGAGAGGAGCCTGGAGGTTTTCCATTGTTCAACTCACAAACACAGTCTACTAGTACCTGGTGTATCCCTGTAGATGGCACTATAGTGTTGAGACTCTTAACAACTATGCAGAAATTGAACTATCTATATATCTGAGGTGGTACAGCAGCTTTAACTACAGAGGTAGGGTCTCCTAGTATGCTTATCTCACTAGAAATGTAAAGCTGAATATACTCAAATATGAACAGCATCCTATTATGACCACATCTAGGAGCTGGGTGGAATTGTTATTCAGTAAACTATAATAAAGAAGGGCTAGGCTGTCCTTAAGCAACTGACATTTCTTCTTTTCTGAGGTCCCATTTTACAGAAAACTCACATTAACAAACAGTATATCAATACTTGATAACATATTCGCTGGGCCTATAGGTGTGACTGAGCCATTATTTGAAATGGACATAGACTCTAACATTGTACTGTTTTGGCTTCATGCTTCCCTCTAAGCAGGAAATTGGGAGGAAATAGAGAGAAATCCCCCACTAAGTGCTAGTAGTTTAAAAGGAGGTTAACGAGTTGATAACGCAGACTTCTGAGGAGGAGAGCGAGGATAATGAGAGCCCCACGCTACTTACAACAATGGCAGCTATATGATTATAGTGTCATGCTGGAGTTTGCTAGGGCTGGGATGCTGTAATTAGTGAATTGACTCTCACCTATAATTTTGTTCCCAGATCCTTCCACAGGAAGACTCTGCTAACCCCCACGTTGACCTTAAACTTGGAACCAGTGCACAGACACCAAAATGTAAGATGGCAACTTCCCCCACCTAATCAGCATGAACGAGAATGTACATAATCCTGTTTTAAAACAAAGAGATGACTTTTTTAATAGCAACCAGATTACAAGAAGCAATATTCACTTGAGGTAATCGCTTTTTATGCAAAAGCAAGAGATCTTCTGGAGTATTTTACTTCCTGGCTCATCAATCATTATTTTCATATCCCCCATTAGAAATATCAACAGCCTCATTATCAGGTGTTATCCATGAATAGAAATGGCAACAGCTCCTTAAAGACTGAAAGCATAAAGAGGTGAGTTTGGGACCTGACTCACCATTACTGATCCCATCATAGAGAGGATGAGACTCAGAGAGGCAGGCTTGGGTAAACAACATTTATCAATCAATAATGAATAAACCTTAAGGTGGTGTGTGTTGTACTAGGACTCATCATTATAGTAGTAGTAGTAGTAGTAGTACAAGTAGTAGTAGTAGTAGTAGTAGATGAGTAGTAGAAGTGACAGTAGTGATATACTTGCTAGTAGTGGTAGTAGTAGCAGTAATAAGAACCATTAAATATAGATTGATATATCAATTAATTATATCGATTTCTACCTGCATTTCCTTCTGGTGAGACCTGCATCAATTCCTTTACTTCTTCTAGATGTCTGGAGCCAAGAACAATTGCCATACCAGAATTGTTATAGGCAACAAGTTGTTGGCTGTATGACGTTGGCAGTCAATAACTGTGACTGTGACAAATTAATGTGTTGTCTGCATTGATATCAACATAATGATCAGTGAACCACAACTGAAATATTAAAATTAAAGGCAGTGGTTTGTTTGGCCCTGTCTATGTGACCAGGTAAAGACAAGGAGACATACTCTGATACTATCCTTCAAAAAAAGAAGCTGTTTTCTCCGGTACTTCTTTTATCCCTGAAATGTGGGCATGGCCACAGTGGACAATGAGCATTACAATCCCTTTTATCATTTCATGCATTGGATTACCAACAAGGGAATCGCTGTAGCTTGTTAGATGGTCTCTCCAAAATACTCTCATGTATAAGTAAGGCAATACTGAGCTCTCAAGTCTCATGGAGACATTGACCGTCCCTTCTTTTTATAATTAGGTGTAATCCTAAAAACCTTCATTGACCATATCAAAAAAGCTTATGAGCTCTTGTTCCCTGTTGCATGACATTTGAGAAGATTCTATTCACTAAGGTGACTGCCAGGTCTATGAAGAAATGCTCTCTGATATTTTAGCTGATGTACCTAAGTACCTAAATCTCAGCTAACTGCCATTCAGCTTAACTCTTCCAAACATAACTACAATTTCAAGCCACCCAACAGACAGCATTGATGTCGACCATTACAAGATGGTGAAAGAAAGATACCTGTGATAACTCTAATTGGGTAGCAAGTAACGTTTTGACTAGAGTTTTTTTTGTTACAATTTGACTTTATTTGACACTTTGCATAGTAAACAGTTACATTTATCCTTCGATCATGATAATCGGGTATCCATACATGTTTCATGTGCCTGTATATCGAGCATGTCCATTTGAGTAGTTTAAATACTTGTTTACCTTTTATCATTCATATGTTTACATTTTCCCATTATTTGTTATTTGAAATTTATCAACATAATACGTTGTTAAATCTGTCAGGAGGAACCTTCAGCGTAGCTAATGTTCTGGTGCCCCCTTACATGAATTGTATTTAAAAACAGACGATTCAACCCGAGACCCAAGATTGTGGTATAGGCTTTCAGGAAAGACGTCACAGAAAAAAAGAAACAGAGTGAAAAGGGAGAATAAGCTGCCTTCTTCTCTTTAGGGAAGCACTGACTTATTAAGGGGGCCTAGGTGACTCCGAGGCCCTCCACGGCGAATGCAGGCTCCACGACTCACTAAGAGAGCCACATAAGGACCAGGACTACCCTAAAGAGGGGAGTTATTATGGATGCAACCTGAAGTCCCGTCTGCATTGTTCCTTCTCTCTGTGGTAATAAGACAAGTGCAATCAAAAAGTCATATAGATATTATAAATAGAGGGGGAGAGATTGCGGAAAGCACTCTTTGCGTCATACATAATTATGGTTACTACAGCTAATAGTTTTATTTTAGAAGATGACATGAAGCAGTGTTAGGTGCCCTACAGTGTTGATCTAAGGTGCTTAATTATTACTCGGAATCCACCATATTCATTGGTTCCAAGTAGCCTAGCAAAGACTGTCCGTAGCAGCCTCTCCCCTCGTAGGTAGTATGGTCCATCCCAAGAAAACTATAGGGTTCCTTAATTAATTCTCATAGTATATGAAGGAGGTTTTATGATGAAAGGTTGATTTAATTATGTTCTAATTAGTAGATGATAGCATTGCAGCCTTCTTCATATTTTCTTTTCCTAATGTGGCAGCACTCATGAAGACTATGTATACCAATGAGAAGCAGGAGACTCACTTGCACAAAAACATGATCTTGTCTGATACTGAACAAAAAGATTTATTTCAAACAGCTTTGTACAACACCTTTTCCAATCAAATGCCATAAATCATGTTATATTTTGTTGATTGGCTATATTTCTCTCAACAATGTAATACCTATAATCATTGGTGTCTTTATAACCCAAGAAATCCTATGTGGTTGTTGAGGTCAAAGCTGAAAGGGTCCGTTTGGAGAAGACTGCCGTTCAGTAAACAGATTCAAATTCATGAAAACATGAAAAAGAACTGGGGGAAAACTAATCAGATCAAACAGTGTCAAAGCTCATTATGAGTGATGAAAATCAGTTACAGAGAAACAACATAGAAATGATTGAATATGGAAACAACAAGAGAGTGGATTTCAGAGTGAGCACATTGAGTTTATACCCCCCCCCACCCTGCTCAAAGAGATGATCCAGTAATCCATCCCATTTATTGAAGCCAAGCCCTATTATATATCCCAATAATGCACTTCCCTTTTTACTAGTAAACGGAGTGTTTTGCTCCCTCCCTGTTCCAGGGTCCTCTTCCCCAAAAACCCTCAACCACCCGACCCCACCCTGTTGTTAAGAAATGATCACTCCTTAAGGTAAAAATAACCGCAAGAGAGTGAAATTCAACAAAGGTTCAAAGCATTTAGTCAGGGGGAGATGATAAGTAAGCAAAACAAAATGTGAATCTTAGGAACTACCTTGAGATACAATGCACCTGCAAATCTATACACAATGCTTGTCATTATTTGCAGTGCCAACTTAGGAGCTAATAGCATTTTTTTCCATATTATTCTACATCAAACCAGTGCGTAAGGCCTTCTCTCATCTGTCAATCACAAACCTGTCATAATTATCATAAATATCCATCAGACTGTGCTTTCAGCTATGAATTTAAGATGTCATAGCGGCTACACATTCAACCTTTATCTAGTGGTAACTGCTTTCAGAGATTTTATGTTACAGGAGTCAATACTTTTTCCATCAAGTATCCACCGCCTGCAGTTAATGAGAACTCCTTTAGGTGTAGAGGGACTGAGAAAATTGGTACCGGCAATTCAAGCTGCGTGCATCTGTGCTAAAAGCATCGGGTAGAGTGCCAGCCATTGATGTTTCTTCTGAAATAGTATTTACTTGTATAGCCAAAAGTTTACGATACATTTATCGTTGAAAATGTCTGTGGATTTGAAATTATTTGTATTGTACTGTACACCACTTTCTTTATACTTGGTTTTTAAAACCTCACATGATTATGCGCTGACACTCCAGTTACAGTATAGTAAATTCTTTGTATATTTTATCTATTTTACTAATGATGTTGCTTAAAATATCATTAGATGACTACGCCTGCCACTATTTGATTAGTATATCTGGTGGTGATTGACTCTGGTGTTGTGGATCAAGGATCTATATCAGTACCAAACCATTGAAGGTTTGAAACAATGTAAACACATTTTAATTAAGCCCTCAACAGCTGTGTCCATGATCTAACAGTGTTAGTGGAGAGGGTTATAGAACAACACACGTTGACAGGAGCAGACAAGTGAACACAATAGTCAGGTAAAAGCTAAAATAAATATAGAGAGAGCAACATTGATGTGAGAGACAACATACAAAACCATTCAATCACACTTCATGAGAATGCACTTGACTGCATTGTCATCCTCTCCTCTTCTTGTACCTTCAAGACCAGCACCAGCAGCCATCCTAAGGGATGTTTTAATAAGAGCGAAGCTAGTGCAACTCTTCCTACATTGACTCATAGATTGATTTATGCACATATATATTGATATCACTAGTCCTTTACCTACAGTATGTTGTTTTGGTTACTTATGCCTGCTGGCAATGATGTGAGGGAGACAATGTTGACATCAGAAAGCAGGCAAACTTCTGGCCTATCAAAATCACATACAACTCATTGATCCTTTCTCCTGTTAAATACATTTTGCCAAAGACCTAATCCAGAAGGCAAACTAAGGCTGCTAGCGGTAACATGAACATGTGACATAGGGTTATTGGTTATGACATCAACGATTCATCAGTTACTCAATGTCCACATGGCTATGCTGAATCAATCTGATCATCAACAAAGAGTTAACAGTATACTGTAAATGAAGATATTTTCGCTGGTACAAATTTTCGCGGATTTGCTAAAAAGTACAATTTCGCTGGGATTTGAATTTGCGGATTTTGACAGATGGTAGTACCAGAGCTATATCGGATAAATTTTCACTCTAGACATAATTATTTTCGCGGATTTCAAAATCCGCAAAATCCGAGAAAATGTGTACAGGGCGAAATATAGTATGTTTACAGTAGTTGATGATTTACATCGATTTAACATTCTCCAGTTACCTTTGGGGCACAATTTGAGTTTCAGAAATATTTTTTTGTCACCTTTATATATTTTCATAACAACATCCCACCCCTATTTCTGCCAGATTAAATTTCATTTACAGCACCAATCAACTTAGGTTGTGTATACATGTCTAACCTCTGATTATCAGACTAGGAGTACCATAAAACCTTGCGTAGAAGCCACAGCTAGTACATAAGTCAGATCGCCGGTGCAGCTTAAAGGATCGGCACACAGTGGGGCTGTGGACTATACGCGAGTATTTAGATGTATACTTCATTACTAAACTTGCTATAATCAGACCCATGGTACGGCTCATAGGATCGGCCCAAAGTCTAGATGCTGCTAATACATGGCTTCTACCATGCAAATGTGCAGCACTTCAGTGAAAACGCTTATTCCCAGAGGAAATATGCGAGTCTTTACATGGTCCTACAGGTCAGAAAAATGAATACTTATGCAGAAATAGCAGACCCCCTTCTAAGAGGGATATGAGTCTGTTGGTTTAAAATATTATTAGTATGGTGTAGGTTGTGCTTGCTATGTATGTGCAAATTAGGGTCTACTGGTCACTTTGAGTGAAAGGTTTTGTCACCAGTTTTGCAATTGACTCTCTGTCATAGAAACTAGATTTCACATTACACCATACATTGTACATGAGCTATACCAGTGTGATTAGGAAGCACAAGAGGCTTCACTGTGTTACCCCGGATAAATAAAACGTATTAATAATCAGCACTGTGGTAGCATTTCATAGAAAATAATATGTTAAATAGTGTATTCCCTTTGACTCTTATTTTTGTACCACCCTTCACATTGAACTTTGAAACAGCTATTATAGCCATCTGAAGAGAGCTTAGCAATCCTATGGATGGCCTAGTGGAAAAATTTAATCATCGTAAGTTTTCTATATAAATCCTATCTAGCGGGGGAATCGATTGGCTATTGCCTCCCAGTATTGATGCCGGACAGAAATGATACTTATTGGTGGTGGTTTAGTAGGCCACTACTTATTGTGGGTATTGTACCTGATGCTACACATCTCTTCTGAAAACAAATTCCTAAGCAACGTAATAATTTTGTTCAGGGAAGCCTTTCTTCAAACTATCCGTTGTCCACTAGGAGGCACACACATTCATTTCAAATTATACGTATATATACGCCATAGTATCCAGTAAAAGTTGATGACATTTCCATCAAGTATACACATTGATAAGAAAATAAAAGCTGCTAAACAGGGAAAATAGATGTAACATGTAGATATAAATGCTAAGGACTAGTAGAGTTCCAGAATGAAGAATGCAAATTTATAACAAGCTCCATCGGCCTCCTGTTTCCTGCTGGCACAGGGCTCCTTTTTCTATTTTGACATTGACAAATATGGCATGAATCTACTTTCTATTTCTTTTCTTTTACCATTGTGCATATAATGTCCTTTTATAACAGCCGACACTCTCTTTCACATGAACAAACAAGTAATGTATTCCATAACATATTGTATGCTGTGGCTCAACATTCATAAAAGAGGATTCCTATAAGTCCCTGTTTATATTTTGTCTGTCTGACATTTAAGACTAGTACCGTGGCAAGTTGATATAATGGCTGCTTGGACAGCTATCCAATCCTCCATCCCAATGCACAGAGAAACATGTGCTTCTCTTATGTAGTTTTCCCAGATCTTTTTATCATGTAATCCTCAACCAGCAGCCAGCTATCACCACAAGAATAGTTGAATTTGTGGTAATTAACTGATCAAAGAAGGTACAGTTAAAACATAAATAAGAAAAGAATTAATGGCAAGCACTTAACACAACGCTTTTAGCACGGATGCACTCAGTTTGAATTACCGGTCACGATTTTTTTCGCTGAGTCATTCTACTCCTGAAGGGCTTCTCATTAATTGCAGCTGGAAATACTTGGTGCAGTATTGATCGTGGTATTCAACAGGTAGAGCGTCTCTTACAGCAGTTGTCACTAGGTGAAGGTTGAATGTGTAGCAGCAGTGCACCGTGTCATTCTAAGATGAGAAGGGACTATTTATCCTCACTGAGGTATGGTCTCTGGAGTGTTTTACACAAAAGGAAACGATTTCTTTTGGATTGAAACGTGCATTAAATCGACAAGAATAAGGAATTGAGTGAGAGGAACCCTTTGGAAATGCAATATCAAACAGTAGTAACACGATCTTGTCCATGTAGTGTTTGTACGCGCTCTTACTAGTGTATTTCTTTTTTACTAGTGGCTTTTTATTCATATATCAAGCCGTTCGTGCATATGAGAGGGTTGTACGTTACTCTTTGAGATGCAGGAAAATGGACTAAAGGGTTTTCAACAGTTGGACATGTCTACATTGTATGAATGACCTAGCATTGTTCCCTGCTCGAAGCCTATTTCATAAAATGGTCTGATCTTTTCAACATGAATATCAAAATACATTTCAAGTTATGATTAATCTTATTTTTATTCTCCTGGATAATCCTAAAGTTGCAGCGCCATGCTAGCAAAAACAAAACTGAGCTTATAGCCTTTGTGTATACAGCAGTGCTTTTTTCATCTATAAGAACTCCCTGCCCATATACATTTTACACTGCTCAGCTACTGTCGTCTTAACAACAAGGTTCATACACTCAAGGGAATAAATTTCCAACTGTCCAAGGGGACATTTAAAAGTAGCTGTTTGGAAATCGTGAAGGAATGTACTGATGGCATTATAGTATTATGTACATATACATGTATGCGACTTAGTTATAATGAGTTATTCGGGAAGCATATATCATAGCTGTGTTTTGCATGCTTGTCATGAGCTTAATAATAATATAATGTGTGTGTCAGGCAATTTGAGATGGAGGGTGGAGGGGGGGGGGTTACAATTATTAGCGGTAACGCTACAACAGTTGAGACATTGTGATCGTTGATAATTAGAATGGATTTTCAGCTATACAGTAGGCAGCATCAGTCAATACAACACAGGGAAAGGTAACGGAGTCGCCATGACTCTGACACTCAGGCTCACAGTTTGTCTCCCATCTGACTCCGACGAAGGAGACTTTTAAGTGACTTTGACATCACCTTTAATTCAGGCAAGTTAACTAGAAACCTTTTTCCATTGACATCATTTAACCACACAATCAAGATATAGTGGACCTTTCGACCAAGAAGTACAGCTGTTCATGGCATGTAACAAATGTGGTATGTGTTGGCTTTGGGTTCTGGTTACCAGTGGTACCAAAGTAGTGTTGCTTGCCCCACTCGGTGATGTCATATCATATCATATGACTGGAGTGGCTGCATGTGGGTGCTAGGCGTTCTCTCCCCTAGAAATCTCCCACCCTGGAACTCTCCCTACTTGGAATCCCCCCCCCCCCACCACATGTAAATGGCATCACTGTAAATTGGTAAGATTGATGTATATATCGGGGGCTCTGCCCCCGCACCCCCCCCCCCCCCTCTTTTTTTTCTTTTTTTTCTCTTTCTTTTCTGAAACTGTAACAGAACTATAACCGAACCCATTTACCTCTAAAGAAGAGAGGAAAATACATTCCGACTTGGGGGGGGGGGGAGAATTCTGGAGGGGAGAATTCTAGGGTGGGATTTTTCCAGGCGGGGAGGAATCCTGGGGGGAGAATTCCGTGGGGGAGAATTCCAGGGGGGAGATCGCCTGACACCCTGCATCCCAGTGGGCACAGAGTTTAGTTTCATGTTGAATTAACATTGCATCAACATTGAATCAACATTGACAACCATCTATCAATGTTGATTCAATGTTCTGTGCCCACTGGGATGTGACCCCTCTACCAGAGTAATCATGACTGCGACCTAAGTGAACTACTTGACTGTGGTAGAAGAGTCTTGACGACGCTATTACTCGTCTCTGTGAGCCTGTTGCTCTCTATAAAGCTCTGTGTCTGTGTGTCCTTAGCATTGACATCTGATAAACTGTAGTGCTAAACTTGAATCAAAGCCATGGCCTAAATTGCAAAGCGAATATGCACGAATCTAGCAGAACATTTAGAAATTTAATATACCCCGTACTAGTTATTCGAGAATTCTACACTGTGCGGAATTGGAAAGTTAAAGCTTCTGATGAGCTGTCACTTGATGCCATCCTCATTTCCACCTGTCAGTAAGATCATATTACATGCAATTGCTTTCTGCCTCTGGAAATTCAGAATTGCTCCTTCACAGTCGAGTCAAGCCATCATAAGTCTGACAGATACAAGTTAGAGGTTGTCCCGCATTATGGGCTGCCTGCAGTTGGCAGATAAGGTTGTTATCTCTGACAATGCCCATTGTTTACCGGACAGGCAATAGGTGATATATCAGGACAGGGGAAAATTAGAAACTTAATATACTCACATCCTTAATCTAAACATGACATTATAATTATGTATATTCATGTGTTTATAGTGTCTGCTCAGAGTTCCTCTATGTGGTTTAGGTGAGAATGTCTGACTGGGTGAGGATCTGTTGTCCTTTGGCAATTTAGAATATGGTTGCCGTCTCGAATGAACTGATCATGATGGAGTTATTAAAATGTTCGGTGATTGACGTAGTAACTATACAGAGATAAAGGCCATGCATAAATAAGAAAGTTGTAATTCTTGATTGTAACTCTTGATTCACGCTTCAATATTTGAGAGACATAAGTAAAAGTGTATGTCGTCACCTCAGTATACAAATGTCGTAAGTGGAAAATTCATGTTTTGAGATATGAGCAAAAAAAAAAAAAATATGTGATTTTTAGGCTGTAATTTCTAAAACACATGGTATATTGCCCCAGAAATAGTCCTACATCAGCAATAACTGAAAACTAATTATGTGAATGATATTAAAATATCTTACCTACCGGTAATTCCTTAGTTAATATGGTAATATAGGGGGAAAGGGGGAACATTTTGTCACTTACGACCTTTGTATACTTAATTGCATGTATATTTATGGACATTTATTCAGAAAACAAAGGTGATTTCCTCAGTTCAAAACTGTAAATAGATGTCGAAATAGTGGATTCATTCAAGCCTAATGGTCACGATATGAATCGTTTATATTTTCAGTTGCTTATAATATTATCAGCGCTAGTCTTGAATAAGCCGCCAGGGCATAGGGGCCTCCAAATGTTCCCGAAGCACTGGGAACATGACCTAGAATAAGCGCCTGTCTTGTACAAGTGCCAGGGGTAACATCTCTGTCAAATTGAAAATTGCCCCAGCGCTTTATCATGACAATACGGTATGAACTGTGAGATCAGATCCTTTGACATCACTTCCCTGTGAATATGCTCTGTACCATAACCAGCTAGAGCAAGCTACATTTTGACTACGTTGCCCATTTTATGGTCATGAGCTGTTAGGAGGATTCCTGTGAGATCATTACAGATGCAGCCTTACAAACGTGTTGAGTTTGAGCTGAATGTCCTTTGAATCAGCTATTATCAAATAATCACTGACATCTGCTTCCCATGAAAGGGGAGAACTTGCCAAATGACCAGATGCAGCACATATTACCGGTTATCTTAATAACTCATAGTTCCTGAGGTCTTAATCATCACTGCGTGAATATTTGTGGATCAACAAGGGAAAAGGAACCTCCGCGGGGGATTTTTAGTACCAACTTTGGCCACCAAGGGGCTCCATAAAGCGAACAATGTTCAAAATATCATAAAAATTGTTCTATGCTACTTTTTGATGGAGAATACAATAAGCCACTTTAGAAAATTCCAACTTTAGTGAAAACCTTCCATATTTGGAATGTAAAAAGAACGTTTTTGGGCCTAAATTGATGTTTTTGCACTTTTTGGTTGCCATGGAAACATAATTTTCATTCTAAATTAAATTTTTCAAGAAATCAATGATACAGGTCCCACAAAGATTTCTATGCTGAAAACAGAATGTAAATCCCATTTTAAAATTGAAAGCTGTGACCAAATGTTTGAAAAAGTTTGGATAAATTTGGGAATTTTTATAATTATGCTAATTAGATAGAGATAATATCTCTAATATAAAGCAAAGTAAGATAGAGCTTATTGGCATCTGAGATTGGACAGTGCCCACACATATTCAAGTAGCCAGTTCTCAAAAACTAGAAGTGGTACCTGCTAATGAAATATATCACTGGAAAGCTGATGACCTCAATTTTATAATTGAGTTTAATGTTTGGAGGACCCTTTTCCCTCGACTGTCCACATTTGCATTTAAGCAAATTGAATATGCTTAAAGGAACACTATAAGCGGCGTTAGTTCAGTAAATGTCATGGAAAGTCATGGAAAGGCCATAATTACAACAAGAAAATATCACTATTTTATATGAATTCTTTTTAATTTTTCTGGGCCAACATTGGCCGCGGAGGCTCACCAAAAAAAAACATTAACTTTTTTCTTCACATTTCTGCAGCGTTTATTGAATTGCTAAAAAACGCTTTTTTTTCTTTTTTTGCTGTCAACATCAAAAGTTGGAGGTGAGCCTCCTCGGCCAATGTTTTCAGTTGAAAGCAAGCATTTTCGATGTTGACAGCAATATGAAAAGAAGTGTTTTGAGAAATTCGATAAACAATGGAGAAATGGTGTTTTTTGTTGAGCCAATGTTGACAGTTAACGGCAGGAATCACTATTTTGAGAAATTGCTTGAACGGCGCAGAAAGGTGGGGGGGGGGGGGTCATATAAGATTGGGCTTTTCCTTTTGCTGAGCAGCTTTAACAGGCATCTACAGGAATCAAAGATGCTTAAAGTATCTTTAATTTGATTAAATGCAACCATTCATGCAGTGCATTCCCCATGTTAAGAATGCACACCGCCGTTAAACTAAAGATGAATGGGTTCAGTTATAGCTGTGTTATTTTAACCTTCAGAAAAGAAAAAAAGAAAGAAAGAACAAAAGAAACAGTATTATCAACCTACAGTGGCGTCATCTAGAGCATAGACATGGAAACTGATTAAGACTACAGGAAATATAAACTAATTGAGATTATAGGTAATAAGTGTGACATCTACTCACTTGGTGAGTTTGTCCCCATGTGCATCATTTTAAGCTGATATTTGCAATACTAGATATTCAGCTTCGTGACAGAGTTTGATTTAAGGATACTTAGCCCTTAAATGAGTGCGGTCCTGCAAGTCAAAGTTTGATTTGAAGCACGTACGCAGAAGGAAATAGACATCTGAACATCTCATGTTAAGAAGGCCCGGATTTAATTGCAAAGCCGCACAAGTTAGTATGGAAGCCCAGAACAGCCAACTTATTTTCAAATCAACTTTGTCTTAAACAAACATTTTACCCTCCGAATTCTGCTGTCAACATAAAGTTTTCATCAGTGAATTGTCAAGTTATAAAAGAAATCTGTCATTTATGCAAACCAATTATTGAAGCTTTCCTTTACCATTAACACAACTTTGAAAACGTGAAAAACTTTTAAAAAAACTTGACACAACACCAGATCGTTGAAGGGAGGCATGCATGGAAGGAGGAAAGGCAGACAGACCGGTAGGCAGGTCGGGACGTAGGCAGGCAGGGAGAAAAGAAAGAAGGAAGGAAAGCGGGAATGAAGGGAAGTAGGCAGGCAGGTTTGTAAGAAGGGAAAGAGGGAAAGGGGCAGCCACGAATAAGAAGTATAGAAAGAAAATAAGTAATAAGCAGAGGAATATGGGAGTGAATTGGTGGGTAGGACAGTAAACAGTAGGTCAGTGAGGGACTAGGTAATACCCTATAGTAACGAGAGACATTAAGCTCACTATCTCCCTCCTTGGGCGGAAATCTGTGATTGTATTTTGATGGTATATGAAATGGTAATGGCCTTCTGACATTACCAATCCCTGAGGCTTCCAAACACCTGGTGCAATCCTACAGGAAAAGCACTCCCATCAGTGTGTATGATTAATGTGGAGACTGTCACTTGTTTGTCAGCTACCATGCTCATATTCCTAGGTTTGCTCAAGTCACCCCCACCTGCATGGGTGGTATTTCTGGACATCTCACGAACTCGTTGGCAGTTTGTGACATGACGAGTAGGGGGCCAGGATAACTCTTTACTGTTGAAACGCATATAACAATATAAATGTAAATACCACCTATTGACGATAATGAGTACTTTTGTCAATTTCAAATACTTATTGCACTTTTGACAAAAAAATAGAATTCACACGAATTCATGACTTGTTATGAAAGACCTCCCATGGAGTTCAGAATCACAGATGAATCAAGCCATTAAGTCTGACAGTTATACCCTAAGGGTTGTCTTAGCTTATAGACTGTCTGCATTCGGTAGATAAGGTTGCTTGCCTTATCTGACAATCCACAGTATGTACAGAACTGCTAACACATGACATATCAGACAGGCAATCCTGCATAAACTCGATCTAATCCCATCCTTAATTTAGACATATACTTATGTGTGTAATGTTTGCTGAGTATTCCTCTATATGTCTAGTAGGGTGTGGATCTATTGTCTATTGGCAATTTAAAATATGGCTGCCATCTTGAATAAACTGATCATGATGAAGTGATTTAGATGTATGGTGTTTGGATTAGCTCCCATAGAAAAGGGTAACTAATGGGGATAGGAATTATAGCCGGGCATAAATAATAAAGTTGCAATTCTGGAATCAATCTTAACATTTGAGAGACATGAATATATGTGACCAATACACACTGGGGGGTATTGGTATATATTGACCGATATAGCATGGTACCAAAATATACCACCAGGTGGGGGTGCGTACCCACCATACCTGTACGCTGTATGCTTCATTGTAGCTGTGTCGATGGACATGGAAACACCTCGTGATGACGAGAGAATGTGTAGAGTGTGGTATAACTTATACTGGAAGAAGGAAACACTGTCCTGAATGAGTCAGGGCCGACGAGGCAGAATCTGAGGCAGAAGTGGACGAAGTTTTGTATGAGTTGGACAGAAGTCTGAAGGACCTACACACCGACGAAATGGCGGAGAAGGAGAAGGAGGCGGCCATGGCCGCCAAGAAGCAGGCCGACAAAGTAGCAGCGGCCAAGCAGGCAGAGGTGACCAAAGCTGAGGTCGCCCAAGCCAAACAGCGGGCAGCCGAGGCGGAGCAAGAAAAGAAAAAGTTACTCACAGAAGTGGATAAGGTGAAGAAGGAGCGACTGGAGGCGGCCAAGAAGGCGGCGTCGAAGCTGAAGGAGGCACAGACAATGTTGCCAAGGCGACGGCGGAGGCGTCGGCGGCTAGGGAGCAGGCGGAGGCGGCCACTCGTGAGGCTGCTAGATTGGAGGCGTCAAAGGGTGAGGATATTACACCTAGTAAATTTGACCTCCTGATGAACAAATTGGACTCCACCATTGAGAAGATGGGTCAGTTAGTTGCTGTCACGATAGGCGGGATCCAACATGTCGACCCCCCGGAGGGTGCGCCGGCAACCCCCGAGGAGTGGAAGTTCAACTTCACCGGTCCCTCGCCTCCAGGGTTGGAACAGGCTCAAGGAGAGCACACTTATCCTAACCAGGAGGGAGCGGCACAGCAGTATCCTAGCCACATCCAAGGTGGCTGGGGTTATCCAGGTGGTCACAGAGGTGGTTATCATGGCGGCCAGCTATGGCCGCCAGGTAGGGGCGGTGGCTATCGACCTCCCCCGCAGTCGCCCTACCAGATGTATTCCACACAGCAACAGTCACAGCCGCAGCAAAACCCACAGCAATACCCGCAGCAACGGCCTGGACTTGACTGTGGGCAGCAATCTGGAGCAATGGGTCACGGCTGCTGCAAGTCACAGGATGTGGAGATGAGTATGTTTGATTACAGACGTTATTTGCCGATGGGTGAAAGGAAAAAACAATTAACAATCAAGACGAACGAGGAATTGTGGAATTTTCATAATTGTTTGTTGCGTGAACTTATGTGGTCGGGCGAAGATGTGTCTGGCTTTGTAGATCACATGAACTATATGTCCGAAATGGCCAATACTTTTGTGTATGATATTAGGGCATTGGTGGCTTATGACGAGGAATTTCTAGAATCTGCTCGCCATTGGGGTCCAGCGGTTTATCATGGGGCGGATACCAATCTCACAAATAGGAAGTTGGGGGCAGCAGGCACAAAAGCAGCTATGGCGGCTCGTGATTATCACAGAAGTGGGGGACAGGGTACTAGTAATCGGGGCCGGGGCAACAACCGGGGTAATTACGGTAGAGGTGGTTACCAAAACAGCGCTAACTACAGCGGTGGCCAAGTCAAGACCCTGTCAGGTTGGCGTAAAGTGGCGGCGGACCGGGGTGTTTGCTTCAAATACTGTCAGCAGATCCAATGTGACGGGTGCCAGTTCAAACACCAGTGTGTGTATTGCGACAGTGTCAGTCACTCGATGGTTGACTGTCCCAAACACCCGGGCGATAATAAGGCCTGACTGCCAACAGGCGGTCAGCGCGGACAGGGGACTGACTTGACCAGTGCTGAGGTAGTTGTAAACACGGGGGGCAATTCATATGTACCGATGGTACCTATTGCAATAGATTGTTGTGATGATTACGGCCAGATTGGCGATTGTGAAGTGGCAAGTGTTGACGGCCACCGTGTTTACTGTGAAGATGACGAATGGCGCGACTTTGAAAATGTCTACGGTTTTAGTGATGAATTGTTAGATCCAATGGCGGTGTATGACAATAATGATTTGGTTGGGCTGGTGTGTGACGAAGATATTTATGTCCCGATGGGTGACGATGAAAAAGCTTTCAGTTTGGATGCCAGGAATATTTTATATAATAAAATAATTCTTGGCGAAGACAAATTGTTATTCGCGCACACCCGCCTGATCCATGATGGCGGACTCCGTGTCGAAATTGTGGTCCAGGGCTCGGAGTATTGGGAAAATCTGCCTCAATATGTGAGTATTGATCGTTGTGCTGACAATTTATAAAAGTATGCTGTTACTTATGGCGTGTTTGAGCCGGTGGCTCTAGTAGACGTGGGACCTAATTGTGTGGCGCCTGTATTTCAGAGTTGTGTTGAAGGCGTGTGCGACTGCAGCTATGTTCTATGAGGTGCCCGCTGTCAAATCAGGCCTTGTAGGTTTGCTGCGGCAGTTATGGGGTTTGGTACTGATGTCACTGTGCAGGATCTGTTTGTGTTGACTGGCGCCTATCGCGGTGTGAGAATTGTAGACCATGGTTGTGAAACAAACTACAGGTGTGAGAATTATAGTTCTATTACCGATAAAAAATTCTCGGCTGAAATGTCGGATAAGTTGAGGGAGGAGTTGACCAAAGACAAGGTCAGGGTTGTGGATGACAGTCCTATGTGTGTCCATGCTTTGGGTGGACGGGTGAAATCGAATGGTAAGCTGAGGCCTATAACGGATTGTTCCCAGCCCGAGGATGTGAATATAAATGAATTTATGAAAACTACATGTAGTAAATTTCATTATAAAACTGTGGACACGGTGGTGGACATGTTGCACCCCCATGTTTACGGAGCTATCACGGATATAGCCAGTGCCTACCGCTCTATACATGTGACGCCTTCACATAGGACCTATCAGGGCATCAGCTGGGTGATGGACGGCCAGGAGGTATTAATGGAGGACCTACGTCTATGTTTCGGGCTGAGATCGGCCCCTTACATTTTCACCCAGTATTCAGACTTTATTGTGAAATGTTGTGGGAAATTTGATGTAAATAGATGTGTGGTGGTTCGTAGTTAACTCTAGGTTAAAGAACAACGATCACGGCAGTTTCCAGGTGCGAGAATATATCTGTCTTTATTCACAAGAATAACAACTCTAGTTCCTTTACTAGGGAACGATCAGTGTAGAATTAATACACACAGGTAGATCAGGTTTCTCTATAAATAGAGGAAACGGTCAGTATACAACTCTTAGCATACAACTCTGTCCGCACGGTTGGACACGTGAAGTCTCTCGTCAGTCGGGCCTGCACTGACTGCCCTTCCAGGTAAACACACGGGTCTTATATAACACCGGCTCTTAGATCACGTGGCCAGGTGGGTGGGTCGGCCGCCCACCTGAGAGCGGCACACGGTTACCTGAAGAGGACCTGCGCCCTCTCCCGGGAACTGTGTGCACTAGCTCCAGGTGGAGAAGCCGAGTAAACAGACGTTACCCGGAAATACCGTGTATGAGATTAATATGTAATATCATGCCCCTACACTACCCCCCCCTAGACAAAACTAGGTGGTAACGAACATATATACTGTTTTCCTAGTTTATAGAAAACACTTTAGACCAACGACTTTACAGTTATTGTCTATACAGCAACTAGGGGCGTAAACATATTATCACGACATACTACACAAGCGAGATCATCAAACTCAATATAAATATGGCATTACACTGTAATAGCAACCATAATGGATGATTTATGACATGTGAATATAATATCATACATACAATCGAACGGCTCGACACATTTCGATATGACTTCCTTATGAAGTTTCCTTACTTGGTTATTAAAAAAATGCGCGTGGGGTGTGTATATATTTAGGTTTGAACAGAAAAGTTATTAAAAACCAGTCTTGATAAGGACTCACAACCACCAGCGTCTTACATTGATTTGTGATTTAATGAAAACATTCACACAATGGATAACAGTAACCACAGCCTTTGTTTTAAGCCGGGTAATCCGATTATATAACCGGAAATATTAATACCTCTCGCAACATACAACAGAGTCAACACACACGACAATACCTTACGGTATACTTAGCATATACACATAGTCTTAACGACTTCCTATAAACATTACGGGTAGCCACGTTTCCTAGCTTATCAGATCATACAATCTTCATATATAGCATATTATGAAACCCGATTCATATGATAAGTTTGAGAACACCATATTGGAAACACCTGAGGTGATATGTATCACATAATAATGACTTGTTTTATATATTAAAACGTTTTAATGAGTAACCTGGCAGTGTACCCGGAAACCCTCACAATTAGATATGGCTCACTCTCACCAGATCGATGCAACTTTTATTTGGACGTACATGATCGGCGGACGTACATGATCGGCGGACGTACATGATCGGTGACGTACATGATCGGTGACGTACATGATCGGTGACGTACATGATCGGGGATTATTGACTGCCCTGACCAGGATAAACCATAGATAAACCTTACCAAGGTGTTCATATAATGTCTGTATTGGTATTTAAAATGGTTTAAATGTGTAAATGATTCTAGTAAGAGTATTTTACATGACATTTCAATGCCGATCATGTACGTCATGTGACGTACATGATCGGTGACGTATATGATCGGTGATTATTGACTGCCCTACTCTTTCTGACCATAATAAAACATTTATAAACCTTACCAAGGTGTACATATAATGTCTGTCTCGGTATTTCAAATGGTTTAAATGTGTAGATGAGTCTAGTAAGAGTATTTTACATGACATTTCAATACCGATCATGTACGTCATGTGACGTACATGATCGGCCATTATTTATTGACTGCTTTAATTACCTTTTCTGACCATATTTAAAACATAAATCAATCATAGTGAGGTGTACATATGATGTAGGTCTAAATATGTGTAATCATAGACAAGTCAAGCAGTGGGTAAATAGGAAATTTTACATGACATTCCAAGCCGATCATGTACGTCACATGACGTACATGATCGGTTACACATTGAGCCCCCCCCCTCCGGCCCCTATAAATATTTTGGGAGTTGTTTTTTTCTAATTAACTCCCCAAATATACATTACAGCCTGTAGGTATGGTTGGGAGAGTTAAACATCGTAGTGCAGGGGGTAAAAGATGGATTATGTACTCTGCCGATCATGTACGTCCACCGATCATGTACGTCCACCGATCATGTACGTCCACCTTTTCACTTGCACTGATTTGGTGAGAGTGAGCCATATAGCTTACTGGTGATCTAGTTGTAGACAAGGTGCTCTCCGCTTCTAATAGACGAATGAGTGAGGTGCTCTCCTCTTCTTAATACTGTTTCTTGGATAAATATCACCCGAAGGTAAGTTCATATGTACACAGCTCGCTAAGTATCCCGTCCTCACTCCAGTAAAGTTCATGACATATATAACTATAATCCGGCTGGAAACCACGAGTACTGTCCGTTTAACACGTAATCCTAGCTCCAGGAATGTTCATGATATATATAAGTAGAACTGGAACCACGAGCATTGTCTGTTTGACACGTAATCCTTGGACGGGAACAGTTTATAACACAGCATAATAGTATCAGGAACACATCATGGTAACGTATCCCAAAAGTTAGTTTGGTAGCTTCCCGGTGGAGTCCTGATTCCCCATCGGGTAGGCTATAGTTGAGAGTTGAGTAGTTAGGTAAGTCCAGAGCTTCCACGGAAGGTTCCCCCCGCGTTGGTCCATATGCATCTAAAAAGATGCCCCTCTTTTTCCCTTGAGAAGGGAAACCCCGTCATAAAAAATTTATGACGTCAGATTAACTGAGAGAACAATTAATCTATCCGGAAACTGTTATAGTCTCCTCCTCTATTTCTAAAAAAAATTAGAAATAGACTCTGAACCTTCTGTTAGTATTTTAACCTAACGGTTCATCTCTTGCCCTTATTAAAGCAAGCGCGTGCTCAGCCGTGCCATCCCAAGCATCGAGAGTCACGCCAAACACCCCGTAAAATTTTACGTTCATGTCCTGTAACCGTTTGGTTAACTTCTCGTTCTCCTGACGAACGAACCCTGCTGCGGCCTCAGCATTCTTCTGGCCTATAGCAGCTTCTCTTGACTTTTTAGCCAAGTAGTCCGCATTGCCGACAGCGACCAATGTTTTCTCCTCCCTGTGGGCAATCTTTAGACCATGCGTGAACAGGCCTAACATATTGGTGTTGTATTCCACCGCTAGCTCGCGTTGGGACTCCTGGAATTCTGTAACAATTCTCTGTCCCACCTCGCAGCTCGCCTTCTCTTCCCGAGAGAAGTAGTTAACTATCGGGACGTATTTTAATTTTACGCCACCGGTAGTTTCCGTGCGGGAGGTACCCGCGACTGGCTGGATGACAACCGGCTCCTGGCTTACAGGAATCACGGGTTTTACATCCGCTCGCGGTGCTTTCGCAGCCGCTGCAGCCTTCGGGACAGTTATGCCCCGAGGAGTTACTACTGAGATCAGTGATTTGGGCTCAGTGTTCACGGTCAAGCTCTGCATATCCCGGGTTGGGGTAGTGGGAGACCGGACGTCCCTGGGGGTTGATTTTGCAGTTGTCCCCAGATGGTACGTCAAAGGCAGGGAAGCCTTTGTTCTGGTAGCCGAGCTTTCTTTAGGCCGGGCACCTCCACAGTCAGGTTGACTGTTGGCACTGTCTGAACTGCTCAGACGTCTAGTACGGTACTCCATGTTAGTAGCCGCCGCTGCATGTCCACCGGAATCACGTTTCCGATCTTTCCGGTCTGTAAACAGCGGGTCTGGATACTCGCGATAATAGTCGCGACCTTCCGGGGCATGATAAATCCCATAGTAGGAATTATCGAGTTCCTCCAAAGTGGATCCAGCATGTCTCCGTTTTGGTCCGGGAGAGACCGCAGGAGACCGAGAGCGGTCGCGGGCAGACCGACTCTTCCCCCGGGAACTACCCCGGGTTTCCGGCTGACGGAAATTACCGCCGCCTCTCCGAGAAGTACGGGTAGTGCATAACACCGTATATTCCTCGTCATTCATGGCGAACTTGTTGCGTCCGTCCACTCTGGCAATCCTGGCTTTAAACTTCCCATCTGCGACCTCGCAGAAAAAGGGAGTTGCCGGCCGGATCTTAGCCTTCTGGTCTTCCGTGAGTGACTTGTACTGGTCACATACGGCATCATGTAGCGCATTCACACGATTGCGAGCTACACTGATTCCCATATTATGGCAATCCTTCATGTGGCGCATGAGCTCACCTCTCCGGGGTTCTAGACACCCGTTACACAGTTGTGACTCCCTACCTACTGTAATATCACAGTGGTACACCATGCAGTGGTGCATGTGATTTTCACAGAGGTGTCGCAGAAACCGTTGCTTTGTTACAAACACGGTTCTGTCAGTGCCTATCGTGTTTACACACGTGGCGAATGGGCACCAGTTTCTTTCCCGTTGATTATACCAACGGTTGCTCGCAAAAAGAAGCTTTTCTTTCTGCTCCTTACTGTAGTAAGTATCCGGCAGGATCCTGAGTTGATCTAGCCACTGCTGGTAAAAAGCAGACGGAGGACGGTCCCGGGGGGTATTCCGGATCCAATCATCGTCGTCACTCTGACCTTTACAGTTGGTCGCGAGTGGACATCCAAAATTGGTAGGACCAATTGGACACTGTTCCCATGAATTGGGAATAAACACGCGGAACTTATTGTTCGCGTTCTGCCAGATTCGCCTCATCACGTCATTAGGCGGGATGGGGTCCTCTGGGGCGTTTCCTGGTTCTTCAGCGTTAGCCGGAACCTCTCCCTCCTCCGCATCCGAATGAGCCGGACTACGGAGAGGGCTGAGACGGGCTGGGTTGATTACCAGCGCAGCCGCAACGGCGGCCGCAGCACCCGCTGCGGCGGTCATATCTGCCACAAGGGCCGGGGTGTGGATGGTGATGCCTGTGCTGGAGGGCGCCGGAGTATTGGCTTCGTTAATGTCCATAGCCTCATCCGTAGCCTCCTCAGCCCGTGGAATGACGGGCTGTTCCCCGGAAGGTTGTTCCGGTAATCCTTCTGCTAACACAGAATCCGGCAAGTTAGCTAACCTTGCCTTCTCGTTCCGGCGAGCTTGACGTCCTCTCTCCTGGACAAACTCGTCCGACTGGTTACTGTCGGCCGAGCTCGACCAGTTTGGGGGCCCCCTCTCACCTTTACTGCCGCGCCCCCTAGGTGTGGCTTTCAGCGCTTTTATTCGCGCCTTCTCTTCCGCACTGGAAGATCTGGTTCGTACTGTACGAACCGCCTCATCAACCAAACAAGATATGGCAATATCCCGTTTTACGTTGTGAGCATCCATGTAGTCCTCAATAGTGGCTACTTCCAGGATGTACGAAACTACTCCCTGCGTATTAGCGGCAGCAATTTCGTACTCCTTCCGAGTTTTCGGTTCACGGAGTTTCCCGATTCGTGCCCGGTACCTGTTGACGCCAGTCAACAACATCCCGGCAACTCCACAATTCGGGTCTAGGGACAGAATTGGGAGTGCTGGCATTAACCGCTTGATGTCTGCGCTATGTAAATCGAAGACAGCTCGTCGTAAGCAGTAGCATACGAGTAGTCCTTTCTGGAGTGCCTCCCAGTACACAAACCAGTCCGGGGGCATCTCCTCCTGCTCCTCCACTAATAGGAAGAGCAATATCGCCTGCCTTGTCAGCGGGTCAATCCGGCGGGGAGCTCCCTCCGCCGTGAGTCGTAGCACGTCCGCGTGCAGATCCACTTCACGTCCATCGTAATTGGACATGAAGCCTCCTAGTGTTGGTACTGCCGGGCGGGGTTTTTCAACGTCCACCGGCGGTTCTCCATGGTACAATGGACCCGGATCCTGATACTCAGCTTCGCTGGTATCAGCCTGACCGTCAGCTGGGCTGATGGCCTCAATGTCTAACCCTTCCAAGTAATTGGCGGCGACATTAGCAGGGCGTAGCGGTGACTGAGAGTCAGCGTCGACGTCCATTATCCCCTCTTGTCCCAGGAAATCTATAGATTCCTGGTCCACGAGGTCAGGTTGATTATCAACCACATTTCCTCCGCTAGCGGAGTCGCCCTCCTGAAGAGGGTCCACCTGTTGGTGGTCTGTCTCGGAAGACATGTTTTGTGTCACACTCAAGAAAAGTGTATTGTTGATGGATTATAGGGGATCCACCTCCCCACTGCGAGAATGGTCGTGTCCGAGCCCTCACGTCTGCTCTGGACCTCCTCTCAACCCCAACTGGCGATTCCCGCCGAGCCGCGTGCCTTATATAAGGCGCGCCACCGCGCATGCGCAACCCCGCGCGTCCCGTGACCCAGTTCCTTGGAACCAGGTCACCGCGCGTTCAATTGTAAACAGGTACCCTCATTCCACGTGTTAATCCTTACGCTCTGTCAACTCGTCGAGAGTATCAATGAAATATATATGAATGGCATAATAAAGCACATTCACCGGTTTATCCGTCCATCACCCATGGGATCCTTGACAGGGGGACTATCACGATCATTCTGACCGTACTTACTTCCACACATAACTGATTACAACATTTAAATATTTAACAAGATTACAGGACACCACACTCGTTGTGTACCGGCTTAGGTTATACCGTCCCTAGCTAGTAACCGGGGACTGCGTCTTATGTTTTTAGGCATAACATTAGACCTGGTTCTAGGACACGCTTTTTCCAGAGTGGATTTAGCCTTAACCACACTCTTCCGGG
This sequence comes from Harmothoe impar, assembly GCA_947462335.1. NCBI lineage: Eukaryota > Metazoa > Annelida > Polychaeta > Phyllodocida > Polynoidae > Harmothoe > Harmothoe impar. The sequence continues at coordinate 62,741,662 of OX381707.1, read as the reverse complement.
TCCTTTTCCCTTCAGCCAGCGAGACTTTATTAGCCGCCTTCTTCCCGGATCTTTTTGGGATGACGGACTTATGCACCATTAGTTTCCGGGAAACCTCCTTCCGCGGCCTTCCGCGTTTCCGGGGAGGTTCCTTCACTAATTTCCGCTGTTCACTTTCCTCTATCAAAGTATCAACTTCCAACTCATACGAGTCCAGGGACAAATCTCTCCCCTTCCACTCTCTTAGTCGAGCTACATTAGATTTATACATCTTCCCCTGTAATGAACGGATCACTACAGTACTGTCACTTACTATACGGGTAACCACAAAGGGCCCGTCCCAATTACTAGCAAGTTTCAGAGTCGATAACGGCTCATGTAATCTTACTACCTGATCACCAACTTTGAATCGTCGCGGCTTAAGGCCTAGATCATAGCCGGTCTTCTGCCAGGTGGCATTCTTCTGTAGTTCAGTTCTCACCAATTCATAAGCATATTTGAATTGATCTCTTAATGACTCCACAAACATAACATGGCAGGGGGTTTCCGGGTTCATTCCTACCACCCCAAATACCAGGCCAGCGGGCATTATCAAATCCTCCCCGAAAACTAACAGATTCGGGGAACAGGAGGTACTATAATGGACAGTGCTATTATATGCATGACACACATAATCACACTGCTCATCCCAGTCGTCCATTTTATCATTCACCAGGGATTTCAATACCTGAATCAATGTACGATTGAATCTCTCAACCATTCCATCACTTTGTGGCCGGTAGGGATTTGTTCTCGTCTTACAAATCGCCAATCGGTGACACATTTCCTGCCAAAGATCAGATTCAAATTCCCGACCTTGGTCACTATGCATCATTAGGGGAACCCCAAGATGCAATACCCAACCTTTAACAAAAGCTTTTGCACAGGTTGCCGCCTTGTGATCCGCTAATGGAAACACTCTCGTATACTTGGTATAATAATCAGTGACGACCATCATACAAGTATTACCCTCAGGGGTGGTTTTAAACCCACTGATAATATCTATGGCGACTCGCGCAAATCTGACTCCAAACAACTCCTGGGACAAAGGCATTTTGCCCATCCCAGGCCCAGGTTTGTTTTTACAACAATCCGGGCAAGTAGCAATCCATCTTAATAGATCACTACTCATCCCTGGCCAGTAATATCTCCTTTTCAGACGTTCCAGGGAACGCTTTTTCCCGAAATGTCCACTGGTCAGGTGTCCATGGCAATAATACATAACATCCCTCCTCATACCGGAAGGTATTACCACTTGCCGGACTCTCCTACCGGATGAATTAATCTTCCACCGGTAGATGATGCCGCTCTGGACCTCTAGCTCTGCCCATTGAGCTATTAGTCGTCTCATTTCCCGATTCTCCAGGGAAATCTCAGGCCGCGGGGGCCGTATCTTCCTAGGTAACAATACCAACAACCGGCTAAGGTTAGGATCCTTTTCCTGGAACTTCCGGATGGTTCTCATGGACCACTCCAGAACCCCAGTTCCCTTGATCTCAAAGGGAATCCTTGCTCCGGCTATGACAGCCTCATGCTGACCACAGTCATCACAGTTGGTGTTTTCGCACTTCCTGATAGGACGTCGGGAAAGTGCATCAGCATTTACATGCTTTACCCCAGCTCTATGCTGGATCTGACTTTGCTCCAAACCGAACTCGGAAAGGTGTGCTAGCCAACGTCCAATCATTCCTTCCGCATCTTTGAAATTCAATAACCATCTCAAAGAGGAATGATCTGTTCTTAGCGTAAAATCTGACCCCCAAAGGAAATGTTTGAACTTTTTAGTATAAACTATCACAGCCAACAATTCACTTTTAGTGGTACAATAATTTCGCTGAGTCTTACTCATAGTATTACTAGCAAAGGCAATGGGAACCTCCACTCCGCCTCGGACTTGACTGAGGGCGGCCCCAATACTCTCATTGCTAGCATCTGTATCCAATACAAAATGACCATCCGGGGTGGGATACTTTAACACCGGGGTCTCTACAAACAACTTTTTTATTGCTAAGAAAGCTGTATCCTGTTCCTTCCCCCAGGGGAACTCTTCCTTCCTATTTCCGGGTGTCCAGTGTGACAAACACTGGATCGGATAGGCTACCCGGGAATATCCCGGCAGGAAATCCCTATAATATGAACAGAATCCTAAAAAGGATCGCACATCTTTAGGACCCCTGGGTACTTCCCATTCAGTCACACTCCTGATCTTTTCCGGATCCGCCTTAACCCCCTCGGTGGAAATAATCCGCCCTAGGTAGTTAATATCCTTCTTAAACAGATTGCATTTCTTTGGTTTCAATTTGAGACCGTTAGACATGATTCGGTTTAAGACTTCCTCTAAATTACTTAAACAGTCCGCAAAGGTCTTCCCAAACACAATTACGTCATCCAAGTAAACTAGACATTTCCGCCATAATAAATCACTTAATAGTGTCTCCATCATGGCTTCAAAGGTGGCCGGCGCGTTACATAACCCGAACGGCATTACCTTATATTCAAACAACCCGATATGGCTGGAAAACGCGGTTTTCTCCATATCTTCAGGCTTCATGCCTACTTGCCAATACCCGGACTGTAAATCCAGGGTACAGAACCATTCATTCCCTCCCAGGGAATCAATCGTCTCATCTATCCTAGGAAGAGGATAGGAGTTCTTCTTAGTCAACCCATTCAGTTTCCGGTAATCAATACAGAACCGTATGCTACCATCCTTCTTGGTTACCATACACACAGGGGAGGACCAAGGACTCATGCTGGGAACAATAACATTATCCTTCAGCATTTTCGCTATTTCCTCCTCAGCTACAATCTTCTTCTTGAGGGGTAACCTCCTATAAGGAATCTTAAAAGCGGGGTTATTCCCGGTTTTAATTTCATGCAATACCTTATTGGTTCTCCCCAGGGGTTCCCCTGGGGCCGCAAAAGCTTGCCTGCACTTCTTCAGCATAGCCTTTAGGGCTTCCTGATCATTCTCATCCGTTATGGACGATCCTGTTAACAACTTAGTTAACTCTTCATGCAATTCCTCTTCCCCTCCTTCTTCTAACCTCAGGTCTTGGTGGCTACCGGTGACTGCCTCCGCAAGTATCACTTTCCCAACTTCAGTGCCTTTCTCAAGATATACTGTGGAGTTTCCGGGGTTGGAAATGGGTGTCACTGTCCATCTGGAATTCCCTACTAGGGTATCCGCAGATTCCAATCCCTTCCGGGATAATACAGCCATATCCGGCTCGATTACCGCTAATCCTCTCTGGATTAGCCTCCCTGAACTGACTAACACGTCACAGGTCATTCCCGGGGGAATCTTCACAGTCTGTGCCACACTAGCGACACTACTTATCACTCTCAACTTACAGAGTATGGTCATATCATACGGGTATTCAATTTTCAACTTCCCACTTTTCGGATTCAAAGTCGCACCGAAAAGCGCTGCAAAATCCAAACCAAGAATACCATCATCTTCAATCTCAGCTATGGTCGGGGCCCAAACAAATTCTTTCCCGGCCACAGAGATTATCAGAAAAGTCCGTCCAAATGTCCTCATTCTGGTACCATCGGCCGTACATGCGTTTACCCTCATTGTGAGGTTCTCACACATATTCGGCAATAAGCTGATGAATCTCTTAGAGACCATGGAGTGGCTAGCTCCAGTATCCATAAGAAATTCCCCAGTCTTTCCTTGTACAGAACAGGAAACGTACCACCTCTTCCCATCAGTTACTGAGGGATTCCTAGTAAACCGGTGAAGGTCACTATCAGTGCCCAGGTCGAATCCACATCCTTTCAGGTGTTCCAGACAAGGATGACCCGGGGGAAGCCTGGTTCCTCCAACCTTAACCAACTCTTTGGTTATTGACTCCTCTAAACTGGCACTAGGTTTCCCATACGCGCACCCCTGGGCGCCTGTTGTACCAGTCTCCCCAGCCTCATGGTTTCCGGGATGTACGGTCCCATCTCCCTTCTTGCTGGACGCATTCACTGCTAATGAATCTTCACCGCCAACGTCGGTGATAATCTGACATATTTCCCCAGGGGTTACCGTCCTGCCATCCCCGGTAACCCCCTCTAATTTCCCGAAACCTCACTTCTTAAAACAGGTTTCTCTGCTTTGCATTCAGATGCAAAGTGCCCTTTGACTTGACACCTGTAACACTGGACAGTGTTACGATCGACCCTAGGGCGGCGCCTGGTTTGATTATCAAACACCTCGTTCATGCGTTTAATCATGGACTCCATTAAGGTATTTAATGAGTTTCCTGACGCATTTGTTTTATCCGGAGTGGTCGTCTCCGGGGTCTGGGTTTTCTGACTGGGTTCAGTCTGAGGCTCCCGAGTGTCGGGTTTCCGGGGGGTTTCCGAATAACCTTTGTTACTAGGAAGCTTCCCGGAAGCTGGGGTTGAGCTAGATTTCTGTCGACCCTTGAATTTCAGGGCGTCTACTCTCTCCTCCCCTTCAGATTCTTCCGCGGAAGAATCGTCTCCATCTAAGGAATGTTCAATTCCAGAGACGCGCTGCCCCCTATTAGCGGGTATCATACCAGCCAACAGTATCTTCTTCTTGTCATGTTGATCAATCACCATGAACAAATCCGCTAGGGAAGACCCAGCTTCCCAAGCTCTACCACAAACTTTAGCATGTTTAGGATCACTCAATCCACTAATAAATCTTACAAATAGGGATTCTATGTAATATTCAGCATCCCTACTCCATTCTGGCCTAGCCTGCCGCAATAATCGCTGCAATTCTAGCCCAAAAATTTTAGCAGATTCCTTTGGTTTCTGCGTTCTTCTCTGAAACAGAGTCCAGTGATCTACTGTCACCATTTTCCCAAAGGTATAACAAGCTAATACTTCCAGCTGGTCGTATGTAGCCTCCGGCCCGTAAGTGTCCCTCCATTCTTCAACCACTATCTTACCCGGGCCGTCACTCAACCATATCACAAAAGCTCCCAAGGATTCCTCCTTGTTCCAGCAATTGTACTTACAATCATTTAAAAGTGATTGATATTCTTCCTTCCAGGGTCGTAAACCCCTGTAAGGCTTAGTCACGCGTGCAGTTCTCTTAGCGGCATAATTAGAATGCACTAATTGACCCGACATGCGTCTACTCCAAGCCAGTAAGTCTGTACCGTCTTGACCTCGGCTGGAGCAATCTAGTCCCAAATTACCTATGGCTGGGTCTCGATTATGTAATCGGTGTTCCGCCGGGGTCATTGTGACCCTTCGGTTCAAAGGAACCTTTATCTTGGGTATATCGTCAGAAGATTTATCTGATTCCGAGTCTGTACCCTCATCAAAGCGTGGGCCTTGATAGCCGGACAATCCCTGAGTGTTTTTATGCACTGGATTTGACCTTCCCTTCGTTCTCTGCTGTGACCCCTTATTCAGACTACCCCTCGGCCTATTTTCAGGGTCTTTATTGACTCCCGAATGTGTATCAGTGGTCGGAGGTGGATATGAATAAGTTGCATCCGGGCAATATCTATAATTACCCTTGCTATCATAATCTCCCAAGTTCCCATACTGAGCCGGGTCATCTCCCGAAAAAGGGGTTCAATGAGCCATAACTATGGTTCACCACTTCATCTCGGAATTTATTTTTATAATGTCGAGACACTTCCTCCTCTGGAGACATTCCCCGGTTAACCTGACCAATACTGGCATGATTAACTGGTTCCCGTTCAAGAGAGCGCCCGGTGATATTCACTCTCCTTGAATCCTTCCCTCTGTTTTTATACACAGAGTCTTCCACATTCCTCAATCCATTATCATTAATAAATGGATCGAATTGAGGTAATGCATCCACCTTCCTAGCAGCAAGAGTGCTGTCCAGAACAGTTTCCGGCCCGATAGCTGGAACTTGTTCCTCCACCTGCTGTTCCATTGCCTTCGACAATTCACACCGCAGGAGAGTTTTCCTGGCTTCCAGGGAACAGACAGCTTCCACCTCAGCTTTCCGTTTCCTTTCTAACTCTTCCGTTTCCTCCAGGATTTGTATCCTGGTGGATTCGTTATCCTTGACCAACTGGTCTCTGCCCTTCTCGAGCTCTTCTGTCCCCTTCTTTAGGACATACCATTCTCTAGAGTATTTTTTCAACTCCCTCTCATACTTCTCCTTCAGAGATTCGGAGTGTTCATTCTCCTTCCGGTTCTCAGCAATCTTTGCTTGAATCTTTTGGTATTCATGCGATTCCTGAGCAACCTTCTTTTTCATATACCGGTTGTCTTCTATCAACCGTTCTCTCTCTTCTATCAGAGTTCCTTTTACCCTCTGATTCTCAGAGAGGATCTCGTCCCTTTCTTTTACCAGGGATGTCAATTCCTCAGTCAATGCAGCATACTGATCTTCCAATGACTGCTTGTCCAATCGGACATTCTCCCAGTAGAGGTCATCCTCTTCCCGAGCCAAACGCTCGTCATATTCCCTCTGGAATCTTACATCCCCTACATAGGGTTCCACCCAGGAAAGATCCTGCAATTTCCTCTTCTTCTGCTCTGGCTTCAAGCCCTCCCCATGGTCCATCCCTGGCACCTCCAGGCAAGTTGATTCCAACTCCCCTTCACTCAGCTCTGGGCCAGAGCCGCCCAGGCTACCACCGGTAGCCATTGTCTGTCCACTAAAGGACTGTCTGTCCACTCAAGGACTTCCTGTTCAGTATAACCCGAACATATTCCCGAACAATTAACTTGTTCTGCTACCTTCACTGCTACTGGTCACGGCACCAGTGTGGTGGTTCGTAGTTAAGTGTTGACGGCCACCGTGTTTACTGTGAAGATGACGAATGGCGCGACTTTGAAAATGTCTACGGTTTTAGTGATGAATTGTTAGATCCAATGGCGGTGTATGACAATAATGATTTGGTTGGGCTGGTGTGTGACGAAGATATTTATGTCCCGATGGGTGACGATGAAAAAGCTTTCAGTTTGGATGCCAGGAATATTTTATATAATAAAATAATTCTTGGCGAAGACAAATTGTTATTCGCGCACACCCGCCTGATCCATGATGGCGGACTCCGTGTCGAAATTGTGGTCCAGGGCTCGGAGTATTGGGAAAATCTGCCTCAATATGTGAGTATTGATCGTTGTGCTGACAATTTATAAAAGTATGCTGTTACTTATGGCGTGTTTGAGCCGGTGGCTCTAGTAGACGTGGGACCTAATTGTGTGGCGCCTGTATTTCAGAGTTGTGTTGAAGGCGTGTGCGACTGCAGCTATGTTCTATGAGGTGCCCGCTGTCAAATCAGGCCTTGTAGGTTTGCTGCGGCAGTTATGGGGTTTGGTACTGATGTCACTGTGCAGGATCTGTTTGTGTTGACTGGCGCCTATCGCGGTGTGAGAATTGTAGACCATGGTTGTGAAACAAACTACAGGTGTGAGAATTATAGTTCTATTACCGATAAAAAATTCTCGGCCGAAATGTCGGATAAGTTGAGGGAGGAGTTGACCAAAGACAAGGTCAGGGTTGTGGATGACAGTCCTATGTGTGTCCATGCTTTGGGTGGACGGGTGAAATCGAATGGTAAGCTGAGGCCTATAACGGATTGTTCCCAGCCCGAGGATGTGAATATAAATGAATTTATGAAAACTACATGTAGTAAATTTCATTATAAAACTGTGGACACGGTGGTGGACATGTTGCACCCCCATGTTTACGGAGCTATCACGGATATAGCCAGTGCCTACCGCTCTATACATGTGACGCCATCACATAGGACCTATCAGGGCATCAGCTGGGTGATGGACGGCCAGGAGGTATTAATGGAGGACCTACGTCTATGTTTCGGGCTGAGATCGGCCCCTTACATTTTCACCCAGTATTCAGACTTTATTGTGAAATGTTGTGGGAAATTTGATGTAAATAGATGTGTGGTGGTTCGTAGTTAACTCTAGGTTAAAGAACAACGATCACGGCAGTTTCCAGGTGCGAGAATATATCTGTCTTTATTCACAAGAATAACAACTCTAGTTCCTTTACTAGGGAACGATCAGTGTAGAATTAATACACACAGGTAGATCAGGTTTCTCTATAAATAGAGGAAACGGTCAGTATACAACTCTTAGCATACAACTCTGTCCGCACGGTTGGACACGTGAAGTCTCTCGTCAGTCGGGCCTGCACTGACTGCCCTTCCAGGTAAACACACGGGTCTTATATAACACCGGCTCTTAGATCACGTGGCCAGGTGGGTGGGTCGGCCGCCCACCTGAGAGCGGCACACGGTTACCTGAAGAGGACCTGCGCCCTCTCCCGGGAACTGTGTGCACTAGCTCCAGGTGGAGAAGCCGAGTAAACAGACGTTACCCGGAAATACCGTGTATGAGATTAATATGTAATATCATGCCCCTACAGATGTGTCAATTATCTTGACGACTTTGTTGTATTAGGGGAGTCTGAAAGTAGTTGTCATGACGCCCAGGAGTTGTTGCATAATGTCCTGTGTAACTTTGGGTTCAAAATCGCCGCTGAAAAGGTAACTAGGCCAGCCCAGGTCTTCAAGTACCTAGGGATACTGGTGGACAGCGTCGGCATGACAGTCAGCATCGACAAGACCAAGCTAGCTAGGGTCAAACAGGAAGTGGTATTGTTGCTGGACAAGGACAAGTGTGAACGTGAGAACCTGGAGGAGGTGGCAGGCTTATTAGCCCACTGTGCCACTGTTGTGAAGGGGGGTAGGACATTTGCTCGTCGGATATACAACACACTGAGGGATCAACTCACCGAGTCAGTTGTGTTGGACGAGATTATTAAGCAAGATCTCATATGGTGGTCTAGCTTCGTGACATGGTTTAATGGCAAGGCTAAAGTTCTGGGTGCCAGTCAGCCATGTGGCCATGTCTTCACGGATTCTTCGGATTATGGCTTTGGAGCACACATAGATGATGACTATTGTTGGGGGGTGTGGGGTCAGAAGGCTCTGCCATGCCCTCATTCTGAGAATCCCCCGCTGATTGATAGCTACCAGGATCACATTAACATTACAGAACTGTGGCCAGTGGTGGTGGCCATCCATAGATGGGGTGTGAGGTGGCGGAATTCTACAATAATGGTGGTGACGGACAATACCCAAGTGCAAGGATAGGTCAATACAGGGCGTAGTACTAACCCTTATGCCATGGCGTGGTTGAGGGAACTGTTCTGGGTGGCGGCGTTTTATAACTTACATGTTAAGTCATGCAGGATTGCTTCAAAGGACAATGTACTGGCGGATGCTCTGTCACGTTTGAACAGTTCTGATTGTAACATTATTTGTGAGGCAAGTTTTCCTGAATTCTTTAATTGTTGCAGAAAAGCACGCATTGCACGAGGAGTGGGGGGAGCTACGAGACCTCTGCTGGTCTGAGAATACCAAGAAAGCCAGGAGGAGCCAGTGGGCCAGATATTACAAGTTCTGTGATGAACATAGGCTGGTGGCGCTGCCAGCGGATGTTGAGACTGTGGGACTGTACATCACTTTTCTGTCGCGCAGCTGTTGTTATGTGACTATTATAAATTACGTGAGCAGGTTGTGGGCCCTACATGACTTTTGGGGAGTTCCCCACCTTGACCCAACCACGTTTGTTGTCAAGGCCACGTTAAAGGGTGCCAAACGGTTGCTGGGTTGTGTGTCGGAGCAGGCTGACCCCTTGTCACCGTCTCAGATGTGCTTATTATGGAAACAATTGGACATGAAGCAGGCGTCAGACTTACAGTTCTGGTGCGCACTGTGCCTTATGTATAGGTGCCTACTACGTGTGAGTCATGTGGTTGAGTCCCCACACACATTGAGGAACATTAGTTTCACCAGTACCGGTATAGACGTTGTTATCAGATCTTCAAAGACAATTCAATTCAAGGATAGAGTAAATGTAGTACCGGTAGTATCTTCACCGGGGAGTGTGTTGTGCCCTTGTGGTTACCTGAAGTATTATACAATCCGCGGGAGTGGGGGACCTGAAGCTCCCCTGTTTCCCTACAGTTACAACAGTTTGAACAATAGACTGAAGAAGTTGTGCAAGTCAGCTGGGTTGGTGGGGAAGTTCAGCTCCCACAGCCTGAGGAGAGGCTCGGCTACTTACCTGTCTTCATTCCTACCCATGCATGTTATCAAGACTTATGGAGACTGGCGCTCATGGTCAGTGTTGTTGTACATTTCTGATAATTATTTGTCACGCAAAGAAAAGGATTGGATTGTGGCTGACAAGTTAGCGGAATTTAAGTAGTCTGGGGCAAAAGTTCTTGTTGGCTCCTTGGCCGCCTGAGCTGGAGTTGTTGAGGCTAGGGGCAAAAGTTACACTATTGTGTTGTCTATGTTCACATGGGGTGAGGGGAATATGTGACCAATACACACTGGGGGGTATTGGTATATATTGACCGATATAGCATGGTACCAAAATATACCACCAGGTGGGGGTGCGTACCCACCATACCTGTACGCTGTATGCTTCATTGTAGCTGTGTCGATGGACATGGAAACACCTAATTTTTTTTTTATGTCAGAGGTTGAATAAATATGGCCGCCTGAGCTGGAGTTGTTGAGGCTAGGGGCAAAAGTTACACTATGGTGTTGTCTATGTTTACATGGGGTGAGGGGAATATATGAATAATCTCTGCCCATATTTATTTTGGTTCCTTTCATATTTAAGGTCATATTGCCAGTCAACATTTAAAAAAATGACCATGCCGTTTCAATGTCAGTTTTCAACACCAGATTGTGTTTGATGGGTAATTCTATCAGGATGCACTTTTGTGTGAGATCATGAATGAAAGGTGTTGCCTTACAAACTTGGTGCGGTCTGACCGAATGTATTCAGTGCTTTCTGTGCTGAGGGAGCTATTGTTACTGGGTTCCGCTTCATATGCGCTGCATCATCATTTCAAACAGATTTTTGCATAATTATCATACATTTTCAGATTTATAAGAAAGTTGGATCAAAATAATGATTTGCGGCCCTTCTGGTCAAAGTTTGATCAGCAGCATGCATAATTAGGAAAAGAACATGCATCTGTACTGCCTGTCTTAAAATGACCGTGAATTAATTTCAAAGCCGCATGAACAGGGGTGTTAGTGATTTAATTGCATGTTTACCACTCTTTTTCCTCTCCTTAATATTCCTCTGCCAGATGAAGTGGTATCTCTGACAATGCCAGCGGAACATTGCCAATCACTCTATGGTAAAAAGGCCCTAACAGCAGGCACCCTTCGGAAGGATTAAGGCCTACTTCAATCAGCTTTCTATTGAAACGGAAACATGGACTTTTTTAGTTTCATAGATGTGACATTTCCAAAACAGACTCTTACTTCCTACTGACTACCATAATGGATTTTTTTGGGAATGACTACATGAACTCCGCTGAATCACACTCTCAGAAAAGTCAGCGTCATTGTTGCTAAAACCACTCTCACCTGAAAGTCAGGTGAGAGTGGTTTTAGCGACAATGACGCTGACTTTTCTGTGTATGCACCCTTGCTTCGTCATTTTCATATGAACCCTATGATTTAAAATAGTGGCTTTATTTCTCTGTGAGTATCATTGGAGGGTCCTATTGTTCAGGAATATAGTGATTCATCTAGACTTCCCCGGGTAAAGCTGTCCTATTATTTTGTTGATATATATCTTATACAGTAAAATGATGACGGTGGTCATCTTGGGTATCGTCTGGTATTTAGGTAGCGCCCTAAGAAGAAAAGAATCTTAGCTCACTCTTTGCCTCCTCTGGGCGTATATATGCACGTTTCCCTTAATAGTTTATAGAATGGTGATGGCCATCATTCTGACAATGCCGATCCCTGAGCCTTCATAACACCTGGAGCCTGTTTCTATTTGCTTATCGTGGGTATAAAAGTATTTCCAAACGAATTTCCCTGAGTGAAGAAATACAATCATATTCGTGAGGAAAATCGTTTATCTATCTGAGACATAATAAAAAGTAAGAAATACAAAAATGATGACCACCCAAACGTGGTCGTTACCACAGCATTTCTAGGTGCAAACGTGGTCGTTTCTAAATAGAAAAAGGCTCCTGGTACCATATTAAAGGGAAAGCACCTGTATCGGTGTATAGGATGAATTAAGTGCCTCTTGTTTGTTGGCTGAGGTGGTCATATTTCTAGGCTTGCTCAAGTAACTTATACCTTGCAGTATTGTATAAAACCATTAATTTCAATACACACGACTGGGTATGGATGGCATCTGTTGGACACCCTGTGGGGCCTTTATCCCTCAAATTGCCCTTATCCCTCAAAATGGCACCCTTTTGAGGGATAAAGGCCCTGTCGGGCCTTTAACCCTCAAAAATGGCGTTAAAGCTCAAAAGCCTTTATCCCTCAAAATATTTGCCTTTATCCCTCAAAAGCCTTTATCCCTCAAAATCTATACGAGTCCCAGCTGTAATTGCCTTTATCCCTCAAAACTGATATACTGGTCTCAGAAACCAATCTGCACTGAGATATTGACTTGCCTTTATCCCTCAAAACCTACCAATCTGGTGTTGAATATAAACCAGTCTGGTGGTGTTGAATAGAAACTTGCCTTTATCCCTTAAATTGGTTTCTAAGACCAGTATATAGGTTTTGAGGGATAAAGGCAAGTCAATATCTGAGTGCAGATTGGTTTCTGAGACCAGTATATAGGTTTTGAGGGATAAAGGCAAGTCAATATCTGAATGCAGATTGGTTTCTTAGACCAGCATATCGGTTTTGAGGGATAAAGGCAAGTTTATATTGAGCACCAGATTGGTACCTGAGACCAGTATATAGTTTTTGAGGGATAAAGGCAAGTCAATATCTCAGTGCAGATTGGTTTCTGAGACCAGCATATAGGTTTGGAGGGATAAAGGCAAGTTTATATTCAAGACCCGATTGGTACCTGAGACCAGTATATATAGGTTTTGAGGGATAAAGGCAAGTCAATATCTCAGTGCAGATTGGTTTCTGAGACCACCATATAGGTTTTGAGGGATAAAGGCTTTTGAGGGATAAAGGCAAATATTTTGAGGGATAAAGGCTTTTGAGCTTTAACGCCACTTTTGAGGGATAAGGGTCCCATTTTGAGGGATAAGGGCAATTTGAGGGATAAAGGCCCCACACACCCCCCCTTATCCCCATTACCTCTGGACCTCTCTCCATGTGTCCTTCATTATATTAAATCGTGCGGAATGCAGCCAGTCTACCATATTTCTAAAATTCCCCCTCTGTCAATGTTAATGCATGACCTCAAGTAATAATATTGTAGTTATCTTTTTCTTACTTTCTTCTCTTTCTTACCATTTAGCCGGACCATTATGGCAATCGTTCACATGTTTGTATTGAATCTCCGGACAATGGTCACGCAAATAACAATGGCAAAAACTACATTTCCCAACACTCCAACTGGTTACTTTTTTATGCTAAAACCGGATTACCCCAGTTTCTGGACAGGTCCCCGATATGGAATAACACATGAGGATTTCTCCGAGTATTTAGCACCATCAGAAATGGTTATCAGCTAGTGATTGTGTCAAGAGAAACATATGTTCAAGCTACCTGAACCTACCTAGCAAAACAACGCTCCCCTAGACATCTCTATCCAATTTTGACGAATATTTTATCTCGAGCCATTATAAGCCTATTCTACTTTTAGAGTAGAATTGATGGTTCGTTAGTTAAGGTCACCATCCAAAGGTTGGCCCTTAATTTTGCGATTCATTTCTTTGGGGACTCTTTAAGCCTAAATGATATTATATCTGACCTACCTACCCTAAATGTTCAGACATGTAGCCTAAAATACAAATTTCCTGGCATTGCTAAGATTGGAATATGAACTAGATCTTAGGGTATGGCGCTAAAAGGCAGCTTGAATTGCTGGCATTTAATCTGCATGGTTGCTAATGGAAGTGCCCACCAAAGGATCTATTACATTAATTTTTGTACTTTGACATCAAGACAGCTAGAGTATAATTATGTATAAATGTGGAGAGCTTCAGATTCATCTGTCCTCTCAGAGCATGGCTGCTGTCAATGATGTTATAGTTTTGATTCTAACAAAGAAGGTTCACATTAATTCAGTGTTGTGTGGTTATCGTGTTAATTCATGGCTGATTTGTCCGAACGAGGAGCTAGTTAAAGTTAGGGATTGAGAAATAAGGTGGTTCTTCAGGGGTCATTAAATCCAAGAAGCTTTCTTACTATAATTATGAGAAAACAGTTTTTTTTTGTGTTTTTTTTGTAATTGTTGGTAATGGTTCTCTGAACTACTGGTTGCTTTGCTATTGTCCTACTATTGGTTTTCATCAATAGCGGCTCTTCTGATGGGTTCAATTCATTTTTTTAGAATTATCTCCAGATTGTGGTTCCATTGAATAACGATTTCACCAATTATCTGGGAATTTTCGTTAATTTCCTGGATGAAGAGTGAGGCTGTCACCAATGCAGTTTTTATTGACTTAAATTTGAGACTACAGACAATACAATTTGATGTCATTGACAGTGGGTTAAGAAGGTCAGGGAGGTGGGTGGCAATGTATTAGGTCTGTTGTCTGGCACGCAAACCAGGGTGGCACGCACATGCAAGAGACGCCATATCCATTGCCCAACATGGCCAGGACATGAAAGCCATGTATTATTGAATTTTAAATTTCATTTATTAAAGCATAATATTATGAGAACACAATATAGGGGATAATCCACTTGATAGAGAAAGATCCGTTACTGATCTGTCAAATGTTGATATAGTAAACATTGAGGGACGAGCAATGGATGGGCGTCCACCCATTAACTTGACCAGAGGACTGCTGGAAAGTAACAACCAGCAACCTATTTTTTTAGTTGCCTGAGCCTTTATACATATATGGGGTACTTTGCTAGGGAGCACAGGCTCTGCATGTGGGGGATTCCACTTGGGTGATTCTAGATACAAGTCAGGTGGTATGTTAACTTAACAAGGCTGGCCAAAGGGGTAAGACAATGCTTACCCTTTAAGTAAATAAATACCCCTAATACTTCTGGGTAGTAATGATTAATATCAATTATAGATAGTATTCGTTCATCTTTTCACTCGAACTAAGATCATTTATATTGCACATAATATGTAGATTGTACCTTTCAATCACAGCTTTTGTAAGGTTGGACCAAATAAATTGTCTTCACGCATAATTAATGATAGTTCTCTAACCTCTAAAAATGGCATCCATTCTAACTATTCAGATTCTCTATTAATTATCCCTAATCCTACTGAATGGCATCTATCCTATCCCTTCAGATTGTTTATTAATTATTCCTAATTTTACATGGGATATGGCTAATAGTGTAGTGTTTGCCGAAAACGGAAACATAACAACAAAAGTAAAAGTATTGATAATTAATTTGAAACCAGTATTATCTGCTTATTTGAATGCCACTGATTAAAAGTAATCAGGATCCTCAACCAGTATGAATAGCAAGCCAATGGTAATCCTGTGAACTGCTCAGTATCTGTTCCAACATTGATTGCTGGCTGTGTCAGAAAGCCCTGTTGACAACATATTTTTCAATTTGAATGACTTAAGGTTGCGTAATTGTATCTCCCCATCACACTACAGAACATACTGCATAGATGATAAAAAAATAATTTAAATTGCAGTGTCTAAAAATTATACCATATCATACTAAAAAAAGGTTTCAAGAACCGCGAGTTGGAAAAAGATAAGATCGGTATAATTGAACCAGAATACCTGATTCTGTTGGTGATAATAGTATTCCATCGATGGGTACACTTTCTTGGTGAAAAATATATTCGGTCAATGAAGTCATGTTAACATGGCAACAAACATGTGCAACAACACCAATTTTGGTCCAAAAATGTTCTTTTTACATTCCAAATATGGAATTAATTTCAGTGGCTCATTGTATTCTACATCAAATAGTAGTATGGATTTTGTAATATTTTCGAATATTTTTGGCTAAATGGAGCCCCCTAGTGGCCAAAGTTGGTACTAAATATAATTTCATGGTGAATACGATCTATCAAGTTTAAAGCAATGGGAGTACAATATGCGAGTGAAGCGTGCAATAACCCTCGGCCATATTGCACGTTCTGCCCGTATTGCAGGCTCCCAGGTGTCGCCAGGGGTCGCCATGGGGCCGCCATGGAGTTGCTAAGCAACGTCAGGATGTGACGTCATATAAATTCAAATTGATTGTTTCTATTTATATGGGAGGTGCGGTGGGCAAACAAACCACTGGACTGTGACCCTTAGGTAACTGACCTATGAATCAGCCTGTTATGGCATATATAAACAGAGGCATATTTATTTTATTAGGCAAATACAATCAAATACAATTAAAGCATAATATTGCATGGTGAAAGCTTCAGATTACTATATCCCATCGGCATTAAAAATCAAGTCTAGAATAATGACCCTGGTGTATACCTATCATGGTTAGGTTACCTGACCACGTGTGGGCTTTGTTTGCCCACACTGTGACGTAGTAGAAGTGTATATGTAACCTTCCCTATATATACCAGGTAATCCAGTGAAATTGCCAGTCAGTAGACTAGTGAGAGGGAATAGCCCCACTCTTCCAGTGGATTTGAAATAAGGTTTACTCTTAAGTTGACCTCAAATAACCAGCTACAGTAAGTTGTCCTAAAGGTCACAAATCAACATATTTAACACCAGCTTCGAGCCGAATTTGTGAAGCAGTATGGAGGATATTTACATCAAAAGTCCATCTGGTATGTAGCATAAACAAAACTACATGTATTATAACCATTAGGGGCAAGGTGAGGAACACAAAAATGTTTAAATTATGGTCAATATGTCCTTGTCATGCTGTCCAACCCTGGCTGTGCCAGGGCCTGGACTAGTGTGGCTAATATAGTTGGAGCCTACGAATGCTTGTAATGGAGCGACCAAGACTCTAGTTTCTTTGGGGATGTGGTTGCTGTCAGAACTAAGGACGCCTGCTGGTAAATCAGGGGCTATTCAGTGATGAGTGTTAATTAGTGACTCACCCAGGCTCGAAAAAGGTCTGTTTCATAACTTTCAAGCAACATGGTGTAAAAATACTAGGAGTAAGATAGGTCATACTTCTTCTCTATTATTCTGATGTTGAAAGTACCTGGGAATAAGTCACGTATTGCCACAGCGACCCAAAGGTCATCAGCATGACTCACTGATTTCTCCAGTTACTATAGGAGTATCACGGAATTGTTGAATGGTCTTGTTAAAGAGCATTTTCCTTAGTCAGACAATTAATTAGGACACTGGAATCAGTGCGAGCTTGTGTTTTCTGACCTAAACTTTGTTAGAATTACATATTGTATTATAGATATCACAAAAATGAAAATAAAAAGTTCCTAAAAATTGGCAAAAGAATGCTGGGGTCGGCCATTTTTTTAAGACAGCGTCGGCTTGCCTGAAACACACCCCTTCTTTCCTTGGCCCAGTGGACAGTTTTATGATGAAATAGTATGGTTGTATCAAAAATGTATATATACCATCATGCAAATTTCTAAAGCTCACTTGACAGGGCCAATTTTAGTCTACATTTACATTATAGTCCAATGCATGATAACATGCGATACCATGGGACGCCTCAAAGATTCTGAGGAGGCAGTCTGGACGGTTCTGTTCATGTTTGTGGGCATGCATGTATGGACTAGGGGCAACCTCCCCTCCCCTACCCCACTCCCACCCCCACAAATCAACCACCCCCTATCTTTTGTTCAAAAATGAGCACTCCGTTAGTAAAAGGAAATCCCTACATGTTTCAGATGACACATTTCGACCATGTATTGAACATTGCTATATCATTCAACATCTAGCCCAAACTCCAGCCTGCACCAGACATTCTGTGACCTGTTAAAGGCCAGTTCATTATATGTACATATATTATATAGAATGTTTTTGTAGAGGCCACCGGGACATGGTCGTTTTCTTGTTCGCAAGAAATCTGTGGCCTGTCAAGTGTATTCAGTGTCATGCTCACTAGGCATTTAAAGGGCACAGTCAGGTCAGGTGAGGCTTGGTGATTACAGTCATTTGTCCGACAGAATTCACTGGACACACCTTTAGATTCACTACTAAACGGGTTAATTAGGCGTTCTTTGTACCTACCAGACTCTCAGAAGCAGTTCCTATGGTAAACTGTGGCTAGGAATTGAAAGGAGCAGACATGTAAAGAATTTTACAGGCAGACTGGTTTGAGACTCTGTGCAATGATGCCAAAACTTGACCGGTGTAACTTAATAAAATAGAGTTAATAGAATAGAGTTAAGGTCAATTCCCACAACGCAAAAAAAGGGCCAGAAAGTGTTGATTATTGACATCAAAAACGCTATTGACGGTTCGAACTGTAAATAGTGGAAATTATTCCTGTTATTGACAGTTTCTCATGTGAACAGGTAGGGGCCACAACCACTATTCTAGTACGCCCTATATGAGCTAAGCTTGTACTCATCATTTAGGGCGTCCTAGTATAATGGCCTACCCAGTAGCACAAGTGTATTTTAGCATATACATGAGATTTCTCTCATAGTCCTAATGTATATTACATCATATATGGTATCATTGGAAAGAGGACATCTCAATCTATATACTAGCTGATTTACAAATTCTAACCATTTATCTTCATTTAGATATCATGTATTGCACATGCCACATTCATAAAATGCTTGTAAAGAGACCTAGCAAAATCCATTTCCGATTTTTTTGTTAGATTTGCTGATAAAAATAAACCTACGGAGGGGTAGCCTAGACACTGATCTATGACTCTGCATTTTGGTTTCATCTGCTAATAGAATGGTAAGGTCAGAAATAGGGAAAATCATTAGAAAATGTGGGAAATTCTCCCCTCCTAATGCTCCCAATGTTGGTATAGATGATATCCATTGTTATATGATTACAGATAAGGCACTGAGGGAGCTGCAGACATAGCCATGGGCTAATGGCCATGGTCTAATGATCACAGCAACTGTACCAATTAAATGGTACGGCCCAGGAGCATGCACAGTACCAGAATACTGGTATGGTCTAGTTGACTGGACTGTACCACAAAAGTGGTACGTACCAATAAGGTACTCCTGTCCCCTACCTGGTGAACTGTCAATAGTGGAATATTTCTATCTTATTGACAGTTCCCACTGACATTGGAGTAAAAAAGTGTGTTTTTTTTGCAAAGGCTTTTTGCAAAAGTGTTTTTGTTTTTCTTTGCAAAAAGTGTTTTTCACACCAAAATAGGCTCTGGATAGGTTTTGGGCCCTAAATCAGTTGTGGACTTAAAATTGGTTGTGGACCCAAAATCGGTTTTAGACCCAAAATCGGTTTTGCCTAAAAAAAAATCGACTTTTCTACCAAAATCGACTTTTCCACCAAAATCGACTTTTCCACCAAAATCGCGCTCAGGGTCATGACAGTAATGCTAGGGAGCTGTCAATAAGACAGGAAATTCCCACTATTGACAGTCTGGTGAAGAACTGTCAATAACAGTATAATTTACCACTATTGACAGTTTGATCTGTCAATAAGAGAAAAATATCCTACTATTGACAGTCTGAACTGTCAATAAGAGGAAATTTTTGCACTATTGACAGTCTGAACTGTCAATAGCTAAATCAAGGTGGGCCACCTATTGACAGTGCAAACTGTCAATAGTGGAAATCAATCCACTGTCTTATTGACAGTTCAAACTGTCAATACCAGAATATAATTCCCTTATTGACAGTTCAAACTGTCAATACCAGGATATTATTCCCTTATTGACAGTTCACACTGGCAATAAGAGATTAATATTCTCTTATTGACAGTTCATTTTTGGAACTGTCAATAAGAGAATATTTTTTCCCTTATTGACAGTTTGAACTGTCAATGAGGGAATTATATCCTGGTATTGACAGTTTGAACTGTCAATAAGGAAATTTTACTCTGTTATTGACAGTTCAAACTGTCAATAGTCACGGCCTATTGACATAAAAACAACACTTGTCCCACAATCGTATGCCTCTCAAAATACCACCATGGTCAATAATAGCCAAGCAAAGTGTTGCGTGCAGTACTGGTTAATGGATCTAGTTGAGGGGAGTTACTTCACAGTAAGATTTGTCTTGACTGTTCCCTCTGAACTAGCCTAAAGATATTTGGAGTGTCCCCTCCTGTATAAACCAAATCATTGGCATATTCTAATAAGCAACATATTTGAGCATAATCAGAGCAAAATATCTAAAGGTTTTGATATCTTATTTATCACTATCACACGACTTAGACAAGGGTTATTAGCCAACATTGCGCTTGTTTTATCCGATATAACCAACCAATATTGGCTAGTGATTAGGATTTCATAATAAACTGCATTTTTCAGCCCTCTTTCATGATGTGGGATTTGACCTTTACAAGCAGCGTTGACTCTCATCAGCTGACTAAAAATGAAAATGTGGGATGACCAATGATCATAAGGCATACTCTTATCATAAATGCAGACCTGTAATGCTTCTGGTGGAGCAGGCAATTGTCTTTAGTGTTATATCGGCATTTGACGTGGTTTTTGTTTCAGACAATCAGAAACTACTAGGAACACATTTGAGTGTTGTTCCACAGAGTCCGCTCAGCACAAACTAAAGGGAATGTAGAAATGTTATCTATGTCTTTTCATTCCCTGGTATTCTAAAACATGATAATGGTAGGCTAAAAGAGTAACAATCTGCATGCAGAGCCTTTCTGTACCCTTGGGGGGGGGGCTTCATCTGCAAGGCTTATCTCATTATTTCCTTTCTTATTTCAGTAACACTACCCCTTTTCTCAAATAATTATCAACCTCAGAATAAAATAACTCAAACTTTGAAGACATAAAACTTAAATTAGGTTAATGAGAATTAGTTGATTATTTTATTATTGAAGCTGTCGGTTCCGATTGAATAAAGTCTTTCTCTGTGAATGTTTTAAGCACTGCATCTTACTTTTTTCGTTTTGCTAATATTTACTGGGTGCTGTCATCGAAATCAGAACTTCACTGATTATCAGTTTGATATAGTGAAAGCTATTTGGAAATAAATA
Organism: Harmothoe impar; assembly: GCA_947462335.1. Taxonomy (NCBI): domain Eukaryota; kingdom Metazoa; phylum Annelida; class Polychaeta; order Phyllodocida; family Polynoidae; genus Harmothoe; species Harmothoe impar. The sequence continues at coordinate 62,720,655 of OX381707.1, read as the reverse complement.
ACCCGATAACATCACCTTACAATACAATGTACATTTCATGAGTGAACAGGCCCCCAGTATGTGTACAAACGTTCTGAGATCGATCTTAATATTGTGTCAATAATCTTAAAAGCGTGTAATCTTATCAGTGCTCACCAAATACAGATGGCACCACTAGGCCTATGTAACCTTGTTACCTTAAAAATCACTGGGGTATAGAGAAGAAAGCCCCTGGCACTTTTCCGCGGCAGTATAGTAGATGTAAATCTCATCCGCTATATATATACTATTAAGTCAAACTTAAGGTACCATAGTTCAGATATGTGACACTAGATGGCAAATACATTCAGAACATTAAGACTGTATGATAATATGATAATAATATTTTACATTAATAGCATTAAGAGTGAGTGCGCTCAGAACGTTTGTCTGTACACTCAACAGAGATATCCCATATTTCCATGCGCAATGGTGGCGGATATTTCAACAGCTATGACACAAATCCAATAATCACTTGAAATATAATAGCATTGCTTGTTCACATCTTACCAATTCTAGATGTGTAGGACGTCTTACCATTATCTGTTCCTCTACACTTATCAGATTACAGATTCAGCCTATTGAGAACAACGAAATTCAATCGTTAAAGACATGAGACAAAATCAGATTAATAAGAATTAGTTGGCAATCAAAGCTGTCAGTTCCAATCGAACTTCATTCATTATAAATTACTTAAAACATTTGTTTTCTCCATCCTTTTGGTTGTTATTGTGGGAATATTTATATTATATGGTCAATGAAAGAAGATGTTCACGTGAAAATTAAATCTTATTAAATTAAGAACAAGAACATGTCCAGATGGTGTATTTTCCCAAATGCATGGGGAAAATCCCAGTTAATCATCCCCTAAGCCTCAGATGGTGTCTCATGCTATAGCACCAGTATTGTAGCTTTCTCACATGTTGATGTTCAGCTCAGCTATAATTATGACAAATTTGCAATGAGAGGAAAATGTCAGTCCCTCTGTCTCTATTCATGACAACTGTGAATGTGTGTCATGCAGCTCATAGTGACCCAATCTATCCAGTGTCCTATTATAACTTTCCACTGGAGTGTCCTAACCAACAGGTTATATATATGGGCATTTCTAATGATACAGCTCCACTTAATTGTAAATTATCTTAATGCCTCCAGAAGGGAGACGGTCATGAGATACCAAGTTTTTGGTATCACTGGGATTTATTTAAAAAGATTACCAGGTTCTTAAATAACACTGTGAATGAGATATTAGGTAAAATATCACTTTGTGACATGAATTTATGATTCACAGATTCGCCCAGCCTCCCCGTTGATCCCATTGTGTCACGTATTGACCACAATCTGACAATAGAACGTCTTTTTTTAGTGTCTTGTTTATCAGGATAGGCTCATTTACTTCTATTATTGGCCTGTGTCTGCTATGACATTCTATTATGAAATATACCTTAGTCCAAAAAAAACGTCACCTTTTAAATTTCTTGTTTCTGTTGCATTAAACTCTTCTTTTTTTAGATAAAATAATTTACTACGTGGTTTGATCTTTTTGGCAAAGAAATGCTCTTAAAATAATTGCATTCCCATTAATTTTTGCTGACTCATTTTGATGAAGCTGATTTGAATATAATGTATAATGCCAACTACTTGTGGCATGAACATCTCACACATCTTGCTGTATGTCCATTAGTCGCTATGAGCTGATCATAGCAGAGTATTGGGTTTCGATATTTCTATAGAACTGTTATGACTGGAACTGTTATAACTGAGTTTTTCAACCATCCAAAATATGAACAAAACATATGAATACAATTAAACAGTTCAGAAAAGAGGCAGAACTAAAGTTAGCGTTGATTCATAGGTGGGGATTTATATCTAGTATAGCCAGCAACTGATCAATATGGTCGATGGGTTTCTAGGACAACTACCCCCAAGACGTTGGCTTTAACCTGTAAAAAGGGAAAATAATATGGCCTGCTCAGACCACACAGACTGTATTATAGTTTGGTGTATACGAATCTGACATCGAAGCAAATTATAGGTCTGTTGATATAGAGTCATAGCGCTGCATGCCTTTCTGTGGGTTGGTTTTCCTGTACTAAATTAAAGATTGTTCTGAAAAGCCTGTATAGAAAACCTGTGAAGATGTTGCAATCTGTGTACATTGAAAGGGGGAGCTGTGGGTGTAATCTGCAATCATACAGTGCTGTCAGGCGAGGTTCCACGAATTCAAAAAGTCACATTTCTGGCCATTTGCCACAAAACGTCAAGAGTCCATTAGCAACATGAAGTCTTCTCAACACAAATTAAAGGGAATTTAGAAATGTTATTTAACAAACGATGCCTTTTCATATCCTGTTACAACAATGGCAGGTTAAACCGAGTAATTAAAGATCTCCTCGTGGAACTTTCCCTACCGGGTACGGATAAGGGGCCTTTTTCTGCAATGCTTGCCTCCTGTCATTTCCTATATTCTTGCATATTTCAGGTGTACTGTCCCTTTTCCTAACGATTCTGTAGGCTGAGAAAACATAAACTTCTCTTTGCTCCCCTCTTTTCTCCTTTCTTCTTCTCCTCTTTTTTTTCTTTTTTTTTTGGGGGGGGGGGGGGCAAGGCCCGTCGCCCCCCCTGGATCCGCCAATGATATGTATGGGCATTCCTAACAATACTACTCCCCTTACTTACAGATTATGTCATCTAAAGCCTCCACAAGAGAGACAAGATTTGAATGCGATGAACATTTCTGTTGAAATATTAGTGCGTGATATTCTCTATTGACAACATGCTTAAAATAGAAAAGAAATCGTTGCTCAGATGTCAATTAGACAAGACCTGCGTACTACTCAGTGACTTGCCATTCCTAACTGTGGGTTTATACGTGATATACGAACCACTTCTATTTACACCTCTTTATCTGAAAGCTTGATAAAGTTTAGGTACTCTAAAAACAGTGTTCTGCTGTCTTTGATGATCATAACGATCCGTGGCCCGAAGGCAGCGTCAACCTGATATCGCCTGCCAAACAGCTACAGTAACAAACAGAGGAAGTTGACGACAGGCTTGGGTAATGGAATTGATTATCCATCCAGTTCCTGATGTCAGACCTCTCCCTCTCCACGTTATTTGCCACAGAGAAGTGTTTGATTGTAGATACATTGTTTGCTGGCTTACTTGGCATTAACAGGGTTCACAGAGAAAAGAAACAGCATCAAAAGGACGTCCAGGATGCCCAGGTCGCCTAAGGGAGCCTATAGGTGACTCTCTGGCTGACCCAAGGGAGTCACGCCAGGGAGTCATATAGCTCTCTGGGTCATTACTCACCCTTAGGCCAGCCAGAGAGTCACCTAGGCTCCCTTAGGTGGGCTTGACTCCCCTAAAGAGGGGAGTCATTCTGGAGGCAGCCTGGACTCCTTTTTGACGCTGTTTCTTTTCTCTGTGTTGATATTGCCGCAGGGAAACCAGCCGCCCTCTTGGCCAGGCACCCTCTTCACCTTTTGACTGGAATAACCTCCTCCAGGGGTTTGTCACCGGATGCCTGATACATAGCTGATAAGGGCCCTTCCTGAGTGGACCCAGCCAGGTTTAGCCCTTTCAGAGCCTAAAGGGGCAGTATAGTCAGCATAGTAGGGGCCAGGACAGGGAGATTACCATGTTGATATAAGAAATTGACCTGGCTGGAGTAGGATTCTTTTAAGCCTGAATACTCTCTGCATGCTTAACTTACAACAGTAGAGGAAAATATCAATCATAACTGCACAAACCTATCATTATTTTGATTATCATTATTGAAACAAAAGCACAGTTTCTTCAAAAACGATGGATCTTTCAGATATATAGACTCTCTGCTAAGCACCTATATGGGAGAGCATACATCATTTTATTATAGCTAGCATATGATAATCCTATATCTTAAGCACCTAGACCGATACGCCCACCCCAGTGGCATGTAGCGCCAATACGCCCACTGGGTCCCTTATAAAGGGCCTCGCGTAGACATACAGCTAGGATATGCTCACTCGTTGCGTGTTTGGTTAGTATCTATTTGGCTCATTGTACATAAGTATTTATATACCCGACATCAACTAGTTGTGTATGCTGAATGCATATACAAGTATAAATTGTAAACTACTTCAATTAGGATGCCCATTGTAGGCAAGTTAACGGATCTCCCTGTGCTCTCCAATACCTGTAGATACAATCTAGAGTTATGGCTCATATTCGTGTGATCTACCAGTATTGTATAGGTACATGTATGCCGTGTGAGACTCTCTGTTTTGATATGCATTCAAACAATAATTAATTAGCGTAAATCCTCTGGTAAGCCTACTCGTTTTGAGCCTGCTTCGGCTTTTATCTTTTTCTCACGGGAGATTTTCCTATTCAATAATCAAAAGGAAGGTTGGCTTATCAGATCAGAGAGGTTTCATGGTGGGTATCCTTTCCATTTTCTCTTCTCTCTTGTTTGAGTACATCCATCTTAGGGATTCATAAATCCAATCACTTAACCACAGAGACTGCCGATTTGTGGTTGGGTTGTAGGACCTCTTGAAGGTTATCCCTATGTTTATGTTTCGCACCAGCTCACTAATTTTCCAGCAGACAATACCTACAAAAGGGTCAATGCCTTTTTATTATCAAAAGTCACATCCTCTATCTCTTTTTAACAACCACAGGGCTTTAATCATATTGTTAGATGCCTAGATTAATTAGGTGTAGTTGTTGAAATCTGAAGTGTAATGATGAACGGCCTTTCTTAACAAATTTAGTTTTGAAACACCCCACTTGATCAGGACAGCATTCAGAAGCGTATCCAGCCGTATCTAGGAGAAAAATAATTTGATTAATCCCTTCAGGACCATCTACCCATTCACTCCCAGGAATGAGATGCCCGGTCTGCGTGGTCAGAGCATCAAAGATGGTGGAGTTGTTATTATTGCTCCAACAGAGAAGGCAAGATTGCCTTATTTCTAGTGACTTGTGAATGCTTAGACTTACACATGATGATCATGAGCAATTAACAAGGCTGTAACCATTCATTGTTCAATGTAAAACCCACAGACTAGTGAGAAATATGGGTTTTGTGATTTCATGGTGATGCCCGTAACACACTGCCACTGATGCCCGTAACACAATTGTCAGTGCATGAAAGTGATGCTCCGTAACACAATGCTTTTGGTGTATATACATGTGCTTATTGGTTACTCAAATTGGTCCAAAATCACATTTCTGGTGTTTTTGCCTCCATGCTATTCCTATTGGTTTGTATACAATAATCATGTAAGATTCGGGAAATGCAAATATATATAATTTATATAATCAGTTTAAAATACTAAACTAAGGTAGCCTCATATAATTTCAAGGTAGCTAGTAATATAGTGCAGAAACCTGTATGCCTTAAATTCATTATTTCAGAACTCACTATATACCTTGAGATCACACAGACAAGTTTTGACAGCTGTAGACATGGAGTCAATGGAGAGGGGTGAGTGCATGGATGGGAAGAATCAATCTACAGGTTCTTAATGCACTGTGTGCATATGTAGGGTGTTTACCCCCTATACGACATATCTATCAAAAGTAGTTTTATAACCCCTCCATGGAAAGATAAATATGTCTGGAAGACAAAGCAAAAGACGGCATATTGATAACTGTCATAGTTTATATGTGAGATGACTAAATGTAATGCAAGGTTGGTGGGTTTGCTGGAAAACAGCCCTATAGGGCAAAGCGGAAGAGGTGGCTGTTTTGTATAGGGTCCTAAGTGCCTATTCAAAGGGGACCCAAATAGCCTGTGTCAGTGATCACCATTGCAGCGGGTACTATAATTTAGTCCAATACTACTGTAGGCCTATGGTAGGGAGTTTGATAAATTTCCAAAAATGAGTTAGAGAATACATATTGGTTCCAGTGGTAAAGATCTTTTCAGATCTGTAAAGATCATGTTCCTATCATAGCTAGATCCAGATATGTCATGGTGATTGCACTTGAACATATTTCCCATTTCTGTGATCTAAGCAGGATCACAGCAGCCAGGGGTAATGTAGCACTGGCCCCCCTAACCCTTCCAACTCAGACAAAACAGGTCCTATTAACATGGCTAGAGACAGCATTGGGCAGGGTCAAACACACCTGGATTTAACATATGTATTAAAAAACATAATTACTGACATCCCCATGGTACCAAGTTTAAACAAGTCATATTATTCATTATGTTGAGGGATGCCTCTAGGAAAGGTGCATATTGGATCACAGAAATGTACAGATCACAGTGGCCGTGGCAGCGCTATTTTGAACTCCCCACCTATGGCCTGTACCTACAAATATTTCCATTGATAACTACTGAAAATACAATATAGCTATCAAGCTATGGCACATATTCCCGTGGACAGGGCATCACAAAAAAGTGTTACGGGCATCACAACAAATACTTTGATATGTGGCAAGGGCATCACTCATTAGTTCTAGGATGTCCAATACAGTGAATTTAGCCTCCTATTGCAGTGTAATTACTATCCAGATTGTTTGTATTGATATTTAAGTCATACATACTGAGTTGTACAACCTGCCAACCTCCATAACACCCTCAAAACTAACCAAAACAAGCCTCCATTCAACCTACCATCCGCCATCTTTGATGCTCTGACCACGCAGACTGGGCATCTCATTCCTGGGAGTGCCATTGAAACAGCTCAATGATAGTATCTCTTCAATTCCTACACTCTGATGTGCTTCCCAGAGCCGAAACGCGCAAACAAACACAATTAGGCATTGAATATTTGTCTCAGAGTAAACCTGTCTTAGTTCACCACTTCAAATAAAAATTCTCCTTTCAGACGTGACCAGTTGCAAGGAAATGTAAAAGAAGTAAATGCCAAAATGCCAAAGTAAACAATAAAAACAATTACTCCAATAATTCATATAGACAGACGATAGAAGGACCATTTGTTACGCACCTGTTAAGAACAGTATAGGTTTTTTTTGTCACTGTAGAGTTGATGCATTTTGATATTGCATACTCAACATTATCTGGTTGGTACCGACAGATACAGGTATTCACTGAAAAAACCTAGTGTGAGTACAAGTGTCTTGGTGATTTATAACTGCAATAACACATACACAGAGATCTGCACCATTGGTTCTCCAGCAAACAATACCTACTAGTGAGTCAATCCCTTTTTTGTCAGAAGTCACATCCCCAATGTTGTTAGCAGCCACAGGACCATAGTTGTATCATTGGGCTTGGACAAATTATAGGTACAGTTGTTGACATCAAAAGTGCTATGGTGAGAGGCCTTGGTAAACAAAATCTCGTTCTTGGGAACCACATCTCCCTTCAATCATTACGGCAGCATTTAGCTAATCAGAGGTGTATCCAGCAAAAGAAAATATAATTTGATTAATCTCTACATGATCATCATCTACCTCTTGAAATATCTTAATGAGAGTGCATCTTGGTTTCCTCGCCTATTAATTACTGTTAAGGGGACAAATAGATTATTTGTACAATAAGGTAGCTTCCAAAAGCCAAAACACCCAACCCCCAAACACAACTAGGCATTTAACCAACTTGGTTATTTGTTCAAGGGTAACAACCTCCAATTCCAAACTCTCATTTCAGACGTGACTTTTCAGGGTTTTGGGAGCATCTCCAGTTTCACCAACAATCATCCAGGGTCTCATTAAAAGTGAAACAGGAATGCTGAAATAGAATCTTAAAATATAGTTGGTGAATGTCAGACGCCAATTTTGAGATTATTTATTGTAATGCTATTTTAAAGTGATAGTGCTATAAATATCATTGTCTTAATCTTGTTTTCCAGGGAGGTGTAGGAGTACCCGGGGACATTTTATCAAGAGAAGTGAGAAAGGAATGGAAAATTATAGTCTACCTCAAACAAACATCACGGAAACTTTAGGTAGGATGATATTATCATGTAACATAACCTGTTCAATGATAATGTAGGGGTTTATTATTATGGATTACCATACAGGTCCATTACACTCTACTCAACCTGGTTGGCTATTGTTGTTAACCGGCACCTGGGGTGTATTGCAGAACCAGAAATTAATGCACGTTTTATTTAGCAACACTGGTGTAATGAGATCTTTCGTATTGTATTGCCAAAAGTATAATACAAGATTTTTCATCAAGACAAAGTTCTCAGAAAGTATCATTTTTAAACTTCATGAAACCTATATTTTAATTGACTTAACAAATGATCTAAATAATGGAAATATATATTAAAGTACATATTCAACACTTGGGATGTTTTTTCCCAATCAGATTTACATTATTGACAAGAAATTTCAATGTAGGATGACGTTTGGCAGCTTCCTACACTCAACATTAGACATGTCCTTTTTCTAAATTAAAACGATAATTTCTAAAACGAATTTCTTTACTAGTTACTTTAGTGAACGTTTTATTCTGACAAATTCGCAAAACACTCCAGGGACCCTGTTCATTGGCCAGGTGTAGGTTTGGGTGTTACCTGAGTGTTAGGTTAATTTTTACCATGCACCCTTGGTTCTGGTTCTTGTTCCCAGGTGCCAGTACAGGTCACCTACCCTAGTATATAAGGTGGTCTGAAACAGCTAATCAGGGCAAACCTGACTTGCACCAGCTAGATACCCACGCGCTCCCTCTTGTGTCTCGTCCCTATACATGCGCCCGTTCGCATGCACAAAAGGTGCCACACCGATATGGAATTATACTGGTATAAGGTGTTTTATACAGGGTCTCATTATTATTGGTATATCAATTGCACCGTAGTTAAGTAAGGATCTAAACTCTCAAGTCTGTGGTCATACACCAATATCGGCAACAAGAAAGGATACCTTGCAATTTCCCCCAATCACAGAGGTGTCAGGCCCATTAGATATTAGCCGGCCAAATCTAACCATAAGTCCCCCTGTGGCGTCGCTGAATCATGAGTTTGCCGAGTAATACCATTGTTTGTGACAATGTCAAATCATGTATGAATTATAGTTGATGAAATGTATTTGAACATGTTTTGTATTTAATCGTCAATTTTTATCAAAGTCCATACACATCGCCGATTCCCATGATGTGGGCTATATCATATTCACCACACATTAAACGTGGAATAGCGTTTACCTTAGTGACCATATGCATCAGAGTGCTATCAAAATAATTTGTGTACCAGAGAATATAATTATAAAAGAAATTGATAACATATTTTTGAAAAATAGTTTGACTCCATGTACGCGATATCCTTATGAGACAGGGTATTCAGTTACATAGGGGCACTCGACTGAAACTGCAGACGAGGTTAAAGAGCAAAAGCTACATGCATAAAATCATGTGTTCAAATCGGGAATTAGATAGCCAACTGTACTTTTTGAAACAAAAGAGAATTCATTTAATCAGAGATCAGCTACTTATTTCATTGTGTATCTGTATCAGTTTATCTATGCTTTAACTGTGTAATCTACTTCTTATCATCCAGGTACTTTGCTGGTTGATACCCTCTGAAATTATCAACTGATCTGATTCAGAGAACTGTGGAGAAACCAATTTCAAATTTTATACTCAGTTGATGCGAGATGAAAATGAAAACTGAAACTGTGATAAGCACAACCTCTTTGTACCGAACCTCAACACATAATTATTTTCCTCTCCCAGTTATATGCACTGGATGTCCTCTATGCCTTTCACAATGTTTCATTTCAGTATCACATATTTTAATATAAAATTTTACTTATTATGCTATCCATCCCACGTGACAAATGTCTACCATGATTCCCAGTCTATAGAAATGATAACCCACACTTATTGGGTGTTAATTCACTGAAGAACACAGAAAAGAGGTTGCTAGATTTCTTCTATTTAGGAAGGGGGGAACTTGCAATCCTGCAGACTCAATATAGGACGATGTATGTCTTGGTGTTGAGAATTCATAATGGCCAGACTCCACATTGTGACTAGTGTTTATGAAAAGTGATGGCGCTGATGGTAATGCATTATCAGCCAAGACCCCTTGCCTAAACCTCAAATCCCACGATCCTATCTATGCTTCCCAAACCTTTGTAATTTGAGGCTCTTGCAATGTGGGAGCGTTGGCATTTTCTCTTGCAATTTCAGAATAATTATTGACCTGAAATCATGGGTTAATTGCAATGTATGTTCACTCCAAAGCCTATATAACAACAGATGGGACCTTATAGCAGTGATGCAGTACAATATACACTACACAGTGGGATTTGGAGTAAGCATCCTTGCAATATAACTCTTGCCATTTGGAAAAAGTAGAAAAAAAGAAAAAGAAGAAGTTGCAAATGCAGAGGTTTTGGAGGCATAGAAAGTATTGTGGCGTATACCAATACTCATCGCATCATCTGTTTTTATTTTCATCTTAAAAGCAATTCAGATAGATCTTTATCCATTATACTTTATATTATTCCTCTTTTTTTCAATTTGTAGCGCACAAATGCAATCCCCTTCCATCTACAATTGAAATCACTAACATCAAAAAAGGCATGGTGAAAGTGGCGATAATGAGGACGTATTTGGTTCAAATTTAAAAACATTCACTTTGCCTTTGCAAAGTTTAAATCTGAGACCATGTGGGCGAGCATAATTTTTTTAGACTTCGGTGTCCTAACCACAGAGAGGGCATCATTACCGATGTGATCTCCTGAAGGGTGTCCATATCTGCCACGGCTCATTTAGTCCCCATCGCAGACAGAAACCACAGGGCTATATTAAGGTCTTTGGGCCCTACTCAAATTAGCCACTGTTATCAAGTGAATGGAAATATGAGAAGAGATTACAAGTCCCCTTACAAGCTGATGTGAGGAATGTACACAGCTTCATTAACGATGATAACAATACACATTAAAAAGTTTTCAATGGGTTTGCTGCGATGGCTTAGCTCATGAACTCCATTTCTCATTATGGCTATTATTGCAAATTGCACCTGCACATAAAGCACTTTCAACTCGGTACCGCCTGCAAGCCCTCCTTTTTGAGAATCCTGACTGAGATATTGGCCATGCAGTACAAAGCAAATGCTATAAATGGCAGGCTATTCATCTTGGTTCAAGGACACATGATCTGTTAAGATTATGGTGCTAGGCTGAAGTCTGAAGTCCGGCATTGACTATACCTGAAGGGATCATCGTTATGGTATCCTATATAGACACATTTACATGTTTTACAAACTCCTGACATAATATTAGTGAGTGCCCTTGCTAACACCTTGTGTAAAACGGGCCCTGATGAGCCTATTAGTATGAACAGCTAGAACTCACTGCAAGGAAAGCATAGCTCATGCTTTGAGACCATAATAGTATTTTCCAAACCCAATTACACGTACACAGCGCCAGATAGTTATCTCAGTATCTCCTATCTTTTCATGGGTGGATGACAAAAAGTGCCAACTTCCTGGTAGGTTTGACCTAACTCTGTCATCTCTTAACTAGGTGTGTCTCTTAGAGCATAGGTTCCTTTGAACAAGCTATATTCATCTCATGGGGAAGCTTGGGCTCTATGTAATATGAGCTGACATGGGCCCAGATTTCTTAGAAGGGATAGTTGGTGGAGGAGTGGTTTAGCCTAACACAAAGGGTGTGGCTGAGGATCAAACTACATAGAGAAAAGGCTGGCACATGTCAAGGGATCCATTTATGGGAAGCTGCCGCCATAGTATGTTAATGACTCAGCTGCTGAAGAAAGACTACTTGAATTTAAAGACTGAATGATAACTTGGTTAATGGTCTGTGAGCAAGTCACTTTAAAGCTAACAACCAGAAACCTGTGTGACCGAAGTATACAGATAAAGGCAGCAGTTTGGATATTGTAGACTACCATACAATGCAATGATGTTCCCAATAACTATGGGTATAGCATGAGTATGATTTGATTCTTGTCACATGATGTACATGTTGGGTTAAGTTTCTGCCTATGTTGCTGTACAACACATATCATGTGACTATTTACCGGTTCAGGAGTGTACTTCATGAATGAACAGTCATGAAGAAGGTTGGCCAATCTGATAAGGTTTCAGGTGGACACATCAAGTGTAAATGCGAAGTTTTTAGATAAAAATACAATATACATACAATTCAATAAGAGTTTTAGGAGTATCGTTTTAATGGCATTTTATAGGTCACATGATACCAACCAGAGTAATTTCATTCGCTATGGGGTGATTCCGGTTACTTTCAATCCCATAATCCATAACAAATTATGCACTTTTCTTTGTTTTTTTTAGAGATTTCAAAGCTTTGAATAGGCCTACATATGTATGTATGAGTAGCAGTCCCTACTTTGATCTGAATTTATCTTGTGTACCTGTGAAAGAAACGACCCCTGCATCCCTCTCCTTGTATTCCATCATTACCCTAGTTCTCTTAACGTTTATTTTTTTGCTTCACTGTGCCTCCTTTTTCTTATTACTTCCATTGAATTCTGTTTATTTGCTTTCCTCTCGACCCTCTTTCTTTTGCTAATGGAGCCCAAACAAGGTGCCACATGCTGTGTATCCGTGTGATACACTACACTCGTTAAGTATCACTGCTCAGAATCTTAGAGACCCTTTGACATTTCACTCACCATTTCCCTCACCATAATATTATTTAAATATAGCTCAGAGAAAAGAAATGAGCATCACCATGACTATGACATTGTTTTGTTTCTATAGTGAAACAATTTACGAGAGTCAGGTAACACAATACTTTTGGGGCTCTGAAGGAAGTATGCTGCATCTAATATTAGAAATACTCCCTCCACACCACAGGAGCTCTTTGCTGGGAGCTTAGTTACTGTTAGTTGGATGTCATCTCTAAATGTCTATCATCCAAAGTAAAACATTTAACTTCTACTGTGTACTATAAACTTCAACATCTTATAAAGAGTCAGTTGCGACATGCTTATATCAAGATTTAACCACTATTGTACAGGAATTTATCATCACAACATAACAATATATGTTGCAACAACTTCCACACAGTTGTTATATTTTCAATAGTTGACGTGTATTTTTTCTATCCATGATTTTCAAAATAAGTTTTTCTTCAGAATTTGTTATGTGCTGTTTGTAACCGACATCGATTAGGAATTTTCTTTAATAGAGTATGTTATGTGTCACACATTTTCAGTTAAATATTATAATATTATATTGTTTCTAAAACAGATGTTTCTGGAAAGATGATTAAACCCCTAAAAGACGGTCAGGCTTCACACATAACTTTCCAGTGTTCTTTGTGAGATACACTCTCCATTTATTACTTATTCTTATGATTTCTCCCATCACAATAGTACATACTTCCTTCACATAATCATATGTAAAGGTTTGTCATGATTCATTGTTGACTGGGAATAGGAAAATACAGGAAAATACCTAAGGGAGCCAATAAATTGTCTTCAGCTCCAGCGTGGGTTTTGTTATGTATAAAGTGCCACAGCTTCTACTGCCAATTGACTCGCAGGAGATTGGTATAACCCCTTTACCTGTAGTCCTCTAGGCAAGGTACGTACATTCTGCGCAATGGTACTTCTAGATAGGAAGGAGACCTGTTTATCTCGGAAACATTGTTATTAGGTGCACCGACAGTAATTTATATATATATACAGAAGCTCATCATAGCTTACTATCAGTGTCTTAGTAGTTGCTGAAAATTGGAATGGTGGTAGAGTTGTAATAGGTAGGATGTATATGAGAGTTAAAGGTTTGCCCTCTATAATCATGTACAGCAACATAGATCTACTCCACCCCTAATAGAGAGTATGTATAATTATATCGATACATGATATTGACATGCATGTCATTCAGCTCTTATCTCCTGAATTTGCATGCAGATGATGTATTTACTTCATGAAACTTGTAGAACTTTTGATATATCATATATCTGTTACCAATTGCATTTTTGTCAGAATATAGCATTGGTTGTGAAATTCTTTTTTGTTCTTGAAATGCTTGCTGTGGAAATACCTTATGCTGTCAACTGTCAATATCAGCCAAGAAGGGTCAAGATCGAGATTTTTTTTCTGCTGTCAACATCAAAAGGTTGTGCTGTCAAGGGTAACCCCAAAAAAAGCAACTTAAAAAAAAGAATTCTGCATCGTTTGTGCAATTTCTCAAAAACACGTTTTTCTTTCTGCTGTCAACATCGCGAATTGGTGCTGTCAACTGTCAACCTTTTAAAAAACATAGTTGTGAACAGCAACAGTTGGCACTGGCAGCATTGATTTTCGAAGTTGACATCAACAAAAGACAAATCATTATGAGAAACTTGATTAAAGACAATTCTTGAAATGTTTCTTTTTTTTTTACCCTTGTCGGATTTCGTACATAACACGCTGATCTTCTATTTTACACTACAGCTTTCAAAGGGTTGCAAAACATCACAGACATGTAGAATTTGAATCAAGTATCATATACTTCATACCACTATACTATGCAGATTCTAAGCATGGGAACATTTTCTTCCAGGAAGGCAGCCTTGTCTACTGTTATGGCTATTATTATCCAACTGTTTGGCAATTTCTGCATACTGCTGACATTTGTGTGGCTGGCCTGCCTTTCGCAAACAAAAATTAGCAACTGGCTGTCACAGGTCAGCAATTTATGGAGAAGACCTGGTCAGAGACGGCACCTGGTCAGAGACGGCACCCGGTCAGAGACAAAAACATTGGCCCAAGGTCGTGAGACACAGCTATATTATTGTATGGAAAGCTTGTTAAGCCCCAGGCACACCTACGTAATTTCACCTGACCCAATGTGATCCAATTTAACCCGAAGCATGCATGCCATGCACAATTCTATAAGACTGGCCAGGTAAAATCCATCCTATGGTCGTGTCTGACCAGGCTTTTATGACTCATTCTGGACTGCAAATAGGAAAATACAGGAAAAGCCCCCCGTGGGATCCGCAGAGGCAATACATGGACTGTCTTCAGTACCGGAGTGGGATTTGTAATGTATAAAGTGTCACAGCTACTACTGCCAATTGACTAGCAGGAGATTGGTATAACTCTTTTACCTGCGTTGCCGGCCAGAAGAACATGTTTTGACTGGCAATAGTACCTCTAGATGGGAAGGGCTCCTGTCTATCTCGGAAATGTTTTACTAAGTACACCAACAGTAATTTATATAGATAAAAGCTCATCATAGCTTTCCATCAGTGTCTTAGTAGTTGCTGAAAATTGGAATTGAGGTGAAGTTGTGGTAGGTAGGATGTATGTGAGAGTTTAAAGTGTGACTTCTATCACCATGCACACTAACATCTATCCTTGCTCTAATATGGAGTATATATATAATTATAGACACATAGTATTGACATTCATGCCATGATATGAAACTAAGTTTTGTTGCAATAAAATGCGAGCTCTTCCAAATTCGCATGCAGTTTGAGTACTAACTTGATGAAGTTTATCATGAACTTCATTGAAAAATAATGTTCAGCTTCCTATAGATAGTATACAATCATATATGTCTCTGTTGCCAATAGATATTTTGTCAGGTTATAACACTACTTGTAACTAAGCCTACATGCACCTGCTGAACCAAATCATCTTTGCACTTGAAATATTTGCTGCTGAAATGCCTTCTTCAGCAAAATTGTCAGAATTTCCCACCTGCATACCCACTTCCTTTATGGTGTCCTTGATCTGCTAAAGTGACTCTACAACATCTAAATGGTTCTACAACAATACAGCCATGTAGAATTTGAATCAAGTGCATCATATATATCCCCTATACCACTACTATGCACATTCTAAGCGTGTGAGAATTTTCTGTCTTGCAGGAAAGCAGTCTTGCCCATTGTCATGTCTGTTATTGTCCAATTGTTTGGCAATTTCTGCCAACCGGTGATGTTTGTATGGCATGCCTACCGTTCCCCAAGGAAAATTAGCAACTGGATGTCACAGATCAGCAATTTAGCTAGCTACCAATGACAGGAACATAAAACAGGCCTAGGGAAATGGAACAGATTTAATTAGTTAGCAAGATATTTTTAGCACGGAGTTAGTTTTAGTTAAAATCAATGGATTCATTATAAATCCCTCCTACAGCAAGTAAGAATAGTAAATAAGATATAGTAAATTGGCGTAATAAAAGGGCTCTCTGTGTAGATGTAACGAGGTATTCATGAAAGTTATACTGTATCTTTCTTTCGTAACTGCCATGACTCAATAGTACTTAGTCAACAACCCCAAAGTCATTATCATTCATGGTGTTGTACTTGAATGTTGACACGGACAGCGTGACTTTATCATTACAGATAATATGAACACAAAAATGTAAAGTGATATACGTAGTGTATATTATCCCGAGCTTGAAGTTTATTCAAAATTGACTTTTAATCATTTAAATGGAGAGAGGGGTTGGTGGTGGAAAAGCGTGCTGACAGGTGGGTGTGTGTGTCTCGCTTGTGTGTCAGCTTGTAATGTGAAGGAAATCATAGTTTGGGCCTGGACGTGGCTGTGAGGTGGGAGATGCATTGTGGGAGGTGAGGGCAAGTCCATTATGATGGGAAAGACCAGGTTCTATCGCTGAGACAGGTTATAAGCCATATAGCTGTACAGTGCAGTATGGCGCTACTAGTAGTAGTATGCCTGCATAGTCCATTGTAGGATAGCCTTGTTAATTAACATATCACCAGGGGCTTTCTACATAACTAGATACTACATTAAGTATATGTACAGCATATATTTTGTCCACCCACTCCGGAGAGATATAGTTGTACGCTAGATGGTCGGCAACCAGTAGAAGTTTAAAGTAATATCAAAAGTCATTATAATAATTATATAGGCCTATATATATATATATATATATATATATATATATATATATATATATATATATATATATATATATATATATATATTTATTTATTTATTTATTTATTTATTTATTATTGGTTACACTATTGACCAACAGAGGGAGTCAGTAATGCATTGCAGCGCCACCTGGTGGGTGGTTAGAGACAGTAATAGTGGAAGTTTTCTTATATATAATATGGAATGTCTTGACATAAAAGAGGTGATCAATTTCAATGTAACCAGAGAGTTGGGCATCGTGTATTCATGATTGCTAATACGGAACCCTACCCACAGAAATGACAGAGGGAGGCTACAGAATAACTTTCTGCAGCTCAGAAGTGAGTTTTGTAATGACTAAGTTAGCAGACAGGGCACCTAGCCAATCAGCTCGTAGGGTATTTAGTAGATCAACTCATTTTACTGGTGGACTTAGTGGGAGTCAGGCAACACTAGGGACTGAGTGTTAGCAGCTGGTTACTATGGCTTTGTTCCGGCTCAATAATAGCTGCTATTTGAAATTACTATCACAGAGGCAGGTGTCAGCAACATCACACAGTCTAAATGATGTCCAATGCCCAAGGCTGTGTGAGAATGAGATTAGATGTAATCTACCATATGAATATTAATTAATGTTCAAACAGGGCATTTCTCTCAATTCATTGAGACACTGGGCGATGGAGAAGCGCCATTCTCACCAAGTGTTTATATAAAGGGGACGCATTGTAGGTAAATTTGCAATGGGGAAAGCCTTCATTGTACCTGCAAGCCCCCCCCCCCCTCGTACTGCCCAAAAACGTCCAAAATTGCTTAGCTTAGGGCAGTATATATTTGCTTGTATTATTTCATAAGTCTGTGTATGTACATGTAGAAACGAAATGATGGTATGAATAAACCAAATAAAAGCTTTTCGACTTTAAGGTTGATCGCTACTCTTAACTTTTCATCCATAGAATTTCCTAATTTTTTGTCTCAAGGTAGTTTAGATCATTAAGAAGGGGAAAATGTAAAAAAATAGGGGGGGTCCCGAGCTACTTTTTTTGTTACAGATTTTTGAAAAAAAAAAGTATTTTTTATTTTTGGCAAAAAATACCAAAAATTGTGAAATTTTCACTATTTTTTTTCTTATTGAACAACTGCCCACATCAATGTCATATTTTAAATGAATAATCCTATATTGTGTCCTAAAATGGCCAAAATAAGATTATGGTCCAAAAACAACCCTTTTGTGAAAAAAAGTGGTGGTTTTAGGACGATTAATTAAATTTGATGCTAATTTTTACCACAATATCTTAAAAAATAGCGAAATTAATCCATAGACTTTTTTTTTTACTTTCTCAAAAAAATATTTTGATCATTTGCTAACATAAAAAAGTAATTTTGATAGGGGGTCCCGCGCATAATTTTAGGGTTTTGGGCCTTTGAAGTTAAAAAATAGGACAAAAACCGTCTAAATCTCATATTTGAAGGCCAAAATAATGGGTAAAAGGCCAAGGATCAGGGTAAAAAATGTATATATATTATACCCTTGGTTGTTTTAAGCACTTGGATGAGATCTATATCAATCTCAATAATTATTTATTGGTAAATATTGCCAATATTCTAATTTATGTTGAAAATATCAAATATAACGGGCTCCAAATATATCAAATATTTAAAGTGCAATAAAATGCTTAATTTTGCTCGGAATTGTCCAATTTTTGGATATTGCTTAGTTTGCATATATATGTAACCGATTATGCAATATTAGCCCATTCTGAACATTTTAAGCTATATGCGCAGAGAGCTGCGCAGGAGCCCATATTCAATGAGTAGCGATCAACCTTAAGGGAGTATTCCACTGACGGAATCGGCCGTGATTCTGTCTGTCGGACAAGATTCTCCCATAAGTTTAACATTATCGGGTGACGACATTTCGGTGGACTGACGTGAGTGGAATACACGCTTTAGTCGGATGGGGGAGAGGAGGTTAGGCATCTCAGGTTTGAAAAAAAAAAGTTTTGAGTTGGTTGTGGGTATGGTCTGACCGAATTGGCTGAATAATGGCCCCATCACCATTGCTAATGTTTGAGGTATTTTTAGTTCTATATTCTGATAAGATAGCAAGTGTGGCATGTTAATGTTGACGTGAATCTTAATATTTGACAGATACATTATTTTGACTATATTGTTTACACTGCATGAACGTTGGCATTTAAACAAAGATTGCAATGTTTAAAGCCATACCTTAATTCCAGTATAAGCCAGTTAAAGTCATTTAGATGTCATTAGGACCTTTCCGTGACATTCACGTAGCGGTTATTGAACTTAAAGCGTGACCTGAAGTAATCCAGACTTTAATTAAATGCTAAAGTCCATGCAGTAATAAACTCTGAAAATTGTCGCTGTTTACAAATCAGAAGGGCATTACCTGGAAGGGTGGCATTTTCACTAATCGAAAAGCCGTCAAAACTGGACATACTGATTTGTAAACAACATGTTAAGATTAGTATCTCAGCTGCTGCGGTGTCGAATTTTGGATTAGGTCTTGTGATAAGCAAAGTGATGTTCTAATAGCCTACATAGGCCTATATCAAAATATTAGATATCTTAGAAAAAGATTTCCATGAAGAAATATGCATAAAGTGGGTACTCCATTTATTGGCTGAGCAGCAGAGGATCAGACCTCACTCCATTCAAACACACTAGGAGGCACCTGTGGTCCACAGGCTGTAACTGAGTCCTGCTGCCTTGTATTGTGTATGTATAGTATATATGTAAAGGTCTGACACTACTAGTCCCTGGTCATCTATCCACTTGAGGCGGCAGCACTGTACATGGGATTGTAGGTAGACAGTGGCACCATCTGAAGTACAGAAATTTGTAGTTCCTAGATTTCTACTAGATGGTGCCACGGTCTGCCTACAATCCCATGTACAGTGCTGCCGCCTCAAGTGGATAGATGACCAGGGACTAGGAGTGTCAGACCTTTACATATATACATGTACTATACATACACAATACAAGGCAGCAGGACTCAGTTACAGCCTGTGCTGTGGTCTGTGTCTATGAGCACAGTTAACTTAAACCCATGCCTACAAGTCCCTTTACACTGATGATCTTGATAGAAAGTGTGTACCCATTCACCACTTATAATACTTTTAGCTAACTGTCATTTAAGTTATACTTTATTCATCCCAGCTGTGATACCAACTTTAACTGAGCCTTATATTATTATGTGAGCCTCGTAGATCAATAACGTTAGCACAATAATCTACATAAATGTTATTACTACTGGTCAATATGAAGACTATGTTTCAACTGTTGCGAGTAGGATCCGCATAAACAGGTCCGGGAAACGGAGGAAAACCCTCCCCAGAGCCGTTATTTACACCAGTGCTAATTTTCACAACGCAGGTAGGTGTGAAAGCACTGCAGGGCTCACTGCCTACTGGGTGAAAACACTGCAGGGCTGGAGTTAACAACGGTTTTGCTTGTAGCATAAACACTACAGGGCTAAAATTAGCAACGGTTTTATTATAACCCATTTGCTGAATTTTCTATCAATTTGCTGTTAAATGTATACATCCCATAAGATAGATTAGTGTATGCTCCTGAATCATACAAGGGGAATAGTGAATTATGCATGTGATTGCCATGAAATCACATATAAATAAGCTTTTTCTATAGACTCTCCCTCTGTGCTCCTCCACTTCACCCAGTAGGCAGTGAGCCCTGCAGTGCTTTCACACCTACCTGCGGTGTGAAAATTAGCACTGGTGTAAATAACGGCTCTGGGGAGGGATTTCCTCCGTTTCCCGGACCTGATAAAGAATATTTAACCATATAGTCATTTTCTGGAGGGTGTTTTCAAGGAGATCGGATATCCAATAATGCTATCATTTTTCGATGCATTTTTCTATGACAAAGAGCTATCCATGTATAATATTTACTTGCAAATTTCAAGCACACATGTATCATCGTCAACTTTGGTTCAGTAAATATTTCGTCCTGTCAATCCGGCAGTGCACAAACAAATGGACCAAAATTGCCCATTGTGATAAATGTATTGAAATATGTCTATATACAGCCTACACTGATATTCCCTATACGCCCAACCTCTCAGTCCCTAGTGCCTAACCTAGTTAGTGACTTTTTGGCTCCCTGTACGATCAACCTAGATTAGTTATTATTGTCATATTGGTCACTACTGACCAACCCACCTTAGTCTTTTTAGCTCCAGGGGGAGCCACTGAGTGGTCATCACAGGTGGCCCCAACTAGTGGTATACAAATACAACACACCAATGATGGACATAGGTTAGCCACTACTGACTGACCCCTTGGTCATTTTTGAATATAACTTTGCCATTGTGACTAACACTCATATGACCAACCTGGGTTAGTCTTTACTGACTAACCCTTTCAACCTATGGATTTTCAATGTAGAATATGTAATATAGTTTGGATGGGCTGAAAGCGGGTTCAGATCGGTTTTTGGACGGGTTGAAAGCGGGCTCAGATCGGTTTTTGGATGGGTTGAAATCGGGCTCAGATTGGTTTTTGGACAGGCTAGCTAATTTGGTGCCACAGCACTCCTTGATAATTATGGGTTTTGAGAATCTATTCAGTCATTCCTCAATGATTTCTTGTATTTGTTGAACCATAATTGTATTTGTTGAAGGCATAGTCGTACTCTTCCTACCCAATAATGGAAATATCAAGCAGGCCTATTATCATCAGGTTTGAGCCACATGCAGCATAGACAAGTGTCCCTCCCGTAATGCATTGCGATCACACTCTCACGCCCGATGATCTACCACACAAATTTTTCTTTCCATCTCCCCTGAAGTGCAGTGCTTTACAGATGCTATGTTCAATACATATTTGCCACCATCTCCATTATCACAACCATATGTTATCTTAGGTTACATTTTCTCCAACGATGACATAAAAATCGGGGTGCAGGCTATCTACTTTGCGGAGCGATGAGGCAATCCCACAGTTCGAGATCATATGGTTGCGTCCATTTGGGTCAGACGAACGCTGGCCGTCCCAGTCAGGGACTCGTGAGTGAGCACTTTCCCGCGCCTTTTGCAGCTAGTAGGGTTGGTTATGAACAGAGGTGGGAAATTTGTGAAAGAGCTTAGCCACCAATCAGGTATCATTAGGGACATGGTGGACATCAAGAAAAGCTTTGGTGGCAGTCTGGGAATGGAGGCAGCTAGCCGTGGCGGCCATCTTTGTCCTCAATATAAGTGAATTAGAGAAAATATATTAGATGGTCCATTATAGATACTAAAAACCATCCAAATAAGGTGCAATCAACAGGGATCGCAGACAACTATCATATAATTGCAAGGCACATCATGACTCATGGGTCAAGGATTCCTATCAAGGTCATTTGAAGGTCAGAACTCAAAAGTTAAGTCCTTCATCAATCATTTTCATTATTCTGTGCCCAAAAATACATAAAGGATATTCTATACTGGTATCTAATTTGCTATAGAAAGTGTCCTTATATACTTGACATCATATTCCATGTGATAGGATAAGATCTGAATGTGATATGTTGCCATTAGAACTTGCAGAACATCGCCTACCAATATTCCCTAAAAGCTTAAGATTTTTTCAATAGGCATGTATTGCATTACAGCTACCTACACATCATTTGAAATTAGTGGGGGACTTAGTGTCAATTCTATTATCTATTTATAATTCGACCTTGACCTATTTATTGGACAAACATACATATATAGTTGGTACCACACCTGTGTTCTCAGGAGGAGTTCTTCTAGTAGGTTAAAGATCATAGAGTTCCTACAATGTTATATAAATATTAAACAGGTGGTAAAACCTCTGTGGGATCATAATGGAGGTTATAGTTCAAAGTCATATAGAAAACATCAATGGAAAACCGTTCAAAGTGAATTTAAGCAACCTAAAATTGCAATGTCTTTTGTCAGATTTTGTTTTTATGACTTCTGAAGTATGAACATATCTGCTTAGTTTCTTCGTAGGTCTGTTAATTCTTTATACACCATCATGAAGGTCAAGGCCACTACTAAGTGCTTTGGTACATAAAGGACAACACACTGATGATATTTATATCAAAAATGTTTTGCTTTGATAAGCAAGCCTCTTGGGAACATATCATGTGTTTTTCATCATTCCTAAGATATCAAGCATAAATTAAAGGTTTCTTGAATGCAGGAACATAATCATCTACAACCCTTTGACAAACATATTCATTCCTCCACATATTATTCATCATCACTGGTATCACTGGCTTCACTGTCTGTTTCCACATATTCATGTGTCATAGTGTTTGCACAATCTTCAGTCTCTGAGCATTCACACAAGTCTGTACACTTGTTTTAGCACATTTGCATTTCACTAGGTGAATCAACGATTGAGGTGCTGGGAGCCCTCTAGTCATGACCGGAACCCATTCTTGCTCACTGAGTGTCCAGTCATAGCTCTTAGGTGATGGAAGGCTAGGACTTTGTACAACATCATTGTTTCAAATAATCGTTTGGTAATGCCCACATGGAATAGCCTGATGAAGGGCTGCTTGTGTTGGAGGAAGTTTTTCTGATTCCTTCTGGTTCTTTTCAAAGAACTTCCATCGCAGTTCTTTCATGAATACGGCTGATCCTTTTGGTGAGTAAATCCTGCACCTTCGAGTGGCACCTTTCCAATCTGTGTAGAATCTGTTACATGGTAACAGACAATCTGGTCATTTCCCTGCCTTTGAAGACACATGCCTGTATTTAGGGATAATGGCACATCATATCTATCAAAGACCAGATGAAATTCTGTGAAATGACTAAACTTTTTCACCATCCTCTCTGTGAAATGTTCTGCGTGATGTTCACACATTGGATTCACATGGAGTATTGGTGCAGCTACCTAGCAAGTTACTCTTTGCTGAGCAATGCAGCATGGTTCCATCTGCTGCAAAGAGGGCACGAGGCACAACAGAGAATTCATATTTGCTGATTACCTCCTCTAAGTTGATATCTGGTCTTGACTGGCACACAACGAGTAATCTAACAAACAAAGATTGATCCTTTTTCAACTCTACAAGTGCATGTTCCGTCCGATTTTATCTGCTTCATTGGGGACCACAAACTAGTGTTACCAGACTTGATTTGTTCCATCACAACTACTTTTGTGGCTATGTTGACAAGTTCTTGCTGTTTTCACTGAAAGGATTTGTACATTTCCTCAAGGTCGAGGTAAGAGCTGCGACTGCTTTCTCTTCATTTGCTATGTTTGTTGGTAATAATTTGTTGTGCTTTTTAGGATTTGTATGCACTCCTGCAATCTTCTCTGCTTCTGCAGCCAATCTTGCCATCTCTTGTGATGCAAAGAAGAACTTTATTTGTGTGCTTTCATTGAGGGTTATTATACCTACAAAACCCCCAGTTACTTTGATGGATCGGTTCAGGTGTTCTAGGGCATCATCTGCTCCAACAGCACAAAAACTTACATTTTCATTCTTGGTCACCACTCAGTTTCCATCCACAAACTCCTCATGCATTGCCACATCTGTGAGAGGTAGTTCTTTCATCTCTGCCAGATACAAAGGTATCATACGGGCATAGTGCACTCTGTCATGTGCAAAGAAGTGAGGGGTAAATTCCTGAAGACTAGTTAAATTGAGTTCCCACTCCCCCGTACAAACAGATCTCATGAGCAATATCATCTTCAGAACCATGTTCATGTACTGCCATATGAATTTGAATGATGGTATTTTCTTGTTGTTTTTTTAAATTTTCAAATGCAGCCATCTTTCTGTCAGGTGCAAGTTGAGCATATCAATCATTTTGCCATCTCCTAGATGTACTAGTTTGATGTTGTTGTCCTTGCATGCATCATTCAATGTCATGGCTGCCTCCTTCGCTTCTCTGTGAAGGTTGACATTTTCCTCCAGTAAGGTCTCCTGGTATAATGTGAAAAGTGCTTGGATTGAAACCAAATGAGTAGTCATGGCTCTCTTGACATGGTTCCCATTCAGGATTCTCTTTGTGGCAACAGAACCACAGCGCTCTGCCTCTGTCCAACAGAGATCAATTCCGCTAGTGTCTATGAAGCCTGCAATCGTCCGAAGTTGGGCAATCAATATGTGAAGTTCACCTTGCCGTAAAATGATGTGGTTCAGATCATTTATATATCAAGTGTGCTGGTACACGGACTTTAGGCACTTGGATTTTAGGCACCCTGCCTTTAGGCACCCTGATTACCGGCCCCCTGCCTTCAGGCCCTCCGGATCTTAGGCCCCCAGTCTTTTGGCACCCTGGCCATAGGCCCCCTGTCCATAGGCCACAACCTGCCATACATCCAACCCCTGTCAAACGTCCACAACTCTGTCATACATCCAACCCCTGTCATACATCCATTTCACTGTCTCTAACAAATTATTCTGCCCTCCTCCTCATGTCCACTACCACTTCCTCACGTCAACTACCACTTCTCATGTCCACTACCACTTCCTCACGTCCACTACCACTTCTCACATCCAACCCCCTCCTCACGTCCAACCCCCGCCCTCACATCCAACCCCCTCCTCACGTCCAACCCTCTCCTCACATCCAACCCCCTCCTCACGTCCAACCCCCTCCTCACATCCAACCCCCTCCTCACGTCCTACCCCCTCCTCACGTCCAACCCTCTCCTCACATCCAACCCCCTCCTCACATCCAGCCCTTCCCTCACGTCCAACCCCCTCCTCACATCCAACCCCCTCCTCACGTCCAACCCCCTCCTCACATCCAACCCCCGTCCTCACATCCAACCCCCTCCTCACGTCCAACCCCCTCCTCACATCCGACCCTTCCCTCACGTCCAACCCCCCCTCACATCCAACCCCCTCCTCACATTCAACCCCCTCCTCATGTCCAACCCCCTCCTTAGATTCAACCCCCGCCCTCACATCCAACCCCCTCCTCACGTCCAACCCCCTCCCTCACGTGAGGATCATGTAGTGGACGTGCGGAGATGGTGGTGGACTTGAGGGAGGGGTTTTGGACGTGAGGGAGGGGTGTTGGACGTGAGGGAAGGGTGTTGGACGTGAGGGAAGGGTGTTGGACGTGAGGGAAAGGTGTTGGACGTGAGGGAAGGGTTTTGGACGTGAGGGAGAGGTGTTGGACGTGAGGGAAGGGTGTTGGACGTGAGGGAAAGGTGTTGGACGTGAGGGAAGGGTGTTGGACGTGAGGGAGGGGTGTTGGACGTGAGGGAGGGGTGTTGGACATGAGGGAGGATAGTTGGACGTGAGGGAAGGGTGTTGGACGTGAGGGAAGGGTGTTGGACGTGAGGGAAGGGTGTTGGACGTGTGGGAAGGGTGTTGGATGTGAGGGAAGGGTGTTGGACGTGAGGAAGGAGTGTTGGACGTGAGGGAAAGGTGTTGGACGTGAGGGAAGGGTGTTGGACGTGAGGGAGGGGTGTTGGACGTGAGGGAGGGGTGTTGGACATGAGGGAGGAGTGTTGGACGTGAGGGAAGGGTGTTGGACGTGAGGGAAGGGTGTTGGACGTGAGGGAAGGGTGTTGGACGTGAGGGAGGAGTGTTGGACGTGAGGGAGGGATGTTGGACGTCAGGGAAGGGTGTTGGAGGTGAGGGAAGGGTGTTGGACGTGAGGGAAGGGTGTTGGACGTGAGGGAGGGGTGTTGGACGTGAGGGAGGGGTGTTGGACATGAGGGAGGAGTGTTGGACGTGAGGGAAGGGTGTTGGACGTGAGGGAAGGGTGTTGGACGTGAGGGAAGGGTGTTGGACGTGAGGGAGGAGTGTTGGACGTGAGGGAGGGGTGTTGGACGTCAGGGAAGGGTGTTGGAGGTGAGGGAAGGGTGTTGGACGTGAGGGAAGGGTGTTGGACGTGAGGGAGGGGTGTTGGACGTGAGGGAGGGGTGTTGGACGTGAGGGAGGGGTGTTGGACATGAGGGAGGAGTGTTGGACGTGAGGGAAGGGTGTTGGAAGTGAGGGAGGGGGGTTGGACGGAGGGAGGGGTTGGATGTGAGGGAGGGGTTGGACGTGAGGGATTTGTAAGAGATAGTGTTGGACGTGATGAATTTGAATGAGATAATGGGGTCTGGACGTATGAAATGGACGTGAGATTTGTGCCTAGAGACAGGGGGCCTGTAGTCAGGGTGGCCTAAAGGCAGGGGGCCCCAGATCCGGAGGGCCTGTGGGCTGGGGGCCTGTGTTCCGTGGGCCTGTGGGGTGGGGGCCTACAGTCAGGAGGGCCTGTATTCCGGATACCAAGTGTGCTGATAGTGAGATGGAAGATATATATTATTCAGATGCCAATATGTATACTAACCTCTTCTGGGGGCTATTTCTCTTAGTATCAGACATACTTCCTTGTGATTCCCTCATAATTGAAATAGTTTAAAAAAACACATGTTATGTTCCCAAGAGACTTGCTTATTAAAGCAAAACATTTTTAATGCAAATACCATCATTGATTTTTCCTATATGTACCAAGGCATTGAGTAGTGGCCTTGACCTTCATGATGGTGTATAAAGAACTAACAGAAAATAAGCAGATATTTTCATACTTCAGAAACAAAATCTGACAAAAGACATTGCAATTTTAGGTTGCTTAAATTCACTTTGAACGGTTTTCCATTGATGTTTTCTATATGACCTTGAACTATAACCTCCATTATGATCCCACAGAGGTTTTACCACCTGTTTAATATTTATATAACATTGTAGGAACTCTATGATCTTTAACCTACTAGAAGAACTCCTCCTGAGAACACAGGTGTGGTACAAACTATATATGTATGTATGTCCAATAGATAGGTCAAGGTCAAAAGATCTAATTATATATAGATAATAGAATTGACACTAAGTCCCCCACTAATTTCAAATGATGTGTAGGTAGCTGTAATGCAATACTTGCCTATTGAAAAAATCTTAAGTTTTTAGGGAATATTGGTAGGCGGTGTTCTGTAAGTTCTAATGGCAACATATCACATTCAGATCTTATCCTATCTTGATACGCCTTCTGTTGGCTACATTATGAAGAGCATCCTTTTCTGTAATGATTTATAGCCAAATAAAAATATTTTTCAACTTCAACTTCAACTTCAACTTCAACTTCAACTTCAACTTCAACTTCAACTTCATGGAATATGATGTCAAGTATATATAAGGACACTTTCTATAGCAAATTAGATACCAGTATAGAATATCCTTTATGTAATTTTGGGTACAGAATAATGAAAATGATTGATGAAGGACTTAACTTTTGAGTTCTGACCTTCAAATGACCTTGATAGGAATCCTTGACCCATGAGTCATGATGTGCCTTGCAATCATATGATAGTTGTCTGCAATCCCTGTTGATTGCACCTTATTTGGATGGTTTTTAGTATCTATAATGGACCATCTAATATATTTTCTCTAATTCACTTATATTGAGGACAAAGATGGCCGCCACGGCTAGCTGCCTCCATTCCCAGACTGCCACCAAAGCTTTTCTTGATGTCCACCATGTCCCTAATGATACCTGATTGGTGGCTAAGCTCTTTCACAAATTTCCCACCCCCCTACCTGTTTGTGCCATAAGAAACCCTACTAAGCAGGCCGAGGTGTCCGTGGCCGGGTTGGGCGGTGATATTCGCACCTCTATGATGTGCGTATAGCCTAAAAGTTTCGCCCCCTCTTTGCTGGTGGTGATGGTGGGTGGTGGGGGTTATAGATACAGGCCTACGCCCTGCCGGTGCAAGATACATAGGTTAAATCTACATTTGTATAGTACTAGGCCTAGATCCAAAAATGCAAATCCGGATTATTATTTGGCCTATATTATAAGTGGAGGGCTAGAGCTAGGCCTACGGTCCCCAATTATTATAAGGCCTATATTATATGTTTAGGGCTAGATCTAGGCCTACCGCCCCTGATTATTATTAGGCCTATATTATAAGTTGAGGGCAAGATCTCGGCCTACAGCCCCCAATTATCATAAAGCCTATATTATACGTTTAGGGCTAGATATAGGCCAGGGATATAGGCCTACTGCCCCAGATAATTTTTAGGCCTACATTATACGTTTAGGGCTAGATAAAGGCCTACTGCCCGCCTCCCACCACCCATTATTAGGTGGGCATAGGATTTACTTCAGGAATTATTACTAGGCCTATATTATATGTTTAGGGCTAGATGTAGGCCTACTGTCCCCCTCCCACCACCCATTATTAGGTAGGCATTATTAGGTTTAACTTCAGGAATTATTACTAGGCTTATATTATACGTTTATGACTAGATGTAGGCCTACTACCCCCTCCCACCCATTGGCATAAGTTTAACTTTAGGACTGTTGTTGTTGAATATTTTATTTGGCAAGAGAATTATTACATGGGAAATTTTTCATCATAACGCCAAAGTGGAGCACTGTTTCAGAGCTAATGTATTATACCAATCATATTAGAGTCACTTAATATAGTCCAGAATCATAAGACATAATTCAAATCATATGCTCCCAGAGTTTTACTGGAGTTTTACTGGACACTGATAATGGGCCAGTGGTTCCACTAGTAATATGATAACGATCAGGGTTTCAACTCTTTTATTAAGTCTTTGTATGGTAGTCGCTGCACTTCTGGTAGTAGTGCACCCCACAATGGTACACCTCTGTAGACGGGACTTCGGTCGTAGATCGCCGTCTTTGACCTCTGGACCTTAAGCCACACATAGTTGTTGTCCCGCAGAATTCATCTAGGGACGACAATGTTGTCTTGATGTTGCGACATCTTGTGCAGGTGGCTGAGTAATTCACGGTTTGTGGTCGGTAGAAGTTTGTCCAGGTTGTTACGAGCATGGAGGGTATCGACATCCACACCCCTGGGGTCTCGGCTGCCCTCACATACGTAGGGCATCGTTTTGTCTGGAGGGTTTGAAGTTTGCGGATCGCCCACACTGGTCCTCCGTCAGCCACAAAACTACAATACTCCATAATACTGTGTATCATGCTGACGTACACCTGTACTGATGTCCTCGTGTCAGACACACGCTGGATTCTTTTCAGTTGTTTAAGTCTTGTTCATACCAGGTCAATCTTGGCTTGTAGATGCGGTCTAAAGCCCAGGTGACGATCAACGACTACTCCTAAATATTTGAAGTGCGTCACATCCAGTACATGTCCGTTCAGAAGTAGGTCCATATCCTCCAGGTTGGGTGGGGACCTTGGTGAGTAGCACCAAAGTACCTCGGTTTTCCCGGTGTTCACAGTAAGTTTGTTCTCCTTACACCAGTTGCTGACACGTACCAGATCGTCCTGTAGTAGGGCATGTATCCTGTCCACATCACGTCCAGTGACGACAAGGGCAAGGTCGTCAGCATATAGGTAGAAGTTGGCAAGGTGAATCACATTCCTGACATCATTGATGTAGGCTATAAACAACTACGGACCAACTACCGACCCCTGCGGTACTCCTGTATCTACAGGGAGGCTGGTTGATAGTAGTTCATTTGCTTTTGTTTGCTGCTGCCTACCGGTCAGATAGTAGTGCAGCCACTTGATGAAGTTACTGCCCAAGTTAAAGGCCTCTAACTTGGGGAGGAGGATTAGGTGGTCGACCATGTCAAAGGCCTTCCTCATATCGAGGAAGACCACGGCCGACCTCTGACTGTTATTCATGGCTGCATATAGATCTTTCAGTAGGACGAAGACCGCATCCCCGGTACAACGGGACGGCATGAAGCCTGACTGCTGTGGGGCTATGATAGACTCCCTCAAGAGGTGGTCCATGAGCTGTCAGTGTATGACTTTCTCTGCAAGTTTGTTGCACATATTCAATATGCAAATCGGCCGCCAGTTGCTCACGTTGGACAGTGTGCCACCTTTGGGGAGGGGCACCATCTTGCCGGCCTTCCAAATCACTGGTACACTCTGGCATGAGATACAGCTGTTGATCAGTGCCGGTGCTAGGCTGGGAATTACCTCTAAGGCATCCTTTATCACGCTTGACCTTATGTGTTCAATGCTTGAGCTTTTGGTAGTTTTTATCCCAGCAACCAATTTTTGTAGGTGGGCACCGGTGGCCGGTTGGAGTTCACTCTCCTGGTACATGGGGCTGTTGTAGTCATTGGCAGTGTCGTTGCCATAGTCATTGTCATGGTTTACAGGTCCGTTGTTGTTGTCAAAGGCACAGCCAAGGAGATGCCTATACTACAATAGTATGCATTGATATAGTTCGCTGTCTCATGTGTAGTCACCTCAGCTCCTGTTTGGTCTTTCAACTTGATTTCCATTTTCTTTTCAGGTTCTTTCCAGAGCATATTAATCTCGGTCCAGAAGCGGCGTGGGTCATTCCTAAATCTCTCAAGATTGTCCAATACTGCATTTCTTCTATTGTCGGTCAGACAAGGCGTACTGCCCCACCAGTGCCGAAGGCGTAGGTATCATTGTATAGAATCAATTTCATCTGTCTTTGTTGGAAAACTCTCTATATTGTATAGTAGTGACATCTGGTGTAACTGATCAGAACCACTAGACCAGTTTGCCCTGTCCAAACCCAACCTCAGTCCATAACAGGAAGACCACTTTAAAACTGATCTGAGCCTGAAACAGGAAGCTCAATTGGGGCCACCCTTCAGCCCAGCCATCTGCCCAACATGAAACCTAAAAGGGGCAGCCCGCTTTGAAACCGATCTGAGCCCAAATCAGGCAACCCACTTTGAAACTGTTCTGAGCCCAACGCTGGCAGCCTGGTCAGGGCCACACCTCAGCCCAGCCATTTGCCCAACGTGAAACCCAGCTGAGCTTTACCCAATTTCAAACAGCCACTCCGACCTAAAATCAAATTGGCCCCATGTGGGCTTGCTTCTAGGGGATATATTGGCCATGTTTTTCTGGTTGTAGATTTTTTTAGGAACTATTTTTTGGGTAGGAATACTAGTAGTGTGTGAAGCAGGTAGGAGACAGTAAAGTAGTACTCTTTTCTATTTCTATCCCTCCTTTGACAGAAGAGTTCTCTGAAACACGTAGCTTGGGCAGAGATGAGTGACGGGTCCTCTGTCAAAGGAGATTGTATTACCATTTTGGACGTAACTCTGACATTTCGAGGATGGACACAACACGATATGTTGTGCATAATTATGTCCTGCTTCTAAAGAAGGGTGTAGGAGTTACACGTCCATTATAAGCCAATCTTTTGCGATGAGATTGTATGGGTGGAGGATAAGCAGAAAAAACATATGGGGGTCAGTGTAGTAGTATAGTGTGGGTGTAGTATTATGGTCATTTGATGTGTACTGTTGTTGCTTTTTTTTAATAAGGTTTGCCCTTCCATCCCAATCATGACATTTTGGTTAGAAAAATAAATTGCCTTTGCACAACTACATTAGATTAATTATTCTTATTTGACCAATCGTTTAATGTGTATAATATTTATTCTAAAAATTACGTAATTATAAAGGGACCGGTACTGCTAAAAGATTTGGTTCCAAACTAACTTGAATGATGATAAGTGAAACATGATTCAAGTGCAAATCTAAAAAAATAGGACTAATGTTTTTCTTTGGCTATAAACAGGTTGCACCATCAGAGGTGAAACGATGATGGTGGTCACATGTATATGCACACTGCTTTATTTTCCACTAGCTAACATCTTCAGATCGCATCATATACCAACCCGTTTTAATATCATTATATTATATATAAAAGATGTCTGAAGAACCAATTCGCTATTGAGAAACGTAACATGATTTACTACGAGTTTTGCTAGTTGGGAAGTGTGAGGAGCGGCTATTATTAGCTGCTTTACACATACACATACCTTGTTAGGGATATGATAAGGGCCATAGTGTGCTATAGGGGAGAATTATGAAATTATTTCTAAATGGTACCTTGTTATACAGCAAAATATGATGATCCACACAACGAAATCTAGGTAAGAAAAGTGATCATATGACCACCCTGCATGATCAAATATGATGATTTTTAAGAGCACCAGGTACGCCACCAGGACACCATCAAAATGATCACCCAAAAGTCATCAGTGCTGATCACTTTTTGGCCATAGGGTTTTGAGTGTGGTTTGCATGTCGCACGTTTACTATGAAATTTCACAGTAAGAAATGCAAGATGCTAACATGAGTCACATTTTTCAGAATTGGAATAGTCCGCCCCTCAGACCCCACAATGGTGGCAACCATTTGATGACTATAAATGGTAACTGTATTCACTTGTATCGATTCCCTATATTTCAAATGTCTTTGAGTATTATGCGACGTACATATCATATAAAAAAGGGGGGACAATGGTAGCTATGCTGTATTTTACTATTAACTTTCACCCACTCCTCCTACTTGCACAAAGGTGGGCAGGAGGTCGATATCCGACTAACATGAAACTAATCAGGATGCGTAGGTAACCCAAGATGGTTATTCATTGTAGGATAGGCTAGTCGACTAGTACGTAATGTATTGAGATACAAGTCTCAATATAAAACAGGACTGCCTTAGATTAAGACATTTTAAGATGTAAGATTAAGATTGCGCTGTTAATGTTTGTCCGCGCACCTGGGAGAGATAACCCATATTTGCGTGCTGACACGGCAGCAGCCACACCCAATAAAGGCTCCTATTTCCTACGCATTTTGCACCTATCTATAACTAAGCCACACCGTGGGTTTCACGTGGGTGTAGGATATAGGACTAATAAAACCTTGAATGTAAATGCATGAGTGGCATGGATAGGAATATTACCTGAAAACATACACAGCTTTTTTACTGCATCTATGACCAAGCGTTTTCACAGGTGCATTGTAACTCAAAATATCTATAATAAAAAAAGCGATCATATAGGCCTGCATAGAAATGATGAACAATAATAGGTTTTATAACAGAAGATACCCCACTATTATTGATAACTGTACCATTGTATCAGCTTCGCTCTTTCTTCATCACCACCCAGTATCGATATCCCATAACTACACAGAGAAAGGAAACAGCGTCAAAAGGGAGTCAAGGTTGCCAGTGATTGCCTTCAGAATGTGTGTCTCTCTAGGGAAGCCCAGCTCCTTATGTGACACCAATTAGGTGGGTCAAGGAGCTATGTGACTCCCCTTTAGTCAGCCACCGAGTCACCTATAGGTTCCCTATGTGGCCTGGGCTTCCCTAAAGAGAGGAGACATTCTGAAGGCAGCCTGGAGGCTCTTGCAGAACGGATTCGTCAGTCGTGAGAATAAAAAGTCAACTAAATACCCTACATAAAAAAACGCCCACGAACTCGTGACGTCTTCTGACAGAGCACCCAAGACTGTTTATTTTCTTTGTGTATTGAGCATTTAAAGTGTCACGATACTCGATCTAGATATGTAGGACTATTGCCTTCCATGGATGGTGTCATGTGCTTGTCCTACATATTGTCGTGGCAACCGGCCTCTTCTGATGAAGCTCTGCAGAAATATGTCTTAGTGATATTCTAGTGGCAATGGAGGACTGGAGTGAAGCCACGAGCCTGGCATGAGGCTCAGTTAGCCTGAGCCTTCATTGTTTGCTACCAGGCGGGGACACAATACAGTATTTAGCTTAATGGTAGTGTATAAGACACCATTCTTGTGGATTTGGAAAATTTCCGAAAGTATATACATTGAGATTCTGGGATCAATTCTGACCAATGTTGGTACATGTACCTCTATGTTGTTACATACCTAAATGACTGGTGGTCTGTGATAGCACACCCTTTCCTATTCAGGACAACAGAACTGATATATTTTTTAGTGTCAGGCAAGCCATATATATATATATAATTGAAAACATCATCCCCAAATGCAAATAAGAAACTAGTCTTACTGTACAGAAGGGATTCCAGCTATGCCTGACTTTCATTGAGGCCAAAGTCCATCTTTGCTAGACTCACAACCACATGTGAGTCCAGTTTGACTTGACTCTTGATAGCTAGAGTCTGGCATCGCTGTATTCCTGCTATAGCTACAGTCCAGCATTGCCTGACTACCCGTGAGTGTGAGAGTCAGGCAGTGTTGAACTCTCATACAGGAGGGTCCAGCATTCCCCGGCTTTGACTGTAGCGAGGGTCCAGCACTGCCTGACTATCATTGAATGATGTACACTTCATTTTGTATTAGATACTGTAATACACCATAAAGGTGACTGCTAGTTAATTGTATCATCCTGCGGCTTTTTCTTCTTACTATATATCAAATGACCCTAAATTCAAACACCTCCGCATGCTGTTTGGCAAGGTCCAATTCAAGCTTGCTGGTTCATCTTCCCACATAATAATCTGAGCAATCAGGGACATTTCATACTTCTGCTGAGAAAAGGGTGTATTTTGCCAATTGATGTCTCAATGTCAGCATGCAGTTACAGGGGGAAAGTGGCCCCTTCACGTTGTATCAATTCCAAAAGAGACCTGCAAAGGCAGTTGATTACTACTAACCGTATTATGGAAAATCAATCTCTAGTTGTCGGGACGAATAGATTCTTATTGCATAAAAGGTACTTCTTATACTTAAAACAAGAATGTTGGATGCAATTAGTATTTGGCAATGTGGCAAATTAATAGTGTCAGGTTGCCTAACGAGAGGTAGCAAGCCGATAGTTGCCGATCGATTCTCGTCGATTTTAGGTTGGTAATCGGTATATTAACATAGGTCAGACAAGGGAAAATATGAAAGTATGTGTAACTCCGCATATAGCTATTGTATACACTGTATTGAATGAACCCAAAATACTAATTCATTTATAAATACTGTAAACCAATGGGCAAAACTCCCCACCATTGACATAAATGTATGATATACTTCGAAAGTTGGACGGGGCTACAACATGGCTGAGGGTGATACGTGCAAGGTCCAACAAGGGAAGTATGATGTACACATTTGTTAAGAAATGGTGTTTTGCATTTATCACATGGCCATAGTGTCTTAAAATGGAGAAAATGGCTATGGCTACACCGTACTCCATGACAGTGTACTCCATAGGGGCATGGAGTATGGACCTCCCATAGGTTTCACGTAGAGAGGGCCGTATCCACAATGTGATAAAATGAAAGAGTGGAAGGATAAAGCACTAGTATCAGCAGCACCATCGGTTAAATGTCAAAGCCCTGCACCTCCCACAGCCACCTAGAGTGGACATCTCTCTAGTGCAGTCCACATCTCTTTCTACAAGGGCTGTAAAAACTACTTATTTTCTGGGAGTTCTGTAGTAAATAACAGTAATTTCACTGAAAAGATTATCAATTATGTGTCTGACTGTGAACAAAAAGTTTCTTATAAACAAGTTTATACCAATGGCACTTTGTTGTAACCAAAATTAGTTGTAAGGAAGTTTGTTGTAACCAAGTTTTACAGATTATGAAATATCATGATTAATCATGGTAAGATATTATATTCCTGTTTTCCCCATCAATGGGAGAGATCATGCTAAATCATGATATATCATGATTAATCATGGTCAAATAAAATCATGATGAATCATGTTTTCTCTCTTAACTCTAAAAATCATGATAAATATTGATAGATTATGATTAATAATGGTAAGGTAAATACATGATAAATCATGTTTTCTTCTCATTGGGTGAGATCATGATAAACCATGATACACCATGATTAATCTTGATAATATAAAAACATGATAGATCGTGTTTTCCTATCTATAGGAGCGATCATAATAAATTATGATATACTATGATTAATCATGGTCAAATAAAATCAAGATAAATCATGTTTTCTCTCTTAATGGGTATAATCATGATAAATCACAGTCAATCATGATCAATTATGGTAAGGTGAAATCATGATAAATTATGATTAAAAATGGTAAGGTAAAATCAATGTAGAATCATAATGTAGCATGCTTAACCATGATTAATCAGGGTAGGAGAAAACATGATTAATCCAGATTTCCCCTCTCAAGAGGTAATATCGTGATAAAGTATGATTGATCATGATAAATCAGAGTAGGATAAAACATGATTAATCCTGATTTCCCCTCTCAAGAGGTAATATCATGATAAAGTATGATTAATCATGATAAATCAGGATAGGAGAAAACATTGTTAATCCTGATTTCCCCTCTCAAGAGGTAATAATGATAAAGTATGCTTAATCATGATTAACCAGGGTCGGAGAAAACATGATTAATCAGGATTTATCATGATATATCATGATATATCATGGTTCAACATGATAAATCATGATATTTATCATGATATTTTTCTACCTGGGAGCCGATAGTTGCCGATCGATTCTCGTCAATTTTAGGTTGGTAATCGGTATATTAACATAGGTCAGACAAGGGAAAATATGAAAGTATGTGTAACTCCGCATATAGCTATTGTATACACTGTATTGAATGAACCCAAAATACTAATTCATTTATAAATACTGTAAACCAATGGGCAAAACTCCCCACCATTGACATAAATGTATAATATACTTCGAAAGTTGGACGGGGCCACAACATGGCTGAGGGTGATACGTGCAAGGTCCAACAAGGGAAGTATGATGTACACATTTGTTAAGAAATGGTGTTTTGCATTTATCACATGGCCATAGTGTCTTAAAATGGAGAAAATGGCTATGGCTACACCGTACTCCATGACAGTGTACTCCATAGGGGCATGGAGTATGGACCTCCCATAGGTTTCACGTAGAGAGGGCCGTATCCACAATGTGATAAAATGAAAGAGTGGAAGGATAAAGCACTAGTATCAGCAGCACCATCGGTTAAATGTCAAACTCAAACTTTATTTCACATGTCTGACGTGTTTGGCTGTTCTACGAATCCCTGCAATAAGACTACAGGAGAATATAATATGAATGGCATAAAGCCCTAAGGGGACTTGCGTTCCCCGAGAAGAAACCACAAGGATCAACACAGTGTTGCCTTCGTCCCTCAGCTTAACCCTTTTGTGCCCAAGCGCGCCAATTGGCGCGGTTTTAGGCATAAAACCAACTATATTGAAGTAGAGAACTATCCAGACACTTCTATTGGGTCAATTTCCAAAGTTTTACCCTCATATTAACCCAGTAAACACAACGACGTTGGTCAGACGTAACTCTACGTTGAATTTTGGTCTGAACTACGTAATTTTAGTAGGTTTATCAACGTCAAAACATTAAGGTTTATTTACCAATCTCAAACCTGCAGGTCTGATTTACGTAGCTCCTGAAGACGTAAATCTATGTTTAACACATTACATATAATTCTACATAGTGGGACTCAGACAAAGACTTGTAATATATTGCAGACAAATTAACATTAACAAACAATATTCTTACAAAGTAACTACTTTAATTTTCAATCTCATCTCATTCTACATAGTATATTCTTGTAGTTCAATTGAACAGCCTGACAGTATAGATCTGTTGAATAGTTTTGGCTGCAGAGAGGCTTTGTATTTCTCCCATTACCACCAATGTGGTGTCCTCACAGTAAAGTGCCTCAAAGCACCCATTCATGCACAATAC
Source organism: Harmothoe impar (assembly GCA_947462335.1). Taxonomy (NCBI): domain Eukaryota; kingdom Metazoa; phylum Annelida; class Polychaeta; order Phyllodocida; family Polynoidae; genus Harmothoe; species Harmothoe impar. The sequence goes on along the minus strand of OX381707.1, from coordinate 62,682,429 downwards.
TTTGATCACCTGTCCTTTATATATAAATGTACTATTGAATACGGTTTATTTGCATGATATTGAATTCATAATTAATGAGAATTTACTGCTTGAATGTGGTAGATTTGTTAAAGAGCTGTAATATTCTCTCCATAATTGATAGTGCTGCCACCTAGTGTGACACGGAAAAGTCATCTACCCAAGTGAAGTTGAAAAGTTACATCTTTTGACGTAGATCTACGCAGAATTTTTACGTCTGAATGAGGTAGATGAACGTAAATCAGACGTCTACATCTGTTGAACGTAAATAAACCTTAACGTTTTGACGTCTACAAACCTTCCAAAATCACCTATCTCAAACCTTTTGGTTGGACATCTACCTAGCAAAACCTCTGAGCTACGTTGGAACTACGTAGGGTGTTTACTGGGAAGCCCCATAACCTCACGACTTCAATGAGACCATCGTTCTTAATCTGAATTGTATATCCGAGGAATAGTGTAAGGTTAACTAAAAAAATAAGTGATCAGATATGTGATTCATCACAGGTATCCGAAATTCACCAAAAATGCACAATTTTCATTTTCTCAATATATAAATGGTTTATATCCATATCAATTATCGGAGTATAGTTCATTACCAACTCCCCAGGGGGCACTCCAGGTTTGGTTGCCACCCTGGTAACGCCATGTTTACATGTCAGTCAACACGTATTTTTTGCTCGTATGTCAAGTTTTCTTGTAGATACTTATTATAGCATCAATTCTCTTCAATTTTCACTAAGAAGGTTCTTATCCAGAACGTTTTCTATACTAGGAATAGCCTATTCATAGTAAGAAAAGACACCTCTTTGGCACCACGGTACAAATACAGTACATTGCCTATAATAGGCCTATAACAGCTAATACAAGGTTTTGGGTTGCCATAGCGACCAGAGTAAAATAATTTTCTGTAGTCAAAGTCCATTTTAAGAACATTCAGGAAATGTTTTATGACCATTATCATAAAATAAGAAATGAAGTAAGGACATAATTTCCAACATCAGAACAATCATGTTGAAGAAAAGCGGATATTGATTGAATAGTTCTGGGCACCAAAGGGTTAAAAAACATTACTCGCCTTCAATCATCTGTCAAAGTGGCCCGAGCATCGGGGCACGTAATTCTGGATAGTTTTTAATCTCCCACTGAAACACAGTTTTTCTCAGAACTCCTTTACATAAATTGCTCTCTGTTATTTGGTCAATAACCGACAGGCAGAAATACTGTATTCAACTAAATTCAACGGTATTCTAGCACTTAAACTTTGTTAAAACGGTTCAAATATAGTATGGTTTCTAACGGTATTCTTATAAGGCAAGTATGTAGAGGTATATTATAGCACTTATAGGTGAAAGTCAGCCGAGCATTATATTTTTTTTAATGAACAAATATCAACTATCTCAGCTTTGAGAGATCATTGGGAGACTGTTAGACAAAAGGACTGCATCAAAATGTAATGAAATTTGAATTGAAACAGTCAATCAAGTAGGTAAATACATGATTAATTCAATATGCACATACAATAAACTCAGTTATATTTCCACATCAGGATTTATCATGATATATCATGATATATCATGGTTCAACATGATAAATCATGATATTTATCATGATATTTTTCTACCTGGGAGCCGATAGTTGCCGATCGATTCTCGTCAATTTTAGGTTGGTAATCGGTATATTAACATAGGTCAGACAAGGGAAAATATGAAAATATGTGTAACTCCGCATATAGCTATTGTATACACTGTATTGAATGAACCCAAAATACTAATTCATTTATAAATACTGTAAACCAATGGGCAAAACTCCCCACCATTGACATAAATGTATAATATACTTCGAAAGTTGGACGGGGCCACAACATGGCTGAGGGTGATACGTGCAAGGTCCAACAAGGGAAGTATGATGTACAGATTTGTTAAGAAATGGTGTTTTGCATTTATCACATGGCCATAGTGTCTTAAAATGGAGAAAATGGCTATGGCTACACCGTACTCCATGACAGTGTACTCCATAGGGGCATGGAGTATGGACCTCCCATAGGTTTCACGTAGAGAGGGCCGTATCCACAATGTGATAAAATGAAAGAGTGGAAGGATAAAGCACTAGTATCAGCAGCACCATCGGTTAAATGTCAAACTCAAACTTTATTTCACATGTCTGACGTGTTTGGCTGTTCTACGAATCCCTGCAATAAGACTACAGGAGAATATAATATGAATGGCATAAAGCCCTAAGGGGACTTGCGTTCCCCGAGAAGAAACCACAAGGATCAACACAGTGTTGCCTTCGTCCCTCAGCTTAAAAACATTACTCTCCTTCAATCATCTGTCAAAGTGGCCCGAGCATCGGGGCACGTAATTCTGGATAGTTTTTAATCTCCCACTGAAACACAGTTTTTCTCAGAACTCCTTTACATAAATTGCTCTCTGTTATTTGGTCAATAACCGACAGGCAGAAATACTGTATTCAACTAAATTCAACGGTATTCTAGCACTTATACTTTGTTAAAACGGTTCAAATATAGTATGGTTTCTAACGGTATTCTTATAAGGCAAGTATGTAGAGGTATATTATAGCACTTATAGGTGAAAGTCAGCCGAGCATTTTTTTTTTTTTTTTAAATGAACAAATAACAACTATCTCAGCTTTGAGAGATCATTGGGAGACTGTTAGACAAAAGGACTGCATCAAAATGTAATGAAATTTGAATTGAAACAGTCAATCAAGTAGGTAAATACATGATTAATTCAATATGCACATACAATAAACTCAGTTATATTTCCACATATTTACCATAAAATTCATCAGGTTATGTCAAACTTCTCAAAGATACTCACTAGGGCACGCCCAATGCCTTTGTACCTGGTTTCTTAACGTGCGATTCCGAAGCTTGACTATTCTTTATTCAGGCATGTTTTGAACATCCTTCTGCCCAAGTCAAGATGCTTCCGACATCCCCTCTCAATGGAAGTACTTCCGTTGTAAAAGCCACTGCATGTCGGCATAGAATTGAACTTCTAGTTTTCTAGGCCCGCTCTGCTAGTTGCCTTGTTTACCATGACTGCTGGTGTCGTTAGTCTGATAGTTTTATACTTTCGGGTTCTAAGAAGGAAAGGCGTGGGAAGCCCATGCTTTGGCGAATCAACCCCTTGTGAGGGAGAGAACAGTGTGCTGTGTTTTTCTCAGGTGTAGGAGTAAGGTTGTAATCTAATCTCTACTCATCCTCAGACAATGCCGCCACGACTCCATATATGATTGTCAACCCCCGAAAGATAATATAGTTCATAGTAGAAAGCCTCTACTTGCAAATGTCGTATTTATTTGCCTCCTAGAATTCATTTGAACAGTATTGTTTTTTGTCTCACCTCAAATATCATGATTTCGTTCCCATTTCTGGATAATGATATTTGGTATAATGATGATGATCTTGTTTGTTCACTGGTTCTCTGACGCCATCGTTAGAATGTATTTAAAATGGGATGCGTGCGTGATGGGAGTGGAAATGTTGCGTTTCCTGGCAGGCTTCCCTGTCATAACATCTGAACTTATTCTCAAGACACTTCCATTTGGTATACCTTTACTCAATGGAACATGCTGGCGACTGGATGATTTAGTTCACTCTATAGATTTTTGCAAAATAAATAATAGGCACCGTTGTCAGAGTGCAAGCATGTTAAGGTGTGTTAATCATAGGATTAGGAACCATGCAATAGGAAAACAGTATGCTTTATATGTTTATTGGATCAACTACTGATTTGTCAAGCTAACGTTGATTATATGTTATATCATGACTAGATAACAAACCAAATGTGGAGTTACATAACGGTATGAGAGGATTTGATTTTGTGGGGCCCTCGTAGGGAAGTGACCTTGTAACATGTTAAATTTATGAAATACCCTATGCAACGTCAATTTTCTCCCTCGTGTCACTATTTTAGGAGCTCAGATTACTCGTACCTTGGTGATAAACCCGCAAGGGGGTACCACTTGGGTAATCCTGCTCCCCTCTGTACCATACTGATCCAGTAACATGAGGCATGGTCTATCTGATGTGACAGGGAATGTAGCTCAGTGGTAGAGCACCTTGTTAGGCCCTTATCCTACAAAATTGCCCTTATCCTACAAAAATGTATAGTTTTGTAGTATAAGGGCTGTCAGTCAAGCCCTTATCCTACAAAATCGGCCCTTATCCTACAAAAAATTGCCCTTATCCTACAACACCTATGTATTTTGTAGGATAAGGGCAATCAGTCAGGCCCTTATCCTAAAAAATTGCCTTTATCCTACAAAAGTGTCCCAGATGCTTTAATTCATTTGTCACAAGGTTTAGCCCAGAGGCATGGGGCCTATAGGTATGCTGTGGGATCAAGTTAATTTGATTTCCGTGTGTAATCCAAAATGGCCCCTAAGATGGCACCCAAAAAGATTTCCTTGTGAAATATATGAAAATAAGGGTTGTCTGGGTGTAGTGCATTTATTAGGCCTGACTGATACCCCTTATCTTACAAATCTTCCCTTATATAGGTCTTGTAGGATAAGGGCAATTTTGTAGGAAAACGGCTTAACTGATTGCCCTTATCCTACAAAAATGATATAGGTTTTGTAGGATAAGGGCAATTTTGTAGGATAAGGGCCTGACTGACAGCCCTTATCCTACAAAACCATATATTTTTGTAGGATAAGGGCAATTTGTAGGATAAGGGCCTGACTGACAGCCCTTATCCTACAAAACCATATATTTTTGTAGGATAAGGGCAATTTTGTAGGATAAGGGCCTGACAGGTGTTTTGTAGGATAAGGGCAAATTTTGTAGGATACGGGCTTGACTGACAGCCCTTATACTACAAACCTATATGATTTTGTAGGATAAGGGCAATTTTGTAGGATAAGGGCTTAACACACCTCCTTCACAGTGGGAAGCCCCAGATTCGAGTCCCGGTTTCTCTGAGAATCATCATTTTCTGAGAAACCGTGTCCCTCACACTATGCTCCATATTGCATATCGAATTTAGGAAATGCCAACAGTGATGAAAATATAGCTTGAAAAGTTAGTCACTAGTGACTATGAAAAAGTAGTCACATGATAGTTCTAAAAAGGGCTACCCCAGAATAGTAGTTCAGTTAGTCATATAGTCAAGCTATAGTCAAACATTAACAATGCATAGGGAATAAGCTTTAGTCAATTGACTATGATTTTGATGTCCTACATCTATAGATAGTCAATGTCATCCAAGTCACTAATGACAATATGTTCATTTTGTTTAGACAGACCAAAACTGGTCTACCAGGATGGCCCTTACTCTGGAAAAATAAAGAAGCAGTGCATTATGGTATTAACATAATTCATTCAGTCACACTGATAAAAGGCTCACTCTCACCAGATCGATGCAACTATTATTTGGCCGTACATGATCGGTGGCCGTACATGATCGGTGACGTACATGATCGGTGATCATTGACTGCCCCAGCCTTTCTGATCATCATAAAACATAAGTTAACCTTACCAAGGTGTACATATGATGTGTGGCTTGACATGTAAAATGTAAGACATGTGTATATTCGACTGGTAAGAGAATTTTACTTGACATTTCAATACCCATCATGTACGTCATGTAACTACATGATCGGTGACGTACATGATCGGTGATTATTGACTGCCCTACCCTTTCTGAACAAGGAAAACCATAAATAAACCTTACCTAGGTGTACATATGATGTGTGTCTTGACATGTAAGATGTTAGACATGTGTAGATGCGACTAGTAAGAGAATTTTACATGACATTTCAATACAGATCATGCACGTCATGTGACGTACATGATCGGCCATTATCTTCTGACTGCTTTAATTACTATTTCTGACCATGTTTAAAACATAAATCAATCATAGCCAGCTGTGCATATGATGTAGGTCTAAATATGTATAATCATAGACATGTGAAGCAGTGGGTAATGAGAGAGTTTTACATGACATTCCAGACCGATCATGTACGTCATGTGATGTACATGATCGGTTGCACATTGAGCCCCCCCCTTTGGCCCCTATAAATATTTTGGGAGTTTTTTTCTTCTAATAAACTCCCCAAAGATACATTACAGCCTATAGGTATGGTTAGATGAGTTAAATATCGTAGTGCAGGGGGTAATAGGTCGATTTTGTACTCTGCCGATCATGTACGGCCACCGATCATGTACGGCCACCGATCATGTACGGCCATTTTTCACTTGCATTGGTTTGGTGAGAGTGAGCCAAAAATGGTCCTCCAGGCAGGCTAGGGTAGGGTAGGCAATGGACAGGCTAATATCTAACAGGGTAGTCTAGAATACGGTAGGACAGGAGACAGGCCAGGATAAGGCAGGGCATGGAATGGGCTAGGATAGGGCAAGGCAATGGGCATACTAGGATAATGCAGGGCAGGGGACAGGCTAGGATGATGTATGGTAGGGGACATGCTAGGATAGGGCATGACAGGGGACAGGCTAAGATAGGTAGGGGCAGGGGACAGGCTAGGATAAGGCAGGGCAGGGGAAAGTCTAGGATGATGCAGGGCAGGGGACATGCTAGGATAAGGCAAGGAAGGTGACAGGCTAGGATATGGCAGGGCAGGGTAGAGCACCATGAAAAGCATATGGATAGATAAGGTTGGACATTGAAGCCTGCCACAATATCCCTTCCTATACTCAATTCCTGTGTAGGCCCATTATGCTCTGTCATTCTAGACCCTCGCTTTTCATCATGTATTTCTATGTTATCAAAATTGGAACAAAATACCATGATTACTCTATCAAACATGAGAACTTATGCACCCTATGACATCTTTAATAGTCATAGTCAACCGTAACATATATAACAAACAGGGATATCCATAAAACAATGGTCAAGGAGAAAATGTGCCTACCTAAAGTCCTAAGTCCTGAAGAATCCTTACTGTTCCCTGTGCACAAATTCCTGTGAGTATATGACATCATCAATTTGTGTGATCCACATATAATCACTCCTGACTATCTTTATGACTGAGTTATATAGGCCCCTGACAACGGGAGCCAAAATATGGTGGTATAGTCACTACTGACTATGAGTATTATTATCAGTGAATGGCATCGTGTCAAATTGGTGCAGACCCATTTGGGTTATGTTGAGAACCTCTCCTACAAAGTATTTTGTGAAATAGGGTCCCCTTTCAATAGGATTCTATTTTTCATGATTCTTCCTACGCTCCCAAGCGGGTTACAAACACGATGCACTGGATAATTGGCAGCACAAATGGAGATGTGTGGGTGTCTTCGCTGTTTCTGGACCCAATTAAGGCCTATATATTTTTCATTTCAACAGGGACAGCCATCTATAAGGTTACTAATGGGTTCCAGGTAGAATGAGGATGGTTTATCTATTTAAAAATGAGTTTTCACGATGATTGTTTCAAATGTCCCCATTGGATTTTGAATACAGTTTTACTAGATCTATATTGAGTTCATAGGACGCTATATAATGGTACCCATCAAGGTACATGGTAGCCATGGTAACAGACTGAATTTGGTTCCTGCTTGTCACTGGTACACAGGAGAGACAGATTCTGGTACATGAAAACACCCGAAGCCAAAATGACCTCGCTTACTAGTCTATATGATGAGCATGGATTTCTTACTCATCATAGTAGAACATTTAAGACATTTAAGCTGTTGGGGTAATGTATGTCTGCTACACTTACGTTGCACGACCATTTGTACAAGTCTACATAATTATTCTCTTTTGATTCTCCATAATATGATATCATGTATTATATTTTCTGACATTGTGGTATATATCTTAGCAGGCTGCCAGTATAGCAGGAGCCTGCATACATTAATCCCCAGTGGTGGATGCCACCTAGCTACACTGAAAATCCATAGATTGAAAGGGTTAGTCAGTACAGACTAACCCAGGTTGGTCATATGAGTGTTAGTCACAATGGCAAAGTTATATTCAAAAATGACCAAGGTGTCAGTCAGTAGTGGCTAACCTAGGTCCATCATTGGTGTGTTGTATTTGTATACCAGTAGTTGGGGCCACCTGTGACTCAGTGGCTCCCCCTGGAACTAAAAAGACTAAGGTGGGTTGGTCAGTAGTGACCAACCTGACAATAATAACTAATCTAGGTTGGTCGTATAGGGAGCCAAAAATTACTAACTAGGTTAGGCACTAGTGACTGAGAGGTTGGGCATATAGGGAGCCTAGGAATATCAGTGTACACCACAACACACACACTCTCTGTGACTCAACATGTCACAGCCCAACTCCACCAGATAAACTGGTTATATTCCCTAAGGAATTGGACTAATTTCGTGATGCCTGATAAGTTCAGCATCAGATGTGGCTTGCATCACCCAGGAGTTGTAGGAGTAAAATGTGTTGGACCAATTGTGGGGGATCTGGAGCATAAATCCAGGAGGAGTAGACTCACCACTGTTACCCCCCATACCATAAATACATACATAATATATCTATACTTGTCTCCTTTATTGTCTTTCATAGATAGATATATTTTTATTCTGGTTACAAACTATAATACATATTCATCACTACGCATCACTGTTGTGTTTCAGGCTAACACCCACAAGGCGATTTAAGGTCAGATCCCACAGGGCGATCTATGCTTGAAACTCTCTGCAGACTGAGGATCTGTTGCTCCCAATTCGCAACAGATGTAACTACAAGTAGCGAACACAAGCCAAATAGGCATTAAAAACCCAAAATGTCAATGTATGCACCACTAGAGAGGTCATGAAATTTGCAGATTAGTGGTGTAAGTTGCGAGCATTAATTCAATTCATCAATTGTTTTTCTTTCATTCTCCAAACTACCTCTATTGACTTGTTTGTTATATAATTAATTATTCAATGTCTAAAAAAATATGTTCTCATGAGATAATTGACTATTGTAAATTTTATGCTGTAAACAAGACCTACAGAAGTGGAAATTGCCTTGAAGGGCCTGTATGTTGAGGCTCAAAGAATAAAAGGGCGTCTGAAATAGTCTTAAAACCGATTGTAGCCTTAAGGACATATTTTGCTATACATTGATCAAATTTAAGATTTTGCATCACATTTTATCAACGGGAAAATTGAAAGATAAAATCGAAAATCCATGTCTAGTGTCGAAATTATCTAAATTTACCCCTCTTTTTGTGATGCGCCAAGTAGGAAATGTCTACTAACCCTCCAATTGGTCAAGACAATTTAATTATGATAATCATTAGCCCTAAATAGGGCCGCCATATGGCTATCATTTCATCAGTTCAGAGCTGGCTCCCAATTCGCCACAGATCCTCAAGTTTTAAGCATAGATCGCCCTGTGGGATTTTACTTACACTTACATAGATGTGACTGCAGAGGGGTTTTCGGCGACCTGGCGACCTGGGCCGTTTTCGGCCGTTTTCCAGGCGACTTTTCGTCCTGGGGCAATAATTTAAGCGACCTGGCGACTTTTGCACAAAATTTATTATAGGATAAAGGGTCTAAAAAACGACCTTGCGACCTGAGGGGGGGACCCCTCTGCACCCCCATAGATTGCTGTGCAGATAGAATACATGTAAAACCGATACACAAAGTTACTGTAACAGACATAAGTAGTGCACTCTGAATGCTATATGTTTGTTTTTCTTCTTGCAGATGAGCCGGGGAGGTATTGCTGCCCGCAGCTGATGAGTTGTCGCCGTAAATACCTGATGTAGAATCACCTGACAACAACAGGACGTGCGGGAAAGAATAAGAAGCTAGCATTTCATCAGTTATATGAGTGGGTGACTGTAGCCCCAGACAATGTAAATGGGCCGGTAACTACAACTTTTATTACAACTACTAAGAGTGGAGGGATCATGTGACTGTCTTAAATCTAAATGGCAAGACACGTTTTTCATCTCGAAACAGGATGGTGGTTATGGATTAAGTATCAACCACGAAGAATTCATTTAAAAGGACATGCCTGTCCCTAGACCAGGGTCCTCACAGAACAATCCTCGTGTCTCTCTTGATTGCAGAGCTCTCCTAATAATTCAGGATCAAGTTGCCAGTGGATGAGAAGGAGCTAGAGAAACGCCTAATCTATTGCTCCCAATATAAAACCATCACCACACCCGACCATACTGTTCTACTCTGACTCTGTGAGCCTGCATGAAGGTATTTATATGAACAAACCTAAATAAGTCTGCACACAAAACTAGGCAATTGAAGGGGCTGCTCATTTGAGTTTGGGTTTCAACACATTAAAAAAACCAATCACGCAAGCCTTGCCACGTTGTCCTTCTAAGGGTTTCTAACGAAAGCATTTTCATTAAAGAAACGTGCAGTCTGAAACACAAGGGAGCAAGTCAATACCAGTTAAGGTGTCTCTCGTAGATGTGTGTGCTCCTTAGGGTTCTAGCAGGACATGAGGTTGCCCCAATTAAAGAAAACTAAGCCAATTGTTGGATAGGCAAGGTGTTCTAACTCAGCTAAGGAACTAGAACTACAGGACTGGCAATATTCGTCATGGCAACTGGAGAACTGTGCTCAGATGCAAAGGATGTAAACACTCCTGCGTGGAGTCATTATTTCTGACCATAACCTGGCCATTATTAGACGTCATGTCTTGTTCTTGAAATAGATGACAAAAAAAGATATACTAATAGGCAAGTGGAATAGATTACAAGCCATCAAAGCTATCACTGACACAACAATAGAGGACATCATATTCTTTCTCAGTTAGATGCCTGCACGCCCTCTTGGCTACAATCAGATGGATCTATTTGAGGAGTTAGATCGCATCATCCACCGCCAGACAGGTAACACTACAGGTGCCCAGAATTCTATTCCTTTGGATGTGCTACTTAAGCATCATCACCACCAAGGTAATGTTAGCAGTGAGAGTAGGGCCCATATGGTGAAGTCCATTCCAGAGGTTGTGCTTCTGGTTGTGTCTTACACTCTGCTTATAGTCTGTGCTGTTTTTGGTAACACATTGGTGTGTCATGTGATCTACAAGCATAAGAGACTACATACAGTGACAAACCTCTTCATCAGTAACCTTTCAATATCTGATTTCTTCATTGCGGTCTTCAATATCCCCTTCAACCTGGCACGGAATGTCATCGACGAGTGGCAGTTTGGCTGGTTCATGTGCGGCTTCGTGAATTTCATCCTCATGGTGGCTGTATATGTGTCCACTTTTACCATGGCTGCCATCTCGCTGGATCGCTATATTGTTATTGTATATCCACTACGACCTCGGATGACCATGAAGATGGGCATTAGTGTAATGCTTATGACATGGGTGATTGGTTCACTGATGTCCTTACCCTTTGTTATCTATGCGAAAGTAGAGACAGTCGATATGTTCCTATATTCAGCTGCAAGGTGTCGCCTGGTGTACCCCGACCCCGCGGATAAGTACGAGCAGGGCATTACTCTAGCCACCGTAGTAGCACAATATGTCCTGCCTATGTCCATCATTGCAGTGGCCTATGGCCGAATAGCCCGGAAGTTATGGTTGCGCCCAATGATTGGGCAACCGAATGTTACAACAAAAATGTCGCAGGGTAAAATGAAGCAAAAGACCATCAAGATGCTCATCATCATAGTTGTCATCTTCTGCATCTGCTGGACACCTTTGAACCTCTATCATGTTCTTACAGACTTGACTCCAGATAGCGAACTGTTCCTGTACAACAGCACGGTCTATCTAGTATGTCACTGGTTGGCTATGAGCAGCGTTTGCTATAATCCATTCATCTATTTCTGGTTCAATGACTACTTTCGAGCACACATTCGATCATGGTTTTCATGCTGTTATCGAAGAAGCACACGCATCCACCCCGGACTTGAACTGGATGGTATACTTGTTCGGCTGGATCACATTGGCCAGCGTCGTTCACCAGTCTGCTCTACCAATGGTGGTATGGCCAGGCTAGTATGCTCCCAGCATCACAATCAGCATGGAAGGAAAGTAACAAAGATGACAGTGGTGAAACAACCTGGATCATCTGGTGGTAGTACAGCTCATCAAGCAAGGTCTGGGAGTGAGCAAAGGGAGGTGCCTGATATGATAAGGGGAGACGATAACATTGCTAGGGAGACATCCTTGGGGGCATCAACTTCACAGATAGATGTCCTCTGTGACCATTTGGATAATGATTGTTTAGTTGATGATCAGAAGAGAAGGTCATTAACCGAGCACTACTTCAAGGCTAATTCAGCACGCGAGAAGGAGTTCTGACAAGTACAGAGCACCGGGCAGAACAGAAGGGTACCTAGAGTTAAAACAGCCAGTCAGGACAATGTTGAGAATGTGGGGGCATTCACAACAACAATGAGTACAGGGCTCAATAGAAAGGGTTTATTGAGGAGGCATATACTTATGTACAAGAGAAAATCCTTCCTGCAGGGTTTCAAAGACAGACCAAAATGTGCTCAGAAGGAGATTCCGTCATGAATATATGTTGTGAATAAGTGTAATATAATCATATGTATATAAGATTGGTATTATGAGTACACATTTATTCATGTCTGGCTAATTCATTCGGATGTGCATGTTTTATGTCAGATAGGTGATATTTTATCAAAAGAATAATCCTAATGAATCCTAAGTAACCAGATTAATGGTCTATTGTTGACTAAGCAGTTCATTTATCTGCTAAAACATATACGGTATTGGTCAAGGCAATTATATTTGTATAATTGTATCTCAATGCTTCCCCTGGTGTGTTTCTCAATGTGCAGATATGTACCTATAGATCTTTTTATAGTCTTGGGTCTGTGTCCCATACCTTTCAGGAAGGGTTTTTCGAGTTGGAACTCGCTCATTGCTTCCTGCATGAATACTTGCAATACCATTGAGTAATTAGGGAGGGTGCTTTGGGTATGTAGGAACCAGTAGCATCTTAAAGTGGCTATATCCCATGTTTACAGAATTCTTAATCCTACCTTAAGCGATCACAAATGCTGTAAAATGTGTAGTATTAAGGGGGTGTAGGACATTCAAATGTTATTCATGGTCACTAACAGCTCAGAAAGACAGCCTGAAGGGGCCAGGCAATGGGCTTTCATAGTGGGTTTTTTTCAATGGGGAGACCGTGATTGGTCAACATGATCAAATTTGAGGAAAATGATAGAGTGTGAATGGAATAGTGAGGTAGCGAAGTACGGTCTTGGTCAAGCCCCTTGATCAAATTTAACTAGATTGAATTTTGAGACCTAATCATCAGATATACTTACTTTAAAGACAACCTTTGTCATAGACCACTTAAGCATACCTATTAGCCGCCTGGTTGCCCGTGCTGTGGCAGACCACGGAGAGGCTCTATAATGATGCGAGGACCAAAGTTTCACCAGAATGCTACTTGAAACTGTGGAGAACCAAATGGACCAACTTAAGGGTCTGCTTATAAAGCAACTAAACAATTGTATGATAAAAAAAAGGATTCTGTGAATTATGTCTATTTGTTGGCATGCATTCCGGTTTGAGAATTCTTACTCTGTTCTGTTGCTATATGGTTTAAGAATTGACAATGTCTGGATTATGTATTGTGTATCTAGTAAAAAGTGTTGTCGAATTTGTTACTGCTATTGTAACCAGTTTTCTGATGATACATGCATTTATGAAAGTTGTGTAATATCAACCAATGTTAACATTCTGAGTTGAGATGATTATGTATACAATGTGGATCTACTGGTATGCTTAATATCTATATTGTATGAAGTCGAAAAAAAAGCGTAGGTAACTGAATACTTATTATTTATTTAAAAAAAGATTATATTTATCAGTTGACGATAATGCGAAAATACTAAAATGAATCTACTGAAGATGAGATTTCAAAAGAACAACCCTTCTTTCCATCAAACCTATTTCCTGAATCCATGTGCGTTTAACATACACAATAAGGAATGGAGAATGGGTCAGGAATTGCCGTCCTGCATGTTACCGTGCGACCAGAGTAGTGTATATCTATGAGATAAAAGGGAGGACCAATATAGGTGGAAAGAGGGAATTAGCGTACTAGTTTGTCTTAAATCTCTCTTCATTTCATACCTACGGCGAAGATTATAGTCTATAAATTGGTGGCTTCGTATCAATATAGACTGACTGAGATTTATTACAAGTCATGTATTATAATCACTGCATTAGACTTGTTTTTCATTGGACAATGGTGCTCATTGTATTATTTATTATGTTATCTGCTGACGTGTGTACACTCCCTGAAGTGGACTAAATAAATGACTGCCAGGAATTAGTGTTTCTTGTATTTCGTTAAGCTGTTAAGAAACTCAGTAATTTGATATTTATCTGTTCAACAGCTCCCCCCCCCCCAATGTGCCTCTAAATGGGTGCTCAATGTTTGAGCTTGTCACTGTGTCATTTCTTTGGGGAGCCAGTGTGTCACTGTGTCAAGTTTTATGTATATAAGTAAAATCTATGTAAGTCGATTTTGTCCTTGATTTTTCTGTGTCTGTCGATTTTTAAAACCCTGTGTCGCCTGTGTCGATTTTTAAACCCCCTGTGTCCCCCTGTCGCCGTGCTCTGTGTCGACCGTGTCGAATTTTACCCACGTGGCAGCACCCTAATGGGATATCTTTCTGTGACTCTTGAACCCTTTCTCATTTAGCCTCCTGACCCCCCCCCCTGTTTTTTGCTCCCCAACTGACCCCCCCCCCTACTTTCTCATGGTCTTTCCATTAATACCAGGTATTTCTACTTGTTTGTCCGTCATCAGTTGTCTGTCTTGAGTCGCTCAACTGTCCGGGATGTACCCTGAACCACATGTAAGTATATGGAAATTTAAATAGAAACAAATATTTTAGTTTGTTAATTTTAATCCTATCCAAAATCACATATTTTATGATTTGACAGAACAGATTTGACCTATAATGATGATCCGATTTTCACCCAAAAAGAACCAACATGTTTTTCAGATTGGTACTTAGGCATTTTATAACCTATGGAATATTTAGGGATTTCGTCTATTTTCCTTTGAATCTTTACAAATCGCAACGATCCAGTTCCAATGCAAAGCTTTACAGATAATCGGTGGCTATTGTGATATTGTAATAGGCAAACGTCTGTAAGTCTGTTGGGAAGCTCTGGTGTTGGACTAGGCTATTGGCAACAGACTTTATCTCGTCCTTGTCCAGAACGTTAGAACCTCGTTGGTCTTAAAGTACCTTGTTGATTTTCGGTCTACGGTCAGCTGCAGGTTTTAGGAAGTGGTCATTCTTTAACAACATGACTGGGGGGAGGTTGGTCGGCCAGCACATTTGGACCCTTCTCGAAAGAGAAGAAGGGCAAAAAATCACTCATTTTTCGCGTTACTAAAGCTAAAAATCACGTATGAAATTACATTTCTCCTTAGAGTAGTTTCCCTTAGAAAGCAGACCGTTCAAAACGAATTCCTCATTATACATGTATACTGGGCAGAAATAAGAGCCTACTCCGAGTGCATGGACGTCAAATAGTTGCTCTTGAGTATCAATTAACTATAAACGCCCGCTCCCTTTTCCAGAAAATCTAGGTAACCTTTTCCCACGGCGGAAGTCAGCTGAGGCGCCCCATTACAGAAACTACAGACAATAACACTCGACTTGACTCAACTGAAGTGAATCTCTTACTGTCTGAACCAATTTGATAGTATAGGCCGTAGCCATCTACAAGCAATCAATTAGGCCTAAACCTATAATTAAATGCTGCAGCTTCATCGCTGACTCTGGGCCAGCACTGAAGAAGCATTATAGCCTCTTCCAGACGATGGATTAAGTATTTGTACATACAAAAGAATAGGTGAGATGAGGGATGGACTCTATGGGAAATTATAACCTAAATAATAATATTACACCGATAGAATGGTAGGTAATGCTACTACATAAATTATATGCCATCAACCGATAAGTACTAGAATAGACCAGAGTAATATCTGTATATATATAAATATGCTTAATGGGATTATATGAATGTGTATGCATATTGGAGTTGTCTGCATCCATCCGCTAGGACGACTTGCCCTTGTGCCTGTCTCTCTGGGCCAATCATCCTTACAGATGTAAGAGGATCGAGGCACCAATCATCTTTCCACCAAAGAAATAAGAAGAATTTCCCGTAGTTGCAGTTGTGTTATCCTGTAAGGCTGAGTGGCTGATATGATTTTCGAGTGACTGAGATAAATTTTGATAACGATAATAAACAGATAAGATCGTTCATTAGGTAGTCATTATCAAGGTTCACTAAGCAATTGGGTTATCTGGTTATGGCAACTGCACAGATAATATGAATGCTTAGGCCCTTAGTCTGTGGTAGCTATCCCAGGTTAGTAATAGGGACATCGGTCAGGCATGACTTGAAGTGCTATTCAAAAATGACTGAGGCAAAACAACACATATGACTAATGCTTGAAAAGGATCTAGCCTTATACTCATTGAAATTGAGAAGACTAAGTTGAGTTGGTCAGTACAAACCACCCTGATAGTATTTAACTAACCTAGGTTGGGCATATAGGGAGCCAGAAAATGACTAACTAGGTTAGGTACTATTATATTACAACTGTAATTAGCTGATTTGTTAGTCAGTACTTACTAAGTTATGGATCCTAAAGATTATCAGTGTGTGTTGTGGCATGGTTCCAGGACATCTATCATTCGGGAATTGAAATAAAAGGACCAAAAGACGTCAACTATCAGTCTGTCGATACCTGTGTTGTCTCCTTCTAAGGGAAACTGTGAGCAACTGCTGAGTCATTCCCAAAATACATTGAGAGCTGCTCGGCTTAGACCTACTGCATGCACGGGAGACATTCAATGAAGAGCACGCTACGTGTCCACCTTTATTGGGTGACTCAATGGCAGAGCATCTGAGTGGTAACTTTATCCATCACACACACCAAAATTACGTTAAAACATCTTCTAGAAGTACTTCCAGAAGGAAGATGACGATCAGAGAAATGCCTCCATTGTAATACTATGGCTCAAATGCTGTTATACCCTATGAAGCTTCATGCAGGGATTACATGTAGTTATATTGATAAACAGATTCCAGATGCATCTCTGTACCCACGACCACCCAAGTGGGCTGCCGGAGATGTGTAATTATCCTGAGTGGCAAGGACACGTGGTAGGAAGGATGTAGTAGAGATCATCTTAGACTGTGTCATCTCAGAGGTATGGAATCCTGTCGGAGGATCACTAAGTAGCACACTCGTGGCACCCTCAACGTATAGGCTGCAGGCAATAACAAGCTAGATAGTATGATATGAGTTATTTTACGGTACAAAAGTGCCATATCAAAGGCAAGGGGCAGAAAGTAAACTCAGCAGGACTTAACCATGAATAAACTCGTTATAAGTTGAACAACAGAATGAATGGAAATGCATTTGGTATTCAAATAATAGTGTTTCAACTAGTGAGTGATTTATACAAGAATGGTATCAAGAGGAATGTAGTTTCTATAGCGGCTGTGACATATAGCACCCAGTATATATGGACATGTTATTGTAAAAATGATTGTACATTTCACCATAGAATGGGAGGTTACTATCTAGGGTTATTTCCCCCTCACTTTAATCAAGGCCCCTTCGTGACAATATCCGCACAGACAGGATGGTAATTAGAAATTGAAGAGCGATAATGATGTACGGACTGGACCACATACACTGAAACCCCTGATAACGGCCACTCATCACTCTTGTGCCTATGGTTTCAGAGACAACTGAGGTGTCTCTGTTCACAAATAGCCCTTGTTGATGATTTTCTTCCAAATTACTGGGACCTCTAATATTCCACATATTCTTCACATCTCCCAATTTATAAATACCTATGACCAAGATTAGTATAGGTACTAGATTAATCAGGAGATCCCCTGGAGTAGGTGCTTTATATTGCATAGTGGAGCCCCCTAGAATTGATCACCTTAAGTCATCATATAAACTGGGCATTAACTTAACAGTCAAAGTCATCAGCAGTAACCACCTTAATCTAGGCCTAGTTTTTCAGTGTATATCAGATAAACCATGTGTGTGGTAAAAGACGGGCACAAATTAAATATCCATCCAAGGTTGAATAAGCGGGTGATTAGACCGTGCTTGGATTGGTTTCTGTGAGAAGAGACATCTGCTTCAGGTGATTGGTTTGTGTGTGGTTATCGAGGATACACCATGCTGAGTACAGTATTGGTCATATAAATGAAGTTAGGGCGGCTGGGATATTGTTGCATCATTGCCCTCCCCATTTGGCACTTTCCCAGCTAAGAATATATGTTATTTTATGTCAAAATTACGTTTTTTACGTCATATAACGTTATGCCATATTAAGGAGCCATAAAGAAATGTTATATAACGTTGTATAACGTTATTTGTTTACTGGGTTTCTTTTCTCCTTTTTGAGCACTATTGCAATTTGATCTTCACTGTGTCTCTGTTACAGGCTCATCGCTTCTGCATTACATGCTCTCACCAGGTCAGATGAAGTTCACTTAAGGTCAAATCCCACAACGCGAGAGAGGCTTGAAAAACGTAGTTTATTATGAAATCCTGATCACTCAGCCGATTCTGAGGCCTACATTGGCTAAGACAAGCCCAAATCGGTTGCCTTTCTCTTGTGATTTGGGAAATCGCAAGGATCAATACAGTTAGATATTCTCCCCCAGAAGACCTAGAAGATGTTGCTTATTAGAATATGTCAATGATTTGGTTTATATAGGGGGGACACTCCAAATATCTTTAGGCTAGTTCAGAGGGAATAGTCAAGACAAATCATACTGTGAAGTAACTCCCCTCAAACAGATCCTTTAACCAGTCCTACAAGCAACACTTGCCTGCCTATTATTGGCCACTGTGGGATTTGGAGAGGCATAAGATCATGGGACAAGTGTTGCGATTTACAATATTGGCAACAGTTGCCCCTTGTATTATGTCAATAATCACCACTTTCTGGCCCATTTTTTGAGTTGTGGGATTTGATCTTTATGAATAACAACTTCCTAACATGAAAACAAGGGCTCTTGAACAGAAGCAATGGGAAATCCATACTATTTCAAGATCTGGGGAACATCCACCTCTGAATAGGCCCTCCGAGACAGCTTCTATGCCCCCCACGCAGTGACTCCAGTGGGAGAGAGGCATACACGTCGACCTACCTCTGAAGTGCCCTCGAGCAAAGGAACATCCAAACCAGAAGCGATCTGGAAATTCTTTTCAAGTGAAGAGCACGTACCAGCGTTTACTAAAGGTGCCCTTATGACAGGGGTGTCCAGAGATTGCCCACCGAAAGGACGGTATCTCGGCGGGCTCGTGCCATCGTGGCTCAACTCTCTTAAGCTCTAAGAATTGTTAGCCTTTTGGCTTTCATATTCGCTGTCTAGAGCCAGACAAAGTACACTAGCCTATGCCTGGGTACCTGGAACACCATTTATAGAGTAATTGGGGAGTGTGCCTATGGCATATATAGAAGTCTGTAGGATCTTGGATTTCAGCAGCTTTTAGGCCCTGCAAAATGACATACACTGTAAAAATGTTCCGTTGAATATACGGAGAATCAATGCAAAACTTTACGGTGGATCATCATAAATGTGATTACGGTGAGGCAATGTAAAGTCAACCAATTTTACTGTGAATATCTGTAATCCAGTGCGGTGATACACAGTTTATTCATTCATGGTGAAGCTATGTCTTGTAAAAACATTACGTTGAATATTGAACGTTGTCAACGTTGAATTACAGGGTGCTGTTTGGAGGGTTGAGCTTTATTCAGCAGAGTAGATCTATGGGGGAAGTAAGTGTTCATTCTCTACTGAATAAAGGGGCATACAATGTGCTTTATTCAATAAGGTATAAGAATGAGACAAGTCAGCATTCATTTCCTACTAAATAAAGAGCATAATGTGCTTTATTTAGTAGAGTACAATCTATGGGAGAAGGTAATGTTAATTTCCTACCGAGTAAAATGTCTATTATGTTTTATTTAGTAGAGTAGAATCTATGGGAGAAGTCATCATTGAATTTTGTTTCTTATCAAATAGAAGACATAGTGGTCATCAGATGTACTGGCTATCCAATGTAATGCAATATTGTTCCTCATTCTGTCCTACTTTATGTACCCTAACTGCAGTATTATATACTACAGTGTATATATGTGTCATTCACCCTTGCTTTTTCTCATGTTGAGCCTCTCAGTTAATCAGATGAATGGCATGTTTAATGCATTGCCTGCTACAAACTCACCTTTCCATATACTACTGCAACCAGGAACATCCCACAATTTTTAAATATCTCAGTTAAAACATAGCTATAAGATCCACATCTGGAACATTTTGTGCATTCTGAATTAAGCTATGAATTGAAGTATTTTATACTTAGTCCTGTATTTTAGTGCTGATCCATGAAGCTGTTCCAGATACTCAGAACACAGTCCATATTTTACCTAACCCAGATGGGACACCCAAAGTATGATTATGCCCAATAGTGCTAACCAAAATGGGTTGAAATCAAAGCAGATTACAGTTGACAATCCGGCATCTGATGAGCAAGCCAAATAAGTGGTGTTTTTAAATGAGTCATTTAAACGGAGGATGATGAGACGGAAATCCCCCTCAGCTCAGTAAAACGTCCACCTAAAATGACAAAGACCGATCCAGTGTCAACAAAAGTAGTTGAGAAGCCCTACCCCCCAGTCAAAGCTTCATGTTGTAAGGCATGAGGAATAAGCCTTATCTTATCAGGACCTCCATGGGTCTGCACCCCTCTGGCTTTCCAATAACACATACCTCAGACACTGGCAAGTTCCTTGCATTGAGTCATTGAGAGTTGGAAGTCATATCTTTTTAAAACAACATAGACATACGACATGGCAATTTGTTACATTCAACACGGGACATGGGGACTTCCTCATCCCCCTCTGTTAAGACCGGCTGATATGTTGATGTTCGATACACATACTGAAAGTGTAGCTGTCAGGTGTCATTTAATTAATAGGAATTGCACCAACTTTGATATCAATATTTACCAATTTTAGTGTAATCCTAAGTGCTAAATGCATCTATGTAGAGTCATTGTGGTAAGTAGGTAAATAAAGAGATTGCTACACAAGGAACCCAGCTAACAACACTTGTTGTAAATGGCATCTTATGTACATAATTCTGTGATGGGTGATGACGTCATTTAATTATGTCGGTTTTGGTCACCAAGATGTCTTATATGCAAATGTTTTTTACGTGGTTTTTGGCATGGTTTTTTCATGTGTGTATTTTACATCAAAATGTTTGCACAAAAAAGACATGCTCAGTGGTGATACTTTTTAGAGCTGTCTAAAATTTAAATTTGGACATATCAGAAAGTGATATATGAAGATATCTACAGGACATTAGGGGAGCATGTTGTAGGGGAGACATTTATACCAGTTTTGACTTTACCCGCCCACAGATTGTAAATCAGCTAGCATGATTAGGATCCCTCTGAGAGACATCTTAGACATCAGAGATTGATGTCTATTTTATGTCAATACCTGACATATCCATGGGCACTCCGTACCGGAAGTTAGTAACACCTGGTCTGTCAAAGACATTTTGCAGGCATTTTCCAGTTCCATAAAGACACATTTATCTTAGCCAAAAAAGGCCCAGATGTCATATCAGCTCAAAGCCAGTATTTCAACTTATACAATTTCAAAGGACACAGAAAAGGTGTCCCAGCATCTACCTCGGTTGTCCAACCATAATTTATCAATTCATTGTTACACAAGTAACACCATATATATAACAGAGGAAATCTAGTCCAACTTTGTCCCTTATTGTAGTTTACACAATTGATGTCATCCAACTCGTAATCAAGGCTCAGGGAATACTGACTGAAATGTTATGAATTGCATCGAAAAATGAAACCCCTAGTTTTAAAGCTCAGAACTATAATAGGATACAGTTATGTCGACTTATAGATGACATCTTCTGACAAGATTGTGATGTCATTGATATCATGGCAATAATGTAATTATGAACATGAGTTGTTCTATTTTAGGTATTAATTGAACCATTGTAATGGTGATTCAATACTACTTAAGGATTGATTGTATCATGTATCCATGTATTTATTCCAATATAACATGATTTAATGGCTTCACAATCTTGTCAGAAGATGACATCTGTAAGTCGACATGCCGAGGTGTTAGCAGGGAAATGTGTTAGGGCATAATACACGATGTGCCATAAGCATAACATGTGCCATAAGCTGTCGTCAGTAGGAACGAATGATGGATAGCATTTGAAGTGTTGGAATAATGATAATGACTGTGCACTCTAAATATGTTAGCAAATGTTAGAAAATTTAATGAAACATAAAATATCATTTTTATTGCAGGTGCAGCTTCCGATCCCCAGATGGGAAGTCAGCTCAGGCTCCGCCCTTCCTTCAATTATAGAATTTACATACCTCAATGACTTACCCTAGCTGCGCTAGGTTATTTCCGGTCACCTCCAGTTTCCAATGTCCATTAAGATGTGGTTCTTTAGGGAATTAACGTGCTGCTGGTGCCCACCTTTATACTATGGTAAGCATAGGTGAAACAGGCCTGCCCTCTGGGGAGAATGTGACCATTGAAGACCTAACATACACAGGTGCTGCCTTCTGTTATGAGTATATTTAAACTATTTAGCCCCTCCCTCTGCATACATTATTCTTACTGGAGGGGGGGGGGGGGGGTAGCGAGACTTTGGCCTTTAACAAATTCTGCCATGTTGCACTGAAAACTCTATAGGAGAAAAAGTAATCCAGGGTGATTCCTTTTTGTAATCACGGTGATTGTGACACCTGTGATTACTTGGTAATGACTAGAGTAATCATTATGTGATTACCCTGGGTCATCACCAGGATTTTCTTAATGAAATCATCCCTGATTAATTGCATATCATTTCCTTCTCTGTACAGCAATGTATCAAACCCTATCACCCCCTCATGTTGTCATCATACCCTAATTGAGAGCACTTTAAAAAAAAAAAAAGGTTTATTGACACATCTCATGTAATATACATGCTCCTCCGATGATGTCATGGGATGAAAAAGAAATAATATACAAGGTTGGAGTACTAGTAACTATACTAAAATACTATATAAGGAATCTTGTGTTACATTGTTGAATTGTAACTTAAGTGTCTTAGGGCCCATATATGGATCATTCTGTGTTGTCCAGTTGTTAAGGCCGTACGTTGACAGTTCTGGGTTGGTTTTATAGACTTCTCATGTACATAGTAATGACAGGTATAGACAATTTATGAAATGAGTGATGGAAACAGGTGTCTCTGTTAATAGATATCAATGTGTAGATCTACTACAATCAATAATTTACTTGTATATTGTAGTTGAACAAATAATAAGTAATAATAGTATTATTGTTGTGGTGGTGGTTGTAGGCTGAAAGTCATATTCAATAATCATAGTATTGACGTTTGAGCTGTCGGAGCAGAGAGATCCAGGGTAGGTCCATGAGATCCTATCAGCATTGTTCAATATTCATGTGTTGAGCGGGATGAAAATAGTACATGACGGTGCATGTAACTCAACCAAATGGGCATCAATTCAACTACACTTCACACTGTAATTCATCTTTTTTACTTTAGGTATGATTTGACCTTGTTTTTGAACTGAGCTATGTCTGGTAATTCCTGAAGGTGTAATGGTAGCTCATCCCAGGCCTGCATGCCTCTATAAAGAGGTCCAGTTCTATACTTTGATCGTTTCGGTCTCTCAACCTTTAGTTTGCTTTTCAGCAATATCTGATCAACTTAAACTGTGTAAGTTTTGCAGAAGTTTTTATTGCATGTGTCTTCAAGTTGTCTCTTGAAAGATAATGTGCTGTCAAGCCATATACCAAGATATTTATAGTGCTCAACCTCTCCCAGAGGTGCATTCTTGACAAACACAGGGTGATTCAGGGTGTTGTCCAAGGCGTTAGATGGTTCACCTCACACCAGTTGATCACATTGTTCAGATCCAGTTGTAGCTTGTTTAGGGCCGCTTCGGGCATTTTAGCACTGCTCACACGGATGAGGTTGTCTGCGTATAGGACCGACAAGCAGTTCTTCACAACATCTGGTCATTTACATAGAGAGTGAAAAGGACCCTCATATCATGTCCAATAAGGCATATCTGTGCATACAGTAACCAATAGCCTATCCTTATATTAGTTAATATGGTTTTAGGCACAAAAAGAAGTGTCCATGTGTACACAAGTGTGTGCTCTTGATAATGTTGCTCAAGACATACTTGTAAATAACTTGAGCTCCT
Source organism: Harmothoe impar (assembly GCA_947462335.1). Taxonomy (NCBI): domain Eukaryota; kingdom Metazoa; phylum Annelida; class Polychaeta; order Phyllodocida; family Polynoidae; genus Harmothoe; species Harmothoe impar. The sequence goes on along the minus strand of OX381707.1, from coordinate 62,658,147 downwards.
AATGTGACAATAATTATTCTTCACATATTTTATTTTATAAGTTTCTATGATTAGAGTCGATATATATTTAAATCTACTAATGTGACAATAATTATTCTTCACATATTTTATTTTATAAGTTTCAATGATTAGAGTTAATATATATTTAAATCTACATATGGCCTGGAGTAGGCACTGAATATTCCATTGCTGCCTAGTAGGGCCCCTTAGTGGCAAATATTCTAATCAAAATGATGACTTTTTTTAAACATTTATCTTTTATTCCTGAGGACAAGAACTTTATATTGTACCTTTTGACTCAGGTAACTCAGTAGTGATTAGTTTCAGATATGACTACGTTTTCAGGGTGGGACATGTTAGGTCCAATCTGACTATTTTGCACTTAGCATTTTGTATTGTACTTGTCACTCTGTTCATTACCATTTTATTGGCTAATTTAATCAACGGGGACCCAAAATCTGAGGATGTGATTTGTCAGAGACCAGTGTGAATCCAACTTAAGGTAAATGAAGAACTGATCTCTGATCTTTTGGGTAGAGGTTGAGAAGGAAATGGATTAAACTGCTCCTGTTGGAATGCCATAGTGGGTGAACTCTGTGTACTTAGTTTCGTGAGTCGTGAGTTCTTGCATGATGGTATCAAATCCAGCACAGGTTTGACACCTGCACTGTAAAAAATAGATGTACTTTCTACAGATTCACTCTGTAAGATTCAATGCTGATTCACTGTTATTTGGAATACAATGAAGCATCGTAAAAATCAACCATTTCACAGTGGATCCTTGTTAAATGCTAACCTGGTTTGGATTACAACGATTCAACATAAATTCATCTTCTAATGTCAAATCCCAGAGGGAACCACATATAGTGGATTCTGCTATAGATAGGTGGCCTGGTTTGTAAGAAGATTTTTCTGGAGAGTGTGAGGCCTTGAGATGGAGTATACATGTTGAAATAATGGTAGTTTTCAATTAATCTGTATGTTTGACAATTTAACAATTTAATCTTGTGATAGGTTTGACAAAATACCATGATCACTTGATAATATCCAGAAGAAAGAATCTGTATGGATCTATACACCTATTTTGTGGTAACATACTATGCATATATCCCCACCTCTGGAAACTCTGCCTTGTATCAATCCTATAGAGGGAAACCTCTTGTATAGGCCACGGCTAGTATGCAAGTCAGATCGCCAGTGTGTCGTATAGGATCAGGACAAAGTCAAAGTATGGCTTATCCGTAAGTTTTTAGATGTATACTATAGTAACTAAAGTCACCATAATCAGACTCCCTGTGAGGCTTATTGAATACTCCCAAAGTCTGTCATAGCACTGGCAATAATGCTGAATCTCTGTATATTTGAATACTCTGAATCTATCAATGATGATTCTACATAAAATTAATGGTGATTCAATGTAAAATTAACGATGAATCTACGTAAAATGAACAGTGATTCTATGTAAAATTGATGGTGACCGTCACCGTAAAAAAAATATGGTGAAAGTTATTTCCCAAAAGTTGCTGATGATTCACCATTATTTTGACGACATATTTTTTTACAGTGACATGCAGGAATGAAAAGCCTATAGATTATTAGGCAGCATTATGAAGGAATACTTCTACCAACCTTCTGAGGACCATGGCTATTCACACAATATAAATATCCAGGAAGTCATAATTAAAAATAAGGATAGAAGTACCTCTAAGGTCCCCCTCGGTATTACATTTACTGCTCTGGAACAAAACAAAATAAGTATCAGTCCTATAAACAATGGTTCCATTAGATTTTGTGTATTCTAATTTGATTCCAGGATAACATAGGTCAGTTTAATGCATTTGTCTTAAATTTATTTCCCATGCATTTGCTCTTTTCCTGTCGGAAATTTACCTGGCATCTATTGAAAACCTATCATGCAAGCTTGATCAGCCAGAGCAATCAATTTAGTCAGATTTAAGTCTTTCATTGTTGACAATTTCCTGGCAGGAAAGTACCTGTAATCTGGAACAAGATAACTTCATATCATTTAAAGTGTGCTCAACCTAAAGGCCAAAGTCATGAGCACAGGAGGTACCCTTTGTTGAGGAAGAATGAGCCGATCTGGATATTTTAATTCACTTTTAGAGATTGGGTGAGCTGCTCAATCTCCTTCATTGTCAACTTGTAATTGAACATGAAAATGTGATCTATAGACTACAAAAAATATCTACAGCACGTGTGTTCATCATTGCTGGCCACAAGAAATTGATGTTCATTTAGTCTGAGTTAAAGAAATAGATTGCAATATATTATAAATCCTAGACAGGAGGGACTAAACAAAACTAATTCTGCTAAAGGATAGAGAGTTAATATAATGACATAAATCAAGTCTAAAGATGTGACACTGGCCAACAAATTGTCCCTCAAGATGCTCGTCATCTGCATTTACTGGACACTCTTGAATCTTGACCATGTGTGCGTATGATGTGCATTTTTTCTTTGGTGAAACTTGCAAGAATTATTTCACATGTGGTGTCCGTTAATGCATGCCAACAAGAATATGTCTTAGGAATGTGATGCAAGACAGAAAACGGTTAATACACATCGAAGGTACATCAAGTAGACCTCCTTTTATAAAATACTTGGATTCTGCCTAGTTAGGGTCTTGGAAAATAATTAACAATCCAGATCATGCATATATATATAATTCACATGGGTATCTCAGCAAGTATATGAATCTCTTGCAAATATCAAGATATCACAACTTCTTGAAAGATATTAAGTGATGGAATGCAGCCTGTCCCACAGTAGGACGCCGCTTGCATTAGTGATGCAATCATAGAGATTACCCCTGTGTCCGGGAAGTTTAGGGTCTTTTTTTTTGGAAATGCCTGGTAGGTATCTCGCAGGCTCGAGCATATAAGAAGTGTCTCTTGTCATTTTGGACATTATATCAAGGACCTGGATATCACAAGTTCATTTCAGTTTCTTGGCACCAACAGTCTGTGTAGATTCATGACATGAATATCGCATCTGTTATTTTCATTGTTACATATAGGGAGACTGCCGTTCATGAGAACTTCTGATTTGGCAATAGCTCTGGTAGCAAGTAGGGAAGTGTTGTGAGAGGTGGGGTGTGAGATTGGGTGCAAAATGAAGGGAAGGTGGGTTTGGAATAGGAGTAGGGGTTGTGCACATTGTGTTATGTCCACAGCCTTCCATCACCATACATGTACAGTATAATTGAATTGTTCTTCAGTGTTGGTTCATGTTACTTAAAGTGTTGACTCTCTATTAAAGAGTCATAGTCAGACTTAAACTTTTCGTCAAAGAGATTGCTAGACAAGGAAATGTGTTAAATGTCAGTTAATACCAATAGGAATCTTGACCCCTTGATGGCATACCCAGAAATGTACATACACATTGTTAACGGTGCACCCATATACCCTCTCTTTTTGTTGCGGAAGTGTAATCAGGCCACATTAAGAAATTATATATTTTGGGGTTGTGACTATGACAGCTGTCAGCCTTAATTGTGACGCCTGAGAGGACATGTAAACAGAAATGAATCCTTATAAATGATAACATTATGTTATGTCCACAGCCTTCCATCACCATACATGTACACTATAATTGAATTTTTCATCAGTATTGGTTCATGTTACTTAACGTGTTGACTCTCTATTAAAGAGTCATAGTCAGACTTAAACTTTTCGTCAAAGAGATTGCTAGACAAGGAAATGTGTTAAATGTCAGTTAATACCAATAGGAATTACTTTTTATGGCACCTTTATGTAAACAAATTGTTAAAATGCCAAGCACTACGAACAAGGATGTATATCCATCATTACTACGAACGGAAGGACAGACAATACCTCTTTTTAAAAGGTAATGGAGATTATGTTTCACTGTTATTGCAGTCTTGTATAATCCATTCCCTATTTTAAGTCACTCGGTGGAAATAGCTGTGTGTCCACTATACAGGACAAGGAATTCATTTGTTTGACATCGAGTAATATATGAGTATTTGGGAATCTATTTCCTAGATATCTTCTAATAGAACAAAAAAAAGAGCAGAATATAAAACACATAATATTACCTTAACTCAGTATCTAAGCTCAAGGTGTAACGGACGACAAACAGCCCAATAAATGCTAGTGGTAATATCAAAACTCTCTTTTTGGCATCCCATATACCGTCAATGTTCACAGACATGACTTCCAGAGGTAGAGGGGTAATATGGCTTGTCATATTTTCGAGGGTTATCATTTATAAGGATTCATTTCTGTTTACATGTCCTCTCAGGTGTCACAATTAAGGCTGACAGCTGTCATAGTCACAACCCCAAAATATATGATTTCTTAATGTGGCCTGATTACACGTCCGCAACAAAAAGAGAGGGTATATGGGTGCACCGTTAACATTATGTATGTACATTTTTGGGTATGCCATCAAGGGGCCAAAATCCCCCCCTCCCCCCACTAGTTTAAAATCGGCGCGTGCGCTGGCCCTTTGAAGCATAGTAGTGCGTTTTAGTTAAAACAGGGGACATTCTTTTGCCCCCCACCAAGAAGGGTCGAAAATATTTTACTCCACTCTGGGCAAAGGGTCGACTCCCACCCTCCCTATACCCATTCCCCCTGTTGATTACTTCTTACTCCCTAAGGTCCATTTTCGCAAATCATATCGCATATTAAAAATGGAATATAGTATCATTCTAAACTAAACATCGGAATATTATGTGCAATGTTCTAAATCATCTCCAATACTTAATCAGGAGTTTGTCAATCTCACATTCCTTGTAGCAGTTCAAATTCCACCTACAAGGGGGCTCTATCGAAATTGTGAATATACATACCATAATGTCGTTAAAATGTAATTAAGTTTGTATCAAATCTAAGGTAAATCATCATGAGGAAGAATATTCAACATTTTTTAAATCTCTATCACTGCAGCAAAATATTCTTGAACCAACTCGACAACCAAACCTTTAATCCTAAGTGCTGTTCTGTCAATGCTCTATAGCTCGTCAATGCTCTATAGCTCGGACTCCACTAGGGCGACACAGCTACATGCGAAACAGGGCGTTCTTTTAGATACTTTGTTCTCAAAAAGATCGCCCCGTTTCGCTGTGTTTCGCCCTGAATGTCACCCTGAATGTACACAGGAACAGGGCGACATTCAGGGCGAAACACAGGCGAAATGAAGCGATGTTTTCTAGAACAAAGGATTAAAAGAGCGCCACATTTCGCAGCGACCAGTGTCGCTGTAGTGGAGTCCGGCCTTATGGTGACCTTTGATTTCCTTAGGGCCTTTTGTTTATTGCTGAATACAAATATGCAGTGTCCCTTTCTTGTAAGTAAGTAAGAAAGTAAGTAAGTAAGTAAGTAGGTAAGTAAGTAAGTAAGTAAGTAAGTAAGTAATAGATACATGGTAGTACGATATATACAATATGTACAATATGTACAATATGTTGTGCCATAGCCTGTCGTTAGTCGGAGCAAAGGATAAATAAAATGTGCTCTCTGAACATGTTTGCAAAATGTGTAAAGGATTTAATGTAACATAAAACATCATAACTCTTCCCCACCTCCCAACAAATGGAAATGGAAAAGATTGATAATTGAATTGAAAACATACAAGCATTTAGGTCAATGCAGGACAATAGATCTCTATCAAGTAATCTACACAATTATAGGCTCCTTTGGGCCAAATGAATGTATAAATTACTATTCAGAGGAGTTCCACTGCAGGTGCAGCCTTCCCCAGACTGGAAGTCGGCTGAGGCTCCCCCTTGTTCCAATTATATAATTTACATACCTTAATGACTTACCCTTGTTGTGCTTGGGAATTTCTGGTCAATCCCAGCATCCAATATCCGTTCGGATTTGGTTCTTAAAGCAATTAACGTGCTGGTGGTGCCAACCTATACTATGGTTATTGTGGGTTAGGGTGCATTCTTGTGTGAATTTGTCTAAGTGAATACAGCCTGCTGATGTGTGAGCAGGCAAGCGAAAATGACCTCACCACTGGATTAGTACCAATTTCACCCACCAGGGGCCGCCACCATGGCCTAGGATGGAACACGCTGGAACAATTTCTCTTGTTTTTTTTCCGTTGAATACAGTACTATTACAAAAATCATTCCACTATTTCTTGAAAAGCTTCTATATCTAGAATGTAAAAACAACATTTTAGAGCCTAAATGCGTGGCCTTGTTGATATGTGTTGCCATGGAAACATAACAAAATTACCATTTCTAGATCAAGATCTATGGCCTACAGGATGAAAATGTATGAACATAAATTTCTAATTATCATAATTATGCTAATTATACAGAGATGTCTTGGAAACGTTGATACTAAAAGCTTATAGTGAAGCCATTTCTATTGTAATGTACCACTGTCAAGCTTATGATATCAATTGTAAAGTTTTTTTTCGTTGTATGTCCATTTCCCCTTGCCTGTACACATGTGTGTAACATATTATGTCATGTTGGGACATGGTAGGCCCAATCTAACCATCTTTCACTCAACATTTTGTATCCTACTTGTCACTCTGCTTATTACCACTGATTGCCTGACTCAAAGAGGGCCTCAAATCGGAGGATGTAAGACCAGTGTGAATCCAGCCTGAGGTGTAGAACTAATCTTGGATCGATTGGGTAGAGGATGCAAGGAGAGGATGCAAGGATGCTTTACTGCTCCCATCAGCATGCCTTTGCAACACGTAGCCTACCCTCCTGTATTACTATGGCCACCTGAACATGCATGCAATGATTGCATACAACTATATCAATGAGCACCCCTAAAGCAGTGTCTACCCATGACCTGCAAGCATCTAGTGGGGCCATTGGATATTGTGTGAGTATCCCTGGGTGGGTCAGGACATGAGAGGTAAAAGGGTAGTGGGTGAACTCTGTGTACTTCTTGTGGCCTGAGTTCTTGTCTGATGGTACTAAATTCATCACAGGCATGACACCATTGACATTGACATTGACTTCTCCCTAAATTCACCTACCTTCTGAGGAGTATGGGTATTCATACAATCTAGATTGTAATTATAGAGCAAAAAGTGGTAGTGAAACACAGCCAGAACTACTTCTAAGATACCTGCTTTCTATTCTATTTGTGGCTTATGAACATATCAACACAAGAACCAGTCTCTGGTTTTATTAGACTCTGTATAAAGAAGAAGTGATTTGATTTATATGTGATTATCCATGCAGGATAATATTATTTGTCCTGAGACCAGCAGAGATATCGCTGCAAGTGTCCCTTATTGTTCCCACGCATTTGCTCTTTTTCTGTTGGAAATTAGTCCACCCACACATTTGCTCTTTTACTTCTTTTGGAAATTAATCCACCCCCTGTTGGAAACCTATCACCCAAGCTTGATTAGTCAGATTAAAGTCTCATTGTTAATAACCTCCTGACTCGTAAGTACCTGGAATCTGGAAAAAGATGCTCAAAGTGTTTTGAGTGGAATAAAAGTCATGAGCACAGGAGGTACCTTTTGTTAAGGGACACTGAGTCAATTTCAGGCCAGTCTGGATATTTTAATTCACCTTTAGAGACTGGGTGAGCTGTGCAATCTCCCTAGTTCTCAACATGCAATTGAACATAAATAACACAGTTCGATGGAATAGAATACTAAAGATATATAAAACACTTTGGACCATTATTTCTAGTCACAAGAAATTGATATTCATCGAGTTTGAGTTGGAGAGATGGATGGCAAAATCATAAATCCTAGGACGAAAGGACTAGACAAAATCAATTCTGCGGAAAGGTAGAGGAAAATAATATCATGATTAATGTTATCATATTATGATGACGTCAATCTTCCACATGAGGATGTGATGATACAAAGAACCCACGTTACTGATACAATACATTTTGAGAAATATTGTGGAACTAATTTCCAGCCATGTAATATGTCCATCGTTGGGTTATTGTGATGATAAAAATGAAAAGTAATAGAGTGCAGCTTGTCACACAGTAGTATATCTCTAGTGCTGCAATCATAGAGATCACCATTGTGTCTAGAAAATTTCAGGTTTTATCTTGGAATTACCTAGCGGGTATCTCATGGGTCCAAGTACATTAGAAGTGTCTCTTGCCAATTTGCACATTATATTCAGTTTCTTGGCACCACAGTCTGTGTAGATCTGCAACATTCTGAATATCCCATCTGTCATTTTCACCGTTACATATACAGAAACTGTCGTTCATGAGAACTTCTGGTTTGGCAATAGCCAAGGCAGTAGGTATGCCTGGGCAGTGTAGTAGAATGTGGGAAGGGAGGTGTGGTCGGAGGGGGAGGGTGAGGTAGAGGTGGGCTGGAAAGAGGAGTAGGGGTGTTTTGCCATGCCCACGAGATACAAAGTGTCCACATTGTGTTATGTCCACAGCCTTCCATCACTGAGTGATAATGTCTACAAAAGACAGTTTATACACATACAAGCATCAAGAAATTGTCCAAGAAATTGTCCAAAATCATTGCAATGTGACCGCAGAACACACTTTTATACCACAAATACTTTGAGACCATATTTTTTTTATAGATTTTTATTAAGGTAATATACAGCATAGTATACTAAATAGTATACAGCCGATATCCGGATTACGGCAACACGCCGATCCTCCATCCGGGCCTTCTCTAATGCCTGACTGACTAATGATATGTCATTTATGTGTAATGGCGATGCACATCTATGTATATTATGAACATCTATATCTGGGGTAAAATAATGTGTATACATAAATGGGGGTGGGGTTTGGGGGGGGGGTGTGGGGAGGGGGTGAGTGATGGTGTAATCTTTTGTCTTAATTCTAATATAATATACATTTGATGTCACGTCAACCTTATAATCACATAATAGCCAGGTATTACTTTGTTAAAACAAACCATGACAAAGGGAACTCCCCCATAAAATTATACTGTTTCATGTAGGGAGCTCCACCAATGGGCTATGCGCAATTGGATTTTGCCCTATCTACTTCCTATTGTTGGAAGAACAATAATAAAAAAAATTCAAAATGGAAGAGGCCAGAGTAATAAAAGATAGGAAATAAAATAAAGATAAGGAGGGTGTTTGTTTGTTTGTAGGTGGTGTTATCCACCTAATATTGTCTGCCCGGGTTTATCATATAGCACTGAGGATGATTCTTCTTAATGTATAATTTAAACAGTTTTAATGAGGGTATTTTGGTTACATCTGGCTTGAGCTTATTCCAATCACGTACAGCCCTCTCAAAGAAACAGTTGTATATGACAGGATTCCTTGAAAATCTCTGAAGGTATCTTAGTCCTGTATTATACCTGGTATTTACATCTCTTTGGTCAATAATATTTGGAATAACTTGTAAGCTATACGCAAAGGACAATAAATGTATATTCCTTCTATCTCTTAGGGATCTACATTTACTTACATCATGTAATTGGTCCGTATTATACAATGGGTTTGGACCTAGCCTGACTTTGTAGACCATCCTTAAAGCTCTGTTTTGCAGCAATTGGAACCTGCGTGAAAAAGCCACTGTGTGCTTGTCCCATATGATATCCATATAATCCATTAGCGGTAGGATCATTGTTTTATAAATTGTCAATGCATCTGTTATGTCCAAATAGGAACGAATATTGCCAAATTGATGCAGCTTTCCCAATACATTATTATACACTTTATCCTCATGATTTGTAAAGTCAAGTTTATCATTTAGCAATATACCTAAATAATTAAAATCAGACACTCTCTCCAGCCTGGTTCCACCTATTTCAGGGCATAAATTTGGTATGGGGTCACTAAAACCTATCGCCATCCATTTGGTTTGGTCCTTATTTATAGTAAGGAGGTTTTGTGCACACCATTTTTCTACGTTCCTTACACTATCCACTAGCGTTTGTAAATTATTAGAAGATATTACTGCATCATCAGCATATAAAACGTCTGGCAATCTTTTGCACAGTTTGGAAGAGAATTTATATAAAGTGTAAATAAAATTGGTCCTAAAATAGATCCTTGTGGAACTCCATATTTCACTACTTTTAACTGTGATAGTGTGTTATTGGCATAGACTTTTTGATTTCTATTAAAGAGATAGCTTTGGAACCACATACAAGTTTTTCTACTAAGTCCTAATTTTTTTAACTTATTTAATAATAATGGGTGTGAGACCGTATCAAACGCTTTTGAATAGTCCAGGAACATAGAATAAGTATTTTGACCCTTCTCAATATTATCATATATATATCTGAGATAGGCAGTGGTCGCTGTGGTTGTAGAATGCTTTGGCCTGAAACCATGCTGGTTGTTACATAATATATTGTTATCAGTCATAAACCCACGTAGTCTCTTAGCCATAAGTTTTTCAAAAATTTTCCCAGGTAGGGGTAGCAGGCTAATAGGCCTAAGGTTGGTTACTAATTTGGAATTCCCTTTCTTGGGGATCGGTGAAACCGTGGCTACCTTCCAGGACTGAGGGAAGGAACTCTGCTGTAGACTTGCATTATAAATGATACACAATTTTTCTGGGAATAATTTGAATATGTCACACAACAGCCATGTTTTTATATGTTTCACATTTGAAGATTTTGATCTATCAACTAGCTTTAATATTTCAACTATATCTTGTGGAATAAAAGGAACATGCACTAGATCTGTGTCGCTGTCCATATCATTATCCATAGGTGGTATTATCACAGTTGGATGTTTTTCAGCCAACTTCTCACCTATATTGGAGAAAAAATCATTTATGTAATCAGCAACCTTGTCTTCATCAATATCCTTGTTAGTAGTAATATCCTTAATCTTAATACATGAATTAGTTTTATTTTTTGGGAACAGTTTTTTAACCCCTTTCCAAAAGTCTTCAGGCTTTTTATTTTTTTTATCCATTAAATTCTTTATAATACTCCTTTTATTCCTCCATATTTCAGCCTCTACTGCATTACGTTTTAAATGTGCCCTGAGCCAATCTGCGGTAGCATGACTACTTCGTGCCTTACTAAACAGTTTGTCTCTGGCATCCATTTTATCACGCACTGCTGGTGTTAGACATTCCTGTACTTCTGAGGGGACTGTAATGTTTTTGAAAGGTGCTGTAGGGTTTATTGCATTTGTTATATGTGTGTGTAATATTTTCCATAACTTATCAGGGGATTCATTTTGATTAAAAGATGACCTGTCTGAATTTTGTAGGCGTCTTTCTACGTCAACGATGTCTACATTTTTATAAATTCTCGCCCTGATAGTTTTTTTAGTTATTTTAGTTCTTTCCTGTTTTAAGATCAAATAGATAGGATAATGGTTGCTATAATTTATATTGATGGTATTTGCTTCTAGTACTATATTGCTATTTGTATAAAAATGGTCTAGATTTGTTTTTGATTTGGCGTTAACTCTTGTATTACAATTTATTACTTGCTTAAGGCCTCTATCATTACAGAAATCGTCAATTTTGAAAGTTTTCCTATTGGCTACCGTATAGTTTACATTAAAGTCCCCTGCAATAATATAACAACATCTACCTAAATTATTATCAATGATACTAGATATGAAATCATACAAGTGCTTGGGGTGTACCTGCGGATCCCTATATGCGGCTATTAATTTATATACCTTATCGTGTATGGTGAAATCAATTGTCATAATTTCATATAGTGCCATGACACACGTCAACTCTGCATCCATATTGAAATCGAGACCTTCTCTCATATAGACGACAATCCCACCACCTCTCTTATTTACAAATGGTCTGCGATCAATTCTGACATGATTATAACCTATGACATCCAATGTGGCATCAGAGTCAGTTGGCTCATACCAAGATTCTATTATTATTCCAATATCATGTGATACCACTTTATTCTACTTTCCCTTCTTTGCGTTATGGTCTGAGTTATCTAAACTCTGGGTCTAGGTCTCCTCAGAGGGGCTGGGGAGGGGGTGGTGGCAACTAAGCTATATGTTTTGATGGCTGTGGAATGTGTATGGATCAAAAACATGAAAATGTTGCTCATTCTCCTTTGAACAGTACTATGCAAAGAAAATATCATTCCAAGCTCTAATTGTCTGAAACTTACCTAGTTGCAAAGGAAGAGAATCCATTTTGATCTTTATAATTATTCATAGTTTATTTTATGTGTTTATTTTACCTATTTCTTCTATGATGGTTGTGGGTGCACAATATACTTGGACAATTTGCGATAAGTCTGTTGTTTGTGGACACTTTGTGATGATTTTGCACGGACAAAACATGCTTCATGGACATTATAACGGTTTACATGGAGAATGCATGCTTCATTACCCCTTCTCTAATCAGATGCAGTGGACTACGTGTTTTCTGTGGACACTTTGTGATGGTTGCACGTGGACAAAATGTGATTATTTTTACACTTTAAGATGGTTGGGTGGAAACAAACTATATCAAAGATTATTCGAGGTCATGATGTGATATGGACACTTTATGTTCTCTGGACAAATCGGGACACAGCAAGGGGAGGTAAAGCTTCAAGTATGGGTGGGAAGAGGTGATATGTAGGAAGTGTATGTGGGTGGTGGAGTGGGGGAATGGCTGTTGTGGTTGGAGATGAGGGGACTTGATTCTAGACACTGAACTGTTCCTGCACAAGAGCACTGTTCTAGCTATGCTCTCGCTATCTAGCCATGGGCAGTGTTTGCTAAATTCTACTCATCTATTGCCGGTCCAATTAATGGCAAGATAAAGTCACGAGTTTGGCTTTTGTGTCAAGTGAAGATTCATCAAATGCTTTCCAAGTATTAATTATTGAAATCTAATTATGGTGTTAGTATTACTTCATGTCATCTGTAGCTTTCACGTTCAATTCAAGAGCCATAGTTGAATTTAAACTTTTCTTCAAAGAGATTGTTTGACGGTGAAGTGTATTAAATGTCAGCTTACACTTGTGAGCTAACAATAATGATGAAATTCAAATGTCAGTCCTATAATGACTGACAACCATTTTCTCTACAACTTCAATATGACTAGAGTTAGAAAAGGAGTTCGCCATGTGCACAAAACGTTCTGAGAGAAAGGTATATTAAAGGTGTCAAATTCTGTAACAGTAAAGGTTACTAGGTTACTAGGAAAACTGTTAAAATGTCAAGCACTACACACATGGATATCCCTATCATTATACTGAGGACTGTGAGGGACACACAATTGTACAACTCTTTCTTATAGTTGATTGATATCATTTGTCACTGCTATCGCAGTCCTGTGTATCCCATTCACTCCTATGCATGTTTAAAAGTTACTCAATTGCAATAACATCAAAATACTTTTCATGGCCTCCCATATACACTATTAATGAATTTTGTCAATGTTCATTTACACAGACATTGCTGTGTATCATTATTGTTCTAGGCAGTGAAGGGACCTAGCCGGTGACAGAACAGAATTTGTCCTAGAGATAGTTGTCCTGGAACGAACCGTTTTACCTGCCATATTTCCGTAGGTTATCATTGACAAGGATTCATGTCTGTTTACGCGTTCTGTCCTCTCGGGAGTCACAATGCAGGCTGACAGCTGCCACCATCACCACCCCAAAATGATATGTAATTTCTTAGCGTGGCCTGATTACACCTTGGCTACAAGAGGAGAGGGTATATGGGTGCAGGGTAAACATTAGCCGAGTGTATGTACAGAGTGTATAGCTTTTCTGGCTCTGTAAACAGAATTCTTGACCAGCAGCTGATTACTTTGCAACACCAGCTGTGTACCAACCCTTTTCACAGATCATGTCACATATTGAGATCGGAATATAATATTCTGTGTTTAATATGTGACATGATTTGCGAAAAGGGACATTAGTGCTGGTATATTCAGACACACATTTTCGGTGTTGGTGCCCACACAGAAACATATATATTCTCATCCTAATTTGTTCCACCAGATGGCGAGACGAATCGGCGATCAAACTCTTACCACAGCTTACCCAAAATATATATATGACACATCCACCTTTTATGTACATTTGTATATAGCTAAATTATTTAAGGTCGATTATAAGGCAAGTTAAGTAAACCTCGCTCAATGTTGATGAAACCTTGAAGCTTATTGCCAATATTGGCTATCATCAAATATTTCCAGAAATGTAGTTCAGGGTGTTCTATGGAACCTCAACAATGTGTGTGTATTTCACAGAATATGGCTCACAGAGTCTAGATAATGTCTACTAAACACACATGTTTATTGCTTTGTGGTGCTTGTGCTCTATTCATTGGACCAACGCGAAAATAAACAATTATAGAAGATAAACCTGCATAACAAAAGCAACCTATAGGCATACAGTCACAGTTCTCCCTACACCAGTATACTCTTATCAAAACCAGAAATTGGCCACGGGAAACACAATCACTCTTCTGCTCTTTACTTTGGGTGTTTATTTGTAGTCAGTGAGGAAGGGCGAGACTAGTGTTAGCATGCCCATAGAGCAAGGTAGGGTGAGCCCTGTGTGAAAAAGCTCACCCTATGTGCTAGACTGGGCCAGCCTTGTGGCTATAGCCTCTTCTGCCCAAACCCACACTGAGGGTGACCCTTTGGTCTGTGTGCTGAGATACCAGCTTACCCAAAGTCACCCAAACATGCACACCAGTAGTTAGTAGTAGGTTGTGTATTACCACGTTGGATAAATAGAGGTTCCTTTATATGGCCACCCAACATAGATCTGATAGTATATTGGTCGTCACTGCAGCTTTGTATGTGAGAGGTCCAGGATTCAAGACTCGGCCATGTCAAACTACCCACCATTTTATCTTTAATTGTCTATTTTTACGAACCTAACTTTACAATTGTCCACAAAATACATCTCACTGGTCTATTGTTCTTAAAACAAGGGGCAACTGGGAGAACTCGCATCACAGCTGCATAAGGGCCGTCATTATGCTACTGCAAGCCCCAGTCGCAACTCTTCTACAGTGCCACACAGTCCCAGCCATCAAGCCTGGATTTGGGCAACATGGCAGAGAGTTGGATAGGGCGAGCACAAGATTCAGGCTTCTGTGAGGGCAATGCTAGGAACAAAAGGTTAAAACATTCCAATGTACAATACATAGGTTCCTTAGATATCACAACCTCGTACCCACATGGTAGTCTAGCGGTCTTCACAGTCACCTTGTATCCAAAAGGTCCAGGGATTGTGACTTGGCTATGTCAACCTTCCCACCATTTTATGTTCAATTTTCTATTTTTATGAAGAGAAAATGGTGGGTAGGTTGACATGACCGAGTCACAAACCCTGGACCTTTGGGGTACAAGGCGACAGTGCTGACCACTATACTACAGTGTGGATGTGAGGAGGTGATATAATATTATAAGTAACTGATATATATATTGCACATTGGACAACCCCTCACCTTGTGCAATCCCTTACCCACCTCTCACCCAAGTTCCCCCACCACCAGCTAGCCACTGGGTGGGATTGGGTGGGCATGTGGAAGGGCTAGGGCACCTCACCCAAAGCTCACACTACCTCACACCTTGAGCTAGGCACAAGAGTAGTTCGCCCTAGCTGGCACTAGCATGCCCTAGCCTCACCCCAGTTTGCTGGGTTACCAGATCGTCAGCAGTGTCCATATTGGAGGGCATTGTGGGTACAAAGCCCGGGGGCCACTCCCTCAGATTTGGATGCCATGTGTTAGCACGATTTCAAGGGACAAGATTCACCTTTGACTCTAGGCATGGACCGACACAAGCCCTTGATAACGGGAGGCGTTTCGGCAACTTTGGAGGGAAGGGGATGTACATGTTCTAATACCATTTGATATTTTACAAGGGAAATCTTTGCTCTCTTATTCTATAATATCTAGTCATCACCATGACCTAGTGTCTTTTTATGGTCACCGATGATAAAGATATATTTTTCATCGTCAACCATGGTTAGGATATACCTTTTGCCCAATTTCCTGTGAAAACGGTAAAAACAAAATTCTCCCCCCCCCCGCAATAATGGTAGAAAATTCAGGGCGTTGTTCACACATGGTGATTATAGACAGCTAGGGAGAACCCCTACCCCCCCCCCCCCCCCACACGCACACACACACACCCAACCCCATCCCACTGGACACAAGAAGCGGAACCAGCTGTCAACAGACAGTGACAGAGAGCCTGCCGAGAAACCGGAATCACCCAATTAACGATGACCTTCATATTAACCTCATTCATGGTTTTGTTCCAGGACAGAAGGCATGGTTATGCGGTGCCTGACAAAGCCTATTAAGGAGACATGCGAATTCAGTGAAGTGCTGAGAATTGCAGCGTGGTTAGAGCTTCTAGTTAATGGTTTCACTAAACAGACTACACTACATTGAAGTCACTTCATTCAACATGTATTTCGTGCACGAAGACGACAAATGCATGCTTCATATTGGCATACTGTATTATGATGTCCTTCAAGGGTTGACAACAGAAGGGTTGAGCTAACAGGGTCCAAGAATAGCAAGTGAGGTAGCTCAAATATTACTACAGCTAATAATACTGATTGAACAATATTGATTATAACCCTAGCTAATCTCATATTACGCTGTGAGCAACGCATTGTATTGTATGCACATCAGGTAGTCTATTGATAGAAGTTAATAGCAGTACCTGTATTATCATCAACTTATGTGATAGTTCGATCGTGTGTCTATGTTCATTTTTTTAATCATTTCTTGAATAAAAACATATTATAATTTCAAATTGATGTTGCTGTATATGAGTCAACCATCCTAAGTAAATATAGGCGTTGTACGGCCCAATTTGGCCGTAAACAACCCAATGGACAGTGGGCATTACATGTGTACTATATATAATACAGCAAATTGTTCTTGCATAGCCAAGGCAAATGAGATTTCCAAGAATAAACTGGCTGGCTGCCAATCTTATCATAACGTGCGTCTTTTATTTGACGAACAATTACAGTTTGCCATTTGTAGTCTCTATATATAAATACAATCATGAGGCTTAGTAGGAACATGATTATATGTGCCAGCATGTGTCGGGCTCCCATTATGTTGGCGTCTTCTAAAACTGATTTATAACACAATTAGTCACAGATGACCTAACCATGTTTACAACCCCTCCTTGATTGTATCTAAAACAGGCCTTTTATTGGTTTACATATCAATCCAATCTGTTCTATATAGTGCCTATATTTATCTAGCTGTATTCAGTGTTCACCTGAAAGGGATTGGTCAACATCCATAAATGCACGTATATGTTTGATGGAGAGGGTCAAAATGGTTCATTCTTTATTGTGCTTTGTATTTGTGACTGGGGCTATAAACTGAGCTGGATGCTAAATCGCAAATTCTTCACCAACAAAGTTATTAAAGTTAGAATTGGCATATTCATATACACGTGAATTGCGCGTAATAATGCCAGCATAATCAAATAATCAGGTCATCTTTTGTTGCAAATCAAGATGTTTCTAATCTTTCCAATCCATGTCATAATGATTGTGACCATGCTGATATAAAGATATAAGTAATTAGGTCATCACTAATTGGGTCAGTTATGCTTTATTGCCAATCAAGTGTTTTTGTGGCCTTCTCAAGGCATCTCATGAGAATGAATCCATGGTAATAGTCAAATGATTAAGCAAGTATGTCAATTATGTCATTGCTCAATAATTAGGTCATTGATCTTTTTCATCAATGAAGGTTTTTCTGACCTTTTAAATCCATGTCATAGTGATGTGACCATGCTGATAATAAATGATTTTGATTAAGTGATTAGATCATCCATCAATAATAAGGTCACTCGTACTCTATAGGCAATGCATCTTATCAGAATGTGACCATTGTTGTAATCAAATGATTAAGTTAAGCAATTATGTCATCACTAAATAATTGGGTCACTGATCCTTTCTCCCCACTTAAGGGTTTTCTGACCTTTCAAATGTATGTCATAATGATGTGACATTGCGAAATATGTGAAATAACATCTTCTTGTTAGCCGCATACTTTGTGGTTAATTTAGTGCCAGGCTATACTTTTCTAAGATAGGGAGACGTGGGAAACAACTTTTATTGGCAGGCGCCAGGGGCAGTCTAGCCAGCTTTAAGCTCGGCGTATGCATGTGGCACATACAAGCTTATATAGAAATTGTATAGAAAAGTAGTGTTTCAGCCCCCTTTAGTTCTGTTTGGGGGCACAGCCCCACTTTTTCCTGCATAGGAGAGGTAAGGTTTGGAAATTGTGTGTTTTGTATTAAAGGGTCTTGGCAAATGTTGCGACATTGGCGACATTCTATGCAAATTGGTGTGAAATGAAGCGAAATGAGGCGGAATGAAGCAAAATGTGCAAAGCAAAACAAAAAATATCGCCACATTTTGCAGGTATATATGTCACCCTAGTGGAGCCTAGGCTAGTGTGGCGGGAGAGGAGATTATATATGGCGTTGCATAGCCTTCATGAATATCGATTAATGAGTTGGTCTGTTGGTGGTCAGTTTCCAATACTGTCATGGATGGCAAGGTGATATGCATTATGTGCATAATCAATCATTTCACGGCAACTAATCACAGCTCTGAAAATTGGTGCAATCAATAATACTAGTCTCTTGTTAATTACCTCATTAGTTTACTGTACAATCTGTGCAATAATCACCATGAATGTATACATGTACAACTGATTAACTTTCACCATCAGCGTATATGTGTAAAGAGAAACTGCAGTGTATTATGGACAAGCAATGTACAATTGTGTATGGCTATAGTTGAGGTAGCCCATTCATAACTATGCGTTTTAACATTTGAGACACAACGTACAAGTATAGAAGATATAGAGCATTTCAAAATTATGCCTTTTTGTGGGGAATATTAATACATGTTGTCTTATATCATGCAATAGACACAAAACGTCTTTGTTCTAAGGAATTTCGAAATGGCTTCTCTCGACAGCCTCTATTTCAGAAGAGGGGAGTGAGTAAACAAAATTGTATATAGATCCGCTTTTATGAATTGAGTAATAAGCTTATTTGATATGTATACCAGTTTTGTATACAGGTAGAATGTGCATTTGTTTGCTATTTAAATATCATTCAATGACTATTATCCGCTAACAACTTAGATTGACAAATGAATGAGTAATTCTAGAATAACTGCGACCACTAACAATAACCTTGACAAAGCGAAATGTAGAAATTGCATAACCTTACTTTGACCATAATAACAGGAGATTAAAGGTACGCTTATCCAATTTGCTCCTTGGGTAACTCATAATGGAGAGGTGATGCCTTTGGACTGGCTTATGATGGATCTGTAGACTCTAACCTAGTGGCACATCGCTTATGCGCGCCGACCTGGGGATTAATGATTAATGAATAATGGCACTCGCATAATACAAGGACTATGCAGTTGGGCACTTCATTAAGGAGTCAACAAGCACACATCTGACATGTAAGAGATTGGTTTCAGTTTGTTTAATGTCATTGTTTAATTCCCCCGGCAGTGGTTATTGTTACTGTTATATTTTGCCCTTTACATAACTAAGTAATGACGTATGATGTAGCCTTACATTGGATGAACATTGGGGTATATCCTATTTAAATATGCGTAGGTAGCAGCTAATCTGAAACCCTTTTCAAATGTCAGACAAGATGGCAGCCGTTTACTCGCGGGGTACTTTTAGATATCCATTATTTTGAAACATAATCGCAGTTCTTTTTTAACTTGGTCACAACCTTGATTCTTTTGTCATGTCTATGGGGACATTAGCTGGTCCACAAATACGATTTAAACCGTAACCGGGTAGTTTGTGTGCCATGATATCACATATTAGGACGTTATAAATGCCTCAAAGTTGCATTTAATCTCGAACGGGTACAGTTATGGCTTTAACAACTGTTTAATGTCTTCAGGCCACGTAAGTAATTGCCTTAGAGCTTTTATGGTATGTCCTTATACATGATGGCATTAAGCGAAAAGGGATACCAGTTTGATGCCCACTATTTCTAATCTTTCTACACCGGCAATTATGCTTGCATATATATATATAATTGATGTGTCATGCTGGCCATTTAAGATGGCATTGACCCCACAGAGTCAACATAATCCTTGAATGAAGCCATGGTAAATCACCCTCCAGGAATGAGTTTATTTTTCATACCGACAAACGGCATAGGTGATTAAAGCAACGTGCGAGCCACGAAGGGTTATAAGCTCTCAAATAGCCGAGCAGCAATCCTAGACTGTGGAAGGGTTTTAAGGTGGAGCCTCGGAGAATTGCTTGTCAAAGGGCTCGTCAGAAAGTTTGCAGCTTTTATGGACAATGTATCATCAGCCGAATCTAGGGCTGCATGTTGAGCCTGCGGCTTCATGGGATATGGCCCCAGCCCCCACTCGTGAAATACGGCAGAGATGGTATCAATGGCCGTTGGCATTTGTCTATATATCTGGCCCTTGTCACGCCGCCTCGAGAGGCTCCGCAGGGGACTCGAGAGGCGACATGACAAGGGCCAGATATAGACGAGAGGGCACATCAACATCCTAATTCTATCTTTATCCCGCGAGAAAAGGAGATAAGGGTCAAGGTTGTTAAGTATTAAACACATTTCAAGTAAATTAGGCTGTCAAACTGTGAGAAAACGCACATACCATCTAGGACCTTTGCAGATCCCCCTTCAGGACCCCCGTCGCATCCGACCCTAGAAACGGAAGTGGGTCATGTAACCAAGGGGAATCTGCAGCTGTTGATGTCGGCGCCGGTGTCGGCGCTGGTAAATCCTGATTTACTCCGTTTTAGAGTCGTAATACCTTCCATATGACTTGATAATCGAAGAGTATGGATCAAATAACCCGGGGAATGTGTTTTTAGCTCTTGGTCTGTCAGGATTTCCCCGAAAATTATGATTGTTTACCCCAGTCCCAAGGGCCCCATAACAAGTATGAGATATTTGTGACGCAACTTTCATTCATCCTATAGACCAATCAGGGCGCCCTGTTTTTACTACCTTAACAATATAGTAAAATTCCCTGACGATGTCAGATATCACTTGACGACGTCAAATATCGATCTGATATTTGATGTCTTGATATTTGATTCAAACCCCACCTCGAGTGGGATAAATATATATATATATATATATATATATATATATATATATATATATATATATATATGTATGTATGTATATAAAGGTATATATATATATATATATATATATATATATATATATATATATATATATATATATATATATATGTATATATAAATGAGTTGCCTCATATGAGCTTAATATTGAGTTCACAATTATATCACTGTATACTCGGTAGGTAAAATGCATTATGATTCTCCTTTCTGACCATGTATATAGCTGCCATAGTATGTGTAGGTAAACCTCCTGAGCGCTTATAACATGACATTATAGAGGTGCATGGAATGTAAATGGGCATGGTGAATGAGTCACTTGAGTATGTGAATAGGTTCTCAATCAATTCAATGACCACCACATGTAAAGGTAATATATCGGGGTTGTGTATATATAGGTGAAGGACCCCCCTGGAGAATTCCCCTTCTCCACGCCTCCTTGCCAGGCCTGGAGGCAGTTCCAGGGATGGCCTTCTCCCTCAAGCTAAGGGAGTGATCATTTTTTAACAACAGGGGGGGGGTGGTGGGTTTCCGCGTGGAGCGCGCGAAATTTTTTACACCCCCCCCGGTCAAGGGGTCAACATTTTTTACCCCCCCCCCCCTTAGGGTCGAAAATCGGCTCGCGTGCGGGCCCTTTGAAGCATAGTAACGCGCGGGCTTTTTGGCTCAAAACAGGTCAAATTTTTTTGCCCCCCCCCCCAAGAGGGGTCCAAATTTTTTTGCCCCCCCCCGGTCAAGGGGTCCAAATTTTTTTGCCCCCCCCCCCCAAACCCACCACCCCCCCCCTGTTGATAATAAATGATCACTCCCTAACAACAGTCTTGAATGCATACAATTTAGCTAAATGCTCCTAATGTTCAGCAGCAGCAGGCTTTATAAGCTTTAGCTAAGCCAAAAAGGTTTCTGAACAAGCCATGTGAAACTCTTCTCCTAAGCCAAGATTCCTAAAAGGCTTATCAGCTGTAACTCCTTCATGGGTAGGTACCATTCTGGTGCCTCACTGTCCAGTGTTGTGACGCGTGAGTTGTGTATAGGTGCCTGCGCGTATTCCATTGTATTTGTATACACACCTGACTAGTCCCTCCTGCCCACCCTTAATGCCACAGCCAATGCCACACCACCACCTCCAGGCTCCAATCCCATTGAGCATGACCTGGGCTTGAACACAGCTTAAGCTAACAAAGCGTGAAGCCCCCCTCCCCAGATCTCACAAATTCACCGCCCTGGAATCACACCCACCACTGGAGCAAAGAAGATCACCACTGCCTCAATATATTGGACCTACTGGAGGCAACGGCACTACTGATAGGCTCCAACTGGTACACCTACCGTTAGCTGTGACTGGAGGAGAGAAATACAGCAGTCTTGCTCGGTGGTTATTGTTGGGGAGGAAGGAAGCGGTCAGCGAGTGATGGTATAGTAGTAAGGGGGCACTGCAGGGTACTACTACGGTCACAACTGACCAACGAGCCAAGCACAGCAGGAAAGGTTGACCAGCACCGCAGGCAATATGGTGAGTACAATTACTTGGTGATACAATGTGTAAAATAATAAGGATTATGTCATAACTTATGCTACACTGTATGTAACCTGTTATTGGATGGGCAAATTTGGAGTATTGTGAATTTATTGCTAAAAATGTCGGAAATGGAAGACCCAATATCTACCATTCTCTACTATTAAACAGGAGACAAGGGTACCTATTAGAAGGTTGTTTATCAATATTACATTTGGTTATCTCTAGTAGAATGAGATAAGTATCTCGTGCTTTGGATATCTTAGCGAATGAGTTTGATTTTCAGTATAATCTCTTTGCCTCATATTATCTTGAAGTATTAAGTGTTATCCCTTTGCACAGAGCCCTGAAGTTGTTGCAGTGTATGTATATAATCATTTGGATGCTGTTTCTGTTTCATTACGTCACGGAGTGAGGTTTATAGCCCACTCACGTTAGGCTTTATAGTAATTAATGCAATATAACTCTATAACATATGAGGGCTAGCTCAAACAACGATCCCCGCCACCACCTCCTATACATCCACAGCAAGCATACTTCTGGTTGAACTTGCACTGAAAATCCATAGATTGAAAGGGTTAGTCAGTTCAGACTATCCTAGGTTGGTCATATGAGTGTTAGTCATTATGGCAAAGTTATATTCAAAAATGACTGAGGGGTCAGTCAGTAGTGGCTAACCTAGGTTCATCATTGGTGTGTTGTATTTGTATACCACTAGTTGGGGCCACCTGTCATGACCACTCGGTGGCTCCCCCTGGAAATAAAAAGACTAAGGTGGGTTGGTCAGTCCTGACCAACCTGACAATAATAACTGACCTATGTTGGGCGTATAGGGATCCAAAAAATGACTAACTAGGTTAGGCACTAGTGACTGAGAGGTTGGGCGTATAGGGAGCCTAGGAATATCAGTGTGTATAGGTGCCGACTTAGACATACGTATTATAGAAATTTGAATCTAAAAAATAAGCCCCGTTATACTCTCTGTCTGAAATTCCCACTAACTTATGTAAGAGAAAGCTAAGATGTGATTGCACTTATGTATGTAGCAACATTATTATGTACGAAAATAATTATCTTCCTGTGTTAATATGAGGCTAGATCCATTCTTCAATAGTCTCGTAATATTATTCATGCATGCTTATATCCTCTTGGACTAGGACAATTTAGCTACCACCATATATAACTAGTAACTAAGCCCGATACCTCCAGAACAAATATTATAATTAAGTTTTGATAAATTGCCTTGCAATGGTATAAGTATATATATAGAGAGAGAGAAGTCCTGATAGGCAGTGTAATATACACATGAACGTCTACAATCCCTTAATATCAGCACCCATTGAGCCAGTCTATGCACCTCATAATTGGACAGCATGTATCGACAACCTATATGTCACAGACCTTGGTGTAAATGGCAAATTAGCCTATCTGCCAATAAGCCTGTTATTAGTCGCTGTAACTAACAAATCCAAGGTCTCTAGGTATTATCAGTTGTTCAATTGGTTCGATACTATAACTGTATAATGAGGCGACATGGGGATTCATTCACTTTATTTAGAGCTCTTCTATTGTATTTTATTACATTACAAAATATAGAGGAGAACATAAGGTATTATTGTACAGAGTATCTTAACAAAAGATGGATAACATGTCTTAGTCCAAAGTCTAAATTTCTACCTAGTCCATGTGTTGAACATTTAACGAACCATGTGAATGGAAGGGTATCTTATCTGTTATTTTGGTAGTTCCTCATACATATATGTACATTGAGTTGAAGATCACTTTGGGTGTATTAAAGTGGAATAGCCATTCTAAAAGAGGCATGAGACAGAGGAGAGAAATGATATAACCAGGTTGACTCGAGAATAGAAATTATATAAATGTAGATGGACTCCTTCATAATCTTACACACACCTTTACTTACATATTGGTACGTGCTTCTGTGCTTTTGTATCAGATTCCCATGTATATACCTCTAACATTGCCAGTTTGTAGAAGTATTACAACGATGTGTATCCACACTGCCTTATCGTTCAGGGAGTCTCCCCTAACCGACGGATGTTAATATGGCCACGCTTTACTCTGATTGATTTCCGTATTTGGCTTCCATTGATCGAGGGGAGGACAAACAAGGAAAGTCTCATGTTTATTCTCAGGTTTATGTGAGCTTGAGACCCTAGCCCTCTGCACACATACCAAATACACACAGAACACTGCACCCATCGAACAGTTACACACTGGGCATAGTTCCCTTGACTGAAATGTGTATACTATTGGAATGGGCAGCATAAATGTGGCTTTGAATTGAAGGTAATCCCTTTCACCTTAGCATGGACAATGGTGCGGCGGCATAGGTATGGCCAGTTGCTATTTGTACGAGAGTGAGATTTGGATTGTACACTCATTAGCGAGCCAAAATATTGTGGTCTTGGTATAGAGTGTGGGGTTTCCCAACGTACATGTGATGCACTTACAGTGATGCTTCTAGAGATGTCAATGCTTAAACCTCGGCTTTTCTGTAGGGATGGTAGTTGTAGGTGGATTTAATATTGGTGTGGCAGCTACATCTTGACACCTACATTAATGGTCTTGCAAAGGTCTTGTTGAATTAAAAGAATAGTCATATAGCACAGGAGAATAGACAACATTCAAACATATAGAATGGAGAGGCGGGCGTTTTCATTAAAATTGTTGATTGCAAGCATGCCTTATTTATACTCATACTAGTAGTTCAAGGCGGGATTTCCTTTCAAAGAACTCCAAACACAATGGTAATGCAAGATGAATCTGATGGCTCAAAAATAGAGAAACATTGTAACGTTTTTTCTGATCATATATATGCCCTTTCATAATCAAACAGGTGGCTGACCTTTTGGTTGTAATATAAAGAACGAGAGGCAATCAAAACGTGTGCATGCGTCTCCTGCAATCTGAATACAATAAAATTAATCAAACATTATGGCCACCGTTCAGTGCACTGTAAAAAAATCAATTCAATTCAATTCAATTTCAATTTGACATGAGTTTATTCTGTAATTTCAAAAAATATAAAAGTACATACAATTATATTTGTTTCCATCGAATCACAGAAGAGGTTGATACTTATAATGAAATCACAATGCTAAATTTGCATTTTGTTTGCAGCACCTCCATTTCAATTATACAGTATAGATGTACTTTTTACAGATTCACTCTGTAAAATGTAACGCTGATTCACCGTTATTTGGAATACAATGAAGCATCGTAAATATCAGCCATTTAACAGTGGATCCTTGTTAAATGCTAACCTGGTTTGGATTACAATGATTCAACGTAAATTCATCTTCTAATGTCAAATCCCAGAGGGAGCCACATATAGCGGATCCTACCATAGATAGGTGGCTTGGTTTGTAGGAAGATTTTTCTGGAGAGTGTGAGCCCTTGAAGTGGAGTATACATGTTGAAATAATGGTAATTTTCAATTAATCTATATGTTTGACAATTTAACAATTCAATCTTGTGATAGGTTTGACAAAATACCATGATCACTTGATAATATCCAGAAAAAAAGTAGCTGTTTGCAACTATACACCTATTTTGAGGTAACATACTATGCATATATCCCCACCTCTGTAAACTCTGCCTTGTATCAATCCTATAGGCGTCTAGCTGGATGCATTATCAACCAATGAGATAATTCCCTGGCCTTCACTGCGGAATTTTTAGGGTGCATTATGTAACAGCTTGTACCCATTGTGATTGCTGTATCAGTGCTTATCTCGCCGGTTACCAGATCAAGCAATGGATGCGCCCACAGGGCGACCAGACTGACCCCTATAGAGTAAAACCTCTTGTATAGGCCATGGCTAATATGCAAGTCAGATCGCCAGTGTGGCCGATAGGATGAGGACAAAGTCAAAGTATGGCTTATCCAAGTCACCATAATCAGACTCCCTGTGAGGCTTATCGGTTCTTCCCAAAGTCTGTAATAGCACTGGCAATAAAGCTGAATCTCTGTATATTTGAATACTCTGAATCTATCAATGGTGATTCAACATAAAATGAACAGTGATTCAACATAAAATGAACAGTGATTCTATGTAAAATGAACAGTGATTCTACGTAAAATTAAAACGGTGAAAGTTATGTCCCAAAGTTGCCGGTGATTCACCGTTATTTTGACGACATTTTTTACAGTGTAAAGAGAGACGAGGATTGGCTCATGTCCTGTCACTAGGAGAGTAACATGCCTCCAGTCCTCGGACAAGATATAGCAATTACTTCTCTTTTATTCTGAAAATTAATTCATATCAGGTTAGGCCTAATTTGGGACACTGCGCCCCAATTTCGGACACCTTTCAAAGTATCAAGTAGTCAATTTAAGAAATGTATGGGCTTAATCGGCCGAAGTTCCCTAGTGCACGGTGGCTATAAGGAATTAAAATTGCAATGGGAGCATTGTCCTTTATCTCACAGAGAAAACAAATCAATAGGGAGTCATGGCTGCCTCCAGAATGACTCCCTTTTCTGACTCTCCCATTGGACCACTTTGCGTAAGCAATGACTCCCTGCAGGGAGTAACCTGGTTCACTTATATAAGGGAATCATATATATGATTCCTTGACTCATCTAAGGGAGTCACATAACTTCAATCAGAGTAGTCAGAAAAGGGAGTGATTCATTCTGGACGCAGCCAGAACTCCATTTTGACTCTGTTTCTTTGCTCTGTACAGCTATTGAGGGTGCCAGTGTCTCTCGATTCAATGTCAATTCGATTCAATTCAATTTTTTTTAAACTGCAACAGACAGGAATAAGTTCCTGTATTTTGTCAGTGAGCTCACTCTAAGAACACTGTCAAACGGAATGAAAATGCACGTCTGAAGGGGTGCTCTGCCTTGGGAAAGGAGAGCAAGGCCTAAACTATCACAGACTTGGCATAATCAGGTGCAACCAGCAAACTTCGCCCAGCAAAGTTGCTTACACTATGCCTAAAGGACGGCAATATAATAAGCGCTATGAGTATTGGCATGGGGTTTGACCAAACACTGTTCCTTTCCGACCACTTGAAGATATCAGCAGGGATTACAATTTAAGCTTGAGTAGGGATCAGTCAGTTGTGGAGATTCAGCTTGAGATAAGAGGAGATCTATTAATGTTATGCAAATCTTGTATAGCAAATATTTCATAGTAATGGCAATTAACATATATGGTAGACAAAGTATGCATCTTCACCCTGATAATTACTATCCAGTTTAAACTTGTTTGTAATAATCACACTCGTCATTGGAGAAACAGCACTTTAGTATGTGTCTGAACGGCCCAGTGCCGTACACCAACAATGTTATTTATTGGGCACATTAAGCATTGTTATCTATGGCCACCGTCCACAGAGAATGAATCGGCCGTATATGGATAAAATTGCCACACATTTCCTATGTCAATTGCGTAGGTCTATAAAATGGCCGCATACATAAAAGAATGTAACTCGTGACCCATGTTTAAGGTAGAGTTTGGGTTTAGATTTTTATTGGCATCAAGAATTATCGTAGACTATACAGACGTTTTTCAATCGATGCCAAGATGGTACGAGAATTCATTATGGAAATTAATTATCAGATCAACAATTCAGTCCCCGTCCCCAATAGTTCAGTCTATTGATAACAAGCGGCATAATCACCGAGTATGTGCAATTCAAAATTCTGGTACTGTTCTAGTCTACTATGTGGTAGCTGTGTAAGTGGTGATATTGCTCCTTTAATAGTCCTGGAGCCTGTTTCTATTTGCTTATCGTGGGTAAAAATGTATTTCTCAACGAATTACCCTGAGTGAAGAAATACAATCATATTCGTGAGGAAAATCATTTATCTATCTGAGACATAATAAAAAGTAAGAAATACAAAAATAATGACCACCCAAACGTGCTCGTTACCACAGCATTTCTAGGTGCAAACGTACTCGTTTCTAAATAGAAAAAGGCTCCTGATAGAAAATGGAGGTAAGGGTCCCTCTATAGGCTTTTACAGCGCTAGGGGATTGCAATCTCTGTAAGCTGTAATTACCGTGAAAGAGGATTTCTTATGCAGCAACATCGACCGGTGGCGCGAATCATTGCACATCCAAACATAACATTAGAATATCTACAATGTAACATTTTTGTTTTTAGATATAGTTTGCCCGTAACATGTAAAAGTCACTGACCAAGTATTGCTTGTGGGCTCCGTAGAAAGGACTCAATTTCAGCAGGAGTAGTGGCCTGTCATTATCATATAGAACAAGATTATGTAATATCAGAATACCAAGGCTTAAACCATAGTATTTAAGAACCTACCCTAGCATTAATAATTGAAGTGCCTTCCATGCGGCTTATATTCATTAGTACTTATGAGATCTGTGTATGAGGAGCTGTTGACCCAGTTTGGGAGGGGATATAAGAGGACTGAGTACATGCTAAACAACACAGATATTCACCATTCTATAACTGTTGTTGATTGGCTGTTTGAGCAGATGACTGCTTCTGATAATTATTAGATGTAGCTTACAAATTTGGCCTAGCGTCTACCACTGTCTACCCCACCAGCCAGGGCAAGGTACTTGAAAGATTTGTTCAACTACGTTGCAGCTTCTTGATGCCAGATCACCATCCCATAAGCAATAACTGATTTCGGGACTTTCTTTTTAAATTGGGATATTACAAAAGATTAAATGATAAAAATTCCCTTTTCTCATGCATTTCTTATGTTCATTCTTATTGGCACTTGGCACAAGGTGTTTGTGGCTGATGTGCTAGTTCACAGTGCACTACCAGGTAGCTTTGAGCCAGATGTTTTTTTTACAAATTTAAAGTTTCATCTTGACACCAAATCTAACTCATAGGTCATGCATTGGTTTACACATAATTTACACTCTTAGAAAAGTGAGCGTCACTGTCGCCGAAAGCACTCTCCCTTGAAAGATAGTTAGTGCCTGACTTTCAGGTGATAGTGCTTTTGGCGACAGTGACGCTCACTTTTCTGAGGGTGTAGATAGTAGGCCAACTTGGGTCTGTTGCAGAATAATACAAGCCTAAATTCCCTTCTGTAACCCGCCTCCGCCAACCCAGTGTTGTGTGGATGGTCAGACGTTCACACTGCTGAAAGCTACGTCAATCACATCCTTTAAAAGCTGCCCCTTTTTAGGAGACGCTCCATTAGAACCCGGGAGGCCATTTTGACAGTGTGAACGCAACATTAGGCGTCAAGCAACAAACACAACAGACGTTGAGGCTATTCTAGGAATACTCCATAACGTGTTGTAACAGGTTGTTGGTATGCTTGACGCCCACAAGATGGCAGTGGGTTAGCTTAATCTTGTAGCTGAGCAGTTGATGAGGATCACAAACGTGATAAAGCCTTAATTAAGAAGCCAAAGTCGATAGGAAGATCCTTGGCTTGGGGGAGCGTGTGACTCGGTTGCATTAGAGAGCTGTATGTTAAATTTTATTTTCAACAAAGCTTCAATATCACCACTTTAATGAAAAGGCAAGCCAATAATAATGTTCTCTTAAAATGAATAACTGAAGATACAACTGTTAATGGGAATGTCTGACTATAGCTTTGTGCCAATGACTTCTGGCTGTGTCTCACGACCTTGGGCCAATGTTTCTTGTCTCTGACCGGGTACCGTCTCTGACCAGGTGCCGTCCCTGACCAGGTGCCCTGTGGGGACCTTATGCCACAAATTTGCCACTAACCCTCAAAAAGATGACCGTTTGAGGCATAAGGGCAAACCACAGGCCACTATACCACAAAAGTGGCATTAAAGCACAAATGCCCTTATGCCACAAACGCCCTTACACCACAAATGCCCTTAGGCCACAAACGCCACTAGGCCACAAATGCCCTTAGGCCACAAACATCATAAGGCCATAGTATTGGCACACTATATAGCATTTGAGGCATAAGGGCAAGTGGACATCTTAAAGTAGTTACGTACTTTAACTGACTATATAGTGTTTAAGGCATAAGGGCAGGCGGATATTTTAGGCTTGTTTAGTACATTAGCTTACTATATAGGTTTTGAGGCATAAGGGCAAGATGTTATTTAGGGCCTATTTGGTATATTGGCACACTATATAGTGTTTGAGGCATAAGGGCAGGTGGATACTTTAGGGTAGTTTAGGATATTAGCTGGCTATATAGGTTTTGAGGCATAAGGGCAAGTTGTTATTTAGGGCCTATTTGGTATATTGGCACACTATATAGTGTTTGAGGCATAAGGACAAGTTGATATTTTAGGGCAGTTTGCTATGATTTCAACCTATATAGTGTTTGAGGCATAAGGGCAGGCGGATATTTTAGGCTTGTTTAGTACATTAGCTGACTATATAGGTTTTGAGGCATAAGGGCAAGATGTTATTTCAGGCCTATTTGGTATATTGGCACACTATATAGTGTTTGAGGCATAAGGGCAGGTGGATATTTGAGGGTAGTTTAGGATATTAGCTGGCTATATAGGTTTTGAGGCATAAGGGCAAGTTGTTATTTTGGGCCTATTTGGTATATTGGCACACTATATAGTGTTTGAGGCATAAGGGCAAGTTGATATTTTAGGGCAGTTTGCTATGATTTCAACCTATATAGTGTTTGAGGCATAAGGGCAGGCGGATATTTTAGGGTAGTTTAGTACATTAGCTGACTATATAGGTTTTGAGGCATAAGGGCAAGTTGGTATTTAGGGCCTATTTGGTATATTGGCACACTATATAGTGTTTGAGGCATAAGGGCAAATTGATATTTTAGGGCAGTTTGCTATGATTTCAACCTATATAGTGTTTGAGGCATAAGGGCAGGCGGTTATTTTAGGCTTGTTTAGTAAATTAGCTGACTATATAGGTTTTGAGGCATAAGGGCAAGTTGTTATTTAGGGCCTATTTGGTATATTTGCACACTATATAGTGTTTGAGGCATAAGGGCAAGTTGATATTTTAGGGCAGTTTGCTATGATTTCAACCTATATAGTATTTGAGGCATAAGGGCAGGCGGATATTTTAGGCTTGTTTAGTACATTAGCTCATTATATAGGTTTTGAGGCATAAGGGCAAGATGTTATTTTAGGGCAGTTTGCTATATTTCAACCTATATAGTGTTTGAGGCATAAGGGCAGGTGGATATTTTAGGGTAGTTTAGGACATAAGCTGGCTATATAGGTTTTGAGGCATAAGGGCAAGATGTTATTTAAGGCCTATTTGGTATATTGGCACACTTTATAGTGTTTGAGGCATAAGGGCAGGCGGATATTTTAGGCTTGTTTAGTACATTAGCTGTCTATATAGGTTTTGAGGCATAAGGGCAAGTTGTTATTTAGGGCCTATTTGGTATATTTGCACACTATATAGTGTTTGAGGCATAAGGGCAGGCGGATATTTTAGGCTTGTTTAGTACATTAGCTGACTATATAGGTTTTGAGGCATAAGGGCAAGAGGTTATTTCAGGCCTATTTGGTATATTGGCACACTATATAGTGTTTGAGGCATAAGGGCAGGCGGATATTTTTAGGGTAGTTTAGGATATTAGCTGGCTATATAGGTTTTGAGGCAAAAGGGCAAGTTGTTATTTAGGGCCTATTTGGTATATCGGCACACTATATAGTGTTTGAGGCATAAGGGCAAGTTGATATTTTAGGGCAGTTTGCTATGATTTCAACCTATATAGTGTTTGAGGCATAAGGGCAGGCGGATATTTTACGGTAGTTTAGTACATTAGCTGACTATATAGGTTTTGAGGCATTAGGGCAAGTTGTTATTTAGGGCCTGTGGGGACCTTACGCCACAAATTTGCCACTAACCCTCAAAAAGATGACCGTTTGAGGCATAATGGCAAACCACGGGCCACTATACCACAAAAGTGGCATTAAAGCACAAATGCCCTTATGCCACAAACGCCCTTACACCACAAATGCCCTTAGGCCACAAACACCACTAGGCCACAAATGCCCTTAGGCCACAAACATCATAAGGCCATAGTATTGGCACACTATATAGCATTTGAGGCATAAGGGCAAGTGGACATCTTAAAGTAGTTACGTACTTTAACTGACTATATAGTGTTTAAGGCATAAGGGCAAGTTGATATTTTAGGCTTGTTTAGTAAATTAGCTGGCTATATAGGTTTTGAGGCATAAGGGCAAGATGTTATTTAAGGCCTATTTGGTATATTGGCACACTATATAGTGTTTGAGGCATAAGGGCAAATTGATATTTTAGGGCAGTTTGCTATGATTTCAACCTATATAGTGTTTGAGGCATAAGGGCAGGCGGATATTTTAGGCTTGTTTAGTAAATTAGCTGACTATATAGGTTTTGAGGCATAAGGGCAAGTTGTTATTTAGGGCCTATTTGGTATATTTGCACACTATATAGTGTTTGAGGCATAAGGGCAAGTTGATATTTTAGGGCAGTTTGCTATGATTTCAACCTATATAGTATTTGAGGCATAAGGGCAGGCGGATATTTTAGGCTTGTTTAGTACATTAGCTCATTATATAGGTTTTGAGGCATGAGGGCAAGATGTTATTTTAGGGCAGTTTGCTATATTTCAACCTATATAGTGTTTGAGGCATAAGGGCAGGTGGATATTTTAGGGTAGTTTAGGATATAAGCTGGCTATATAGGTTTTGAGGCATGAGGGCAAGATGTTATTTCAGGCCTATTTGGTATATTGGCACACTATATAGTGTTTGAGGCATAAGGGCAGGCCAATGTTTTAGGCTTGTTTAGTACATTAGCTGTCTATATAGGTTTTGAGGCATAAGGGCAAGTTGTTATTTAAGGCCTATTTGGTATATTTGCACACTATATAGTGTTTGAGGCATAAGGGCAAGTCGATATTTTAGGGCAGTTTGCTATGATTTCAACCTATATAGTATTTGAGGCATAAGGGCAGGCGGATATTTTAGGCTTGTTTAGTACATTAGCTTACTATATAGGTTTTGAGGCATAAGGGCAAGATGTTATTTTAGGGCAGTTTGCTATATTTCAACCTATATAGTGTTTGAGGCATAAGGGCAGGTGGATATTTTAGGGTAGTTTAGTACATTAGCTGACTATATAGGTTTTGAGGCATAAGGGCAAGATGTTATTTCAGGTCTATTTGGTATATTGGCACACTATATAGTGTTTGAGACATAAGGGCAGGCGTTTTTTTTTGCTTGTTTAGTACATTAGCTTACTATATAGGTTTTGAGGCATAAGGGCAAGATGTTATTTCAGGCCTATTTGGTATATTGGCACACTATATAGGTTTTGAGGCATAAGGGCAAGTTGTTATTTAGGGCCTATTTGGTATCATTATTGGCACACTATATAGTGTTTGAGGCATAAGGTCAAGTTGATATTTTAGGGCAGTTTGCTATGATTTCAGCCTATATAGTGTTTCAGGTATAAGGGCAGGCGGATATTTTAGGCATGTTTAGTAAATTAGCTGGCTATATAGGTTTTGAGGCATAAGGGCAAGATGTTATTTAAGGCCTATTTGCTATATTGGCACACTATATAGTGTTTGAGGCATAAGGGCAAGTTGATATTTTAGGGCAGTTTGCTATGATTTCAACCTATATAGTGTTTGAGGCATAAGGGCAGGTGGATATTTTTGGCTTGTTTAGTACATTAGCTGTCTATATAGGTTTTGAGGCATAAGGGCAAGATGTTATTTTAGGGCAGTTTGCTATATTTCAACCTATATAGTGTTTGAGGCATAAGGGCAGGTGGATATTTTAGGGTAGTTTAGGATATAAGCTGGCTATATAGTGTGCCAATATACCAAATAGGCCTTAAATAATATCTTGCCCTTATGCCTCAAAACCTATATAGTCAGCTAATTTACTAAACAAGCCTAAAATATCAACTTGCCCTTATGCCTCAAACACTATATAGTGTGCCAATATACCAAATAAGCCCTAAATAACAACTTGCCCTTATGCCTCAAAACCTATATAGTCAGCTAATTTACTAAACAAGCCAAAAATATCCGCCTGCCCTTATGCCTTAAACACTATATTGGTTGATATCATAACAAACTGCCCTAAAATATCAACTTGCCCTTATGCCTCAAACACTATATAGTGTGCCATATACCAAATAGGCCCTAAAAAACAACTTGCCCTTATGGCTCAAAACCTATATAGCCAGCTAATATCCTAAACTACCCTCAAATATCCACCTGCCCTTATGCCTCAAACACTATATAGTGTGCCAATATACCAAATAGGCCTTAAATAACATCTTGCCCTTTTGCCTCAAAACTTATATAGTCAGCTAATGTACTAAACAAGCCTTAAATATCTGCCTGCCCTTATGCCTCAAACACTTTATAGGCTGAAATCAGAGCAAACTGCCCTATAATATCATTTTGCCCTTATGCCTCAAATACTATATAGTGTGCCAATATACCAAATAAGCCCTAAATAACCACTTGCCCTTATGCCTCAAAACCTATATAGTCAGCTAATTTACTAAACAAGCCAAAAATATCCGCCTGCCCTTATGCCTCAAAAACCATATTGGTTGATATCATAGCAAACTGCCCTAAAATATCAACTTGCCCTTATGCCTCAAACACTATATAGTGTGCCATATACCAAATAGGCCCAAAATAACAACTTGCCCTTATGCCTCAAAACCTATATAGCCAGCTAATATCCTAAACTACCCTCAAATATCCACCTGCCCTTATGCCTCAAACACTATATAGTGTACCAATATACCAAATTGGCCCTAAATAACAACTTGCCCTTATGCCTCAAAACCTATATAGTCAGCTAATATCCTAAACTACCCTAAAATATTCACCTGCCCTTATGCCTCAAACACTATATAGGGTGCCAATATACCAAATAGGCCTTAAATAACATCTTGCCCTTATGCCTCAAAACCTATATAGAAAGCTAATGTACTAAACAAGCCTAAAATATCCGCCTGCCCTTATGCCTCACACACTATATAGGTTGAAATCATAGCAAACTGCCCTAAAATATCAACTTGCCCTTATGCCTCAAACACTATTTAGTGTGCCAATATACCAAATAGGCCTTAAATAACATCTTGCCCTTATGCCTCAAAACCTATATAGTCAGCTAATGTACTAAACAAGCCTAAAATATCCGCCTGCCCTTATGCCTCAAACACTATATAGGTCGAAATCATAGCAAACTGCCCTAAAATATCAACTTGCCCTTATGCCTCAAACACTATATAGTGTGCCAATATACCAAATAGGCCCTAAATAACAACTTGCCCTTATGCCTCAAAACCTTTATAGCCAGCTAATATCCTAAACTACCCTAAAATATCCACCTGCCCTTATGCCTCAAACACTATATAGTGTGCCAATATACCAAATAGGCCCTAAATAACAACTTGCCCTTATGCCTCAAAACCTATATAGCCAGCTAATATCCTAAACTACCCTAAAATATCCACCTGCCCTTATGCCTCAAACACTATATAGTGTGCCAATATACCAAATAGGCCTTAAATAATATCTTGCCCTTATGCCTCAAAACCTATATAGTAAGCTAATGTACTAAACAAGGCCTAAAATATCCGCCTGCCCTTATGCCTCACACACTATATAGGTTGAAATCATAGCGAACTGCCCTAAAATATCAACTTGCCCTTATGCCTCAAACACTATATAGTGTGCCAATATACCAAATAGGCCCTAAATAACAACTTGCCCTTATGCCTCAAAACCTATATAGTAAGCTAATGTACTAAACAAGCCTAAAATATCCGCCTGCCCTTATGCCTCAAACACTATATAGTCAGTTAAAGTACTTAACTACTTTAAGATGTCCACTCGCCCTTATGCCTCAAATGCCATATAGTGTGCCAATACTATGGCCTTATGATGTTTGTGGCCTAAGGGCATTTGTGGCCTAGTGGCGTTTGTGGCCTAAGGGCATTTGTGGTGTAAGGGCGTTTGTGGCATAAGGGCATTTGTGCTATTATGCCACTTTTGTGGTATAGTGGCCCGTGGTTTGCCCTTATGCCTCAAACGGTCATCTTTTTGAGGGTTAGTGGCAAATTTGTGGCGTAAGGTCCCCACATGCCCTCTCTGACCGGCTTGGCTTGAAAAGGTCAAAATACCAACAGCAGGAGGCTAATTATAATTATAATTATATAACAACGGCCATAACGTTTTTACAAATCCTTATATATATGAGTATAATTCTTTTTAAAACCCCTTTTTTCTGACACCTGATCAGAGACGGCACCTGGTCAGAGACGATACCCGGTCAGACACAGAAACATTGGCTCAAGGTCGTGAGACACAGTCTTCTGCTTGTTTGTACTACACTTTGATAATTGATCTTGTATGGCTAGGAGCGCAGCTTGGATATCCTATCCACATTTCCCTACAATCGGGAAAACGCAAATACATGTACGAGGAATTCTAGCTTATTTAAAAGTGTTCATCTGTATTTAGCTTATCGTTGATACAGGCGTTGTCTACTAGTGTCTGTTCTGCTCACTACCATCAGAACTGGGGGTCGATCCATAACAATGTACGACACCTCAGTAAGGCTGCGACCACAAATGAATATTTCTGATGGGAAAAGAGAGCAAATCGTAATTTTCTACTGGTAGTAGTCAAGGAATCGTCCAAGGCTGAAGTACAAATAATTTCATTTGATTTCACAATGAGGTTGTAGAATACAGGTCAATGACAAAACCATACCACTACACTGCAAAAAAGGTGTTTAGATCCTAAACACAATCCTAAACACATTCCTGCCCCGTTTTTGTCCACACAATATGTTCCTAAACATGTTTAGACCAATAATATGTTTCTCAGTGCTTAGACATTTATGTGTCTAAGGAAATGTGTTTAGGACAATTAAGTGTTTAGAACTCATGAATTTAGCATATTATTGTGTTTATCTGTCAATTGTTTAAGGATAGAAGTTGTGTAGAGATGTAGATTATCATTATGTTTAGATATTTATATTTATATAAATAATTTTATTTCCATATAGTGTCTTGGAGAGACTTCTAGCAGCCCTCCCCCCTTAGGGCAATATATATGCATCACTATTTCACATATAGGCCTCGCTCTAACATAGACACAAGCTTGAGTCAATACAATAGATCTTCAGGCAAGATAATGCTTTATCCATTCTTAATTTTCTTGAAAGAGGTGTCTACGTAGCAGATGCATCTTTATTGCATCGTAATCATAGTGGTCTAGCATTCAACCCTTGAATCCTGCGATGTGTATTATTATCCTTTTGTATCCCGTGCAATTTAAGTTAATTAGCTCAGATTTAAGCACTTTTAGATCCACAATAACATTTGAGTGTTTGTAGAAACTACAGTCAACCACAGAGCTGCCATCTGGTATGTGTTTGATATACTATGATCTAAATACTACATCTTTACATCCTAAACACCAATTTTTTATACTGTTGAGATACTAAACATCTTAACATATTCAATATAACTGTTTAGGTGTTTAGAAGAAAAGTGTTTAATTCCTAAACAGAAAGATTCAAATACACAAACCTAGGAAAATTTTTAGACATTAAACATGTTTAGACCTAAACATGTTTAAAATCTAAGCACCTTTTTTGCAGTGTACCAATTAAAAGGTGGTTGTAACAATGAGTAATCTAAAAATAAATCACTGTTTTGTAGAAGGGCATAAGTATATACCACACTACGATTTAGGGGCACATTGTTAAATAATGATTTTCAGAAAATGGGTAATATTGTGAATTTATGAGGCACTCATTCTTACAAGGTAATCTACATGGCAATATACCAGCCATTACATCTTTGTTTGGTACAAAACGAACCATTATTAAATATATGTTGGATGGCTGAGATGACTTGTGCAATGGGCATTTTCCCCCTTATACAGGTATTCTGTACAATAGAGCAGATGGGAAATTTGCTACGATTTTCTTTTGAAATGCACCGCTGATACGGAAGTAACAAAGCACAGACCATTATGTTTAGGAACTGCTAGGGGGCGTCACGTTCTGGGTATGTTTTCTCTTGTGTGGAGATCTCTCGAGAGTGAGAGACCGAATTTCAGCGGAGAGCCACCGTCCACTGGGTTACTTTGGCCGACTAAGCTTGTACATTTCCTATATAGCTTCGGCTGATTTGACCCCGGTGGATGGTGGCCATTAGTGAAACTTAAATACATGTTATCGTTGCATCATAAGTGGGCCTGTTCGTTTTGTGCAATGAAGGCGCAATATGCTGCTTTGTACTTTCATTGCAACAGGAGAGCGTATCAGCTTCTATTCATTTCAGGTTAGCAATCATAGCTAGTGGTAGGGAGGGGAGAGAAAGATTAGGTCAATGGTGGCATATTCTTTATCATGGTAGATCTTTAGATATTACACTGGGAAGTATTTACCTTTTTATATTTTGATTCTAGACCAAGTAGAACCTGAGATTTTGTCACTTAAAGATGCCACATCAGCACCTTTTGCATATATATACATCCCATATCGGGCCAGCGTCAATTAGCATTGCACTAATATCTGAGATTTGATATGTAACAGTACAATCAGCGGTTAGGTGTCTAGTTGGGGTTTATTGTACATTAGGTATGCGATGGTATGCACCTAGTACCCTATCCAGCTCTCTCTGCCTGGCTATATAGTAGCGTGTGCCCCTTATATACAATAAGGTGGTGCAGTGCCACTGGTGGTGGGTGTGGGTACCAGGTAGCAAGTGTTCGTATGCTTTGTCCTCGGCTTGTACGTGGGGACAAAGCAATCGTATATGATATTCTTGGTCAATTAATAGCGGATTGGGCCTTCATAATATCACATAGGCTATAGGGTAGATTCACCCAAAGACGGACACACACCTTAAGTCGAACACTTTAGAGCCTATATTTCATGATTAAGCACATATCATACATATGTGTGTGGATGGGGAAGTAAATTGAAGTGTTCTACTGGACAATAAAAGTGATACCAAGCATCCAAACAGATTTTATGCATATATATAATAATACCTCCAAGTGGCCCTGTTTTAGGTTAAGGTGCTTGTCTGTAATCTGTACATTTCTGTAGGACCCCATGCCGGACATGACTACTGTTATGCTATATTGGGAGGCTTATTGACACCTGGGCTCTCTATATCATACCTGAGCAATGTCGTATAAATATTTACAAGTTTATAATATAAAATAAATAGGGATAACTACTAGGAATAGATATATGAGACCCCTTTAAAGAGGTACTCGAATTTCACCTGAGGTCGGACACCAATTTTTACTTAGCTTTCTCCATTCTCCCACTAATAGAGTAATCAATTTTATTACTTAAATATGAATTCTATCAAGTATAACTAATCTTATTTACTATTCTACCGTGAAAAAATTAACCTGTACCAATCCATCATCTTATAAACTGAGAATATACACTTTTACAACATATGTGGGTTTAATGAGTGTTTAAGACATATTTCCCTTGGATATATCTATACATATTTGATGAGAATTCTATTTGTTAACTATGAGATCATTCCTGTCCCACCAATTAGGTGATCTACCTTTGACTTCTTTGCAGAAACTAAAGAATACTTAAGTTTCCGACTTCAGGTGAAATTGGACTTTAAAATTTCCAGTTTTTGACAGTGAATATTTTGTTGATAAATACTACTGAGCCATTTTATTATGCATTGGTCATAAAATTTCAATCCTCCGCTATCCATAGGTATTTCATAATCATTTGTAGGTGCAATTTTCTATTTTCTATGGCAAATTAAAATAAAAGTGTCACATTGGAGGTGACAACGAGCGTCGGAAAGTGGTGAACCTACCCTAGTGTGAATGGATTTAGATTCTGTGATCTGAGATTTATAAAGTTGGTACCATTGCCAGCCAACAGGGGCCACTACTGGGCTTAGGTCCATAGAGCAGGCATGGCTTAAAGGCCAGGTCAATTAGGCCAGTGGGGCACTTGTGTCCTCTGGGGCTCGATTCATAACAATGTATGACGGCTCAGAAAGGCTACGACCACTAAATTCCATGCTTGTAGAGAAAAGAGGGCAAATCGTATTTTTTTACAGGTAGTAGTCAAGGCATCATACAAGGCTGTAGTACAAATATTTTGATTTCATTTCACAATGAGATTAGAGAATGGCTTTAGAGGCTGTCTCAGCCGTCTGTTGTGCAATGGGCATTTTCCTCCTTACAACCACCATATATACATGTGTTCTGTACAATAGGGCAGATGGGAAATGATCGTAGCAGTAAAATGAGCCTCTGTGTCGTAGAAACTTATGAATCGAGCCCCTGGTGTGGGACACCAGAGGACGTGTTTCTTACTATTGAGTATACTCTTATAATAGACTTTTCTCTTACCTGGCCTAACACTGTCTCATGTTCAACTGATAAGGCTAAGCACTTGGAAATTATCTATGACCTAGGTCTTTTTGATTTTGGGAACTTCCAATATCATATTTTCATACCACAGTACTAGCAATAATGTATCATTGATGGGTATTTGGTATATAGGGATAATACTTCAAGGGGGTGGAACCCTATGGGAGAATAATGCTATCACTTGCTATACACATTTTCTTCAATGTTGATGGCTAAGGACTTCCCAGATAGCTAGAGCCCTGAAAACCGGGGAATGCACACCTTTGTTCACATATGTTCAGATACTCATACTAGTAATATGCTGAAAATATTTTTTTGATAAATGCATAGGGGTACAATATGTCTATTATAGGTGAGAATTTACATATTGCAATCTGTACCAGGATACATGTTCTTGTTACTTTTCCTGGTTCCTTGCACTTAAATCTTGAAACTAGGACAAAACTAATGTCATTGCAAGCAGCATGATTCACACAAAATGAGAAATCCCTGAGAGCCATAATAGAGGCCTGGACATCAACTGTTCACGTCTTCTGGCTGCCATGTGCGTGGTGGCGCCACCTTGTGTATTCTCCCCCTCCTATTAGTGGTATCTTACTGAAAGGCGAGTGGAATAAGAATGGGAGGAATAAGAATGGGAGACATGATCCGGAGGGTCATTAATCTACTATCCCGTTATAAACATAAATCATATAGAGAGTATGCGAGTTGTATACATAGGTATAGGACTCCCGGGTGCATCGGTGCTAAACTCTCAGTTTCTATAATAACGAGACAGTGAAGTCAGTTGATTGCCATATAATATATCAAGCTGGATACACAAGGGAGAGACAAGAGAGAAGTAGTGCTTGATAAAGGCATTAGTCTTAGAACACCTGCAAATCACTAGACCTGTAAAATCTCGTGGGCCTCAACCGTATAACTATAGAAGTCAGTGGGTGGATATTTTTGTGTTTTTTTTTGTTTGTAGCACAGCGCCCTGCTATGTCCCTATCCCGTAAATGGCCGCTATTCCGCAAATATTTGTGAGGTAAGGACTGTTCCAGTTTGGTCCTTTTCTCTATAAGATATTTGTGAGCTGGGAATGTTTTGCCAGTTAAGTCTAAAATAGCCACTTCCCAACACATATTTATTTGTTGAGTAAGATCCTTGCCTTTTGAGATTTAGGGGCCTCACACCATCAGCTTGATTTACTTTCTAGAATGGGATTTTACTGTATAGAGCGGAGGAACCTGAGACTATATCGGAGTTCTGGACAATGTCACTCAAGGCTGTGTCTCACGACCTTGAGCCAATGTTTTTGTCTCTGACCGGGTGCTGTCTCTGACCAGGTGCCGTCTCTGACCAGGTGCCGTCTCTGACCGGATGTCACTTTGAGAGTTTAGTTACTTTCTACCAACAATAGGAGGCTAATAATAACTACACAACAGCTGCCATAACGTTTTTTTACAAATCCTTATATATATGAGTATAGGTTAAAAATTTTAAAACTCTTTTTTCTGACACCAGGTCAGAGACGGCACCTGGTCAGAGACGGCACCTGGTCAGAGACGGCACCCGGTCAGAGACAAAAACATTGGCTCAAGGTCGTGAGACACAGCCTCAAGTTGTTTCTAATCTATAGCCGTGAACAGTCTGTCACTTGAAAACTCTACACTTCCAATGATATACTTCCCATATAGATGCATATTTTCACTTATGATGTGATCGAGTTACTTCTGTCTGTTTCAAAAATATAGATGACATTCCTCATCTATAGCTTATCTGACGAGGGGGCATAATAACGGGTGTTTTGTTAGTTTTTACCTCTAGAACTCTTCTCAAATAAGTACTCAAATGATTAGAGGACAACATTTTAGAGAATGCCATTTGACTTCTTCAGAATTGGACATTAATTAGTCCATACCATGAAGTATCTACCCCCTGTGGATGACATTCTCTCATATACAAGTTAAAGTACCAGGTATACACCATGGCTACAACTAATAAGTCAATTTAAAAGCAGACCCCCTTTCTACATGAGAAGCCCTCAAGATATGTATACAGTGTTTGTACCATGGTAGAAACCAGTGGGGTTTCTGGCCATTCATCCAGATTACAACAAGTACATGGTGCAGGTATACTACAATGGCAGCTACCTGGGTAGTATATAGTCAGGCCAAAAGAAAAAGTGCGTAACATATCCATGAAATAAAGGCTAGGTAGGTTGGGTTTCATTTTCCTAATCAAAAGTCCATATCAACTTTACCGGTAACCCACTTGATGTTGTATTGATTCAAATATATTTGAAAACATTTAGGGTGGGCCCTGTTTTCAAGTGTAAGTCTGGTGACCTGAAACACAACTCCGCTTGTAGTGCCCCAGTTGACTACTCATTACCCGCAGGTGGTGCACCAACAT
Organism: Harmothoe impar; assembly: GCA_947462335.1. Taxonomy (NCBI): domain Eukaryota; kingdom Metazoa; phylum Annelida; class Polychaeta; order Phyllodocida; family Polynoidae; genus Harmothoe; species Harmothoe impar. Next base: position 62,614,792 of record OX381707.1, on the reverse strand, counting down.
CCACAACCCCTTATTCAGTCACTGCAACAACAGGTTTGTGTATGCAGAAGCACACAATGCCCTTCTAAGGTCAATATTGAAATAATGTGAGCAGTGGCAGGCTAATATAAGGCACCAGCTTATGGCTTCTGATGAAGCAAAGGTCATAGAGCTTGAGAGGAGGGTATACTGAAGGATAAAGGGTGGCACTGGATGCATTCACCAAGCTGGTTCTGGAGGTAGAGCATCTGGCTGATACAGCTCCAGCATAGGCTCCCTCTGACTTAACTTAAAGGGCTACAGGAGGCAAGAGGACATCTTAAGTGGGATGGATCTCATCATCAATGGAAAGGTTGGGGTAAGTCATGGCCTTCCATTTCTACTTGGTTGAAGAGAAATGTACTTAATGTTTAACATCTGTGACGACGTCATCGAATTTAATTCGATGATCTTTGTTTAAGCCTCTGTTTAGCTCACATTTGGACTGACATTGTATCCAAACAATTATTGTGGAATCCATGTTTGGTTAAGTGAAAGAATTAGTTAAGTATCATAATCACATACAATGAGCCTAGTTGACTTCGGTAGATCATCCATATTACATGTCTTTAATCAGAGGCTTAGATCAAACTACTAGAGGATGTGTTGAAATGTTTTCTTTAATTGTCACATGTCCATACCATGGAAAGTGTGGTTTATGTATGCAAGTATTAGGCTTGTATCACAAGGGATCGACTTGATAAATACATGTGTCTACTTACCCCTCAATATCACTCTGAATATCCTACACTATATCGTCATTCTACAACATTCATCAATGTATTGCTGTTGTGTCAAAATCGTAAATGCCAACATTATAATGATTAACGTATTCAATGACAGTAGTACTCATTAATTAAAGTGTTTATTAGAATTACTATTTCAACATTTATGTGCTCATAAGGTGGGCGATATCCGAGTACTGGAAAATTGGAGTATTAATCTTACTTCATAGACTTCATTTGACTTTGCTAATGCAAGTTATCATAGCGATGGGACAGATAGAATTTCTTGAATTTCTGTTATCTGGGGCCACAGTTATTGACCTGATCGGACGGTGAATTACTTTGGATTTTCTAAAGGTCATTCTAATACCTACCCTGGTAATTAACTCTTAGGATAGAGGAATCCTATGACAAACAGAGGTAGGATTTAATCACCTAGTCGTAACTTAAGCTTCTATTATGGACTAGTGAAACCTCAGATACCATTGGCATCTCAGATGATTATAATCCTCTTTCCCTCTTATAATGTGATTCGGGCAATGAATAAGTCTTGATATAAGCAGTGCAGGCCTCCAATTCAAAATTATGTTCTATCTGTGTGTGAGAAATAAGAAACTTGAGTATTTAGTGCTGATCACAAATTTAAGCCGGCAGCACTGAGTAGTGTCCTGCGAGCTGCATACCATGCACTGTTCAATATACAATATAGAATAGTAGTGTATGGTGTGACTAAAGGCACTCCTATAGGCTGAGGTAACTAAGAAAATGAATGTATTCTTTGTTGGAAGCATTCTATTTCTCTTCATCTGTTTCCTTGAATTCAGAGTTCAGTTAAAAGTGGCAAAACACATGGAGATGCTTCGCCTCGTGTGATAACCCTCAGAGGTGAACAATCGTCTTTGTCTTATTTTAAGATCTATTACCCTGATTAACGTTATGGCATGTTCCTATTAATAGGTGCTTTATTGTGTAATAGGCACTGCATGACTCATAATTACTGCCAAGACCAGGTTCAGCCATTTTGAACAAATGACACACCTTCACCTATTCCATCCAAAAAAGCATCAGTTAGACCACTCAAAAAAAAAGGTTTCTCATTACCTCACGCATCATAAAAATCAAGTTTTGAGGAAAATAGTTTTTGCTAATTATTTATGAAGAATATGATCAAAACGAATGGACAAATAGTCATATTTGGTGGCAAATTAAAGCTAATACTGCCAGTAATGCAGTAGGATGGCAATAACTTACGTTTTCCCCACTTTTAAAGATCAATCAATTCCTAACTACTAAAGAGTGGATTTTGGTCATGAAAAACATTATTATCTTATATACATTTTAGCCCTCGAAGTAAAAAAAAACACGGAAAAAAACACACAGAAAAAAACCCTCGTCATATTTGTCCGTCCTTGGTGATGAGAAACTTGTTTTTAAGTGGCCTTAAACAATCTGAAAATACATTGCATAAAAGTTCTGCATGACCTCAGTCGGTAACACTAGGGGTAATTTTGTAACATATTAAATGCCAAATCCATCAGTCAAAAACATCGTACGCGTATGATACCAATGTACTAATTATACCTTTGGAAAGAACAGTATACAAATATAACATAAGCATGTTATGCTTCACATAGCATCTTTGGTCGGTGACTTGTAAACAACTTGATCACATTGAGAGTTAATTCCCACATGGTCCTATAGGTAACGTAGACGTAAATGGTGCCATCTACCGAGTCATATGGTATTGTGGTCTGCATTGAAGGGTGTTCTGGCTGCTGATTGGGTTATATTTCAAATGAAACAAAAATGGCTAAAATTGTGAAAAAAAAATATTCACAGGTGTTCCCAAATACCCTTTGGATAGCATGGCACATGTAGTTTGATGCCATGTAAAGGGTTGGGGAATTTCTGAGGCATGCAAGACCTGATGTGGCCAAAGGTCGATTTATGGCCCAAAACAGGGCAATATGTGACTACCTGTGAATAAAAGTGCCTTTTTTGAGATTTTTACGGTCATGCTCTCTATTGAGGCTGTAAAAAGTGTGTGTGTGAGGTATTTTTTAATCAGACTAGGGCTAAGACTAAGGCTAAGTTATATGTTGTCAAACAGGCAGTTGTGGATGGATTCTAATTGTCAGCTGAAACTACTCGTTGAAATAAACACGTCCAAATCTTTTCAAAAAGAAAAGACTATGGTCAACAAATTTTGTGGATGGCTAATTTTGTGCATTATGCTATATAGAACCATAGAGCAATAATATTCACTTCCTCGTGACCTATACCAGCTACATCCCGTGCTGCCCTCTTCTGTGGAATAAATCTACTCAAAACACAAAGGTGCACCCGGTCTTCTGCCCTTTGGACTGGTACAAGTTTAACCATTTAAAGCTTGACCATCATGGTTGAAGTGAGGCCAAGCTTTTGGATATTGTTCAGTTCTCATTCACAAGAGGGCTCTTAAGGGCTGGTAGCTCAGCTCTTTACATGCACACGATAGGGTGAATATGTTGCAGCTGGACAATGCTTATGGTCCCCTGTCCAAACACTGCTGTACTCTGGTGGAACTGTTATTTTAGTCCATGTATGGAAAATGCTGAACTTATTCCCTGACGGCCCAGCTGTATTGTGTTATTCCGTCCTTGAAGGTTTCGAGCTGCCTTTGGGCCTGACAAAGATCTATACACATACCAGCTTCACGCTACAGGTACACGTTAAGTCAGTGCCTAGTTATTTCTCCATGAAGTTAGTGTTATTGTTGGCAGGTTGGTGAAGACTGTAGTGTGCTCTTGTGGAAACCTATGGAAGTAGTCTACCATTACCATGCAATGGCTTCTCCTCAATGTCATTTAATCAATATTGCATTTTGAAACAAAGGAACCAACCATGTTCTAGATGTAAATATTTGTCAGCTTTTTCATGTATATATAATTTCCTATAGACATTTTTAACCCCTTTCTGACTATTTGAAGCACTGTTCAGTCAAGAGGGAATAACAACGCCATACAAACTATGTAAGGGTTATACCGTCAAAACACGTTCTCATTATATCTATGCTGTACCACTGTTGAGACACTTCACTGAGTAGTATGGATAAGCCTAAGTCTCAATGCAAATATAACGTGTCGATGAAAAGTATCGGCACTTTAAATGATGCCTTCATTTGACCTCTGCTATAACTAAATGAAATATTCTCGCGGAGTATTGGCTCCCAGCTACTTGCCTGAATCTCTTTGTGAGCTTAGAAAATGTCAAACTTTACATTCAAGCGAAGAAAGATAATTGTCTAGTAGGAATTTTGCTTAGATGTCTAAGACTGGAGGTATCAAAATAATGTATCTAGCTAAATTGGCTAGTTGTATCTAGCTGAAAGCGTTGTCCAGCCAAGTGGCTTTGAACTGTTCTTTATAATAATACAAGCTATAAGCCTATGTCTTGGACTGTATGAATAAACAATCATAAAGTACAAGCTTTTGTCAGTTATCATTGCCTAGGGGAAAAATACATTACTGGATAGGGTCTTGTTGTATTATTCAGCCACTACGAGTTCCACCACCGCGTTATCAGTGCAAGACATTTTCTGACATGAGTAGACAATACTTATGGGGAATATGGCCTTTGACCATTGGACGCATGCAAATCTGACCATGTGCAAAGATCTCTGTTGTGCAGAGAAGCATGTGTTCCAAAGTGAGCAGTGTGTACACTCTCATAATTATGTGGACTGGGTCTTAAACATTTATGGATGATATGGTGTGTTAATTACTGATGGTACGTCATAATTTATTGAACAGTTCCGTAGTATGGCATTTTAAACTGTACTGGACACTATTTTCTGATAATGGACGGATATTATCGCAATAGGCAGGACATACGCCCATGCATCTCCATCATGATAATGGTGGTACAAAAATGGACATTGAGCCCATCATGGAGGGTCTTATCAATTTTATCCCTGTTACAGCATAAATCCCTTGGCTCCCCTAGGGTAGTGTAGGACAGGCTTTGGCAAGTGTTTGATTCTTTTTATAAACATAAGGTGGCAGTGGGATATTCATCGCATGGTACTATTCTTTTTATACCCTATAGGCACAGCAAAAGGAAGATTTAGATTTTATGGTAAGTACAGTCTTGCACTGCCGTGGCTGCATGAATTTACCATAAGGTATAGTCGCTCATAAACACACACATTTGCTTCAATGCTTTGGAACACAAAAAGAGAAGAAGGAAATATGGCTATTAACACATGCCTCTGTTTTACAAAACCTGCTCTGCATTCAACATGTGCGTTTGGGTAGCCTCTTTAATGTAGTCCATTAATGGTGTTGCTTGTTTTCATTTTGTATCAGGATCAGACCCTTGTTAGGAAGTCAGACTACTTACACCTCATATGTGCAGTAGGTGGTTTCGAGGTCGATATAAAAAATGTGCAGGGTGCTCTTTCAGAATGGATTCGTCAGTCATGAGAATCAAATATCCACTATATAAAACCTACAGGGAAAAAACATTCAGGTATATTCATTTTTGTGAGGGTTATACAGTGTTTGCTTTTTGCTAATTAAATGTTAACGGTCCTCAGCTGAAATATTACACCACAAACATTCACAGTGATTACTACAGCATGCTTGATTATTTCTGTTATCAGTGCAAGACATATTCTTAATGGAGTAGAAATTAATTATGGAGCGTAAATAGAACTGGGCACCAACACATGAGAACCTGGCCATGTACATGCTCTGTATTGTGTTGGATATAGGTACCATAATAAGAATTGCGTTCACCTGTGTACGCGAACTGGGCCACATAACTCTAAGACTGCATGGCATCCCCTATACCTCATGTTCCTTTACAACCTCATCAGCTGAAATGTTGGGCGTGTATCAGCCCGTAGGATTGGCATGTTGCATGAATGCACCACTATTGAGTTACTCACAAGTGCTGCAGAACCATCAAAACAGGGTTATATTGCATTAATAAGCCACTAAGCTACCCTTAAAGGGTTGTGGTCATTCCCAGAACACAATGACCATGCTGCAGAGTTTCCCAGGGCCCCATGCTTTTACAAGGCCCCTCTCCAAAGCCCAGGCCATGCTAATTTGGGCAAGCTTATTAGTTGACTAGTGCAGTAATGGTCAGGCTAAAAGTAACTTACCTAATCCAACCACTTTCACCCCTACATATGAATAGAGCTGCAAAGTACCCACACCCTAGGTGTTGGCATAATCTATTGCTGCCACCTTTGGATATGGGCACTCCAAATCCGGCCCACATTTAAAGTCACTACGAAAATAAAAAGTTGAATATGTGCAATCAGGTGCACAGTAGCCCAGCCATTGCTATTAGTAGGTGCAATTGAGTCGGAAGTGGACTGGTTAGCTAGGGAGATATACCTCCCGGATACCAATTCAGTTGGGAATTTCTGTTATTTCGTCTGGGTACCTTAGACCAGGACAATGGAGGAAGACACACAATCGGTGCCTGAAAATAAGGGGAAGATAGTCATTATTGACGGAGTATGTACCTTTAACATTTCAGCTGATCACACCAATTTCCTGGGTATTGCATTTTTGCCTTGAATGCTTGCTGTGTAAATGATGTGCAAAGACAGCCTTATCGTTGCAGCAAATTGGACTGGACACAACGCTTTATGTTAATCATCACTCATATCTATGTATCTTCGTATAACAACTATGGACGAATCAAACCTGAATAGCCTGGTCAGATCATCTAAATGAACCAGGATCATGAATACAGATTTCAGAAACTAATTACTTATTTCTTTCTTGTTTCTCATCCTCAGGCAGAGATCGAGTTTGATCAAGAGCAAATTGAAGGTAAGTTTGATGATATAGTTTACTATTTTAATATAGTGTAGTTTACTTTTGACACCCTCCCCCATAGTCCCAATAATGAAAGATAGCCACAAAACACACATCAGGTTAGATTGTCTTGGTATATTGAGGCTGACTGACAGGACGTTGTGAATATATCTAGAGTGTTGACACAATCCACCACCCCACCACCTTTCGAGGTTGACATGAATAAACTATTTACAGAGTAACAGAATAACAGACAGGCATGATGATTATGCATGGGTACACTCCCAGTGGGCACAGAACATTGAGTCGACATTGGTTGCCAATGTTAATTCAACATTGCTTCAACGTTGAACTGGATGTTGTGCCCATTAGGCTACATTGTAATCATGTTGCCACCATTGCCCGCGTCACTACAATTTCAAGAGTCATCGTAATGTGTATACACTTTCACGAGGCACCAAATCCTAGGATGGTGTATGTTGTACACCTCTAGCAACAGCTCTCACCTACATCAGAAACCTAATAATAGTAATATACTACAAGAAAGTTAAACTGAAGGTAGAAAAACTCAATCGGGAAAGGGATAGAATATACCCTCTGAACCCTTGCACGGAGAAGTGTGTTTCATAATATGAATTATAGTATGTAAACATATTTTGATAAATAAAATGGAATAAATGATGGAGTACTCATGTGATCTAATGGAATGTCGTGATAATCATTTTTAAAAAAACGAGTTTAATTTGCCAATCCCTATCCCTCACTGTTAATCTAAGAGAATGACAGAGTTCTAAGAGAACGACAGAGTTCTATCATGCAGAGGGTCCTGTCGATATTTTACTAAAGTTACAATTTCATTTCTCAAACAGAATTCCGGGAAGCTTTCTCATTATTCGACAAAGATGGCGGGGGTACCATCACAAACAAGGAGCTGGGAACAGTAATGAAGTCCCTCGGACAGAACCCAAGTGACGACGAGTTGGCAGAAATGATAGCAGAGGTGGATGTTGATGGTAAGTCCAGATTGATCATGGTCTATGTGAAATAGTTTATTTTATAATCATGATACTATAATGATTATCCATATTCTCATCCAAAGTGGCCATAACCACCGCGTTTCGTCATTTATTTATATTACATCGGCAGCACAAAAGACCATTATCATCAATGACAAATTCCAGACCATATTTTCATTTAGTTATCATGAGATTTCAGTAAAATTACATTTTCTTGAATTCCATGTTTGGTGCAAGGTACATGAGACTGATTGTCCTAATTTAACTCTAAGTTATAGAAATAACAAACTGTCTTTTACCTGCAGGAAATGGGGAAATTGACTTTGAGGAGTTTTTGGGGATGATGGCAAAGAAGATGAAAGAGACTGACTCAGAGGAAGAGATTAAGGAGGCATTCCGGCTATTTGACAAAGATGGCGATGGCTTCTTAACGCAGAAAGAACTCAAAATGGTAAAGATTGTTATCATGATTCATGATAAATGACATTTCTAAAGCTTGATTTTTTTTAAAGTTAACAGTATCCCCTGGTCGCTCTAGATAGATTTGGGCTAGTTTAAATGGAGGAGATGGCTGGACACCTGAGGGAAAGCCGATATTTGTAATCAGCAACACGCATTAATATGTCAGATGACATATGAGATGCAACATGAGACCATCCGGGATATCATGTATAACCTTTCCAGATGGACAATGTACCGCCATATCTTGTTACCTGGGAGATACCACTCTTTCACATACTACTCATGTTACATGTTTTATTCGGAACAGGAGATCTATGAAAATACTGAATCAGCTATACCTATTCTGGGAATCCTAACATTTCCAATAGACACACTTATATCACCTTGTATTCATCTGATTCATAAGGTCAATCTACCTTCATGAACAAATACATGAATTTGAATTGGTTTAGATATAAATGGCGTCGTGTAAACTTCCTCTAACAATCTATGCATCAACCCGTTACTAGCACAGAGAGAGGTACATAGATAGTGGACCGTTGACCAGATAGAATAATTGCAACAAGCTGTTGTATTATCAATCAGTTTTTTTTCCTTTCAGGTTATGGCAAATCTAGGTGAGAACCTAACGGATGAGGAGTTAGACGAAATGATCCACGAGGCTGACATGGATGGAGACGGCAAGATCAACTATGATGGTAAGGCATTACTGATAACTCTATGTGTAAAAAGGAGTTTCGAGGCAGGCTTGAGTAAAAAGATTTATTTAGAAGTGAAGCCTTTGTAGGTTATTATTTAGTAGAGACTATCTAAAAATGATAACAATACGACAAGATAAAATAGTACATTGATTGATGTTTCTTTAGAGTACAAAATAACAATATAATAATGCTATATATAATTATGCTAAAGAGAGAACTGTATCATGAAAATTGAACATGTATACTGTTATATCATACTGTCTAACCATATTAGTGCGTTGGGTTAACATACTGTTCAGGAGAGGAATTTAAGGATAATAAGTAGCCTGTTGGAAGGCTTTAACCAGTTCATAAGATGCATTCGCAGACGTTTGTGCTACATCATTTTGATGATGTATTTATGATATATTAAGTCAGGATTTGGGTTTCCATTCCAGAATTCTGCAAGATGATGACGAAATAGACCATTGGTGTTTGTGTGAAGATGTCCAATATGTCACCTGTCTATCGTTTATAGATCACATTCTCCGAGTCAATTTGTACAATAGACATGCAAGGTGTGAGACCTTAATATCATTTTAACTGTTAGGAAAGAAAGGGTTTGATGTAATATTTGGGATTGATGGAGTTATGTGTTTGTAAATATGTGTATGAGGGTAGTGAGTATTTCTATGTACAGGTATGAAAATGCACGTATGTGATTAGGGGCACTCAGTATTACTGTTATTATAGGGTGCACCTTTCCAACGCATTATCAGTTTTCTGATGTGTTTTGTACTTTTGAAATATATAAATAAAGTATATCAATTAAGACATTTTATTGTTTCTCTGTTCATAGTTATTTCTCATCTCAAAAGACACATGGATATGATAACTGTGGTATTATCGTTTAGATGTTTTATATATTTTATATACTTATTATGCATCTTCTTTCTCTTACTCAATAACTATGCATAAAGCAATTAACACATAATAACACATAATATATTTTAGCGAATATGTTCAGCCTACGGTATTTAATAGCAAGAATACAGTTAGTTCAGTGAACGATGTCCTTTATACCCTGGGCAATATCTGCTCACACCAGCTATAGGGCTCCTATGTGTTAGGCCATGTGCGCGGCCATGTCTAACCCCCCGTGTCTCCTAAGGTTGTCTCTAGATGGAGCCTAAGTCAGGATAGTAAGTGTTTCAGTCCGTCCCAGTAAACACAATTACGTAGTTCAGACGTTAATCGACGTTCAAACTTGGTCTGAACTACGTAGTTTTACATGGTTTATAAACATCAGAATGTTAAGGTTTATTTACCATAAAGCTGCGGGACTGATTTACGTAGCTTAACGTAAATTTACATTTAACACATGACATACAATTTTATATAGTGTGATTCAGGTATAGAATTGTATGAAATTGCACACAAAGTTAGATTTACAAAAGTTATTCATGCAGACTAACTGCTATCCCAGGTAGCAAGGGTATATTGGGCCAATGTCGACAATGATCGACTCCATCGCAATCGTTATACCAACCATGGCCCATTGTAGGTAATGCACACATTGGTTCAACATACAAATTACAATGATGGCCCACCCTTGGCAATTCCTATAATGGGCCATTGCTGGGTTGACCGCTGGCCCAGAGCTGGCCCATGCTTGATATTGCTGATATTGACCCAGTGTTGGCCCAGTGTTGGAACATTTTAGGGCCATCATATTATTTCTGATGTTGGACCAACATAAATTCTAACTACACTTGTCCAATATTAGCTGTGATCTACACCAGGGGGATTCAATGTTGCCTGAAGAATATCTTACAGGATGGCTTCAACTTTGCCATCATATTGGGTAATAAATGTGATCCCCAGTGTGCTCAACATGTTTAAAGGTCAGAGGAAGTTCATGGATGAAATTTGAAATCTAAAAGTGCCATTAAGTGCATGACATCAGTGGGAATTTGTCAAAAGGAACTTGAAGACACCTCATGTGTGGGTAATGGAGTAAGATAAGTCCTAAATCATAGTGATACAGTTTGTATGGTGTCTAACCAATTTGGGATAGAGATCAAGATGGATTAAAAAGACAGAAATGGCTTTTTCTAAACTGATGATACTTGACAGTCATGTCTTAAATGTGTTTGTACATTCAATTATCCACATACAAATAGTATTGTTCAATATTAGTGATTGTTGCAGTTGTCCTATATTGAGAATTATATGTTGGAGCCACATATGTATTTCAAGGTTGCCCCGATGTTTAATTTGTAACCTTGGAATAATGTAAAAACATTTTAATGTTGGCCCACCATTGGGCCAACATGAAATCAATATCCCTTTTTCCGAGCAAGGGCCATTACTGGGCCAGCGGTCAAACCAGCGGTGGGCCAATATCAAAATGCCAATATTGGCCCATTTTTAAGTGGTATATTGGCCCAATGATGGCCCAATGTACTTATGTTACCTGGGTATAATCCTAAATCTCATTTCATTTCTAAATATATGATATATACTGGCAGCTTAACTAAACAGCTGGACAGTATATGTGAGCAGGCAAGGGGAAAGGGTTATCCAAGGAAAAAGTAGTTTTTAAAATTGATCTCGCAAGCTTTCTAGTGATATATTACACTAGAAGATGGCAATGCTAGTTTTTGAGAAATGGCTTCACGAACTTGAGTGGGCAATGCCCTATCCAAAATTCAAATAACCTCTAAATCTCATAGTTTCTAAGATATCTCTATCTAATTAGCTTAATTAGGATAATTAGAAAATTATCATAGATTTTTCACCCTATAGGGCATAGATTTAGATCTAGAAATGGGAATTTTATGCTGTTTTGACCATAGTAATCCTTGTGAATCATTTTATCAATGGGCTTCTTTATCTCTACTGATTGGAATGAAAATCATGTTTCCATGGCAACATATATCAACATGGACACCAATTTAGGCTCAAAAACGTTCTTTTTACATTCCAAATATGGAAGCTTTTCACCCAAAATGGAATGTATTATGTAATTCTATTGTGTTCTACAGAAAAAAAGTATCCTAGATCAATTTTTATTCTATTTCCTCCATTTTAGGAACCACTTATGTCATCCATACTCATTGAGCCCCAAAGTACTCTATAGCCTATAGCAGACTGGCACCGAGACAAAGAGTGCCCGAGCACCTCCTCCCGGTGCGGCACCAAATTACCGATATCGGTCAGGTGGCACATTGAGAACCCAAGTCCCTGTCAGAATAGTTCTGTTGGCCCGCCCGCTCTCACTGCCCATCACAATATGATAACTATAATTTCCAACTAAAACTCACCCTAGAAAAAGAATTCATTTTTTGATAAAATTATGATCATATAACGTTTTTTTATCTAGACACTGAATTTTCTGCCTTAAAATTTTAACATTTTCCTCTTAAAATATCACTGGTCTATCATAAACTGGATGCTGGGCATGAAGTGGACGAATCCTTGGAACGTTTCTGAATTGAGGCCGAATCCCAGTCTTTACAAATCTGGGTTGAGCATGTTGATAGATCTCATGGGTAGGGAAACACCAGCATTGGTCACCACGGTAGAGTATGACCAGAAGTATGGTAATAAGGAAAATGCTCAACACCAGGAAGACTACGAGTGAAACAATGATTCCCGCCCTTAAACCATCGTCACCTGTGAAAGGGAAGAGATAAAAATGAAATTTGGTTTAGTGGGGTCTAACAGGCACATTGATCAGGTACAGAGGGGTGTCAGATTACTTTGATGGATACAGCGAAAAGCATGGGATTGCGTATACAGGGGTGGACTTAATTCTAAGCGTTTACAATGATTCGTATAAATGTGCCTTCATGAGGTCATTGCGAATATAAAGTCAAAAATCAAGATGTCATTCTTTAAATAGATACATTAATTATTTTGGAACATAATTCATCTCCAGGGGGTCGATTCATAACAATGTACGACAGCTCAGAAATGCTACAACCACAAAATAACAGGTATGTAGGGAAAAGAGAGCAAATAATAATTTTCTATTGGTAGTAGTCAAGGATTGATCCAAGGCTGTAGTACAAATAATTTCATATCGTTTCACAATGGAATCATAGAACACAGGTCCATAACATAACCATAACACCACACTGTAAAATGTGGTTGTAACAATAAGTAATCTAAAAATAAATTACTGTATTTAAGAAGGACATAATAAAATAACACACACCATGATCTAGGGGTAAATTGTTAAATAATGATTTTCAAAAATGGGTAATATTGTGAATTTATGAGGCACTCATTCTTACAAGGTAATCTATATGTCAATATCTGTCATTACATCTTGGTTTCATACAAAACAAACCATTATTAAAGATCTTGTGGATGGCTGAGATGACTTTAGAGGCTGTCTCAGCAGTCTGTTCTGCAATGGGCATTTTCCAGCTTAGAACCACCATATACAGGTATTCTGTACAATAGGACAGATGGGAAATTTGCTACGATATTCTTTTGAAATGCACCCCTTTTGTTTGTACGACAGCAATCGATGATTTTCTTGAGATAAGCTGGTTGTATGAGATAAGCCGGTTGTATGTGTGGTTATTTTTCTCCACCCTTACAACAGGTGTTGTAAGAATAGCATAAAATGACCCCGGCCCTGGACGATCAGCAATGGTCGCAGTGGTAAAACAACCCTCTGTGTTGTAGAAACTTATGAATCGCCACCCAGATCATAGATACCAATATCGTTGCTTATTGACCGTGCTAAAAGGAGTTACACTGTATGAATAATTGGCCTTTCTCGTATCAAATTTTAAGATAAGGAATAATAAAAATGTGAAAAGTAGGTGTGGGTTGGGTAGGAAAATTTATAAAAGGCGAGCACCTCGGTGGACACCAAAGGGTGAGCAGAAGCAGAAGTGGGGTATACTGCTTCTGCTGGTTGGTTCTAGATTAGTTCTTGAAGGTCGCCCCAGGGGGTATGAGTGAGTCAATAGTATTGTCCTTTATTTTTCACAGGGTAGGGTATACAGGCCTATGGTCCTATTCTCATTACCTGCAATTTTTGTGCAATTACTCATAATGTACTCACTGATATGGCAGTAGATCCCAGCAAATCCTGGTGGGCAGATACACTGAGCAGCAAACTCCCCATCAGGTATACAGGTGGCACCATTTTGACATGGATTACTGTCACATGTGGCTGAAATTAAATGGCCAAGTGTAGCACTATATTGTATGCAATGTACAATCTGCCCCTGGTCTAAATGACCCACCCCAATTCTTTCGTAAAAGTTGTCATTGGAATTACAAAGAATCAAACTCGGATCTCCCACGCCAAGGATGAACGTATTCAGTCCCATTTTCCATCAGGCCCGAAAAGATAAAAGGTGCGTTTCAGGTTGCATAGTCTGAAAATCCACGTAGGTTAGGTCGGATGTTCTTTTTTCTTTTAATTTTCGTGTTGTTTTTTTACTTTGGCCTGAAAAGTACCAAAGTTTGATTCACAAATGTCAGCGCTGTCTCACCGACAACAACATTTATTCATGGACTATCAAAACCGAATCTGAAATAGGGCCAAAATTACTTAAAATTTAAAAAAATGGATAAAAGTTTTTAGGGTCGGCCTTGTTTTGCTAGGTAGGACCAGTTAACCTGAAACACACCTCTTTTTTTTACCTCGGCCGATTTGAGCATGCTATCCACCGGTAGAGTATCATTAGATAACTCAATAAATTAACTCACTGGAAGCCTTTATTGCTTTATTGGTGCACCATATAGCAATACGATTAAAAGTGTGGTGTAAGTGTAACAGACTTACGTGTTTCACACTGGCTGCCAGTATAAGCCGGTTGACATCCGCACGTGTATTCCGCTGGAGATTCTTGTGAACAAATCCCACCATTCAGGCAAGGCTGTGAGTCACAGAGATCGATTTCTAAAATGATGAAGAATAACCAATCATCAGAACAATAATCAATAACCAAAAATCTGCAATATACCGTTGTGTTTAGTGCTTAGTTAGAGACCCACAGCAGCTATGATAAACGGAACAAATTTGATATGTGATATCCAGGGGGGAATTGTTGATTAAAGTCTGTGTCGCAGCCTTTAAAATTAAATATATTCTTAGCAGTTATGATGAAATAGCTATTTTATTTTTTTAAATGCATTAATGTGTGCGGCTGAATATGTCAAATTAACTCTAATTGCCGCCTTCTTTTCCTCCTTTGATTACAAAAAGAGACCTTTTAATGAAAAATATTTGAACAAGATTGGACCTTTTTATACAAATTTATACTCAGGTCATCTATTATACTACAGCTATTTTAATCAAGACCGGCACCTTTTAACTGCATTATTATAAGTCAAATAATAGTTTCCCACAAAGATGAAGATAGCATTAGTCTGACGACGAGTAAAGATGGCCCTTACCTTGATCACAATAGACACCGGTATAACCGAGAGGACATGTACAGGTGTACTGGGCACCAATAACCTGACACGTGCCCCCGTTAACACATGGGGAGCTGTCACATACAGTGCTGTTATCTCCTGTAAACAATCACTTTGTACCTATACTAGTAATTTGAATTAGAAAAAGAATAAAATGGCATAGACCCCTGCTAAAAATAAAATATAATTATACTGTGGGTGTACCCAGTGGGCACAAAATGCAGTTCAACGGTGAATCAACATTGATTTGACATTGAAACAATGTTGTCAACCATTCATCAACATTGATTCAATGTTCTGTGCCCACTGGGTAGATGATTTAGAAGTGCTCTAGGTGGTTTAACCTATCTCCCCATAACCTCTTTTCGGTTGAATTATGTGACACACATGATGTCGGCCCGTGCATTCTCCTAGTGTATTGATATTTGATTCAACTCTATAATATCGCACCATGCTACAAATTCATGTTAGCAGAATAGCTGTTTCTATATCTCACTTATTTCACAGTTCATTCCAATGTAAGGTGTAGCGCATTCGCAGTTGTAGCGATCATCGTTTGTGTCTGGTCTGCAAAAGCCTCCATTCTGACAAGGATTTGGAATGCACTGGTCTGTGGTATAAGAGAATTATAAGTAAATGTGGTTTAAATTGATTATCTGATATATTTTCATAAATCTATCAAGAAATGTATCTGTAGCCCTGTGCCTAGAAGAATGTCCCATGATGGATACCAGCTACTAAATGAATTCGTTTCACCACAACTTATTGAACGGCTGTCAATAGATCCTGGAACATACTCCTGTCAATAATGCCCCGTATAAAAAGTTCAGAAGAGAATAGCTGTTTCTATATCTCACTCATTTCACAGTTCACTCCTATGTAAGGTGGAGCACATGTGCAGTTGTAGCGGTCCTCGCTGGTGTCGGGGCTGCAAATGCCTCCGTTCTGGCAAGGATTTGGAATGCAACGGTCTGTGGCATAATGGTAAATGTGATACTCAGTACATTTGGTTTAAATTGTTTATTTGATTTATTTTCATATCATGTATCAGGAGATGAGTTTGCAGTTGATCCTTGTGCCTAGAAGAATTCTCCTTAGCTGTAGTGCTACCCACTGATTGAATTTATTTGACCACCTAATTAAATGGCTGTCAGTTGAGCCTGAAACACAATCCCCCCCCCCCCAGTGTGTTTGGAAAGGTATAGACATGCATATCTAGCTCATGAAGGATTGAAAGACGCTCAGCATTCTCATTACGACTTACCATCATCGCATAATATGCCTGAGAACCCAGGTGGACAGATACACTCAAAGATGGTCATATTTGGTGTAGATGATGGACTACATATCCCAGTCACACATGGATTGGACAAACACGGATTTGTAGCTGGAATACATTATACCAAATGATATTACCAGTTGGCTAAAGGTTTATAGCTGTTAGATATAGAAACATACATACACATGTGTATACATGTACATTCTACTAGTACTTACAATATGAAGTAAAAATAATCTAGGTTGTATACAAGTGAACTTACCCAACCCAAATAGGGTAAATAATTCCCTGGCTTCCTCTGCAGCTTGGAGGGTAGCTTCAGCAAAGTCCCTGTTCCCCGTCACCCTTAAGTCGTACAGACACTGTAGGTTCCCATTGCAGAACCCTCCATTTGGTGTATTCAAAAGTTCGCTATCAGTGAAGAATGACGGTCGATATGATGGGTCGTTTAAAGAAACGTAACTTTCCCCATCTAGGTATGTAAACAAGGATTCACCAGCCGATATGCGCCCTGCAGGTATGGAGATTCTTACATTAGGTACTGGATGGTGATTAACATGTTAATTGATCATGTTGCCATAGATAGAAAGTGGCAAATTAAAACCCTTTTCCCTCCTTGTCATTTTACCAAAGATATTTTAGATATGGTATGATGTTTTACCTGCCATTGTAGTTTACCAAGGTAGACAGATGTTCATTCAGTTAATTCAATATAGGATTCCTAATTGGAAATTCCGCCCAATAATGTATGTAGACTTGAAATATTCTGACTGCAGATGCTCATTTCAACTAAAAAGTCTCACCCCACTTCCCACTGCATCAGGCATGTCAGACAAGATATCCTGTTACATGCTAAGATAATTATAGCACCATAAAAATGAACAATCTTACAGCTTTCACCGAAGTCATCATGTATACTCGACGGGAAAGCAGTGTTAGGTAGGAGGTTTCCAGACCGGTCCCTGAATTCGTTAGTTGAGTCGTCATCAAAGTCTCCCTGCAAACCTCCCACATCTCCTGCAACACAATGTAATGCTATTTTGGCTTTTTTGTTCTAAGATGTATTCCAATCGGTTGCTGTCAGAGTCTCGTGCGATGTCATTTTGACATTTGAGAATATGAGATGCGTTTGATAACCTCAAAATATTTTTTTAATGCAACCCAACGTCATGGACAGTACTCTATGGGTGTCTCATTTAGGCATAATCATTCTTTATCAAAGACATTTCGCAATTATGTCAAATATGAAGATCAGTAAAATTCACAATTTGTATTTAGCTTTTAGTGTTCCAATAAATGACACTGGTGGTTATACATGTACATAACAATGATATGTCATACACGTATGGTCTTAATGAAACCAACCTTGGTAACAATCAGGCAAGAAGGTGGTCATTTGTAGTGTACCAAAGATTTGTAGCATTCTTATGGCTTCTCCGTCACAGACAGAACCTGGTTGTCTTTGGAACCTCACTTCTATTTCTGTCTCACTTATTTTCAAAATGTGAACCAAGTTATCTGAGTGAAAGAAATAATTTTTTTAAAAAGACAGGCAAAACATGACCAAATTTGGGAACAACATGCTGCTGCAATCACACTGGAACTTTAAACGCTATTAAAAAACATTTTTCAAATCTTACCAGCCAAATCTTTGGGAACCTCACTTCTGTTTCTGTCTCACTTATTTTCAAAATGTGAACCAAGTTATCTGAATTATGCTATTAAAAAAACATTTTTCAAACTTTCACACTGACAATGAATCCATTGAAAGAATCGCTGTCCATGCAGTAGTATGATGTGCTGCCAATAGGTGGCAGTACTGGTATAGTAATAAGTGCATACATTGACTTCATCAATAATCGATATTACACGTGGTCAAACTATATATATGTGGACATACATTTTAACTCACCTGCCCTGAGGGACCATAAAATGAGTACATACCCAAACTGCCCAGACAGCATTGCTTAATGATCCTATATTATGTGGTTTACCAGGCTAGGCTGGAATCAGTCCTCAAACGCAATTTTTAATACTTTGCTAATACAAAACAATCTATTGTGATGGTACGAAAATAAGATGAAATTAACCAAATGTCTTACTAACCCTTACAAGCTTTACCTAACTTGTTATTTACTATAAATCATCTGAGTTGATACATCATTAGATCACAGAACGTATATGTTCCCATGATCCATACTGTACTGTCGCCAAAAAAACACATGATATTAATATGCCATTGTTGCCTCATCTCTATATGACCAATATCGGATATATTACCCAATGTGGAAACACTGTCTACTCCCACACTTTAAAACTCTGAACCAAACCAGAATGAGCTACAAACGCTCTGGACAATACGACAGATATGGTAGAACAACCTCTGAGATATACCATGTAATGGATGTACCCAATGGTTATACTTATACGTTTGATGCTGTTGTATTTTGAAAATTATTCTATGAAATAAATACATGTTTACAACTCAAAAAATCTCATCTGTGATTATTCTTACAATTATCCATTTGAAGTACAATTTCAATGGTGATCTGTCTAAGTACACTGCAAAAAAAGGTGCTTAGGTTTTAAACATGTTTAGGTCTAAACATGTTTAAAGTCTAAACATATTACTAGGTTTTTGTCTTTGAATTCCTCTGTTTAGAAATTAAACACTTTTATTCTAAACACCTAAACAGTTATATTGAATATGTTTAGATGTTTAATATTTAAACAGTATGAAAAATTGGTGTTTAGGATGTAAACATGCAGTGTTTAGATCATAGTATATCAAACACATACCAGATGGCAGCTCCGTGGTTGACTGTAGTTTCTACAACCACTCAAATGTTATTGTGGATCTAAAGGTGCTTAAATCTGATTTAATTAACTTAAATTACATGGGATACAAAAGGATAATGATACACATTGCAGGATTTAAAGGCTGGATGCTATATCACTATGATTACGATGCAATAAAGATACATCTGCTACATAGACACCTCTTTCAAAAACTCTAAGAATGGATAAAGCATTATCTTCCCTGAAGGTCTGTTGTATTGACTCAAGGTTGTGTCTATGCTAAAATAGAGGCCTATGTAAAATAGTGATGCATTTACATTGGCTCGTGGGGGGGGGGGGCTGCTAGAAGTCTCTTCAAGACACTATATATGTATAGAAATAAAATAAATTAGGAATTTAATTAAATATCAGTATCTAAACATAATAATAATCTACATGTCTCTAGACACACCACTTTTATCCTTAAACACTTGACAGATAAACACAATAATATGCTAAATTATTGCATTCTAAACACTTCATTGTCCTAAACACATTGCTTTAAACACATAAATGTCTAAGCACTGAGCTAAACATATTATTTGTCTAAACATCTTTAGGAACATATTGTGTGGACAAAAACGGGGCAGGAATGTGTTTAGGATTGTGTTTAGGATCTAAACACCTTTTTTTGCAGTGTAGGTTAGATTTGGACTAGAGCTGAGTACTTCAAAGTTGGGCAGGACCATATGGGGCCCACCTGGCAGCCCAAGAAAAGGATTTGCTGGGTCCCATGTCATGACAGGCCACTTGGCTGGGACACATAATATTATGAGCTCCATTAAGCAATGCTGACTGGGTAGCTGTTAACAGTCTCACCTTATAATAGCCACAAAAGAAAGAAAGTTGCTTATTTCAATGACCTACATCTTTGAAAATCAACTCATTTTAACCTGATTGTAAACACAGCATAGGGATGTGAGGAGGAGGATTGACCAGTAGATCACTGTGTGTTAATAGGTTATGACTTATGGAATGTGTCTACTAGAAGATAGTATTGACAAAATGTTAGAAAAAATAGTTCTGATGAAATCACAGACAATATATTTGATTTACAATCGTCAGTGGCACTTTATAATTCATTTGATATGAAGTACCTGAGGTGGAGAAGACGTTACCAATAAATCCTGTCAGGTCCTCCTCTTGCCCTGCGACTATGACATTGAGAACCAGTGTACTGTTTAACGCCACTTCTACAGTCGGCGAAGAACCCTTTTTCACAGCTATGGCTTGTATTACGGTGCCATCATCTGTGATGTTAAAATGTAACATGAAAATAATGGTATGATTTTGAATTGATCATACTCCCGAGAAGTGATAGATATCATTTGTGTTTGTGAAAGATAGATGTTCTGGGTGTAATACTCTACTATATGATGTCATATAATTATGTGACTGAGAATACAGTTTTGGAAAGCCAAAGCCCTCTGCTAAACGCATGGGGTGAGCTGATGAAAGTTGGGCTTTGAAGATTCTGGCCGCTTAGTTTTAACTTCGAGATATGGGAGTGGGTGTAAATAAAGCTGGCTGAAAGGAATACCAGCCTGAAGGGTGGTAGATACAGAGGTTTGGGATTTAAATACGCAGCTGAAATACATAATTGACCATTCCGCTAAGCTTCATACAGGAAACCTGGCCGTCCAGTCTGTTGAAAAGGTTCTGAGTTCAGATTGAATCAAATGTTTAAGACACCATCAATGTCCTAGTCTTTTGGAAAACTAAGACTATAGCCAAAACCCCTAATCGACATCTAGGCCCATAAGCCATTGATCGGCTTGCTTGGTCACACATTAACATACCCGATGCTAGGTCGAATTCCACCATTCTAACTTGAAGCTTGAAGAGAGAGTTGAACACCATCCAGAATTCACCAACAGGGTTAAAGGTGTATGCACGACCATCAAATGTTGAGTAGTGTGGGTCACCAAAGAGTCGCCCTACCAATATAGTATTATGTCATTTAAGGTAATATGTATGGTCTTTTGGACCTTTTAGTACTAAAGGACCGTATGTGTACATGTATTTATTAGTAATACATGGATTTCGCCGCTCCACTGTAATATTCATCACGATCAGTAAGTATACATGAATCGCTTGAATCAAAATCACAGCAGTGATCATATCAAACGGTTATGTTAAAGTAATCATAGAGACGTTTTTTGTTCCCCTTGCACACATAACTTTATAGAACTGATCCTTTCTGGCTAGGGGCTCCTGAAAATGTTGTAGTCTGATGAGAAACCCTAATTTCTGACAATGACTATAGAGCAAGTTTCAAAATATTGCCATGGTCAGCTTAATATTGCAAGGGTACTTTTTAGTTGAGTTCTATAACAGTGAAACTGACTGGCACATAATTGCTCTAGTCATTTGAAAATTACTTAATTATGATGACACTAATTAATCACTTTACATACAGAATCGAGGTCGCACATATTCAGAGCAGTCATCAGTTGGACGGAGCCTATAGTATTCATCGCAGTTAGGGCCCGTGCCAGCTTTGCAACATGCAACGAATGGCAACAAGTCATGCCGGATGTGTTCAAATGTATTCCCCCGTCTGTAAACACAAAATATTTTTAAAAAATGATCTCACCATGGAGTACACTTTATTGTATTTGTTAACGATAGTGAAGACCACAAGGAGAGTGACTGATATAGTGTGATAAGTGATTCAAAAATAAGGTGGAAACTCCCAGCTAACAATAAAACGTTTTCTACGTCAAAATAGTGTTTTAAACTTTATATAACGTTATGCCATAGTAAGGAGCCTTAGAGAAACGTTATATAACGTTATAAAACGTTATAAAATGTTGTATAACGTTTTTTTGTTTACTGGGCTGTGGATACATTTTAACAGTGGGCTATATAATATAATAATTAAAAGACAACACCGATCGGCACATCACAACAATGCAAGGAGCTCACAAATGTGTGTGTGATGCCCCTGTATAATAGAATAGAATAGATATGAACTTTACACGCTAAATGATCGGTCCCTGGTCCCGCCGCCAGCTGCACCAGTTGAAATGATGTTCCCAAAGTCGTCATAGCAGACCTCTTGGCTACGTAGACTGAAAGTCGCACATGAAAAATATGTCATGAAACATTCAAGAGCAGTAAACTTTCCAATGATTATTGGAATAATCTATTATCATTGTCACACAAAGAAATTGGTATTACATTACAGTTATCACGTTTACTATTTTAACTATATCCCGCCAGAGGAAATCTAACATCATTCCAGAGGGAGCTGACGCTCACGTGAAGGTGGCTTCACTGATTTAAGTAATAACCTACTTACCCACCAAACCAAGAAGAAAAGCAGGATGCGGCCCCTTTATGATAAAACATACATTCGTCTCCAAGACACGTGCGACCGAGTCGTCCATCGCGGCTTGCAATTGCCTGAGTGCATGGAGGGTGAGGGGGACTGTTGGGACAAATTGGATTTATGACTAGTTATATAGTGTTTGTATTTTTAACATATATATCAACCATACACAGGGCTCTACATATATATGGCCAACTAAGGCAGTCTGCGACCGAAATTGCAGTGAAGTTTTTAAATGTCATCCTTACTCAATTGTCAGTGGATTACCATCCTCGAAGTCGATCCAGTCGTTACAGATGGCAGATCCGATCGTCGGTGCCAGAATCATTCTCAGATTATCTGCATCTGCATCTGCATCTGCATGTACAATGTCCATCAAACTTGGTGAGGCTCCTACCACGGATATGATGGCTGCTTCTATTGCTACTGCATCCACACTGTTTGAGGAACCTCTACTGATCTTGTGCAGCAGTCTTGCATTATACCAAAGACACGGATGGAAATCGGACCATAATACAACTCTTGGCAGTGAGCTGAAAATGAATACACACGTTATTCACAGCTGCTGTTATAAAGTTCATAGTTACTTGAGAGTACTATTATAAGGCCACTCCAAATAATATCCTCGTGTCTCATCACCAAGTCATAGAAAATATGACGAGGGCGTTTTTTTTTGTTTTTTTTTCTTTTTTTGCTGGGTACCAAAATAGGGGATAATTGTGGAACCTCGGCAAACTAAATTCATATTTCAGTGACCAAGAAATTATAAATCAGCAAACATTGTAAAATATATATGTTTTCTCTACCTCATTGCATTTGCGACACTGTAAGCGTTAATTTGATACCAAATATGTCTGTATTTACCATTTTTGATCATATTTTTCACTGAAAATTGCCAAAAAAAAAAAAAAAAAAAAAATCCCCAAAAGAGGATTTTAGAGATGGCCGCGGTGATGAGAAACAAGGATATTATTTGGAGTGGCCTAACCCCTCAAACCCTAATTATGATAATACCAATTAATCAAATTACTTTAACTGTTTTATCATGGATATGCCTTTTTGAAAAATATCGAAAAGGATGAAGTTTGGGTGAAAGGGTATTTCAGTGGGGTTTACAGGCCAGCTATGTTCAGTAAGAAGAGGGTGTGTGCGAAAGAAACACATTTTTCTGCAAATGCTACATTTGCAATAATGCCATATAAATGTTGTAATAATTATTTGTGGCACTTACAGATCTGATGGTGTGATTCTCAAAGCACAGAAAATGAAAAGTCTCTCTTCTGACACTGTTTCTGGCAGACTGTCATCTATTGTCTCAAGTCCATCGTTGTCACTATTAGTTTTGATCCTTATGATATGCCCGAGTACGCCGCTGTGATGAAAATGGACGTTTCATTTCAGTGGATAGGGACATGAGAGCGTTTTTCTTTTTCGTTTTTTTTTCACTTATTGATCGCTCATTACACATAAAAATACAGATTGTCATGCCCGATCAGTTCGGACAGGGTGTCCTTCTGTTATATTTCCAATATCCTACGAGGTTCAATCAAAACCCTCGTTATCCCACAAATCTAAATAGATAGTTCACAAGTCAACCACTGTTAGCTAGTTCTAATTGCAGAGCTGCTGATGCACACCTGAAGGGGCACATGACGCATTTCTATGAGTGTTAGGGTAAGTATTTTTTGAGTCAATTTATATGTTTGTATTTTTTTTGCTTCAGTCATTTTTGAATATCTGTTCGTCATTTTGACGAATATTCCTGTGACTAACCTGGAATAACCACTACAGACTAAGCCCCAGATCATAAAGAGTATCAGTGTAGATGGCTTACCCTGCTGTGAATTCTGCCACATCGATATTCACTGTGAGGACCGCTCCAAGACTATTCAGAACATCTGTGTTCCATGCGAACGTCAACGGTGTGAATGGGGGAAACAGCCAGTTGAGTGGGTTCTGACGAGTAACTTCATAGTCTATGTCCCTCCCCACTGGAAAAGAAGTCAGAGTGGAGGTGATGGATTTGGGGGAGAGGGGTAACAGATTTCGACCTCTATGAACTAGGCAGGAGGTAATAATATTCAACCTCTCGGTAGGAGGGGGGGCAAAGATGTTTCACCTATTCTTAGCGAAAACGTCTGCTTAACGGGTGTGCATGGGAACGATTTTCAGCCCGTTTTGTATTTGGTTCGAATTGACTTTTGAATGCTATACGATAGTAATATAAAACCCACTTACCTATGTGGAAAGCTGATAGATGGTCATAGCTGACACCTCCATTTATTGAAACCCTCAGTTCAATATATCCAAAAAGTACCAGGAATGGGCTGATACAAAAAGCTCTATTCGCATCCAGGACAGTGCCATCAACGACCGTTCCACCAAAGTTGCACTTGATCCCAGGGCCAGTAGGATCAGGGTCATAGCATGGGCCAAATATGAAGATACGCTTCCCCCCACATTGAGAAGAAAATCTTCCCAATGTGGGCAGCAGAATTGGGCCTGTATAAAAAATGGATTTATATATATATATATATATATATATATATATATATATATATATATATATATATATATTTTTTTTTTTTTTTTTTTTTTTTTTTTTTTTTTTTAATAAAACAAAAATCTGACAAAAAGCTGGGTTAGGGATGGTCAGATGTAATCTTTAAACAAATCTTACAAAATCAATAATTTTTCATATCATTATGGCCTCTGGAGGATACACTCTATTACCAAAATACTATAATATACTATAAATAGTAGATATGATACAAGTGACTTGCTGTACTCAAAGACAGGGTAATTGCCCAAGGTGCCAGCCGCACATTTTTTTAATTACTATTGTCCAAGGCTAATTACGCTTATAAATGCAGCTAGTCACGCATATCACATCTGACTTACACTCACAGGAGGCCCTTATATATAGAACGATTATTATATTGTCGTTCATCCTGTACAACAATAAGGAACAACGAATTATCTTTAATTCCTTTACATTTTTCGTCGTTGTTTAAAACAGCGATCATCGTTCAGCACTCGTTCGTTCTATTTTCATCTTTGTCGTTGTCTTTTCATCGCTCTTTGTTCAGCCTAACAACGATGGAAAAAGGGCAGGACACAGGGTAAAGCGGAAGTGACTTCACGCAAAACACTGACCGAGGTAGCTTCCGGTACATTTTCATCATTCAACAAGTGCCGGCGAAGTGGAAAAACAGTAAAATTGATGTTTTACACCATTCCTCTCTTTGTTGTCCTATCTAACATTGTACATCATGTCATTATGTATCGTCGGCAACATAATTCAGTGCATGTTAATCTGTACTTTCACTGTTTCGGCCCCAAACGCACTCTGCTGCCGAGCGATAATAAGTGAATATGTCGCCCGTCATGGCGGGAATCTCTTTCGATGTACGCAATGCAGTAGTATGACACTGTTCTGCATTTCCCCCTGTATTTCCAAACATTTTCTCCACTTCTCTCACCCCTTTCTTTCTTTGTCTCCTCCACCTGCCCTTTATTTTACTTTTTAACCCCCCTTTTCGGCATTGCCCATGCACATTTATGTGATTTTTTACTTTATTACTTCCTTCTTACTTCCCCTCCATTTTTGGGCCGACATATTTTTTTCTTCATTTTTGGTAGTACTTCCTCCAAAATAGTTGCGAAATTGGGGTTTACAATTTTTTTTAATATTTTCGGTATTTACAAAAAAAAATTTTACGTAAAATATCTTGGAAGTATATTCAAGGAAGTAGTACGAAGATTGCTCTCTCGTCATTTTTTCTTGGTACATAGAAATAACATGTCATACTTTTCTCTTCTCCCAGATGTCAGGAAGCAAAGAAGGAACTGTGGCGGGTGATTGGGAAGGTGAGGAGGACGACGACTATGAGGCTGAGGAGGAGGAGGAGTCACAGGAGGCATCTATCGACGACTCTGACCGCGATCGTTCGTGGCACCCTCCTACCCGGTCGGCGGACGAGGACGATGAGGAGTCCACTCATGCGACACACAGCCGTAGGAAGAAGCTGAAACGTGCACCCCCCCTCCAGCTCCGGCAGCGACTCCGACCGGGACACGTCCCACCGCTCTAAAGGTCGGGTGGCCGACACCTCTAACTCCTCACATAGGTCGGCACGGTCTGCTAAAAGTAATCGACATGACAGTCGTGTGAGTGATGAGGACATGGAGCCCATGGCGGAGAAGGCCCCGTCTACACAACTACCTCCTCGGAAGCAGAAACCTCGCCCTGCCCCCAAGAAAAAGAGACTAGTTGACGCTGTCAGCCCGCATGCACAAGCCAGTGACCCAGTCCAGGGCCGTAAGGCCATCCGCCACCCGTACTGGTCTGAGGACGAGAGATGCGCGCTCATGCGGTCTGCGTTAGCAGACAAGTCCGTTCTCAGGGAGCGGCAAACTCGAAAAAACAAGGCGGCCAGAGATGCGGCTTTCTCTCGTCTCCTGGGTAATTATTAATTTCTTCGTAACTGTCGTACTAATAAAGAATATACCAATTACTTCCAAGGATACTTGTACTGTAATATTCGGTGGTGATACAAATACCAAGTAAAAGTATACACTATATTCTGGTGTCATTTGGTCTTACAAACTTTACATTCACTTTACGTAATGTCCGCAAATATATATCTTCAGACGCTGTGAACGTTGTGACCACGACGGCAGGTCGCTCCGAAAAGGAAATACGGATTAAGTTCCGGGACTTCCCCAACAAATGTGGGGAAAAAGTAAGCATCCCTTCTATGTTTATATTTCAGCTTTTTCTTTTTCTGTAGCGTACTTCCTTCTTAAACAATTTACTTTCAGTACCGTTTTGCATTAGTTTTGTATCCAATTATATTACATGTAGCGCTGTTCTTTGTATTAAATTATATTTCATTGAATCCATCTGGATAACAACACAACAAAATATATGTACTGTTCCATCACATAACTAACTTTTCTATGTCTCCCTCTCTCGCAAAAATGATTAAGTATCTTGTCTTATCATGCTCAAACAGAACACACTGCTTCTACGGGACTACGTGGACAAGGGGGCCTACATTCCCGACGAAATGAAACTGAGGGAGTCCGAAGTGCTGGCCCTCCGGTTCGTGGGGACAGAAAAAATTGCAGGTGTGTTTTGTTACATTGCATATTCGTCTTGTTCTTATTTTATTTCAAATTATTATATATACTACACCTTTTGGTACTGTATGCATTGTTGTATATCAAAGAGTATCGCTGCGTGTTACAAACACAGTATTTCTATGTATTTTACATTCTCACTTTTTTGTGTATTCTCATCTTGTCTCTTTTATGTATGCTACAGGTTTTCGCAAGAAATCCTCCACTGCTGCCGCCCCCCGTGAAGAAAGGTCTTCGCAACCGCGCCGCCCTGCTGCAGATGAAAGGTCTTCACATCCGCGCCGACCTGCCGCCCCCCCTGATGAAAGTTATTCGCAACCGCACCGACCTGCCGCCCCCCCTGATGAAAGGTCTTCGCAACCTACTGAAACGTCGCGACCATCTTCTCCCACGACTCTGGGGTCCACCCCAGTCTCCCCCGTACGCCGCCCTCTTCGCACTGTCCACACTCAACACCTTGTGACAAACGAGGTGCCCCCCCTGCCGCCTGGTCTCAGCCAACAACAAGTGTGGACCGCCTACAATGAGCAGCAGCAGAGGCTTATGGCTGAGAGGCAGGCTGCCCAAACACATCTGGGTTCTTCTACACCGCCAGTTTCAATAATCCGCAGGACTCCATCCTCCGTCGTTACCACTACAGGATCTCGTCGGAAGAGATCAAACCCAGTGAGGACTGGGACTCACGTGTACGCCAGCAGGAAGAACCTCGAGCCCTCCTACTACAAAGATCTAGACGATACTGCCAACGTCACTGCTAACGTGGGTTTTCGATGCCAGTAACCAAAACGTCGAGGCAGAGGATGACGTTGAGCTGACGGGAATACGACTGGGAACCCCCGATAGCCACAGCAAAAGAGTCACTTCCACTCCCCATGACAACACGCGCTCTAAGAGCACAGAGAACCTTAGCCCCACTCAGTGTGAAGCAGAACAGCTACACGACCAGGTCCAAGCCCCCTCACCCACAGGGGTAAGCAACAACCCCGACAGTGGCGTCCCCCCCACCACCACTCCGCCAGTCCTCCCCCCAGAAGGCAACGCGGCTCGGGCTACACCGGAAGTCCCCCCCCCCCCTGCTGGAGCAACACCAACTGTCCCACCCCAGCTGGAGAGACAGGTCCCACCGCCCCCCCACCCCACACCGCACAGGTACCCGTGGCAGACGATGACTCGGAACAGATAGGCCAAGCCATTGTCCGGTTCATCGCCCTCGCCACGGGTACCCAGCGCATGTTTGCCAATGCCCTGCTCAACGTGTACAACCGCCTGGGGGCACCGTACACCTGCCGTCAATGCAACCAGGAGCAGCAGGGGCACACCACTTGCAGCACTGGGTGGCAGACAGAGGACGTGGGTCCCAGTGCTGCAAGTGGTACACCAGATCTTACCAGCCGGGGTAGAGGAGGGGGACGCGGCCGTGCAGGTCGTGGCCGTGGCCGTGGCCGTGGCCGTGGCCGTGGCCGTGGCGCTGCATTCATCCCACCACGCTCGACACGCGAAACGGCAGAGAGTAGCAGTACAACTACAGACGATGAGCCCATGACACGTACTCGGTCGAGATCTAAACATCAGTAGCGATGTGTGTCCCTCCAAAAGTAGTTTAACTATCATGCCGATGTATCTGTATTATTTTAACTCGGACAGCTTGCCAGATATGTTTCTGTATCATTTTAATTTGTCTTTTGCAGTAGCATGATCTTAAGTTCTCTTTGGAGAATTATATATTGTCTAAATATGTGAAAGAACTACTTGTACTATCATTCCTATGTGTTAGGAAAAATTGTGATGCAGTTATAAGTATTACAGAAAAGCTATAGTGGAAATATCGATCTGCAACAAACAGTGTAACTCTGCCGAGATGGTAGAAATCTTTAACTCGTGAACGATATTAGAAATATATTTGGACAGCTCGATAGCGCTGCACCTTTTTAACCTGCATGTCAAAACAAGTAAAGGTAAAGAGAAGCATGATCAGAAGTTTTATTTGCAGGTCAATCAGTGAAGTAGTCTGCCTTATCATCACGTGACGCACTTTATTTTTTCCCACCCACTTCATGTCACAGGGACGAGTAGATAAGGCCTTATTTTTCTAGTCCAAAGATAAAGGAAACAATTACGTACAAGACATGCGTCATGTGGCATCTTATCATGTTGTCCGATTGTTTTATCTATATACATTGACAAATGAGCGCTGTCTAAGGATAAGATAGAACAGTAATGTACTTATTCAAATACGGTCTGTATTATATTTAGTTACTTTTTTTGTAGTATAACATGTCAAAACATGTACCGACATACCAAGGTACGTCGGGTTTCAAGTACATGGCGCAGTGCGCAGTACAACTCATTAATCACCTAGTCCAGCAAAGGCAGCAAATTATGTTTGTCCTCACGGCAAATGACATAGCGCTTATAGCTTTATAGTACAAATTGCATGTTTGAAATGTTAAAGGCAGAATGTCAGATGTTTTATCATAGATAAAATGGTGCTACATTTCTACCAGGTTTGGGCTTACTATAATAGGATTTCTGTACCCAAATAAAAACATTGACTTGATCCATTTGCTTCCTTCCAATCACTACCAATGACGTTATACATTCAACCAGTCCTCGTCGTAGACATCCAAGGCATCTACCCTGTGATGCAGTTTCCACTTGTTTACATCGTCTGTCAAAAACAAAGTTTTTCAATCGGCCATTGGCAGCAAGACAAAAGTTATAGATATATCAAGTTTAAAAAACACTTATAGTACTAACGATTTATATCCTTCAATAATGATTACACCCAGTACAGTGATATATAGTATAAGACAAGATTATTGAATAAAAAAAAGGCACAAAAGACGCACCTACACACCTGGGGGCATGGGGCAATGTGCCCTGCTGTCGCAGGAGACAGCCTGCAGGCAGTATGGTGGACGTCTCTGCGGCGGCCAATCGTGGCGGTTGCGCGCGATCACGCAGACGTGGTCTTTTGAGCGGTGATCCTCAAGGCTAAGGCACCACTTAGTGCCTTGAATGATGCGGCCACGGATGGTGTACTGGCCAGTCGATATGTCGCGCCGACCCTCTGTCCAGACCGGTTCCAGGACTGAAATGTTACATGGTATTAGGAACCGAAAGCCTCTGTTTCTGCCCTTTATATAGTCATATTTGAAACATGGCACTTCCTGAGTATCAGATCACCAAATACCAGCCTTAAATTAAAGCGTATTTTGTGGCCTGTATATAGTAATATTTTATACATGGGACTTGCTCATTATGATATGAAAAAATACCAGCCTTAAGTTGTATTACTTACATCCAGGTTCCAGGTTTCTCAAAGCCTGAAAATCTAAGAGGTGGGTGGGGCACCTCTCATACGCCGCTAGCCACGTGATGTTGAATTGCCGCACCTTCTCCAATAATCCTATGTAAGTATAAAGGATCAGGCTTTGGCGATAAAACAGGAGTTCCACACGGTCCGTCGTGTATAAATCGCTCCAGCGCTCCTGCTCTAGTAAGCGGTGCCTGGAGAAGCAACTTCCATACCGCTACGGTAAGCGGTATGATCGGTTGAGGGCACACTGCCTGAGGCAGTGGCTGCGAGTAAGAGGGTGAGCATAACGATAGATGTGGCCATGGTTGTAGACAGGAGTGTTCTGAATGGGCGTTTCCTAGCATGTTACACTTTGACCACATGAAAGCACATGACTATATTATACGCATGCGTTCATGGCATTGTTTTTTCAATGGTATAGGACAAGGTCCCCTTTCTCCTTGAACAGAGATATAACAAATCAATAATTGTGTGGTATAAAAGCAAAAAAATGATATTATCTTTAGCATAAGACACGTTTCACCCAACTACCACTGGGGGGCTCTGCCAGTGCAATAGTACAGATACCACTGTAAGCCAGCAGATGGCGCCCCCGTCGCTCTATCTTTTATTGACGTCGTGACAGACACAACAACAGTGCATTTTCACAGAAATACACGTCTACAACATGGCTAGCACAAGTGGAGAGGTGAGGATGTTTTTTTCTGTACACTGGGATGTTGGGAATGGGTTTATCCGGGGATAGGACAAGATGAAATGAGCATAACTTAACAGAAAGTAAGGGGACATTTTGAGATGCAGATCGCGCCATTGTTGGGGTGGGGGGGGGGGTGGGGTGAGGGTGGGGGGGTGGGGTGAGGGTGGGGTGGTGCCCTGCAAGTGCGGAAGGGGCCTTGTTGTTAAAGTTTAGTTTTTTGTATACTGATGATATAACGAACAAAAAAGCAACCATTTTTTCATCTATTTTGACTGTAACATTTGTTTTATAAAAGGCGTGCAAGAGAACCAGTGCAAGGGTACATGACACATTCAAGCGCAGTCGATATGTACCGGTTCAACACGATTCCCCAAAAGACCTCAGCGATGTGGAGTGGGAGGAGGACCCCGAGCAGTATGCACCCCCCGCCCAGGGAGAAGAATACCACCTTCCTTTCGAGCTGCAGGACATGCCGGAGGGGGAACTGAACTCGGACTCGGACACGGACATCGAGAGACACATCGGACAGTGGCGGGAAGGTGACCTAGGGGCTTTGGTGCTGGGCCTAAACTACCACAAGGACGATCTGAAGGAAAAATTTGTCAGGGCCTCGGGAGGAAAGGAACGCCGGAGACAGGTATGGCAGAAAGTGAATCATACTAGATTCCAAACAACATTGCAATTTATATCAAGCGCGAACTGTGTTATTCATCTCATCTTTGATATGGGTTCATCTGTGTACTGAAAACTATACAAAGTAAAACAGAAAGCATGTGGATGTATCTTTTCATTATTTCACTTTTTTTAATGCTAACTTTTATGCCATTACAGAGTATGTCAATACCCGGTGCGGGACGGAGTGGGAAGTCACCCAGATCAAAACCAAGACGACAAAGTACATACAAACAATAAAGGCCAAGGTAAAGATGATATATTTTTTGGAATTGAAACTCAGTATGCAAACTGCACATAGAGGTGTACATATAAACAAAATATAACTCATATTATTCCGCCGCAAACAAAATACCTTTTCTTAAAAACATGGGACTGATAAAATCTTTTTGTTAGGTGACACATGGCCGAATACAGCGTTGCCAGACTGGTGGCGGTCTTTCTACGGAGGACAATGAGCTGAGCGAAATAGAAGAGATGTTCCTCGACTACGCTGGGGTAGAGGGTGTTGTCGGTATGTACAGTTCAGTCACCAAAAATAATACGAAATTTCATAGTAACTCGGCATATCACTATGCAGCATCAAATGCTATTTTTTGTACAATTATCATTAAATGGTATTTGTTTGTATCATGATATACTACATCTAACTACATGTCACGTTACAGGTGTGCCAGACATACATTGCTCATCCCTTATTCCGGACAAACCCCACAAGCATCTCGAGGGAAGGCAGGTGGCCGCGTATAGTGTGTGGAACTACAAGCGCGAGTGGAAGCCGGATACGATGAACTGCCGGGAGGCCACATCAGAATGGGCAAATCGCCAAGGAAACGCGGAGGAAAGGGAAGAGCTGCACCCAGGAATTAATTCACTTAGACCCTAAATTTCTGAAAAGTACTCCTACAAACAAGTAATATGAATTTATTTAGCATATATTTAGGCCAAAAACTTTCCTACATGGATGAAATATTTGTATACTGGACATGTGATTGAATGATAATAATAAAATCTAAAAAATGAAAATTAAATCCATATGGACATTTGGAAAGAAAATACCAGGTTTTACAGTTTTAAACTTAGATAAGGTGCATCAATTCCCCTGTCGTGTCCTCTACTCGTCGTTCTGTTGATCCAAGGTTGGCCCGAACCAGGTGCGCGCGTACCGGTCGCGCCGAGTCACAACAGCCCTGCGTTGGTTGAAGTCCCGGGGCTGGCGGGGGGCTGGCCGTCTGTAGATGTACCGGTCGTCGCCATCATCCAGGTGATCAAGGATCGGTGCGCGGTCCCGTACTGCGATGTTATGCAGGCAGGCACATGCGGTGACAATCTTGCTCGCCTTCTCTGGTGTGTGGTGTAGGAAGCCCCCACTCGCATCCAGGCACCTGTAACATCAAAAAAGTCTGTAGAAATAGGAAACGACATGTAGCATGACAAAATAAAGCACATAGTAAGGTAAAGGTACGTACCGCCAGCGTTGCTTCCAAACCCCAATGCTGCGCTCAATGATGGAACGTGTCGACTTGTGCCAGATGTTCAAGAGCTTCTCAGTCTTCGTGGTTAGGTTCAGGTACGGCGTGAGAAGGTAATCCTTCAGGGCATACCTGAAACAAAATGGTTTGTATACGTAAATAATTGCCGAGAACAAGGGTATAAAAAAGCCGCAGTTCTAGAGGAGAACGGTTGAGAAAAGTAAAAAGAAATGGGGGGGAAAAAGGGACAAACATTTTTGAGCAGAATGGAAGTACTACCAAAAGTTGTTAAAAAAATTGCACAAAATGGAAGTACTACCAAAAAATATTTAAAAAATTGCACATAAAGGAAGTACTACCCAAAAATATTTCAAAATTGCACAAAATGGAAGTACCACCCAAAAATTACTTAAAAAATAGCGCAAAATGGAAGTACCACCAAAAAATTTTAAAAAGTGCATAAATGGAAGTACTACCAAAAAGTAATCGCCCCACGTCCCGGATTCAGCATCCTCCGTCAGCAGACTGGTGTCGAAGATGTAACTGTCTGCTGCGGACCCTGCCCAACCGGGGTCGATGTGAGTGATTAGGTTCTGGGCATCACAAACGACCTGCAGAGGGAGGAGCACATTATTGAAAAAAAGGAAAAAATGACAATATGTTGTCGGCCGACTATATGGACGGTTAAATGTTAGGTATTTTTTGTGCATGCTACGCCGTAAAGTAGGAAAATAGAAATGACCAAATAATTACCATAACGTTTAACGAGTAGAACCCCTTTCGATTCATGAACACATGTTCCCTGTCTCTACGGGGGGAGACAAGTTGTATGTGTGTCCCATCTATGCAGCCGAGAAGGAGAGGTTTCTTCTTGTGTTTGGCGTGGAACTCCTTTGCCACATTGAACTAGGCTTTGGCAGTATGCGGCCAATGAATCCAAGGGTTTGAGTTCTCGTAGAAAAAGTTGGAGACGTCCTCCACACACCGACTGATGGTTGCGATGGTAACCTGCTGTGTTTCCGCAATGGTGTGGAAGCCAGCCCCCGTGGCGAAGTATCGTATGGCAAGGGACATCTGCAACAGGAAAAAATAATATAGATTATATAGATAAAACTTGCAAAAAGTGAACTGTACATCAATTTGTCAAATGATAAGCATAGTAGATAAGCTGAATAGAAATATATTTAAGTAATGGAAAGCAAACCAAGGATATACGCAGGAAACATGAAAGGATAGGGGGGGGAAGGGGACGAGGCTCTTACTAACACAGTAGTGTATGTGATAGGAAAAAATCTCACCTGTTGTACATGGGACAGTCCGCCACCGACCTTGGTTCCTTGGTTTCTGCTGAATCCTGACTGTGCAAACTCCCTGCCTAAAATTCGGACCCTGTCAGGAGTCAGCCTGTACTTAGCTATGAATTTCTCCTCCCTCCACTTAGCCACAGGATCATGGCGGGGCAGGTATTCCTTGCGCAATCGGCGAGCCGATCCCGCGCCTGCACCTGCGCCGCCATTTTCCATGTGCTCGCACTCAAAGTAGGGCAAAGGTCGGCCGGAAGTAGATAAATAGTCGCTTTTGTCGCTGACGATAATCGTAGAAAAAACTAGGAAAATTGAGGTGACGGAGGAAAAAGTGGAAAAAAAGGGGTGCAAGAAAGAGATAGGAAGAAGGTGGAAGATAGGGAAAGAAGAAAAAAGGTTGGGGAAGAAGAGGAAGGAGAGAAGAAGGCAAGATGCACAGTGGTCTGAATGTAAAATGCTTTTGTCGCTGAAGAAAATTTTGTTAGTCGGATCCATTTACCACAGTCGAAAATAGGCCCTACAATGAGGGAAAAGAGCGACAGAAAAGTACGACATATTCGCAGAATACCCTAATTGTAAAGGTTTTGTCTTTGTTTTACATCGTTGGTGTGCGACATTTTCGTTAGGGTGGGAAAAGAACGAAATTGTAGTAGAGAAATATCTTTATTTGCAATTGTAAAGGTTTATGTCGTTGTTGACTGGATTTGTCTTTATCGTTCTATATGTAAGGGCCTCCAGTAGGAGAGAGTGCTCAATGGATCAAGCGAGTTTCCTTCCACAAGGTAAAGTTTGCTATATCCCCTTCACCAGTTCACTCTCTCTTCACAATAACATGTAATATGTCAATATATTATTAAGAGTAGGTTTTACCTGGGACACATGGCGGAGATGTGAATGCATCTCCATTAATCTGGTAAAGCCATATTCCTAGCTGACCAGTATTTCCAATTACAGATTCTATTTGATCTATGCCCTCATCTAGTGATAGTAAAAACATGTTGACACTGTCTTTGGCATCGTAGCCTACCTGAAGGAGAAGAAGATAATATGAAATTACTACAATAGCAAAACCTCTTAAAGAAACTAACAATATTTAGTAATTGGAAATGAATACACCTGATTAAAAGGTAAATAGATTAACGATTCTGAATAGGTAATGACATATTCGTGGTCATGTTATGCCCCCTGGTTGCCAATGGTTAGTTTTGGCATACTAAAAGAGTAATACATGACTCATATTTTAACATATTAATTAGCTTACACTGGGGAAAACTTGCTTAGAAATGAAGTTATCAGGGATGGTTCCGTAGATGTAAAATACAAACGTTCTCCCGCCATGACTGCCAATGACTGCTTGATAGAAGAGTCCCTGTAGACAGCATAAAAAAATGTAAAGATGATTATTCCATTTTTTGAGATATAAGGGAGTATTCATTTTTTAACAACAGAGGGGGTGGTGAGTTTAGGGGGGGCATAAAATAACTTGACCCCTTCCGAGGGGGGGCATAAAATAACTTGACCCTCTTGAGGGGGGGGCGTAAAATAACTAAACACCTTTGGAGGGGACGCAATTCATCGCGACGAGACGCTGAATACTTTAACACTTCACTTTTTCTGTAGAAATGCCATAAAATGCGACACTTTGTGTCGCACCTGTTAAATCTGACAATTTTAGTTCATGAATTTTCAAAATTTTCACTTGGGGGGGAGGGGAAAGAGTGTGCGCACTGTAGTCCTGCATATGCCAGTAATATGTGTGTTTTCAACAGGCCAGTCTACCGGTTGATGGTTCTGCTGACATAACAGACCAGACTACAAAAAAAATCATGTCTGTGGAGTTTGAACCAAAAAGGGACATGGTTGGGCAGCCCAGGCTGGGCACCAGCCATGTGTGAAAACAGACAGTAGATTGCACCATTTTAATTGTAGACCTTCAAAATTTCCCCAAAAAAATCTGTTCCCTCGTATCCCAGCCAAGTGCCGGGGGAACCGGGAGGGCAAGGGGCCCAGGCTCCCCCAACTTTAGAGTTGGGAGGGCCAAAAAATAATTTCGTCCCCCCTAACTTTTTGGGAAACAAAATCAGAAACCAATAGAAAACACTAATCTCATGATAAAATTCCTAAAATTTTCTCAAATGGCAGGCTCAAACTCCATCAGAACACATCGAATTAAGTGTAAATTCTCAAAAATCTCTAAAGATTATACAAACCACCCTGAATGCACCAATTTTAAGGGGAAAATATTAAATTTTTCGGGAGCCTGCGGCCCCCACGCCCCTATTTGTTATTCCCTCCCACCCACTAGGTTTTGGGACCTCGGCCCCCCCCCAACTTTATCCGCCTTCCGTGTCCCTGCAGCCTTGATCCCAGCCCCAAAGATGAAGGCTGATGCAAATTATTCGGTATTTAAATAGTTTAACATCTGCATAGCAATCCTTAGCTAACCAGAATCACACAAATTGAAACTGTTTTCTCTCTTGTTGTTCAAATCTATAAAATGAGGATGAATTGAAATCCGAGCCTTAATATATTTTGTGCCAGATAGCACCAGATAGCACAGTTTCAAGTCTGGATGTTCAAAATTGTCCACAAAAGTCTTCACATTCAAAAGGACGGGGGCTGAATACACTGAAGCCTAGACCTTCAATACTTACCCCTTGAAAAATATGTCCCAGTGCCATTGACTGAGGAGGAATCCAGATCTGAGCCCTATAGATTGGTTGGTAGATAGCCCTATTTCAAGTCTAGCCCTTCTTAAAAAAATTCTTTAAAAAATGAATTTCCAGCACCATTAACAGAGGATAGATATTGGTCTGAGCTTTAAATTGTCAAAATTTTAATTATTTCAAGTTTAGTCCTTTAACATATTCCAAAGCCTTAGCCAAAGAGTTCTGCAGATTGGACTTTCATATTATTTCGATAAAGCACCAGGGTGCTCTTCATTTTGGTGGGCTGTTACCCTTGTGCTTATACAAGACTCTAGTTTTTACAATTGTCCCAGCCTATAGATGACAATATGGGTCTGGCCCTGCTCTACGGGGCTCTAAAACCCAGCAACAACAGGCCCCTAAACCATTGCCAAAATCAATTAGAAGGCACCCTTTCAAGTCTAGACCTTCATAATTTACTTTATTGGATATGGCCCCAAACCCACTTGGTTTGACTGTGGCCCCTTTCTGGCAGTATTTAGGGCAACATACTTTAACATCACTATATTGGCCTCTTTAGGAAATCGTGAATTTACAACCCAGGAAGGATGCCATTGTTATCCCCCAAATTGATATTCTTACAGAATTCCCATCAACAAAATTGTCTTATCAATGCACCCTTTGATTCGCAGGTAGAGGAACAATTTACTTATCTAAAATTGAAAAACGTTTGTAGTAATTCCAAATAGAATCGAACATATTATTCAGTTTAAAAAAGGGAACTGTTGTAGACCTATTAAATGCTGGATGAAATGTGTGGTTTGCATTACACTCCTGTAGTTCAGTACATGAACCTAGTCCAAAAAACAATAATAGAAACCAAAATAGTGACCATGGAATCTACTCAGGGTGCTTCATCATTCGAGATAGGTTGTTACCAACTGTTCGTTTCAAACTAGGACTAAACTGCCCTGTTGGTTGACCAGGCCATTCATTTTTTTTATTTGACCTTGAGAGCAATACCTATAAGGAATGATTGACTTGTAATGTTGGTATTTATGGAACATTATACTGAATAGTAATAAATTGTATTGAGTAACATTATGGTTATTCAGAATTCTCAACTTGTGGGTGTACAATCCAGCCAGGATTCAACCAGCTATTCATATAAAGCTTTCAAAATGCACATGAATACACCATTTGACCTCTAGA
Source organism: Harmothoe impar (assembly GCA_947462335.1). Lineage (NCBI taxonomy): Eukaryota > Metazoa > Annelida > Polychaeta > Phyllodocida > Polynoidae > Harmothoe > Harmothoe impar. The sequence goes on along the minus strand of OX381707.1, from coordinate 62,575,705 downwards.
TTCTGATACAGCTAGGAGACAGATATGCCCCTCTGACCCCCTTCTGAGGCACTGCACTTTGAGTACGGTTATGTACGGTTTCCTGGCAGCTGGGTCGATATTGTGTCCCTAATATTCACTTAAATTTGATGAATCCATAGATCAAAATTAAAACTTGCAATGTGTTATTTAAGGGCCATTTCTATGAGTATATTTACCACAAAACCCCTCTTTTAAGACAACCTCACCTTTAAGACAACCCCCTTGTATGAGAAAAAACTGTAAAAGGTTTTCTCTTTAAACCCATCCAGAAAGTCCCGCCTTTAAGATGACCACCTAGTTTGGGAAAATATATCCCAAAATAAGGAGGGGTTTTACAGTAGGCCTATATGCCATGAAGCAACATAGGGATATGCATTGTAACTATATTGCATATATGAAATATAGATTCATTTCTAGGTAGCTCTGATGTGAAACAGCACAATACAACACAAATTGATGCAGAAACATTGAAAGGGGGCGCGCAAAATAACTCAGCCCCTCCTGAGGGGGGGGGTGGATTTTAATTTGGCCCTTCCCGAGGGGGGGGGGGCGCAAAATAACTGACGCGTCATAATGAAAACTCACCACCCCCCCCCTGTTGTTAAAAAATGAACACTCCCTAAGTTAGTAGGGTGGTCGGACCATTTTTATATAATAATGGTACAAGATATAGATGATATAGATGTATTTATAGCGTGAATCCTCAGATTTTATATAGTCAATAGGGAAGAAGATCTTGTTTATTGAACACACCTCACCCTGCTACACCTTCTGACAGGTTTTGAAATGGTGCCATTCCTTAATGAAGCCTTTACATGCAGTCTTCCCACTGTACAGGTATGCCACCTGGGTTGAAGACATCACACTAATGACATCATCCCTGGCCATGTACCATTGAGGCCAATAGAAACCTGTCCTGTATGATGCTGTCATCTGGTGTCAGAATATGTCTAAACTGATTAGAACCCTCACATATGACCCACAGGAGATTGCCTGATGCTGGCAGGTGGTAGGCTGTTTTATTTCCATTCCAAATGCATAATTTTCAATTGATTTAGCTCTATTCTCAGAAGTCTACCATAAATTATCAATTAAAGAGTTCTAGAAAAATAATTGGGCTAAAAATACATAATTTTAGGAGGCTTATCTATATAAGATATAGGTGTCTCAAGTAACTATAGTACCCCCCATGACATGCCTGCATACAGGACGCTTCAAACAAAAAAAAAGAATTTCATTGATACATGGATTTGCCATCAAACAGTGTCAATTCTCCCAGAGGATAGGTTCAAGAGATCACCCAGTTATAGAGCTCTGGACACACTCAAAATCTGAAGGTCTGTCAAGATTGCTCTTAAATCACATTATGTAATACAATTTATTATGTGTATTCCAGCTGATGTATGAGGGATCCATTCAAGATCTCTTGATACAAAGTTACTAGAGGTCTCTATCTGCTCCCTAGCCAAAATGAGAGGCCATCATAAAAGGGTCACTTGACATAAGATCAGATATAGATTGAGCGACCAGCTTGAGCCTCTGGCCACCCTACCTACAGTAGGCCGCTCACAGTGGCCTGCCACAGCGCGGACAACTAGCCCTTTCCACTCACTTCCCCTCTCCTTCCACTCCTGCCTTATTCATGGCTAATTGGCTCCAATAACTATACATATCTTCATAACATTGAAATGCTATGGTTTCAGTCTACAAAATATGAAGTTTCTGCAATGATTTGAACAGGTTGAGAAGTGGTTATATTTGAATGAGTAAGTGGGAACTGGGAAGTGTGTGCTGCCTGTGGAGCACCCACTTTTGGCACTGCAAATTGACAGCTCTGCAAAGACACTCTGTAGGAGAATGACTATTATGCTGGGATAATCTTCTACGATTAATTTGGAAATGACTGCATTGGAAAGCCATGATATAAATCTACATTCAATGATGTCACACCCTATCCTCAGATTTCTAGAGTCAGAGCTACAATAAAATCATTTCTAGAGTATATCAAATCACCTTTAAATTTTAGGAGGTTAAAAGTGTGTGACCACACATTTAAATCCTATATGTGTCTAGTATATACTGTCCAAAAATCTAAATGAATTGATGAATTTAAGTGAGCATAATACACAGATATGTGGTGCTATCCTTTCTGAGAAGTAGTACATTCCCTTATTCCTAAGTCACCCTCCACAGCACCTGAATCACCACCAGCTACACTCTGGCAGGGGAGGCTATTTCTGACCCAGTCCACTGCATGGTATAAGAGGGTCCTCCTGTCCTGTCAAAACCCTTACTTTCTGCAACCAAAAATTGATTTAAAATGGTTCTAGTGGTGCTAGAGCTACAATTCTACCAGCATTCTCTTAGTTAAGATCCCGACTATCTATCCTGTATGACAAACTCACCTTTTCTGCAGTCAATAGAAATTGTCTGAACACCCTACCTACAGTAACAATATACCAAACACCCAGGTGGAGTATAATGAAGCCACATAACAACTAAACTTACCTCGTCAACAGGAGGGTCGCGAGGAAAGCCACAGATAATATCATGCCACGTAACGATCAACAAACTTGTAGGTTCGAAATCGGAAGGAGCCAGTCCTTGTCCCTGAACCTGTGCAGCGAATCGGCAACGAAGTGCAGCATCTGCTGTCTGTTTGTAGAAAACCCGTCCACTTCCTGGGATCGGATCCCCTATGGGAGTAGAGTCAAATATTTCCCCACAGTAGAAGACGGATAGAAGGGGTACATCTTCGCCGTAAACGCCACCAAAGGAAATGTAGCCATCTGATCCTATCTGTATAAGAATAAAATATATATTCAAGGCTATTATACATGGTTCTTAGGGAGTGGTGATGACACGGGACGTTGGTGAAATTTCGCATGAGCACCCCGATATTATTCGGTCCCCCCTCCCCTGCAGGAGAGTTTCAAATAATTACCACCCACCCCGCCGCCTACCGCCTCAAGTTGTGCATTTAAAATGTATATACCATGGCCGATCCATTTTAGCTATATGGTAATGTGCGGACCTTTCGCCTAAAAAGGAGTGAGATTCTTTTGGTCCCCCTCCCTCGAGAGGGGTCCAAATCGTTTTGACATCATGCCTTGGCTGTTTTACTCATTACAGTTCTCCTTTTATCATTAGGCCAACTCATTTTCGATAACGGGGTTTCATATTGAATATGTTGGGTGGGCGGAGGGGCAAAAAGAAAGCATTGAAATCCCGTGCTTTGGTGTTCAAAATCTATTGAAGGGACATGCAAAATACCAAAAATCCCGGCGGCGGATGCGTATTAATATATTCCAAATCATCAGAATGAAACGGCCTTAATTACTGAGGACTAATTGTGAGTTAACTTAACATTTTCTCGAAATAATTAGAGCATGTAGTACCCCACCAAATGATGGTGCTCCGTATGGTGTACTTGCTAGGGCACAACTTCATTAATGGTTGTTTTTCCTTCAGTTTGGCTTCAAGCCTGGGCACCCGACTACTATAAGACCGCTCAAAGAATGTGGTCTCTCATCACCAAGGACAGGGAAAAATGACGGGGGAGGCTTTATTTTCATTTTACCCCCGGGCAAAAATGTATAGAATGTATGTTTCACATTTTTTTATCTTTAAAAGTGGAGAAAATGTAAGTTATTTCTATGCCACTGCACTGCTGGCGTTATTAGCTTCAATTTGATACCAATTCATATTCATTTTTATTATCAAGTTTTCCATAAAAAAATGGCAAAAAAACAAGAAAAGTTTCCCTCAAAACCTAAGTCTTTATGATGCGCGCGGTGATGAGAAGCCTTCTTTTTTTAAGTGGCCTAATGTACTGGCGAGTAATATTATGACTTGATCCAAAACATCTCAGAATAATATTATTCCTATCACCTGTTGGGATCCGTCTTTGGACTGCTACTGTTCATTACCTTCATGGAATATGCAATAGGCCTAGACATTAAGAAATAATTGAGATCTTTGGGAATCATACACGGCAGGGTAGAGTGCACTCAAGTTGTCGTGACATAACGTCATAAGGTGTGTGTTACCGGTCCTCAGTAATTGGTCGCCAACACGACCACAATTATGGCAGTGGGTTAGTAGTCCCATTATCGCCACCATCCACTGGGATGTCTAGTTTATATTATAGGATATGTATGGCTCAACCGGCCAGTGGACGATGGTCATTAGGGTAGATGCAAGTAGCATGAAAGGGACAAACACCCTGAGACGGACGCTACAGTTTCTAGTTTAAACCATGCGAGTCCGATCTGCCGCTTGAATCTGTTTGTCTACTTTGTAAGCTGTTGTAATAATACTTTCCACACAGAGTTCTGATTAAGACTAGCATGTCAATCCAATAGTATATTTTTCATTGACGGGTATACGCTCCTCAATGGTATTAATTTTGTAAAAGGTATATCTATAGCGCAAGGTTCAGTTTTACTTTATTCTAACAGCTTTAATTTGTTTGAACAAACTTTCGATAAACTAGGATAAACTATAAAGTACTTCATTGCCATAGCTAGTATCCCTTCATCCAAACTAGTCATAAGCAGTATAAGTGTAACCCGAGTTGTATGGCATCACATATACTCACCCCGATAGTGTTGTATGGAATGTCAAAGACAGTTATGGCCTCTAGTGGTAAAGTAATCTCTTCATTTGTCGTTGTGGTGGTCACATCATTATCCAAGTCAACAGGGTAAAACAAGTTGGTGAATCCGGGGATTAATGCTCCAGCTTCCCATGTCAGTGGGCAGCCTTGGGCAGAGGTAATCCCAGCATCGATCACTAAGACAGTCAGGATAGCCAGGAGATGGGCTCCAACAGCAGCAGCCATAGTAGCCTCCGACAGTTTACTGAAGTAAGTATTGAAGTAAAATAGGGTGGGCCCATCGTCACGCTCAGGGAGTTATTATAATCACCTAGTTACAGGGGTGGGGTAGAAAATATGTTGAAATGCTGGGGGCGGATTGGGGGTTGGTGTGTGTGAAGGGGGGGGGGGGCGGTATGCGATGATCAGGAAGGTAAGAAGCTGTGATGGGGATAATAGAGAGTCGTGCCATGAATCATAAGTTGACAGGTGTAAAGCCTGGGGGAGAGAGAGCAGAAAGAAGTAAAGGATGACAGTGGTCTCTGTGGCATTTGTTTCTCACACCGTGCCGACCTTCTTATGTCATGGTGTTATGGATGTCACGATACACGGCTATAGGTATACTGGATTTGCATGGGTGAGTATAATTATTCTAGTGGCGTAACACCATCTAGGTTTTGCTGTAATTTTGTTAGAACATTTAGTATGAAAAGGATTGAGACGTATCAATTGATAATATTATGAGGTAGGCTACATTAGAGCAAATGGTCCAATGATACTCCCTGGAGGTACACATTATCTGATTGGATGGTTCCAGTGTGATTCTTTTACTTGACTTCATATAACTTGGTAGTCCGTAAAGTAGGTAAATGTTGATTGAAGTTACTTTTGGTAAAGTCTAGCCACATACAATGAGATTTCGTTCTAAGGAGGATTGATACAAGGAACATCCTGTTACAGGTATGTCGAGCATATTTTCATGGTCCCGATTCTATCGTGATAGTATTGATGATAAGGAACATTGCTTATTAGGAGCAAATTTGTCGGGTCTCAATGTCCTCCTTATAACGAGATGTTATTGTACCTGTAGTATAGTAATCTTTATTCTTTACATTGTCAAATGCTTTTCTAATGCCTAACGTTTTAGATAATCTTGTTGCTAGATGACCTTGATTTTCCTAACCTGGGCGTAAACGATTGAACACTTTTTGGTTGTTATTTATGATTTTCCGACTATCAGTCTCCTTTTTGTCTGTATGTTTTCAGGCAAATGTATTTTGTTCCGTCTCGTCTTGACTTTTCATTCGTCATCTGAGGGCCACCGTCCACAGAGCATAAATCGGCTGTATGCAGCCATTTTATATGCAATTTACATAGGAAAGGTATGGCAATTTTATCCATATACGGCCGATTCATGCTCTGTAGAAGGTGGCCATAATAGGCCCTACACTTATCAACTCATTTCTTTCAACAAAACATCGTATTTACATATGTGTACATGACTGATTTGATATTGAATGGATGCTCTTAATACGTGTTGACTTTGCTCATCCACTTTTTGTAAATTGTGAGAAGATCAATAAAACTATTTCAAAAACCCCAAAATAAATCATGGCCAGGTAGTACAATAATTGAAATGTCTAAACGATAATGGCCACCGTCCACAGAGCATAAATCGGCCGCATTTGGATAAATTGCCATACATTTCCTATGTAAATTGTGTATAAAATGACCGCATACAGCCGATTTATGCTCTGTGGACGGTGGCCCTTACCACGACATGTATCAGCAAGGTAAATATTTATGTGGGAGAAATTACAAAGCAACTTGAGCTGTTATGAAACACAGTGCAGGACAGAGGCAAAGCCATGGGTACCAACACCAATACGGTACATAAGGGAATCCTTATACTATAACTTATAGCCTATAATCGGATGGCAACTATAGAAATGAAGGGAAATCGGGATGACACAGAACTCAAGTAGGTTAAGGTAATTTGGGGGTCTACACATAAAACCCCATTGTTTGATCTCCGATATACTAAAACTACCAAGGACTCCTGCTTGTCTGCTTCCAATAGGGTACATGGGAGCATGTTCGTATGCGCTTCTGGCCAAGCAGAATAATAAATCTAATCTGATGTGTTGAACAGATTTGTGATGATTGATATAACGATGTAGTAAGTAACTCGTCACCTCTATCAGCCACCAACCACAATACTCAGTAAAGAATAGTTTTGCACAAAGACTTTATTAAACAACAGTTGACAAAACCTTCTCAGATATTCAAGCACCATTGTTCACAGCTGATACAGATTCGGAAATAAATAGAATAGAGTACTACTGCACAAAGTAGCCTACATGGACGGAAGAACATAGGCGATAATTATATCGCCAAAGGCTATTCATTTTCAGTTGGCATCGGCTTGACCAAACGGGAATATCCAGTACGCTTGATCCCGGTGGAATCGAGGTTTATAGTTCAGAGAATGTGTGATATATATGATAGTATTGCGTGTATGTGTCTCTCTTCAAAGAGAATACTTGTATTGTTCATGGTTTCCTTACTTTCTTAGCAGGCATGCGACATATTCTGAAAATGGTAGAGGACATGATGGTCAGAAACTGCATTGTGATTGTCTTAACAAAATATGAGCAGGTGTTAAGGGCATCTTTCGATTTCAAGTCTGTTAGTCCTGCTGAGAATGTAGTTCGATTTTATGTGATTTTGGAAGAAGAATGGATGCTGCGTTATTATAGTCTAGATCCTAACATAAAGCGCTGGCTTTTGATGTCATTCATACATAATTATTATATTCCTTTTTGTCAATAAGGGTCACCGTCCACAGAGCATAAAATCGGCCGTATACGGCCATTCTATACGCAATTTACATAGGGAATGTATCGCAATTTTCTTGATATACGGCCGATTTATGCTCTGTGGACGGTGGCCATAACCACGATTAATTTAATGTTGTTAGCCTTTAATTGTCTAACTTGCAATAGATGTCTTATTGTATGCGAGAGAACACGTAAACCACTTATATTGTGCAAAAATACAGAGGGAATAAAACACTTAAACAACAGGTTACACTTTGACCTGCACAATGAGATGTTAATCAAGACGTCTTAATACTATCATAAAGGTTAGAAGGACATTTATAAACCATGCTGACACAGTTAAAGTAAAGGAAGTTTAAAAGAGGAAGGGTGCGCACATGACCATACAGATTCTATATATATATGATACCCATATGTACACATCACACATTTACCTTATAAGAGCTGTGGAGATAAATAGGTAGGATACAGTATTTATAACATAGATATTTTCTTGTGTAGACTCTATCTAGTTCAGGACTAAATACTTATTGCTATTAATTCGAAGTATTAAGATGAAACCCGATTCAGAGAGTCAGACCAGTATAGCTATAGAGTTTATATAGACCGGTACCAAAAATCATAAATTAACTTGATTCGAAATGAGCTACACTATGTAACTAATCAGAGTGATATTAGGAAAATGGAGAAAATAGACTACCTCGATTATGTAATTTAAGTACAAAGATGTCCTATAAAAAAGTGTTATGTGTAGCCTACGTTAACAGTGATATGGCAATGAGAATGTACTTGCTGAAACGATATGTACCCTTGAAATACAAAACATGATAGATTACAACATTAATAGTTGGCTATGTATTATGATTAAAGCTAGACCTTCATCGTTGAAGTGTATAGTTCAGTTGTGATTCACAAGAGGTCTCTTCAGAGCTGTATGACTGGTCTCACAGGCAACCAGAGAATGAAGATAATGTGAATGTGTTGTAGCTGGGCAATGCTTCTGACACCCTGTCCAGAATAGGGCAGTGGTTAAGACTCTGGACTCATAATCAATGGGCCCCCGGATCCAATCTCATTCAAGGTACTTTTATTATACTTATGTGAGGTAGTACTGCTCTACTGCCCTGGAAACAAATTCCCGTGGTTGAGATTTTGGCAATGGATTTTGAGATTTTGCAGTGGATTATGCTCATCTAATCTTTGGAAAATCGAGAACTCTTTAAAAAAAAATCATCATATCATAAAATATGTTCATTTCAGGATGCGAAACCTGGCTTCCCTCATAGGAGACATAAACCCTCACCACTACACCATAGTGTCACATTGCTATTGCAGTTGTTAAAAAAAGATCACTCCCTAAAAGCCAAACCAAGAACCGAACCCGGGATCTGCAGATTGGGAGTTCCAGACTCTCCCTATTGAGCTACAGAGGATGTGGGTAGAATGAGGTACAGAGGCTAAATCAAAGGTTCAAGGGTGAAGAGGAAGGGAGAGACAAGGAAGAGGAACCAGGTTGGTGAGGATGTTCCTTATTCCTCACTAGCGGGATACCAGTGCTGCCACAATTGGGGACACTTAGAACTAGCAGTGTGGGTTTCAGGGGGCCAAAACATCAGCGGGGAGAGTGGAGCAATGATTACACTAGGCCTCTACATGTGTATCATGCATTGGTTGTACCTGGACACACCTTTTATTACCTGTCCGACATAGCCTAGTGGTTAGGACAATGGACTCATGACTGAGGTTAATCAATAACAAAGTTTATGTTTACCTATTGTACCTTGATCTACCAGCAGCCTCCATAGCTCAACCAGGAGAGCCTGGAACTCCCAATCTAAGGGTCCCGGGTTCGGTCCTTGGTGTGGCTTTTAGTGTAACATAGATGGTTACCAAAAGTGGTTACCAAAAGACTAAACCCAAACCTTTTGCAAAGGTTCATAAGATGTTTTACAAAAACGTTTTGCCCAAACTTTTGGTGCAAGCATTTGCAACCAATGGGGTTAAAATGGTCACCACACCTAGCCTGGAGGGGATTTGAACTAAGGTACTGCTAGTCATGAGTCTATTGTCCTAACCACAACCCTAGTTGGACAGGTAAAAGATTGCAGGTGTCCTAGCATGCAGGGAATGTAGTAGTTCCACTCTCCAAGCAGAGCTTTAGCTCCCTGATCTGGTCCACAAGATTTGCTGAAGCTAGTGACTGGAAAGGAGAGGGTGCATACTGGGACCAGTCCAATATGGCGCTGTCCAGTGGACATCCAGCTAGTGCTGAATAGTAGGGACCTTTAGCAAACCCAACCCAGGAAACTGGGGTGAGAAAGGGTGAGACTAGCGCGAGCATGCCCATAGAGCAAGGTAGGTGAGCCCTGTGTGAAGAAACTCACCCTATGTGCTAGACTGAGCAAGCCTTGTGCCTATAGCCTCCTCTGCCCAAACCACACTGAGGGTGACCCTCTGGTGTGTGTGCTGACAAACCACCTTACCCAAGGTCACTCAAGCATACACACCAGTAGTTAGTAGTAGGTTGTGCATTGCCATGGTGGATAAATAGAGGTTCCTTTATATGGCCACCCAATACAGATCCGATAGTATAGTGGTCATCACTGTCGCTTTGTATGTGAAAGGTCCATGGTTCAAGACTCGGCCATGTCAATCCAGACACCGTTTTATCTTTGTGGAAGGGCTAGGGCACCTCACCCAAATCTCACATTGGCAACCTTGAGCAACCCATGTAAAAGCTCATTAAACGCAAGTGCTGAAAGGATAGGATATGTCTGCATTTAATGAGCTTTTACATGGTTGCTAAATGTCCCTACTACCTCACCCCTTGAGCTAGGCACAAAAGTAGTTCACCCTAGCTGGCACTAGCATGGCTTAGCCTCACCCCAGTTTGCTGGGAATGTATCTCATGAAACGCAGATCTAGCAGTGCTAAAAGTATGGGTTACATCTGTGTTTAATGAGCTGTGTCGCTGTTGGTAAAGGTCCCTAATATGTACCATTTGGGAGCGGATCCAGGGAGAGGGCACAGCACTGTTTTGTGCCCCCCACCTTGATCCGCCCTTGACTGGTACATACTCCATCTAAAGCAAGGAGATAATTCATAGGCATAGATGATTTAAACATCATTATAAGGAGAATGAGTGATACAAGGAACTTCCTACGGGGGACCTTTAGCAAACCCAAACGTAGCTCATTATATAGATGTAGGCACCTATATGTGCATTGGTGGCAATGTAAAACCCTATGTTACATCTTTATTAGCTACCCAATAGGGACCTTTAGCCAGCCCAGCGTAGCCCATTTAAAGCAGACATAAGGTATAATTTAAGCACTACTAGATCTGCATTTAATGAGCTATGCTGGGTTTGCTAAAGGTCCCTACTATAGCGATGATTTGGTTTTTGTCAGTATGGGCGGCCATGTTAGTTCTGAGCTCACAATTTATCGTGAGACTTAGGGAGTGACCAGACACCCACACACTATAGCTTCCAGGGAATAAGCTACAATACGAGAACAGAACCAAGGTATCACAACGTTGCTGTGTACACAGAGTTGTTGGGAAAGTGATATACGCACGGCGGCCGTGTGTATATCGCCACTATACGCACGACGGGCGTGCGTATAATGCTACTATACGCACGACGGGCGTGTGTATAGCGCTACTATACGCACGACGGGCGTGTGAACAGTCCCACTATGCACACGACGAAATCATGAATCATAGATGGAGATGGAGGGGGGGGGGGGTACCCAAGGAAAAATTCGGAACCCCCAAAAGGAGGGAAATAAGATTTTAAAAATATATGTTATAGTCTACACTGGGGATGTATACAATTTATCCTCTACTACAAAACATATATATAGCATGTAGAGCCCTCCTCGGCAACATTTATATAGCATTATAGGCCTGGGCTTAGTATGATATATCAACAATTGACATATATATCTTAATCATGTTAAATAATATATTTATAGATATATTTAAATAACTTTGATTCTAGTTGCCACCATTACAATGCCTGATTGGCATTAAATGCCTGCACGACCGGCGTGTGTATTGTGTGTACTGTACACACGCCCGCCGTGTGTATAGTGCCCCTATACACACGGCCAAAGTTACAAATATGCACTAAACTGTAAATGTGTAATTGCGCCGTGTGTACAGTGTTCTTGTACACACGGCGGCCGTGTGTACAGTGTTCTTGTACACACGGCGGCCGTGTGTAGGCCTACTATATTGTTATATCGGCCTACATGGCCGTCGTGTGTATAATGACACTGTACGTACGGCCGCCGTGTGTACAATAAAGCTATACACACGGCCAAATTTTGAAAAACTACAAATCTATTTTAAAATCACTGAACTGAAATTTCGTCGTGTGTATAGTGGCACTGCATACACGACGGGCGTGTATATAGTGCCACTATACACACGGCCGCCATGTACATAGTCTTCTAGTACACACGGCGGCCGTGTGTATAGTGGCACTATATACACGCCCGTCGTGTGTACAAGAACACTCTACACACGGCGGACGTGCGTATACCGGTAGCCGAGTTGTTGCGGGAACAAGTCCGATGCTGGAAGAGCCCTATAAGGAACACCTTCACCAACCTGGTTCCTCTTCCTTGTCCCTCACTCACCCTTCACCCTTGAACCTTCAATTTAGCCTCTGTACCTGATTCTACCAACATCCGCCTTAGCTCAATAGGGAGAGCCTGGAACTCCCAATCTGCAGATGCCGGGTTCGGTTCTCAGTGTGGCTTTTGATGGTCAATAGAAGTACTTTGCAAAAGTTTACACCCAAACCTGTTGCAAACCTTTTGCAAAGGTTTTCCAGAGGTTCTACAAAATTTCTTTTGTGTATGTCAACGTTTTAACATTTTATAAACGTGAGCTATGTCGGGTTTGCTAAAGGTCCCTAATATGGATGACGTAGCTCATAAAACACAGAACTAGCATTGCTGGAAGCATAGGTTACATCTCGGTTTAATGAACTATGTCTGGTTTGCTAAAGGTCCCAAATATATAGCATTGGAAGTTAACTTTGTAGGTATGTTGGATCTGTGGCCTCATGGTCAGCATGCCTGCCTTCAAAACCTAGCTTAATGCTAGTGTAGGTTCGAATCCTGGTGTGAGCAGTTTTAAGAAAGGCCATCTTTCCTTTTGAACAGATTGGTCCAAACAATTCATCAAGAGTTTTAGATAGAGTGTCGGAAGGGAGAGTCATGCTTTGGGCAAACCAGGACATCTGACTCTTGCTTTTCTCTGTGTAGGCTCCCTGAACTCTACTTAGAGTACCGGGGTAGGGTAGGGGTATTACTGGCACCGTAAGGAGTTTTTCCCCCGGTGCAATTTCTGTGAGATTTTTTGAGAATTTCTCTTTTCCCATGCATCGAGCACGGGCTTTGTCACATTTTCCATTAGTTATGGTGTGATATTATGAAGGTTCAAACTGCTATTAATTGACCAAGAATATCATATACGATTGCTTTGTCTCTGCCTACAAGTCGAGGACAAAGCATATCCACACCTGCTACTTGGTACCTACACCTGCCACCGCTGCACCACCCTATTATATATAAGGGGCATGCGCTACTAGCCACGGAGAGAGAGCTGGGTAGGGTACTAGGTGCATACCATCGAATTAAAGTCAGCGACATCCTGACATGCCACACTTAAATGTCATAGATATACACCGAAACACAGATCTGGACCACCAAAACCTCCGCTCAGGGTGTCTAAATTCTCCTCATAGGAAAATGTGCTAATAAACTTACGGTAGGAACAATAGGGCCAGCACCTGAGCGGAGCATAAGTGGAGGTTCTCCCCTTTTTAAAAGCCTGGTCCTAGTGGGATTCGAACCAAACGCATGGGTAAAACATCCCTTTCAAGACCATCACTCTAACCACTAGGCCACAGAGGATGCCTTATGCAGCATGGTAGGGTGTTTACCTCCTGGTGCATATTTTCGGGGAGGCACAGAAACTATGGCCAGTGGTTACTAGGGACCACGCGCCTCATGCCCGATATCCATACGATACACCTCACAAGTGCCTATATATAGCCATTCAATATTAGGTTTATTACACGATTATATTAACTCCTTACTGCACCATGCCAACCCTCTGGTGTTGATACACTCCCAAAGGGTCGGCATGATAGCGGCCGTGTAGGCCTACCCACATGAGTGGCCGGCTGCGGGCAGGCAGCCCCCTCCCACTCCCACAGTCCCACTCCGCCATGTGACTAGACTCGGCCCTCGTCTGTATATAATCCAGCTCTGGTGTAGGCTGTGGCTACGTATGGGCGGGTCTGAGGGTGTGAGAGTAGGGACCTTTAGCAAACCACGTAAAAGCTTATAAAACCCAGACGTAGCAGTGCTGAAAGGATAGGATACGTCTGCATTTAATGAGCTTTTACGTGGTTGCTAAAGGTCCCTAGTGTGAGCTTTGGGTGAGGTGCCCTAGCCCTTCCACATGCCCACCCAATCCCACCCAGTGGCTAGCTGGTGGTTGGGGAACTTGGGTGAGAGGTGGGTAAGGGCTTGCACAAGGTGTGGGGTTGTCCAATATATGTGAGCAGGCAAGCAGAAAGGGGTATCCCCGCGGGATTAGTACCAATTTTAGCCACCAGGGGGCTCCACCATGGCCTAAATTGGAAGAAACAGGCTAATATTTGTTTTTTGGTAATTTTTTCTGGAGAATTCAGTAGTTTTATTCAAAAGAATCCATTTTATGTGAAAAGTTTCCTTATTTGGAATGTAAAAAGAACGTTTTAGAGCCTAAATGGGGGTCTTTGTTGATATGTGTTGCCATGGAAACATGATTTTCATTCCAAATACAGAAAATAAAGAAGCCAATTGATCGAATGATTCACAAGGATTACTATGGTCAAAACAGAATAAAATTATCATTTCTAGATCAAAAGCTATGGCCTATAGGAGGAAAATGTATGATCATTTTCTAATTATTCCAATTATGCTAATTAGATAGAGATATCTTGGAAACTATGAGACTTAGAGCTAATTGGGGGTTTGGACAGTGCAATGCCCGCCCATATTCATATAGCCATTTCTCAAAAACTAGAAATGACATCCTCTTGTGTAATATATCAATGGAAAGCTTATGATATCAATTTTAAAGTTGACGTTTTAGTCGGATATCCCTTTCCCCTTGCCTGTACACATATATCAGTTACTTATATCAAAGCCTCACACCCACACTGTAGTATAGTGGTCAGCACCATTGCCTTGTACCCCAAAGGTCCAGGGTTCATGACTTGGTCATGCCAACCTACCCACCATTTTTTCTTCATAAACATAGAAAATTGAAGATAAAATGGTGGGAAGGTTGACATGGCCGAGTCACGAACCGTGGACCTTTGGGATATAAGGCAACTGTGATGACCACTAGACTACAATATGGGTACAAGATTGTGATATCTAAGGAACCTATATGTATTGTACATTGGAATGTTTATCCTCTTGTTCCTAGGATTGCCCTCACACAAGCCTGAATCTTGTGCTAGCTCTATCCAACTCTCCACTGCCCACATTCAGGCTTGATGGCTGGGACTGTGTAGCACTGTGGATAATTTGCAACAGGGGCTTGCAGTAGCATAATGAAGGCCCTTATGCAGCTGTGATGCCAGTTCTCCCAGTTGCCCCGTGTTTTAAGAACAATAGACCAATGAGATGTATTTTGTGGACAATTGTAAAGTTAGGTTCGTAAAATAGACAATTAAAGATAAAATGGTGGGTAGGTTGACATGGCTGAGTCTTGAACCCTGGACCTTTCACATACAAAGCAGTGTATGCCCACTATACTATCGGATCTGTATTGGGTGGCCATATAAAGGAACCTCTATTTATCCACCATGGCAATACATAACCTAATACTAACTACTGGTGTGCATGCTTGGTTGACCTTGGATAAGGTGGTTTGTCAGCACACAGACCAGAGGGTTACCCTCAGTGTGGGTTTGGGCAGAGGAGGTTATAGGCACAAGGCTTGCCCAGTCTGGCACAGGGGCTGAGCTTCTTCACACAGGGCTCACCCTACCTTGCTCTATGGGCATGCTCGCACTAGTCTCACCCTTTCTCACCCCAGTTTCCTGGGGACCATCACCAAATGTGATTTAGCTCATTAGGGACCTTTAGCCAACATACATAGCTCATTTACTAGGGACGTTTAGCAAATCCGACGTAGCTCATTAAACACAGACGTAGTAGTGCTAAAGGGATAGGCTACGTTTGCGTTTAATGAGCTTTTACATGGTTGCTAAAGGTCCCTAATGCCTATACCATCAGCACTGTTATGTCTATGTTTAATGAGCTACGATGGGTTTGCTAAAGGTCCCTGTTAAAAGCACACATTACAATGCTAAAAGTATGGGCTAGTCTGCATTTAATGAGCTATGTGCATTTGCAGCAATGGTTAACACCTATTTTACGTCTACGTTTTATGAGCTTTGCCGTGGTTGGTAAAGGTCCCTACAAACACTCCTCTTTCTCCAACAACAACTCTAGATAATGACACAGTCCCCACTGGTCATAGTTTCTGTACCTCTCCTAACACATGTCTCAATAGGTGGGCACCTAGAGCACGGCACTATGCATCTGAAGGTGGCTGGTTCCCTTCCCAGTCAGTATGTGTAAAGAGTGACTATTGATTTTCTTTTGTATATATTGGGAATTTAGTAAACAGGATCTCATGGGTATGTGTCCATTACTAAACGACCTGCATGGTCCTGTGTAATGGATATAAATATTCATAATTGTAAAAATGCAAGTCCTGACTTGGAAGGGAACCAGCGACCTTCTGGTCAATAGTGCGATGCTCTAGGTGCCCACGTATTGGGACTTCTGTTAAGAGCTCTAGGTACAAAAGCTATGACCAGTGGTGGCTGTGTCATGTATCTTATAGTTGTAGCAAAGTCTCGGATTTCTCCGTATGGGCAGCCATGTTAGTTTTGAGCTTTCAATGTATAGTGAGACTTAGGCAGTGACCAGACACTCACAACCCATAACTTCCGGGCAACAAGCTGCAGCACGAGAGCAGAGCCAAGGTCTCATGAGATTGCTGATGTCAGTGTAAACATTGCAGTTGCAGGAACAAGTCCGCACCAGTTAGAGAGCTAGGGACCTTTAGCAAACCTGACGTAGCTGGGAAGACACATGCACTTTGCTCAGTTGTACTCAGTTAGTAAAGTTGGGATAAGGTAGACACAGTCTCAGAAAAAAACACAATAAAATTGTTGCTGACATGAATTATTAACATAGATTATTGAACAATGAAAGTTACACAATGGACTAAAGGAATAAGTACTTTCTCTACACCAAAGTCCGTCCCCAACATATCGGACCGAGTGACCTCCCGGGATGGCAGAGGTCGCAGAGAGGCAGGGTGGGGGCCTGAGCAACCAACTGGGAGGTGTAGGCCTAGGTGCCGCTAAGCACGGCACAGGCCAGACCTTTCTCATTGTATATAGATGTAGCTTCATTAAACTCAATAGTTGTCAGTTGCTCCAGTAAGGACACCTTAGATCTTCTGGATTCACCTAGAGGAGATATGTATCTATCATTTCATGTGAGTGAAATGTTTCAAAAACTTTGCAAAAAAAATCACAATTGAGTTATAGTTCCGCTTGTACTAAATATCCGATTAATCTGGTCAAATAAAGACATTATGCTCATTTTCTATGTGATTTAAATGATTAAAAACATAGCAATATAGGGAGTCGTTATTCTACTTTGCCTTGCACGTGCTTTTAAAAATGAGGAAGGACAATAACATGGTTTAATTAGAAGTATTCTAATAAGCTCTTGGATGGCAGTGATACACCAGGACTTTTCATACCCTAGGCGTCCACCATGATGAGGACGCCCATGGAGGTAGCAATGTACCAGAAAGCTGGAGTTGCCGGGATCTGGTAAGTCTAATGTAAAGCTGCTATATTTTTTACATGACTAGACATGTCTATATAAAATATGGTACATGCACATACTGACTCACAATATAATGTCAGTTTTTCTATATAAATAGACAAATGCAAATGCCCATTGATATCAAACTTTGAGAAAACTGGGGTATAAGCCACACCCCGACTTTGGGCTGACCCTATAAGCAGCACTAATGATCTGACTTGCATGCAAGCTGTGGCCTATATGCAAGTTTTACGGTAATACTGTTTGTAAGGAAGAGCCAGGGAAGGAAACAAGCAGTATAGGAAAAGGATGAAAATGAGTCATGTGAGAAGTCGGGGCGCGAGTACAAGTGGGTAAATCAAGAAAGGGAGGTCCTAATATCTTCATACAGTAATTTTGTTGCCACAATTCACAGCTTCTGGCTCATAGCTGCCCTCTAGTGTCAGGTTTGTCAACCAGGTGTGTCAACTATGTGAGTAAGTGCTTTTACATTGAACTAAATATCCAGAACCTTGCTGGTGAAGTGGTTACTGTTCTCGCTTTGCACCGGCGGGGCCCGGGTTCAATTCCAGGCAGAAGCAATTTTTTTCCCTTATGAAAACGCCTATCCCCCCCAAAAATAAACAAGAATAAAAGACAGGCAAATATGCATGGTCAGGAGTTTTGCATCCCTTCAGATGATATATAGATTAGGTTTAAGAACATTCACTTGTATGGTGGGGTGGGGGGCAGCTCTATGTACAGCAGTATAATGTATAGTGTATCGGTTTCCTGATTTTCTTGGGGTAAGTCCAGAAACTGTGTTCCTGGGGTCGTATTTTGCACAGAAGACAAACATTTCATAACTCTCGATCTGGTTGGTCATTGAAATCTCATTGGGATTACAAACAATGATCCACTGTACAACTTGGATAAATCAAGTGAATATTAGGGACCTTTATCAAACCTGACTTGCTGACCAAAAAACCCTGAGATTTTTTATATACCCTACACTGGGACTCATAACTAGGCCTCTGGCACTGAAGGTGAAGATGGTTCCATTCACCCAGTGTGGCACATATTATCTACAACATAATAGGCCACTTCAAGCACCAAGTACATGGGCACTGATCATGATATATGTGATAATGCTGTTTGTAAGGAAGAGCCAGGGAAGGAAACAAGCAGTATAGGGAAAGGATGAAAATGAGTCATGTGAAAAGTAAGAGCGTGTGTACAAGTGGGTGAATCAAGATAGGGAGGTCCTAATATCTTCATACAGTAATTTTGTTGCCACAATATACTGCTTCTGGCTCATAGCTGCCCTCTAGTGTCAGGTTTGTCAACCATGTGTGACACTATGTGAGCAAGGCTTCAAGGCAGTGCTTTTACATTGAACTAAATATCCAAAACCTTGCTGGTGAAGTGGTTACTGTTCTCGCCTTGCACCGGCGGGGCCCGGGTTCAATTCCAGACAGAACCAACCTTTTACCCTTGCCTTCCTGCTGGTAGTAGGCCCTAACTATTAGATTTTCTATACTGTTTTTAAGACCCCCCCCCCATGCCCATCAAGATATAAAAAAAGTCCTGGGAAATATGCATGGTCCCTTGTTTTTCCTAGCTCCAAATGAAGAAGGTTTAGTCAAGGTGGGGGAGCTGCTGCTTATAAAATTCTGGTTTAACATCAAGTATGGCCAATCAGACCTTCCAACTAGCCTACCTATTTATTTATACTAAGGAACTAAGCCCATGTTGTGCCTGATACTCTGCTTGAAGAGGTACACACTCACTGCTGCCCTCTGGTGGAAGCTTGCACAACTAGGCTATTTATGGCCATGTCTATAAATGCTGAACTTTTTCCCCGACCGCCCAGCTTTAAGTAGGCGCCTAAATGAATGGGGTGGATGGTTAAATTCGACATGGCGACATGGGCATTTCTTAAAATCGACATGCGACATGGAGCTCAATGACATAAGGAAATAAATAAGTGACATGACATACTATAGGGTGTTTCTTAAAATCGACATGGGACAGGACAGGTTCTCAACATGGGACATGGGCATTTAAGTGACAGATGACATGGTTATTTCTTAAAATCGACATGCGACATGGGGACCTCCACCCCGATCTATACCCCCAAATGATATAGTATACGGAATCCTCTGGTGGTTAATTCTTTTCTGAATGTAGAAGTCTCTTTATTTCAAAAAAATTAATTTAAACAATTGACTTCAAATCTGTATCAGCCAGAATAAAATTATTTTAATTTGTATTGCCCCCGCACCCAAACCCCAGATGCCCTGCCCCATATATTATATGGGACCTATGTTTAGAATGCTGGCACACTACAAACACATCTGTTTGAGCTTGAGATTGAAATGCCCTACCACAACCAAACGCTTGTAGGAGATTGCCTTATCCATGGATGACCATCATGTTATATTGGGGCCTAATATTACTGGTGGATTCATATTTCTTTTCTTTCAATGAGAACTCGCAGCTTTCATTTATTAACATGCAACACGCCCAGAACGCAGTATACAGTTCCTTATTTGCTATTAAACTCATGAATACAACAGGAAAAGAATATATCTATATAGGATCACATTCCAATTACCGGTAGAGACCGTAAAGAAGAATACACACCTTCAAATGTGATCTTGCCATCGCCATCGGTATCGGCCTGACGTATCATCTCATCTACGTCAGCCTCCGTCAAGTCGCCGCCCAGATTCACCATGACGTCACGAAGCTCCTTAGCAATAATGTAGCCGTTCCCTTCTGTGTCAAACACCTGGCGGGAGAAAGGTTAACTAAATATTTACTGCCTGGTTTAACCCTTTAATGACGAATTACTGCTTTAATTTGTTACCAGGTATACCCTCTGTTAGCATGTTAACGCATGAACAAAGCCTTGTCGGGTAACTCCCCAGTGCTGAATTTATACATCATGTAGACCATGAATATGGGGCTGACTTTGAGTCTGAGTTTTCAATGATTTTATCAGCCAAAGCAATCATTATGGGCAAGCTTTTCACGTATGCTAATGTGGAAAATGCAAACTGCTTAACTTGGTAACACACAGACTCGCTACCAATAACCTACAACGGAACAATGCATAACTGTCGAGAGAAAGTTCTCATAAAAAACTCTCGTCTGATCAGAAATCCATTATTATATCTACTTCAATATACATGACACATTAAGTTTCCAACTCTCACTTTAAATGCCTCTACTAGTTCCTCTTCATTGTCGACCATACTCATGCGCTGACTCATCATGTAAAGAAACTCTGGGAAGTCTATCGTGCCGTCATCTGTATTAAAAGAACAGAAAGATAAATATGAGAACTCTGCCATTTCTCATGTGTCCGATTGTTGTTCAGTTTGAACAATTTAAGCAGTAATGATAGTCTCAAATGATAAGGTCAAAGACTTTTATTGAAACTGGCATCTTAACTTTGTTATGAAAATTATATTTTGCACATATGTGTGTATCTACATAACCATTACGTTCATCCTCAACATTTTGAAAAAAGCAGTGCATTTTGCAATTAGAAACTTGGCAAATTAAAATACAATAGCATTCTCAATGAACCGAAAAAGCAGCAATTATCTAAATTAGAAAAGTCTTCAGACGAAAGGATGTTATTGTAAAATAGACATTGTATCTTGATTCAAAACAGTCCAATGGCGGTTGAGTCACTTGAACTTTTTTAATTCAGTCCTAGGCCTGTAGGTGCTGCGTCGGTAGGTAAATTTCAGACCATACTTAATTAAGCTCCAATTTATCAATGCCATACTGGATGCACTTACTATTTTTGTCGAAGGCAGAAATCATGGTCTTGAGTTCCTCAGGTGTGGGATTCTGTCCCAGTAACCTAAACAGGGTCCTCAGCTCCCGGGAATCAATCACACCATCATCATTCTTGTCAAACATTGAAAAAGCCTCTCGAAATTCTGTCAGGGAAGAATGAAAAATATTAAGTGTGCTTCATTAAAGCTACAATACATTGAACTAGTTCAACAACAGCTGGACATCCGCTGCTGATTACATCATAAGTATTATATGGTACTGATATAGAGTATTTATGTCTCATTCTCGACTTGATCATCCTTATACTTGATAATTGGTGGAATTTTTGGCCGGTGCGTCCGTCTAAAATGCTCTGCTCTGTAAAGAGGCATCGCAATTTCTTAAAACCTTAAATACAATACTTATAATCGTATAACTCACCTGCTATTGTTTCCTCGTCAAAGTCAGCACACTGAAATTGATCACAAGAAGTCAATTCTTTTTTCAATTCAATTTATATTTCAGACTCAACTGTGTTACAAAGGTCCATAGTTATTTGTTTATGGAATACGGCTGTCCCATTGAGATAACCAAGGAAGGCTGTATTGCATGCCCCCCATGAAATAACCCAAGGTCGTATTTCACGGGCCTGTGACGCCATCAAAATGGTGGTTTGTTTACGGCCTCGTGAAATACGGCCCAGGGGCCAACTCGTGAAATAACCCAGTTAACAGACTAAAACTCGTGGACCTTTGTCTATATATTTAAACAAACACACACACACACATTATACAAATATGAAGGTAGGACTACAGATATGGGATATAATAGTGAATATGCAGATCGTGATACCACCCGGCCTTTCCATGGATATAGAGGAAGTGTACTGTGTAGCCGAAACAGGGTAGGGTAAACTGCCCCTCCCCTGAGTGGCCCCCCTGTATCGTTCATCGCTATTGTCGTAAAACTATCGATAACCGGATGTCCGCAATAAACGCATGCGCACAACTCTCTTACAGACCACGTTGCCTCATCGTGACAAGTTCTTTACTGTAGATGTTTTGTTAGTTAGAATTATACTTTAACAAGACAACACATGGTGTCAGGAAGTGAATCTAAGAAGTGGAAACCAACAGAGAATCTGAATAGGTTTGAAACTTTGATGAACTTTGGAGGGAAGTAAGTGAATTTACTCTAATAATTTCTACAGTACCTGTTTGAAGCAAGACAAGATGGAGGTCTATGGCAAGCTGCCAGAGCCAATGTCATTCCTGGGTAATATTGACAGTAACTGGAAAGCCTTCAAGCAGAGATTTGAACTGCACATGAGTGCCAATGGTCATGATGAACTACCCACAAATAGAAGGGTGGCAATGTTGTTGTCTGTAGCAGGTCAGGAGGCTATTGACATTTATAATACTTTTGAGTTTCCTGAGCCTGATCCCCCTGCTATCCCAGCTGCTGTAGCAGATCCTCCCGCCGATGGGGAAGGAGATGGTGGTGCCGGAGAAGCTGGTGCAGAAAAAATCATCCCACAGAATCTGCAATATGAGGTTGTGATGACTGCATTTGACAATTACTGTGCCCCAAAATCAAATGAGACCTATGAAAGATACATGCTTAGGGCTAGAGTGCAGAAAGAGGGGGAGAGTTGTGATTCATTTGTCACGGATCTCCG
This sequence comes from Harmothoe impar, assembly GCA_947462335.1. Classification (NCBI taxonomy): domain Eukaryota; kingdom Metazoa; phylum Annelida; class Polychaeta; order Phyllodocida; family Polynoidae; genus Harmothoe; species Harmothoe impar. The sequence continues at coordinate 62,552,863 of OX381707.1, read as the reverse complement.
TCTCAAAGCCAAGTCATGTAACTATGGAGACCTGAAAGACAGCATTATTAGAGATCAGATAGTGTATGGAGTCAGGGATCCTAGTGTCAGAGGCAGAATGCTTAGAGAAGGACAGTTGACGCTTCAGCGAGCCATAGAAATATGCAAGGCTAGCGAGGTGTCCCGCAAGCATATGTCAGTATTCGCAGACGGAGGACTCGCCAACGCAGTCCATGCTGTGAGTAGGGGTCACAACAGTAACAAGCACAAACACAACAACAGCAGGCAACAACATGATGGAAAACACGATCATAAGAATAAGAAGAAGTGCACATACTGCGGTACCAGCCATCCACCGAAGAAGTGTCCAGCATACGGGAAGACATGTGACAGGTGTCAAAAGCCAAATCACAGCTCCACAGTGTGTAAGACTGATATGTCAGGATTGAGCGGAGATAGGCGTAGTACCGGTAGAAGGAACGTCCACGTTGTAGACGAGGGGTCCGAGTCTTCAGACGAAGATCAGCTGTTTGTGGGAACAGTCGAGAAGTTCATCAGTGATGTAGATGGTGGTGGCAAGAATTGGATCATACCCATCAGCGCCAATGAACACTCAGTGCCTTTTAAGATAGACACTGGAGCTCAAGTGAACTTGATTCCCATGGAACACTACTCCAAGATGCAGGATCGCCCTAAGCTTGTGAAAAGCAAGATACAGCTTAAGGCATACAACGGGACAACAGTCCAGAACAAGGGAACGTGCATGGTGAAACTGAGCTACAAAGGAAATAAGCTCAATACTACATTCCTTGTCGTTGACAATGACCTACAGCCAGTCATAGGACTAGAGACCAGTGAAGACCTAGGACTTGTAAAACGGGTCCAGACTGTAAGTGGTCCAGTATTTGGCGCTGATATAGCCAAGATCGTACAGGACCAGTGCAAGGATGTCTTCACCGGAATCGGGTGCCTACCAATCAAACACAAGATTCGCCTGAAGGAAGGAGCAGTGCCTACAATAGACGCAACCAGGCGAGTGGTAGGACCCATAAGAAAGGACTTGAAAAAAGAACTCAAGAGAATGATAGCTCTGGACGTCATCAAGAAGGTCGATGAACCGACCGAGTGGGTTAGCAGTCCAGTCGTAACCAGAAAGAAGACTGGAGATATCCGGGTGTGTCTAGACCCTCGTAACCTGAATGAGAACATTATGAGGGAGCACTACCCTATACCAGTCAAGTCGGAGCTTACCTGCGAAATGGCAAACGCAAAGTATTTCTCGAAGATGGACGCTAAATCAGCTTTCTGGCAGATCGCACTGGATGAAGATAGCCAGAAGCTGTGTACGTTCAACACCCCATTTGGTAGGTTCTCATACAAAAGACTACCCTATGGGATTACTTCAGCCTCAGAAGTGTTCCACAAAGCAGTCACGCAGCTGTTTGACGACCTAGAGGGCGTCAGCGTTTATATCGACGACCTCATCGTGTGGGGTACCACCGTGGAGGAACACGACCAAAGACTACTCCGTGTTCTCGATAGAGCTCGACAACACAACCTAAAGCTGAATCGAGATAAGTGTGAGTTCAGAGTGCAGAAAATCACCTACCTAGGAGAGATACTCTCCAGCAAAGGAGTGCAGCCTGACCCCGAGAAGGTCAGAGCCATCACGGACATGCCGACACCCACCTGTAAGAATGACATACAGAGATTCCTCGGCATGGTAAACTATCTGGGCAAGTTCATTCCTCACCTGTCCAGTAGGACCAAGTCAATGCGCAGTCTCCTAGAGGAGAAGAACACCTGGAGCTGGGGACACGAGCATCAGCATGAGTTCAAAGAGTTGAAAGAGCTCTTAGTCAACGCGCCAGTCCTGAAGCATTATGACTTGGACCGTGATACGAAGGTGGCAACTGATGCTTCAAAGAAGGGAATTGGAGCAGTCCTACTTCAGTCGCACATGGAAGAATGGCATCCTGTGGCGTATGCGTCAAGATCCCTGACCGCCACAGAGCAACGATATGCCGCAATCAAGAAAGAGGCATTGGGGCTAGTGTTTGGCTGCCAGAAGTTTGAAGAGTATGTCTATGGCAAGCACATAACACTAGTGACTGATCATAAGCCCCTGATATCAATAAGGAAGAAGCCCCTTGCTGATGCCTCACCGAGAATCCAGAGACTGATGCTTAAGCTGCTCAGGTATGACTTCGACCTGGTATGGGTTCCAGGGAAGCTGATGCACATACCAGATACCTTATCACGTGCATACCTGATTGACACTCAAGTTGATTCACTGGAAGCAGAAGTAGCCGAGCATACAGAAGGTGTGATCAGGAATCTTCCAGTGAGTGACAAGATGTGGGCACAGTTGGTCTTAGAGACTCAGAAAGACACCAACATGTGCAAACTGCTGCAGCACGTCCGAGACGGATGGGAAACTGCATGCAAGAAAGACCCGTACTTTACATTCCGAGAAGAAATCACTGAGGTGAACGGAGTGATCATGAAAGTAGAGCGCATCATAGTCCCGCTGGCGATGCGCCCCGAGATGCTCAAGCTAGTTCATGAGGGACACTTGGGTATCGTAAAATGCAAAAGGAGGGCACGTGAAGTTTTATTCTGGCCCACCATGAACACTGACATTGAAAAAGAAGTTGGACAATGCTCTGTATGTCAAAAATACAGGTATCAACAGCAAAAAGAGCCAATCATCGAACATGAGAAGCCAACGGAGCCATGGCGAAAAGTAGGAACCGACCTCTTTCATCTGAATGGTCAAGACTACCTACTTGTGATCGACTACCACAGCAACTACCCTGAAATTGCTCTTCTAGTGAACACTAAAGCAGAGACCGTGGTAGCCCACATGAAATCCGTCTTCGCCAGGCACGGCCTCCCAGAGATCGTTATATCCGACAACGCTAGACAATATGACTGTCAAGAGTTCAAGGATATGGCTGAGAAATATGGATTCAAACATATAACATCAAGCCCCAGATATCCTCAGTCGAATGGCTTAGCTGAAAAAGGAGTCCAAATTGTCAAAAGACTGCTTAAAAAGTCAATGGAGGAAGGAGAAGACCCATATCTCGCTCTTCTCAACTACAGGGCCACACCACTAGATGGTGGCCTATCCCCAGCAGAACTGTGTATGTCGCGCAAGCTTCGTACCAGATTGGGCTGTCCCAGGAAAGATCCTGATCCAACGTCTGTCCGCGTGAGGCAGAATCAGGCCCAGAGGTACAATCAGCACGCCGCACCACTGCCACCACTGATAGAAGGAGATACAGTGAGGGTGTGGAACGGTCAGCACTGGGCACCTAAGGCCCAGGTCATACAGAAAGCTGGACCACCAAGGTCATATACCATTGAGACCGAAGAGGGACAGCTACTCCGACGTAACAGGAGACATCTGCTGAAAGCACAGGAGACCGCCAAACATCGCATGGTCCCTGAGCAGGTACCAGAGCCGCCTGCTGTGGTACCAGATATACCTGACAGGCCACCATCACCAGCGCCTGTCATACAACCGGTGCCTGTGACACAGACACCACCAACGCCCAAGCGTACCAGATCCGGCAGGATGGTTAAACCACCATCCAGATTCACTGACTAAACATTGCTATAACCTCAACTTTAACTTTCAGAGACAGTTGTCTTCGGTTCATTGACTGCAAAAATGACTTTCATTGCATTATGTCATGTTTGAATATGTGTAACGCTTTAAAGAGATAACTTCCTTTCAGGACAAAGAGACTATACTAAGACATTGAGAGCTATGATCAAAAAGACATTTGTCTACATTTATGTACTAGTTATGTTTTACTTGTCTAGCATGTATATCACTGCCAAAGAGCATTAATCAAGATAATTTCATTACAGAGACTTTGAAAGAACTTTCAACAACGAACTGTTCATAAGTTACAGGTCCAACATATGTGACTTTATTACAAATAGCATCTATTGTTCAACATTGTACTTTTTACCATAAAAAGGGGGATGTATCGTTCATCGCTATTGTCGTAAAACTATCGATAACCGGATGTCCGCAATAAACGCATGCGCACAACTCTCTTACAGACCACGTTGCCTCATCGTGACAATTTCTTTACTGTAGATGTTTTGTTAGTTAGAATTATACTTTAACAAGACAACACACCCCCTACATGACAAGTACATAGTGGCCTATCTATACCTCTATACATCAGTCTTCATGGTTATTTTTTCCAAATTTGTTAATACAGGTATGAAAGAAGAGAAAATTATGCACCAATATCACAGATTATATTCTCCATAGAGTAGCCACAGTATTTCCTACAGAGTGCCAAACAAGTCATGTTTGTGTGACATGTAGCCCTGTTCTCATTGATAACTTTCAAGAAAAAGACTTTGTATGCCTCAACAGTGTGCATATAGTTTTCCAGTAAGATCCAAACTTTTATCTTATTTTCCACTCATATGATCTTGATGTTAACTAACCATCTTCATTAGGTGAAAATCCTATATTAATTAGGTAGTTTTTACTGATTGATTGTCACCACTACAGGAGTACCTAAAGTGGCCCAGGGACTCAACCATGAATGGCCTACCAACAGTATAGGCTATGCTATGCTAGGTGTAGGCTGAGATCTATTTGAAGATCAAATACTAAATAAATGGATGGCCTCCCATAACCCAATAACCAGAAAGATGTTATATAATGTGGGAAAACCTTTTTTCATTATTTTGACTATAAACTTACGTGGAAATCAACCTGATTTCTGATCAGAGAAAAACTGGTCTATTGAGTTTCGAACCCAGGATCTTCTGCATGCTAGGCTAATGCTGTACCCCTGCTCTATTCAGGACATGGTGTTAGAATTGCTGAATGCTACACTTGTACAACATTGAGACTGTGTGAATATGTACATTGGGAATTCAGATCCAGGCCGTCTGTGATTAGGGACCTTATGTCTATGGTTTATGAGCTATGTCGGGTTTGCTAAAGTTCACTGGATAGGTTGTACTTTATAGCCAGAGTTTACTGCTGAGTGAACAAAAACTGGGGGTACTTCTACACTCCCCATACCTGTCAGGCCTCTGTGGCTACATAGGCAGGGCTTAGAACTGTAGTGTGAGAGGTTCCTGGTTCAGGTCTCCCCATAGTTGAGACCTTTAGCAACCATGCTGTAGCTCATAAAGCGTAGACATTGTAAATAAAAATGTTTTTTGGTGAACCATATAAGAATGTAAAATAATGTTACACATAGAAAAGTTCCAGAATGTTAAATGATGTTTTTTGTTCAGTAGAACACTCTGCCCCTAGAAGCAGAAATGGGCATTTGCCAAGAGGTTAACAGAACAGAAGGCAGCCCCCAAGAAGGAAGAGCAGGAGAGTAGACTTAAAGCATTTTCATAGGCTTGCTATTGGAAATAACAATGTGCATGAGACTATATTTTATTATATTCTAATGGACCATAGCATTGTAACCACATTTACCAAGTTACAAATATGTAAACAGTGTTTTATTGGAGTGGGCCTCTCAAGGTACAAGGTAGGCCAGTCATGGTACCAATTCAATGTCCAAAGGGTACCTTATTTCAATCAACATTTACACACTATATCATATAGAAATCAATATTTTTGGCTTGTCTATAGCATTCCAAACAGTGTCCCAATGAAAAGTGATGCATACTTCATGAGGATTGGATCACTTTTTCTACATGTTGTCTGTTATCAAAGTCAGTCTTGTAGGTTTTTAGCTCCTCAACAGGGCCACCCATGGGCGGTTTACCCTAATAACAACATGAGAAGTATGTTATCTTGGTATCATTGTGAGACATTGTGTCATGAATATATATTTATTACATGGTGATACAGCATTCTCTATGTTAAACCTATGGAAGTTCTGTATGCCATGCTCCCAATGAGTACAATGTACCCATACTCCAGGGTCTAAAAAATTGTTGATTTCTTTTGCTCATGCAGTAGGGACATGTAATAAATACAAAACCTCGCTAATTGGACTACATTCAGATCACTCCATTGGTGTGAGCCGGATCATATATAAGATGGAGCCGAAGATATGCCCCGGGGGCCGGCTTCATCTAGTGAAGTATGATCCATATGTATACAAAGCACTGTGAGGGTTTCTCTATTATATTACATGACTATGCTCCATAATGTGTATACACTCAGTTCATCAGCCATTTCCACTACAGGTGGCGTTACCATAGGAGAGGCTAAGATTCTGTCCCAGGGTGGGCATGTGTGATGCCACCAGAATAGGGGTGGGGACCCTGCTCTACCCCTAATCAACTATCTAAAGTTGTCTCTGTTATCATATATACACAGTGTTAAGATAATGTCTTTAACAGGTAAGCACCCCCTGATAGAGGGATTTAAGTGTTTTTTAATCATGCTGATGGTCATCTGTGGTATTTGGTGGGGTCTAGCACACCTTTGATGAACATTACCAGCCCTGGATAATGTACTCTAATCACATTTTAATTAGGCTGCTGCACCACCTTCTCAACCCATCTATTTTCAACTAGTCTCCACAAGACACTCATATTCATGGTGGTCTAAATCATATTTTGATGAAACTTGTTTCATAAATATTTCTATGCTGGGTACATACACTATCTCCCTGTACACCCCTGATATTGGGGTTACTGGTGTTAGAGTATCATATTCAGGGAGTGGGTGATAATTGAATTATAGCCATAGTGAGGAAGAGCTATGCACACTGCCATATCCCTATAACGGTATATATTTAATAAGCACATTGAGCAGAAATTCTGGGATATAGCATGTTTATATCATATCATACGCTCACTTCTGGAGAATGAAAGTAGGTTGGTATGGCCTTAATGTACAGTCTGTACTTCACGAATACTTACTTATATAAATGGTCAATCTCTAGCCAAAAGGTGATGCCAAAACATGCCATTTACAACATGAGTATAAGGCCCATTCAGGCTAGCATATTCATAATACAATCCAATGGAATTCACTAATTATGTTAATCTTATTTAGTATACCTACAGTCAGAACAAATAAATAGAGAAAACAGTCAAGTCATTCCTACCTGTGAGACAATAGGTCCCAGTCTTTCATAAGGAAATCCATCGTTATTCATGGTGTCTTCTTGTAAATTATAAGTCAACAAAGTCCTGCTGATTTCCTTGACTCACTCCCACTAAATACAATGTGTTGCATATACGTCGACGGCTGTGTATTTAGAACGTGTATGTGAGAGGTGCCACACTGAGTGAGTATGTGTTATTGCTCTCCAAGTCCTATATAGACGTCTCCGCTCTCTTGGTTCTGGCCTCTAATAACATTATACAATGACTAATAATAATACCATTTGGCAATATTAATCCAGATCCCGCGGACCCAGTCTAGGGAATCAGGAATTAACCCCCCCCCCCCCCCACACACACAGACTCCTCTCCCCCGCCACCCTCAATACTAAGGCAGGTATACCAGCGACTATAATCCTTGCCATAAAGCTCTAACTGCTGTGTAATGAATAGGGTTTCTCATACAGTTATTTACTATTGGTTCTAGGGCGGTCCATGTAATAGGTATGGTTGGTTGTGGTGGCAGGTGCTGTGGCCTAAGCTCCATTTGTTAGTAGCTAATCGTATCAACAACACTTCACCACGAAAGCCCCCTATAGCATACTGCAGATCAAGGCACCTACTTAGTTGTAAGTTTAAAGGCATAACATTTGCTACCCCTCCGGAAACAGCCGGAGCTGAACGAAGACCGGGACTCTAGAGGCCTTTATAGAGGAGGTCGGGGTGCAAGCTAATATGAGACAAGCTTGGGCTGATTATGTACTGGATATACTCCTGGGGGTCGAGAGGCAATATCATTGATATAAGCCAAGGCCGAAGGCCGAGGCTTATATCAATTATATTGACTTGATGATATTGACTTGATGATATTGACTTGAAGGAGTTCATTTTGGATTTGGAGGAGGGGCAAAAAGAATGTAACCCTTCTCTATGCACAGTATGGCGGGGCAATTGAGCTCTCGGGGGGGAGGTCAAATTTGGCTTGGAAATCTATTAATAACACCCCATATACCCCCGCTTCATACGAAATGACCCCTCCCTTATATTGACTCATTAATATAGTGTTTCCATTAGTGTTAAGTAGTGCCAAATGCCTGCTATAGGGACAAGTATGCTGCACATATAGCGAGAAGTACATCGAGTCCCGTGGTCCGTAGACTCGGCCCCCATCTGTACCTGCTCTGCTTGGGGACACGGGTGGGCGGATCTGATGGTGGGAGACTAGTGGTCCGTGGCACGTAGCAGGACTAACATATATCTCACCTGGAGCTATGTTATATCAACAATAATGCCAACAACCATGAGGCCAAACAATAAATAAAAGGTGTGTTTCAGGTAACATGATTTAAGTTAAAATAGTGTCTTTTTTTCAAAATTGGATAACGATTTCAAGGGTCGGCTAGGTAGCAGGGGCGTGGCAGCCGGGGGGGACGGGGGGGACATGTCCCCCCCCCTTTTGACCAACCACAAAAAAGGTCAAACCAAAAATGTCAGTTAAAAAGAGGCCAAAAAGGGTCAAAATACCCCTCAGTCCCCCCTACTTTGAAACTGCTTGCAACGCCCCTGGGTAGGGGTTGGTGGCTTGAAACACACCTTTCATTTTGTTTGCACTTATTAGCACCATTTTGTGATGCCTATACCTTATTATGATACACTGTTAGCTAATGGCCCTATACTAACATCGGGATACACCCGCACACGTTTTTCTACTCACCAGTGATGTAAACATTTTGCTCCCACCGCCCCCTGTTGTTAAAAACGAGCATTCCCTTAGTCCCAGTTTAGCTCATTGATTGAGACTATGATGCATAATGTTGCAAAAGATTATGGAATATTCTGTAACTTTTATGTCATATCCTCAAACCAGTAATTGGCTGTGTTTAAGCTGGGGAAATCTACTACAGTGCAAACACTTTTGGCGACCTGGGGTTGACACTGAATATACACATGCTCCCCATTTGACAAGATTCTCATTTGAGGTTAAGTTTTGTGCATTGAATAGGGGCCTTCCATAAAGTATGTACGCACCCAGGGGGGGTGGGGGGGGGGGTCAGGGCAAATGCATACAAAAGCGTACATGAAAACAGGGGTGGGGGGGGTCTAGAGCCATTTTAGCATACTCTTTATGTACGCATTTTCACTTTTTTTTCTGCGAGAATACAAGGAATAAAACTTAATTATTTTCTGGGAAGGTAAACCAAAAACTGTTCCATGCTATATTTCACTTATAATCAAAAAATGAGTTATCTGTAAGCAGATGTTTTTAGGAGGGTATGTGTGCTGGAGGGTGGTAGACCACCTGAGATTGCCACGGTATGAATATTTGAGTATTGATATACGTTTCAAAAATGTCATTTGTTAACTCTGTATTGACTCATATAATCATTTTTCTTTGTCGAGATGGAAGAAGGTACAATGATGACCACAAGCAAAGGAACTGATGTTATAGATAACAGATAGATATAATAGCACAGTTGTATAATGAAAGGGACCAACAAAGCCCAAAAGAAAATAATATCATATTGTCTAATGGACTCATGACTAGAAAATCTTTAAGAAAAATAATTTTGTTTTTAAACTAGTCATTTGTCCACCAGGTGAGTTTATTATTATATTATTTTCTTGTAAGGAGAAAATTATTTTCAGCTCTAAATAAATGATTAATTTTAGAGTATTTTAATACACAGCTCTAAGCTTGTTTGACTCCCCCCTCCCTCTAGATATTTGTGTCCCTAAACTTCCCCGCATCCAGTGGGGAAGGGATGGTCTGTGTACACCCTAGTATCATAAGGCCTCCCTTTTTTTATACAGTTCTTTGGATAAAGGGCCCGCCACAGTGGTATGAAACCCCTGCACTAAACATTTCACTTGAATCAAGGTGTCCTTAACCCAAGGAATCCAAAAAAAAGTGTGGCCTAAGCTTCAAAAACTATATCAATATTTTGTATTTGAGACAGAGCGACTGCTTCACTGGGAGGAATACCAGCTGGGTACACCAGTGATCTTCTGTGAAAAAGGGGGGGGGGGCAATTCCTCAAATGAGTATGTACTTAAGGGGGGGGGGGGTCACCCTTATGCGTACATTATGCAACATGGGGGGTGGGGTGGTCTATTTTCTGGAAAAAAATGCGTACATACTTTATGGAAGGCCCCATAGGGGTTTTAATACATCTATTAAAACCGTGCTATCCGAGAAAGGTGCGTTGTTGACCTCAGTAATCAGTGATTGGGTGTCAAAGGCTCTCTGTATACAAATGAAGTTATGCTTTTTGTGAAGATAATTATGTAGGCACCACAGTGTCTATCTAACTATAAAATGACATAGCACTGATACCATCTAGTGGTGCATGTGGGAACTATAGGCTACACCCCACTTCCCTCTGGTATCAGGGTTGAGCACGAGGGAGCTGGGAGTTTCAAATGATAGCCAGTGGCTACAGCAGAGACAATTCCTTTTGTTGGTCCCGGACCCCCCTTAGATGTGTCGTAATTTGCTTCTCCCTTTCCTGAATCCACCATTGCTTCTATGTTCATCTACATTAAGATGATCTCTTCTAATGTTTGCTAGGTCTTATAGTGAGGTCTGTATGACTGAAATAGTGAAGAAAGCATGTTGAATCAGGGTAAGGGTAAGGTAAAGTGAGAAGAGATGCAGAAACAGGGAATATAATTATATTATCCACTTCTGAAATAGCATAATAGCGCAGGTCCCATGTAACATCATTGACCTTCAACCCAGTAACTACAGCAATATCACAAACATGTATACCTACAGACCCATGCGTCAAGAAAGGGTGACTTTGTCATAATAAAGTTGTGTTCACGTTGGTTTTATCAGAATCTTCATAACATTGTCATATCAGGAGATTCACAGGACAATTGAATTTTCAAATAGATTATATTTGAATACAAGATTTTGAGGTAACATCACCCTTTCTTGCTGCTTTGGTATATAGATATGTAACGGGTTGACTATAAAGTCTAACTGTTATTGTTGTATATCTATTGTATGTTGTATGATGTAAGACAACACGGTTCTATTGTGTTTAATAACTGTTTTATTCATCTAACTAGTATCGTCGGTTCGTTACATACACCGACTCCTCTAGTTCGGTTATCTATACGGTAGTGTACCGGTACCACCTTCGGTTACCGTCGGTAGTTGTTACATAAGCATTTTACATAACTAAACCTAACAGGTGGCGCTGCTAGTACGGTCACGTGGCTATGCAGCGCTGTATATAAGACGGCTACTTCTCCATTGGAAGTCAGTCAGGTTTGGGACTGTCGTGACATGACCACCCTGTGCTCACGGGCTTAACTCTATGCTATAGGGTTGCCCACTGTATTATATATCTGTTCTGATCTTGTATATCCGCTGGTTATACTTGTACTATAATACCCAAGAGTTACCTTTACAATAAAGTCGCCGTATATTAAAGTCTAATTTACCTTGTCTGGTTTTTGTACTCAAGTGTTACATACGTAGTAAGAGACCAACTACATTGGTGCCGTGACCACTTGATCGAACCGACCATTGATAGGGTATTAAATAGACTTACAGTATATGGATTACCTATACGATTTTGTCAGCTCGTTCAGCGGCAGGACTAAAACCCCTGCTGAGGAACGTGAGGAAGCCGTACAGAATGTACGCTTCTTCACAGGCAAATCCAATAGGCGGGAGAGCCGGGCAGCCTTGGAGGTGCCCGGTGACGACCTCTCCCAAGAAGCAATAGGTGATCCTATTGTGGAAGCCTTTACCAAAGGAGAGGATGGGGAGCAATCTCCAATCCCGGGACCCTTTGATATAAGCTCCAGGAGATCGTTGGACTCCCTTTCCACGAATCTTTTCTGTCCTGAGGGTCAGAAAATACCGGGTAGAGAGCCTAAAACTCTCGGCCCAGCTGCCTTCGGTTCTACACCGACGGTAGCAGATCCTTCATTGGATCCAGACACGTCGGTTTTCACTGATGGTGCCACTCCTACACCGAACGGTATGGGGGGTGGCGGGCTATCAAAGAAGACTAATGTGGCAACAGAAGCTCCTGGTAAGGGGTACCCGCCAGCAGTAGATGAGCCATCCAGTTTACCACTGGATGGGGACCTACTAGCTGCCATGGGTATCCCCACCAGGAAAACTGAGTTGCACGAGCTCGCGGAAGCCCGGAGGGAACTTGCTTCCATCAATCAAACTAGGAAGTTATTCCTAAGGGAGGTTGATGAGAAGAAAAAGTTCCTACTGGAACTCCAGAACGAGATGGCTTCCCACAAGGTGGAGGTTGACAAACTTTTGCACCAGAGGGTGTCCGGCGAATGTGAGGTTGCAAGCTTAACTTCCTTGGGAAAGGATTTGAGCACGCAGCTCCACTTAGCCAGACAGGACCTCGCAAGCTTAAGGCAAGTCAATCAGGACCTGAAGGCGAAGTCGGAGAAAGTACCACCACCTTCCACGGTGGTACCTCCAGTCATACCCCTACCCAGTGTGTACACGACAGTGACACCTTCAAGTGTCCCGCCGCTAGTACACACCACGGTAACAGGTATGACACCTCAGATGGGGGCTAGCTATCTACAGACTCCGGTCTGTGGTGGCGCCTTTGGAGGCACGGCAACACCTCCAGGGTACACCCACCCATCTACTGGTTCAACGACGTTAAATCAGCAGCAGACCATGGTCTCAGTTCCAGTACCGAAACCCAGAGCTAGACAAGGCTTAACGCCTGTCCAGCGGGCTAAGTACGACAGGAACCCGGCTATTGAGAAGCTGGGGACAGACATCGTCCCGCGGGACATCGATGAACTGGATGAACGGTATGCTCCTTTCAACTTTGGGGAGATCAAACATCCTGATGCAGCCCGTCAAAAGGCCATCGATATTCCGCCTTTCACAGGGTCGCCACCCTGGAGAAAGTACAAAGTTCGGTTCAAGGCTATTGTGGAGAGCAATCGCTGGAACAATCAGCAAGCGCTGGTTGCTCTGAAGCAAGCACTCTGCAACGGGCCAGGTGAACCAGCCCTTTTGGCGTTCGAGAGAGTGAAGATCAAGACATTGAGCTCACTTGAAGAAACAGCTGAATGGGCGATTGGGAAGATTGGTGAGCATGACCCAAGGACTCAGCTGCTCAAACGTGTCCAACGCAAGGACGAGCATCTGAGATCCTACGGATTTGCTCTACAAGAACTGATATCCGAGTGTTATCAGGGATGTAGACCTGACACCCCCACTGTCATCCAGGAGTTAACCTCCAGGTTTGTCAATGGAGTCAGAGACACCAATCTCCAGGCATATCTGCGGGAGAAATGGCAGCCGGACTTATCTCTAGCTGACCTTTTTGACCATGCAGATGTGTATGACACCAAACAGGCTGTTTTTCCTAGTGGAGGAGTGTCGGCAGCTCCATCTGTAGCCCCGAAAGGAGCTCAGGTGGTAGAGGCCGCCACAAAACCACCTAAGAAAAAACAGCCCGCCTCCGAGGAGGTGGCGGCAGTAATGCCTGACAGGGACATGGAAAAGATGATTGAGGGTTTGTTGCGGAAGCACTTGGAAAAGAGCTCTGCGTCCACTTCTGATTCTGGATCTGGAAAGAGAAGGAAAAAGAAGAAAAAGGACACGAAACCTCAGCCATGTAGACGCTGTCAAAAGATGGGTCATTGGGCTAGCGAATGCAAAGCCCCTGCACCCGTCGCTGCTAAAACTGAAAAGGAGACGGAAAACTGAATGGGGCCCATCCTCTTGGCAAGGATGGCGCCCCCACAGTTAGCCATGCCTGTAAGGGATTAGTAGACGGTGTTAACTCTTCCATGAACCAAGGCCGCGCAGAGGCAGAAGGGTCTGTACAACCTGTAAGCATCTGGCAAGGCGGGGCTGGCAATGACGAACGGAATCCGGAGGATTCTGTAGTCGCTGGCTTAGAGGAGTCTTGGTTAGAATCAATTGCCCAGAGCAGTGTGATTCAAGACTCCCCGAGCGACCCGTGTTGGGATTATCTCCTGACAAAAGGGGTTGCTATGGATGGAGGGGGAAGCCCGATGCTGACCTCTGAGTGTGTCCCTTTACGGGGACAGCGTTGGTACCTGAGTCTGGTTATTTCCGGGACGCGTGGTGAATTTTTGGTCGACACGGGTGCATCTCACACCTTGGTCGATCGTAGATTCATGGCCCGTCTTTGCAACCAGCCCGAAGCTCCGCTACTGGGAGTAAAGGCTCGGACTGCTACGGGAGATAGTATGCAGACTTATGGCAGAACTGTAAAACCTATGTTGGTTGATGGCAAGACATACTGGATATGTCCAACCATCACCGACATCACTGATGATGGCATACTGGGGATGGACTTTGCTGCTCTTTACGGGGTAACAATGAACACCGCAACGGGCCGACTTCAGATTAAACATCCTTATAAACAATCTGTACAGTGCGTTTTAAGGAATGGTTCTTCTGTGGCGTCAGTGGCACAAGACACAAAGTTGGCAGCAGGACATGTATCCGATGTCCTAGTCAGCTGCGTGGGAGTGCAGGCCAAACGGCCGGGAATGTTTGAACCAGAAGATCAAAAGCTCTCTGAGTTAGGTCTTGCTGGCTATCATACTTACCTGGCCAACGCTCGTTGGGGGGTGATACCGATTTGTAACTCGAGTAGTAGAGAAATCACTCTACGAAAGGGGACGCCTATTGGTAACACCACGCGAGCATATGGGGTAGACTCACTAACTACGGACTTTGTGGAAGTAGGTGTGGTGGCGGGAGACTCTTCCCACGAAGAGGCTCTAGCCAAATCCAACCTACCGAAACATTTAAGGTCCCTGTTGTGTGAGTCACACCTCACAACCCTAGAGAGCGAAATGGTGGCCAATGAGCTGTCGGAGTTATCTGACGCCTTTGCGCAACCAGGAGATCCTCTAGGGCGTACCAATACGGTACAACACCGGGTTGACACTGGGGACGCGCTTCCCAGTAGAATCCCCTACCGTCGGTTACCCATGGCTAAAAAAAGTGCTATGGAGGCTGAGGTAGAAAAGATGTTGGATGAAGATGTGATTCAACCTAGTGAGAGTCCATGGTCAAGTCCTGTGGTGATGGTCACCAAAAAGGATGGCTCCTGTCGATTTTGCATCGACTATAGGAAGTTGAACGGACTCACTAGGAAGAATGCATATCCTCTACCTCGGATAGATGAATGTGTGGAATCTCTGGGTGGGGCGAAATGGTTCTGTACACTAGATTTACAATCTGGTTATTGGCAGATCGGCATGGACCCCCGGGACCGAGAAAAAAACGCATTTTCTACCCATATGGGACTATTTGAGTTCAACGTCATGCCATTCGGGCTATGCAATGCCCCGGCAACCTTCGAGGCAATGATGGAAACCATGTTACGGGGTTTACTTTGGAAAAAGTGCCTAGTATACTTGGACGACATCATCGTCTTCGGTGGTTCTGTGGAGGAAACTCTACAGAACCTCCAAGCTGTGCTGAAACGCATCTTATCATATGGTCTGAAATTGAAACCTTCAAAGTGCAAGCTTTTTAGGAAGTCAGTTGAATACCTAGGTAGAATTGTTTCTGAACATGGCATCATGGCTGATCCTCATAAGATCGAAGTGGTACAGAACTGGCCTCGTCCGATGGACACGAAGGAGATACGCTCTTTCATCGGGTTTTGTTCATACTACAGAGATTTTATACCTGGATTCTCGAGAGTCGCAGCTCCCTTACAAGAGCTGATGATTGGAGAGAAGAAGGCTAAGGCTAAAATAGTCTGGTCTCCAGCCGCAGAACAGTCTTTCAGTGAGTTAAAGAGACTCTTCTTAGAAACACCTGTTTTGCACTACCCTGCACCTGTTGGTAAGTTCATCTTGGACACTGATGCTTCTAATACAAGTATTGGTGCTGCCTTGTCGCAGATCCAGGATGGGCGAGAAGTGCCGCTGGCATTTTCGTCCAACAGTCTAAGCAAAACACAACGTAACTACTGCACAACCAAGCGTGAACTCTTGGCAGTGGTGGTTTACACAAAAAAGTACAGACATTTCCTATATGGTGGGAATTATCTCGTACGGACGGATCATTCATCTCTGCAGTGGCTCCTTAACTTCAAGGACGCTGAGGGGATGATGGGTAGATGGTTGAACCACCTCTCTGAGTTTGGCATGACGAATGAGCATATCATACACAGGAGTGGAGTAGATCATGTGAATGCGGACAGCTTGTCCCGCTATCCTATCCGGAACTGTCACCGTGTAGACTGCCGAGACTGTGGGTCTCACAATGCAGTGATTGCGTCTGTGGGTGCGAAAGTTCCTAACTGGACGTTAAATCACTTGAAGGATGAGCAGCTTGCGGATCCAGCTATTTCGAGGGTGTACTCCTTGAAGTTGTTGGGCCTGTCCAAGCCTGTTCGCCCCGCACTTTCGCTGGAATGTAAAGAAGTTAGACAACTGTTAGCTCAGTGGGATAATCTTTTTATACGGAACAGTGTATTGTGCCGCTGGAGGGTGCAACCTGGCAGGAAGAGAACAGCTCAGTCTGTAGTGCCTTTGTCACTCAGACTACAGTTGCTCAATTACTGTCATGGCCACCGAACTTCAGCACACTTTGGCAGACAACGGACTGAGGCAAAGATTAAGAGTAGATATTACTGGCCTGGTATGACTTTGGACATACGGCGTTGGGTGAGACAGTGTCCCCAATGCTGTTTATCAAAGCCTGGACCTGGTATTGGTAAACTACCTCTAAGTCAAGAGCTATTCGGTGTTCGATTTGCCCGGATCGCTGTTGATATCATTAGTGGTTTCAACACGACCCCCCGTGGGAATACCTGTATGATGGTGGTACAGGACTACTATACCAAGTATGTCCAAGTATATCCGTTGGTAAATCATACAGCTGTTACCTGCGCAGAAGCACTTTTCGAGAATTGGATCCTCACGTGGGGAGGTCCTTTAATGCTTCACTCCGACCAGGGTCGTGAGTTTGAATCTCGACTGTGGGCAGAACTGTGTAGTAAAATACACATCTGCAAGACGCATACGAACCCCTACCGACCTCAATCGGATGGTATGGTGGAACGTTTCAATCGGACGTTGATCCAATGTCTCACGACAATGGTTAATGGGCACCGGGATGATTGGGATGAGCACGCTCGCTATATCTCCCATGCTTACAATGCTACCGAACATGCGTCGACGGGCTGTACGCCTAATATGCTCGTAATGGGTGAAGACATAGTCATGCCTAGTGACATGGTCTATGGAGTGCAGGGACACCAGCTCGAGCAACCCTGCACAGTGATGTTTGTTGAGTCACTTCGACAATCATTACGCGAATCCTATGGAGTAGTAAGGGACAACTTGGAAAAATCTGCTAGTTTGCAGAAGGTGGGCTATGACACGGGCCTTAAACTCCGCCAATTCAAGGTGGGGGATAAGGTCGCGAGATTTAGCACACCAAATTCCAAAGTCAAGACCCTGTACTCCTGGGATGGTCCGCATACGGTTACTATGGTGGTTAGTGAAACTACTGTAGTAATACGGTTGCAAAAAGGGACTCTCACTAAATCACATGTGGCTAGACTCCGACCTTGGTATGGAGTTCCATATATAGATGACGGTGAAGATTCCCTCGGTGCTGGTCGAGTACCAGCACCAACCGACCCTGCGCTACCGAAGATACCGAAGGCAGGACCAACGGTCATACCGTCGGTACCAACGGTAGCGCGCCGAAGGGGTCGTCCTAGGAAATTACCGATTGAACCACAGTCGTGTGTTACCAAGCCCAAGCGCTGTAGGCCTCGTAAAAAAGGGTCAGCTGTGCGTAAAGGACTAACCGTAGGCACCGGTAAACAAAGCAAGGTGATACCTCCGGTGTCATCATTGCTGGACATACCGGTACAAGGTCTACGGAGGAGCACACGTGTCAGAGAGCGAGATAAAATTGTGTAAACATTTTTTCTTACCTTGTTGACGACATTTAGCTGCTGGCTTGATTAAATTTCCATGGACAGTTCCATACTGGGCCGGTGGTCATTGGCCCGGTACTCGATCACCAAAACACAACGAGAAGAGACGGGTTATCCGGTGTGGTTATCCGTTGGAGGTAGAAAAGCACATGTTCAGGGCGGGTGGCTGGCTTTGCCGATTAGTTCTAAGTATGGGATTAGTTTTGACCACATATTGCTTAGTAACACGCTGCTGTGTATATCCTCTAATGCCGGTATATCATTCCCGGGTTTTCCGGTGGCTCCGCCACGAAAATTGTAAACAACAGTCAGAGTTCCCACCGTCGGATATGCCAGACGTGGGAAGGGCGCTGCCCGCGTCACCTGATCGATTTCTCCCGCCAAATGAGCCGTGAGAAATTGGGTCACCTCGGCGCGTCTTCGAGACGCGACCCCTGATTGGCTGAGAAGCCGGTCAAGGGGCGGGGTCACGGGGGACGGGTGGGGTATATAAGCCCCACAGGCGGTCAGGCTTCTTCAGATCAACACGTTTGCCCGTAGGGTAGCGTGTTGATCAGTGGTGCCTAGGTCTGCCCGGCAGTACCTACACTGTTGTTTTACTTGCTGTGCTACTAAAGGCTCGGGTGAGTGAACCGTGAGGTTCACCTACGCCTGAGCTAACAGTATGGCAGCCCGTGTAGATGGCACATGCACGGCCCCGAAGAAGGCTGAGGCCTCCGACGGGGATGACCGAGTTCTCGAGTCTGACACGGAAATGGACACTACCGGTGCTCCAACCGTCGGTCAAGGCTCGGCTTCGGTACCAGCTGAACCTAACCCTGAGGGGTCGGGTGATGTTGTTCCGAAAACAGAACCTGGTCTGGGTGGTAGTAATACCAACCAGGAGGAGAACCCTGCAGGGGGATCTTCTCCGAAACCCGCCGGTGTATTGGCACAAGAACCGACGGTCCCTGATGGTGATTCATCAGACGGGTCCACGGTTCGTGCTAAGACCAAACGGAAGCAGAAGCGTAAGAGGAGGATTACATCTTCCCCTGAAACTCCTGCTACCGAAGAGGTCGCACCGACTGAGGCAGATAGGCTCAAAGCTGTTGCTGATAGAGTGTCCAAGGCGGAAGCCGAGGGATGGTCTGTTGCAGAGAGCAGAGCCAATCGCCGCCTCCGCGCCAAGGCAGCGCATGTTCGTCTAAACCTGTGTCTCCGTGATGATGACCGGAAGAACCTGAGCCTTTCTGATTTACTTCAGGAAAATGGCAAAATGGCTCTTCCTGCACCTCACACGACCGAGGGTTCAGACGACGAAGACTGGTTGACAGGTGATTCCCACCCCATTGACTGGTACCTCGTGTACCTCAGGGCAGTGTTGGAAGGGAATAAACCTAACATCCATAGGTCATGCCGTCCCAAGCTGAAATATGCTTGGAAGAACTACGTGCCAGGGGATCCCTGCCCGTATGTTCGCTGTCAGCGCCTGAAGGGGGCTTCGACAGCTGCAAAACGGTGGCCGAACCTGTTCAAGTTCGCCCGTCATTTAGTAGAGAAGCACATGAATGTGCGTCCCTACTTGTACTGTGTGAGTGGGAGTACTAGTACTTCCTGCCCTGAGTACAGTGACGGGGAGCTATTCCGTTGCCAACGGAGGGCTGGTTTGGTAAGGCATCTTTGCGACAATAAGGGCGTTCACAAGCGCACTATTAGTCGTGGAGTTGAGGCTGCACTGAAGGTTTGGGGGTGCCACAAACGTGTAGGGAATCTACAGTATAAGTGGCGAACCAACAAGCTTAAACAGTGGAATTACCTCACGGAGGCTGACTGGGAGAGATTGTGTAAGGGCGCCAAGTGCGAACAAACCGATCTCGGGCCAGAAACAGAAACTCCGATGCCCACTGTCAGAAAGGATACCCCTCCTAAGAAGAAGAAAGATCTGAAAAGGGGCCGCCAGTCATCCAAAGATGATACCAAAGGTGGACGTGACCGTTCCCGCAGTGAACCTGCGAAGAAACGTGTCGCCACCGCCACGGTAACATCTGAGGTCGACCGTAGCCAAACCGTCGGTACCGTCACGGTATCTTCGGTTGCATTGCCCTCGGTTGCTGATCAACTGCCCAGGCAGGAGAGACAGAAACTGGGTGATGCACTGGCTATTGTTCAGAACTCATTGGGTGACGAGCAGGCGGGTCAGGTTGCTGCTGACTATGTCAAGCAGTACAAGTGGAGCCAGAAGCAAAAGAAAGCTTCAGCCCCACAGGAGAGTATCTCACCTATCAGTGACGCTGAACAGGTAGAGGTACAACAGCCGGATGGGGCGTCAGCCCAGCCGACTGCTCCACCCCAGCACGGAGCAACCTCTGACCCCGCAAGGGATGACGAGGTGACTCCAGTACCTGAGCACAGGGCTGTTGACGAAGGGCTAGCAGGGTTACCTGTGTTGCCTGGAGATGGTCCTGCTTTTGACACTGGATTCTCTGACACTCTAGTCCCCGGATTTGAGTGCTACAGAGCTAAGATGGCTGAAAACGCAAGTAAGCTACTCCAGTTTCAGGTTTCTTTCTTGGAGAAGTCCTACTTTGAGCAGTACAAGTTGCTCAGAGAACAGGCTATCCGGGAAGGGAAAGCTTGGGTTGCTGAACGCACCAGAGTCCTTGCCGAGCGTGAGGCGAGTCTGGAGCAAGATCATGCCCTCTGGAGGGCTACGATCGAACAGCTTGAATCAAGGTTGACAACTTGTGACGCCAAGTTCTTCCGGCAGTTCGGGCTAAAGCTGACAGAGTGGGAGAGAACTGGTTTTCCAGATCTCCAGTCCAGGTTGGGGCTTGCCGCAAGGCCTGCTCCTCCTGTGACCCCGGTACTGTCAGTACACCCACCTAGGTATGAGATGCCATTTTCTTTCATGGCACAATCTACCCGGGTGGTCAGTGGCGGGGAGCCTACTGCGGCGCCGAGTACCCTCTCGGTAGCCCCAGGTGGAGCCCTTCCTCTCCAGGTGGAGGCTGCTGTGGTTTACACCACGGAGGCCCCTCCTGGAGGAAGTCCTGATGGGGAAGGAAAGCCATCCGGCGGTGTCCCTATGGACACCTAAGGATGGTCCCCTGTCAGGCCCTCTGGGGTGCACTGTTCCGCCCCTCGGAGGTAAAACTAAACCATCGACGCAGCTACACGCCCCTGGACAACCGAAGCAGACCGACGGTGCTGTCGTGACTTAACCTAGTCACTACTGCCACCACACTGGAAGCAGCCTGATGTCTTCAACCGTGGTTTACTACTAAGCCACAACCGTCGGTGCTCTACTACTGTCCAGGGCTCCTGATCCGGTGGTCACATTCTACTATTGTGACCTATGAACTATTATATGGATCATCCTCCTGTGATAATTATTTATAGGGAGGCACGGACCTACCTTTTTATATTTATATTTCACAAGAGATGGAAGTACTATACCGGTACTGGACTCTATCCATCTCTACCACCATAAACTGCTAGGTACTGGAGTACCGCCCCTAATAAGGATGACGATCTATCCCACCTTATTTAGGATACGCTAATATGGATTTTTATATATAAACTTTTCTACGCCAAAGGAAGTGGGAACTGCTATAGTTCCAATTATAAAACTTTTCTTCGCCAAAGGAAGTGAGAGCTATTATAGTTCTATTATTTATATATAAGGACACTAACTCCACACGGATTCGCACCATTGCTGAATGAAGTAGGTGATGTGTTGAGTTTCCAAGGTGGTTATTTGGTGCCTTTACTTTTAACTGATACTAGTCTAGGACTATCAGTTGGACAGTTTTTATATCATGTGCCTACGGGACTATGGTTTGATACCAAAGACTATATTGTTGATATAAACTGTTATATACATGTTAACCTGGTTGTTCATGTATGTATGCCTGTTGTTACTATGAGTAGAAATGTTACTTGTTGATAAATAGATATACGTGGTATATAATGTATCCAAGAGGTATTATTATTATAAAACCAACCCTTCCTACATTCTAAAGGGGGGTAGTGTAACGGGTTGACTATAAAGTCTAACTGTTATTGTTGTATATCTATTGTATGTTGTATGATGTAAGACAACACGGTTCTATTGTGTTTAATAACTGTTTTATTCATCTAACTAGTATCGTCGGTTCGTTACATACACCGACTCCTCTAGTTCGGTTATCTATACGGTAGTGTACCGGTACCACCTTCGGTTACCGTCGGTAGTTGTTACATAAGCATTTTACATAACTAAACCTAACAGGTGGCGCTGCTAGTACGGTCACGTGGCTATGCAGCGCTGTATATAAGACGGCTACTTCTCCATTGGAAGTCAGTCAGGTTTGGGACTGTCGTGACATGACCACCCTGTGCTCACGGGCTTAACTCTATGCTATAGGGTTGCCCACTGTATTATATATCTGTTCTGATCTTGTATATCCGCTGGTTATACTTGTACTATAATACCCAAGAGTTACCTTTACAATAAAGTCGCCGTATATTAAAGTCTAATTTACCTTGTCTGGTTTTTGTACTCAAGTGTTACATACGTAGTAAGAGACCAACTACAGATATATGATATTCATGTTCAGAGACAGTATTTGTGGGAAATTTGTCATATTTGCCACATTTGCTTGAGCTTATTTCCCTGGCCTGTTCCACTATGCATTTACTGTGATCAGGGCATGGTGCATGATTAATGAATAAGCCAAAAGCTGTCAAAACGCACATAATAATGTATACAGTATATACCCTCACAATTCCTGAATAACCCCATTATGTTGTGCTGATATCTGCTGATATGGATTGTGTACAAGGTCAGGGTTAGACCTCTGTTACTGATACAGGTACTTGACTGAACGATACTCTAACCCTGCTGATATGGACAATGTACACCAATATGGTTAGGTATACATTGTAACTTATGATACTTTGTAGAATACCAGGATAGGTAACCCTTTAATGGCGGCATATCATTTGAAAGGGTTGATATTGTGCACAAGTGCAGTACCCTTACTCAGTGTCTGTGCATCATGAAAATGAATGAAATATTGAGGCAAAGAATTAACTGAATAGTGCTCAGACAAAACGCATTCATGGTGTACACAATTTTTGTAGTAATGAGACCTAATATTCTGGCCAATAGTTCATTTCACCCTTAGTCCATGTTTTTGGGTGTGCTGTTCTTAGATGTATCTCAGAAACAGCTAGAATTACCATACACGGATTATCATAGCGTTTGCCCACTGGTAAATAGTCCTGAGGCATTTTACAGGCCTGTGCCATGAGGCTTGACCCTCTACTTGACCTTAATCCTTGACATAGGTGGCCTCTGGCAGAGGTTTACGTTTAAGGGTTTGTTATGAGTAGCTCGGCACGGGAGATTGTCTAACTTTTTAACAATGAGACTGATTGGCCATGAGGTGTGAGACGGAAGGTGACCAAACTGAGGGCACTTCATACCTGGTCCTGCCGTGTGAAGAGATAACGACCTAACATTGATAAAAATGGCAATACCGCTCATTGCAGGTGTGTACTACCTCACAGAGGTGTGCAAACATGCATTCTCTGCATAATCTTTAACCCGCAGATCTTACTGCACGTCCAATAACAGTCTGAGTGCAGTCGGGACAGGTACTCAGCTCTCTGCATAATCTTAAATATTATATTGTCACAATGCAGTGGCACCCCATGTTGTGTCATATGTATTCTAAGGCACATGGGAGCTGCTTTAACCACAAGGTCGATCGGAGTTTATTTGGAGTTGGTGGCTGTGTCTCACGACCATGGGCCAATGTTTTTGTCTCTGACCAGGTGCTGTCTCAGACCGGGTGCCATCTGACCGGACATCACTTTGGGAGTTTAGTTATCTTCTACTTACAGTAGGAGGCTAATAATAATTACATAACAACTGCCATGAAGGTTTTACAAATCCTTTTATATACCGGGTGCCCTCTCTGATTTGGTGCCGTCTCTGACCGGGTGCCGTCTCTGACCTGGTGTGTTTTTTCATTTTTAACATAAACTCATATGTATGTATATATATATATATATATATATATATATATATATATATATATATATATATATATATATATATATATATATATATATATATATATATATATATCTTTATACATACATATGAGTTTATGTTAAAAATGAAAAAACACACCAGGTCAGAGACGGCACCCGGTCAGAGACGGCACCCAATCAGAGAGGGCACCCGGTCAGAGACAAAAACATTGGCCCAAGGTCGTGATATACTCTTTTTCTTTCTCAGCTCAGCTCAGCTCAGCTCAACTCAGCTCCCAAACCTCGGTTAGAATGGATGATGATAAACAATAAAATACATTTAAGATTATATTTTAAGATTACACAGAATGCATGTCCTCACACTCCCATGAGAGTACCCGTATTTGCATCAGTGTAAGCACCATGGGTCCTACTGCACCAGACTTGTACATGCGATAGGTTTACTTCACTAGACTTAGCTTGGTGAGACTAATAGGAACACTTTTGTACATCTCTAACATTTGTAACTATCTCCCTCCCTGTAGCAGGATGGCTGCTTTGGTATCAGCCATTCTCCTCCTCTCTCTGTGCAGCATCCACTGCTGCAGTGGGGAGAAGACATATTCAGGAGAAATGCTGGAGAAGGTTGACAGCACGGCAATGGCATCTTTCAACACTAACACCACCAGTGAGAGGTTACAGCAGCTGGAGGCCCTTATGAAAGTAAGTATATATCATTGCATGAAATAACTAATTTAACCAACTTCAAGCCAAGAACAAAGTTGATTAATGGCTTTCTTTAACCAACTGTAAGTATGTTTCAGATTAAAGTCACTTAAGGTTGCTTCAAGCTGCTTAAAGAAAGGTCATCAATCAACTTTAATTGTCGTTAAAGTTACTTGAATCTGATTATTCATGCAGTATATCATAATTGAGACAACTAGATTATTTATGCAGTATATCATGACATTATAAAGTCAATGCAAGCTTCAATGTTATAATACTACAAGTATTTTTACACGTGGGCACAAAAATCTCTTTATATCTGTTCCAAAGCCAAATTTGGGTTATGTATTATACCCTGGTCTATTTGTTTTTTCATGAAATGTTTTCTTATTGTTTAGAATCCAGGATTTCCCCCACCAGCCCATGAGTATTCCGACAAATGAAATAATGTGATGTTGACTTTTTAGATACTGCCTTTCAAAAGGCTAGTTCTGTTTTAATGTGGAGCAGCTTATAGATATAATCATCTTAAGGCAGAACTATCGTCTTCATGATACATGAATGCAGCACTGATTAATCCATGTGGGTGCGCAGGCACAATGCAGCACAGGTGAATTACTCACCAGGGTCAACATGAACTGTTTAGCCAAGTCTTAATTTCTTAATGAGAGCTCAGCAGGTTAAGGGCATCAGATATTAGGGCCCCTGGAGGAAGTCACCCACATCACTGAAGAGGTGCCAGCCTGACCACTGACAGTAACACAAGGCCTAGGCAAGCTTGATGGGCCCTGCACAAGGGGTAACATTCATTAGTAGTCGATGCTGAAGTGCAATGTCCTAGATTGCAGGGAATGATATTTGTGTTTTAATTGATACAAGAAGTCGAGGCAATAATGACCTCACAGTCAGGGTCCTTACCAGGAAGTCTGACATGAGGTGTAGTGTATAGGCATATAGCTGGATGCATTATCAACCAACCAGATAACACCCTGCATTCAATGCAGAATTTTTAGGGTGCATTATGTAACAGCTGGCACCCATTGTGATGGCTACTATTAGCCCTTATCTGGTACCAGCGGGATAAATCCCGCTGGTACCAGATCAAGTAATGGCCACCCGCATAAGGCCTCCCGCTACCTTGCTATAGTGTCAATGTTCATTATGAGATGGTCTGTGTATTGTAGCTGCTGTCTGAGGAGGTGAACAATGTGAGAGTGGACCAGGAGAGGATGAGGCAGGATGTACTGATACGTCTGGAAGTCATCGATGAGAAACTTAAAGACCACGGACCAACGGGTAGAATTGAGCGTCTAATGGCTGTAAGTAAACTTTAATTGTACTTTACTGAAAGACTTTTTATAGTGAATGTGATTTAACCCCAGCAATCCGTCCATAAACAGGTAGTGCAAGTCAGAAAGTGACGATCCATCACTTTCTGCTTCCACAGCTTCCATCATCCACTGACGGATCCATCCAATGACGGATTAGTGGAAACCAAATCACCCGTCATGAGGACCAAAAAAGTGAGACGGACAGATCCGTCAACGGACGGATTAGTAGAAGCAGGAAAATGGGAATCTGTCCGTCAAAGGGTCACCATTTTGGCGGATCCGTCAACGGACAGAAATATCAAAAGTTTTTGATATTTCAGTCAATTGACGGATCTGCCAAAATTCGGACGGATCCGTCACCTGTTGACGGAGGGATTCCCATTTTCCTGCTTCCACTAATCCGTCTGCTGACGGATCCGTCCACTGACAGATCAGTGGAAGTGAATTTGGCAGATCCGTCACACTTTTTAGCCCTCTTTAGCCCTGATTCCACCAATGTGACGAATCCCTCAACTTCCCCGTTCTTTCCGTCCGTCAACGGATAGGTCAAATCTGTCCGATTTGGACGGATCCGTCCAGCTTCTGCTTCCACTGGTTCTGTCCGTCGACGGATCCATCCATATCGGATGGATCAGTCACCTGTTTTGACGGATCCGTCGATTGACAGATCCGTTGACGGACGGATCCGTCGATGACGGATTAGTGGAAGCCAAATTAACTGTCATAAGGACCCAAAAAAGTGAGTCACATTTTGGCGGATCCATCAAGGGATGGAAATTTCAAAAAAATTTGATATTCCCGTCACTTGATGGATCCGCCAAAATGGTGACAGATCTGTCACCTATTGACGGACGGATTTCCATTTTTCTGCTTCCACCGGTCCGTCTGTTGACCCATCCGTCGACGGACGGACCGGTGGAAGCCATTTTGACGGATCCGTCACACTTTTGGCGTGCTGATGACGGGGAAAATGGCTTCCACTGACCCTTTACTTGACGGATCCGTCCAAAAACTGGACGGATTCGTCACGTCGCGTTGGTGGAATCAGCACTTTTGATGGATAAAGCGGTGATTCCACCAACGCTACGTGACGGATCCGTCCACTTTTTGGACGGATCCGTCCACTTTTTGGACGGATCCGTCCACTGACGGTTTGGTGGAAGCCATTTTGCCCGTCATCAGCACGCCAAAAGTGTGACGGATCCGTCAGAATGGCTTCCACCAGTCCGTCCGTCGACGGATCCGTCAACGGACGGACCAGTGGAAGCAGGAAAATGGAAATCTGTCCGTCAGCGGGTGACGGATCCGTCACCATTTTGGCGGATCCGTCAAGTGACGGAAATATCTAAATATTTTAATATTTCCATCCATTGACGGATCCGCCAAAATGTGACGGATCCGTCACCCGTTGACGGACGGATTTCCATTTTCCTGCTTCCACTGATCCGTCCGTTGACGGATCCGTCGATGGACGGATCAGTGGATCACTTTTTTGGGTCCTTATGACGGCTAATTTGGCTTCCACTAATCCGTCCGTCGACGGATCCGTCCGTCGACGGACGGATCCGTCGGACGGACGGACGGACGGATCCGTCAAAACAGGTGACTGATCCATCAAATATGGACGGATCCGTCGATGGACGGATGCAGTGGAAGCAGAAACGTGACGGATCCGTCAAAATTGGACGGATTTGCCCAATCCGCTGACGGATGGAGAGGATGGTGTTCATGACGGATTCGTCACGTGGCGTTGGTGGAAGCAGCCCTTAAATCCGCTTCCACTGGTTCGCCTGTCGACGGATCCGTCACAAAAGTGGACGGATCCGTCACGTAGCGGCGGTGGAATCAGCACTTAATGCACGATGCCGTCGAGCCTTCATCAAGCTTTTAGGCCAGAATATGAGTCCACACTTAATGATAAGCCCAAAGGCATACAGGCAGCATCCCCCCTGCTGGTGCCCTATTTGCCTGATACTTAAATATACATTATAATTCATAGACCTCGTATCATCCCTTTAGTTTTTACATGCATTATCCTCACTCATTCTCTATGACTGCCCCCCCCCCCCCACCTCCAGCGTTAGGGGAGCCAGTCAAACTCTCACCCCTTTAACCTAACCTATCTCGCCCCTATGATGTTATTGCATGCTATGATACATACGGGTCTCTACTCTAATTTAATACACGCCAAAGGAGTGTAATATCAGCAACAAATAAAGGTTTGAACAGCAGTCACATAAAATCATGAAAATAACGTGACCAAGTTGAAACAAAGAAGAATTATTCAACCAATGACATATGTAGTGTTTCACTGAAAATAGAACGTAAATTTGTTCAAAATCAGGATGGGGCAGGGTAGGGGCTAAGGGGCCCCAATACCCCAAAAGTCCCATTCTGCCCATAGGCGGGGATCTCCATCCAGATTTACAGCCTACTTTACTACATTTTGATACGCCTTTGTCAGTTCATACAGATTGCCTGGCTGCTTTAAGAGACGGGTGGACGGAGTCGGGTGTCTTTACAGTTTCCCCAGATGGCGGTGCCTCCATGGAGGTATTCTGTGACCAAAAGTCACACGGAGGTGGTTGGACCGTACGTTTGCAGAGGCCTTAAATGACATAAGTACATCCATCAGATTGATAATAGCCTAGATATGGGCTGTTTAAATAGTACTAAGAGCTTTCGACATTTTTCGAACATAATGATCCTAAGTTGAAAATGATTCCAATCCCCATTAGTTTCAAAAATGTATTTTTTTAATGTTAATTATCTCATTTTAATTCATTTCCATTAAAGAGTCAATCTTGGTCAATGTACTACTTAATATCATAAACCAAATGAAAGCTCTTGATTAGAAGTACACAAATATGGCAATATCACAACAATGAGTGCGACTTTAGACTCATTTTGTAAAAACAGGTCACATTTCGGTTTATAGGTGGTGCAGAGGAGACAAGATGGCCGTATTGATTTTGGTGGGGGTTGGGAGGAGTACAAGCTGGGGTTTGGGGACCTCGTACAGGGGGAGTTCTGGTTAGGTAATGAACACCTACATCGGTTAACGTCCGGTGCAACACAGAAGCTGAGGGTGCAGCTGCATCGTCTTGGACATGGATATACTTACGCTGACTATTCCTTCTTCGTGATCGGTTCTGAGGAACAAAAGTATAAACTGCACATAGGAGGTTACACAGGAACCAACTCTCCCGGTGAGTATGTGTATTTAACAATATACGTGACGAGGGCGTTATTGATAAATACACAACCCTCGTGCCCCATATCCATTCAATATTAGGTATATTGTATGATTATTCGATTCAAATGTCATAATTTACCTTATATAGGTCCTAATTTCGCCATTTTGAATGATATTTAAGTCTTCTTGTACAGAGGGTGCAGTCCCAATCTTCAGTAGGGGAGGTACAAAGAACAAGGAGCTAGGCGCGGGGAGCGGTCATTATTTTCTTACGCTGCTTCTGCTATGTTAAAGAATACGACTGTACTCCTGCGTCGCCACCTGCCGTTTTGGTTACTAACTGCTCCCCTGTATACTTCAATATAGGCAGCGTTTCCCTCCCCTTGTACCATGGCCAGAAATGCTTGGCCGCTTGCGCGTTCGCCTCACACACCAGAGGTCCCCGGATCGAATCTGGGTCGAAACGTACCATTTTTACAGTGCCTATATATATGTGAAAATATGTCCGTAAAATTATTTTAACGAATAGGTAAGTAAAGTCCAACTTCTACCTTTATAGTAAAAAAAATTATTGAATTTCAAAGAAATTATACCAAAAAATATCTTTTCTTCTGTAACTTTTCTGCCTATAGACTCCTTGTTTCGCCCCCTCCCTTTACCAGCGCCTCCAGGGCGTGGTGCGTAGAGCGTCCGACTTCAAGCCTTGGGGTAGAATGTTCGAATCACCATGAAACCTCGGATTTTATGGGTGACAAGATTTCCCAGGGAATCGTGCTGATATTCATTAAATCGTGCTGTATCTGTGAATATCAGCACGATTTCCACCTGGGATATGCATGAATATCAGCACGGCGATATCCCAGAAAAAGCACGATGAGTGGCCCAATCGTATTATAAACATAGGTAGTTTCAATCACTCTACATCTGTTTCAATCAAATAGAACGCTAGTAATACCAGGGTATTCAGGATTTGTGTCATATTGGTGGGTCGTGACACTACACAGAGCAGTATATGCAGTATGCAGTATATGCAGTTAAGGAGGCAGTTTGGAGATAGGTAAAAATTGCATTTTTGAACAAATAATTGTATTCCACACAAAACCAAACAAGTTAAGGAGAGACATTGGCTAGGGTTGAATTGAGGTTGCAACGTTTCGTCTAGACTGTTCCCTATGGCCAAACTTCATATGCTAGCTACTTTATTTAATCTTATTCCCTAGAATTCAGCTTAGAATTCGACTAATTATCAGATTATGGCTCAATATATTAATTTTGGAGGGCACGCTATAAATCGCTCATGGAAAATACATCATAAAAAACATACTTGGTCCACATCTGAACCTCTAATTGGGCACTTATTACCCATAGATGACATTTTATTCTGTCCTATCCTCCTAATATGATTTTGTACGAACATTTGAAACACATTTCAGCAGGATTTAAAATATGGAAAAAATCGGACCATGTCACTTTAAATGTAAGTGGTGAGAATGCCCCTTTAAACACACAATCTACGGTGGGCAGATATTTCGCCTCGTACCTCAACTGTCAATGATTTAGACTCGAAACTTACTGATACCAAAAGTAGTGTGTTGACGATGTATTTTGTATAGTTTTGACCCATATTTATATTTTCAGGAGATTCTCTTGAGTACCACAATGGCCAGCTGTTCTCCACACCTGATACAGATAATGATGCCGACAGTGGTCACTGCGCGGCCCGGTATGGGGCTGGCTGGTGGTTCAGGTGGCTATATCCGACTTTTGCGAAATTTTAAATTCTACCTACATATGTTCCAAAGACTGTAAAAGAATAATACAAAAGGGCTGGGGCATCCACATGCTATTCATCGCCAGTAATAGGTCAGAAAGAGGGTCCTATGGGAGCCTAACCATGGGCTCTTGCAGTGCATTTCCAAGGGGAAGAATAAAAGCATGCACAATTATATTCCAAAATGACCATAATAATGTTGGGAAATAAAATAGAATTTGAGCAAAATCAGAGGGAATCGAATAATAGGAAGTTAATAATGTTATTTGTGAGCACTCTGACTAATTTTTAGGAATTGTTTTTTTTCTTTCTGTCTCACATTGGATGTACACACTTTTAGGAACTGCTCTACAGCCAACCTTAATGGTGTCTATGGCAGTACATCAGAGAGGGGCATCACCTGGTCATCCTGGCTCGGCACCACCACCTCCCTAACCAGTGTCAAGATGATGGTTAAACCCGCAGATAAGGTCATTGGTAATGAGTTCAATGTGATAATATTGAATATAAATCTAATTGATATGTGGTAGATATGATACACGTGAGTCACTGTATAAGTGTTATAATACCCGGAGAGGGGTATTTATCCAAGGCGCCAGCCGAGGATAATTACCATTGTCCAAAGCCTTTAACACTCAATGCAGCTACTCACACATAATCATCATTCTCACAGGAGGAGAGGTTGCTCAACGAACCACATCCACATACAGCCATCTGTGTATTATAGAGTCAGGCCTCTTTTTTTTTGTTTTCTCAGCTCTGGTGTAAGGATATTTATTTCATGTGGAGAAACAAAGTTACTATGCTTAAGTATTAAATTGGTCGTTCTCCACACCCCTGTGGAGAAACTGACACTGCATAATAATTCGAATTTAAACCCCTTTTGTTGTTGCTTAAAGCAGCAGTCAAGCTGCTTAAAGAAGGAGCCGCACATTGTCAGCAGCTTTAACCTGCTTTAAGCAGAACCTACTTTCCTGCTACTTTAATTCCATCCAGATAGTTGTTTGACTTTGATTGATTATCATCAAATAGTAGAGAATAGTGACTAATCATGGTAAAGGTACCTCCATGATTTTAAGGACATGAACAAATCAAAAATTTTCAACAGTGCCATACCATCCCTAACATTTCCTCACTTTTCCTTATCATCTGTGCTTTCTCTCAATAATTATCTTATACTAAACATAAAGCAATATATTTCTCATGGGTAAAATGAGACAACCAGGTTGCTTCTCCTGGCCGAATGCTAGTAAAATGTCACATTTTCCTAAATTTCTTCGCTCTTTCTTATTATCTGTGTTTTTCTTCTAAATGACCTGTCAAGTCTACATCAACAATATAAGGACACCAATATCCACTGCAGGCACAAGATATTATCTCATTTAATCAACCTGGGCATACTATATACGGTCGTACTGTGATACAAATACATGTTGGTATGACGTATGATATGCTCTCCTCAGTATGCGACAAATTACAACCAAAAAGTTATATACGCCATGTTTTACAGTCATAGGTGTTTTAGGTTACATAGTCTGAAAATCTAGGTAGGGTAGGTCGTTTTTTTGTGTTTTTTTCAATTCTTTTTTTTTACTTTGGACTGAAAAGTACCCAAAAATTGACTGGCAAACTTCACCGCCGACTCACTGACAACGGTGTTGACTCATAGACTATCAAATTGACCCTGAAATAGGCCCAGAATTACTTATAACATGAATATTTTTTCAAAATTGGATAAAAGATTCTTGCTGACTGCGGCGTTGACTCGTAGACTATCAAATTGACCCTGAATAAGCCCTAAAATCACTTAAAACATAAATATTTTTTCAAAATTGGATAAAAATTTCTAGGGTCGGCTCTGTTTTGCTAGGTAAGGTCGGGTAACCTGAAACACACCTTTTTTTTATTTGGTCCTACCTATAAAAATGTTTGATAGCACTATTTAAATTCTTGTTAAGATGGATCAGTACAATAAACACTTCCAATGAAAACCTATTGAAACTAATTTTTGTTTCCCCAGTTGGAAAGGATTGCCAAGAGGTGTATGCTAATGGTGGAACAAGGTCAGGGGTCTACACCATCACCCCTGGTGGTACCAAGGTACAAGTCTTCTGTGAGCAGGAACTGCAGGGGGGTGGCTGGACGGTGAGTTGTGCTATATACATAGACGTGTACTGTGAGCAGTTTCACTGCAGAGGGGGTTAGATGGTGAGTATATGAGTAATGTTTTGCACAATAAAATATTGAAGAAAAAACTGTCCCAACCTCATATGCTTATGATCTAAACTTGCAATAGAGACAACTCTTAGCCAGCATTGATTAAAGTATAAATACAGAATATGGTGGAGGAACTTGACTATAGGCAATATCATACTAAGAAAACTCAGCCCATAATTATGAAGTTTTCTCACTAACAGGTGCTCCAGAGACGTGTGGACGGGAGCACTGACTTCTACCGTGGGTGGGCTGCATACAAGCTGGGGTTTGGTGACCCATCTGGTGAATACTGGGTGGGTAATGATAACCTGTACCTGCTGACTGCTAACCAGGACACCCAGCTGCTGGTGGAGCTGCAGCACGGGGGTGAGACAGTGTATGCCCCATACAAAGAGTTCTGGGTAGGCAGCGAGAAAAACAATTACACACTGCATGTTTCTGGCTACGCCGGAGGACGCGTCCCAGGTAGGTTTATACCTGAATCCTTTAATTAACAGGGGAAGACACTAAATTTGAAGCAGTAATTTACTTTTTTCAAAGAAAGAAGTGTAGTCATCTTTGATTAATTTATATCAAAACGTAATCAGAATACCCAGATTCCTGTTGATTTTTGCTTTCCAACTTTCCAACGTTACAACCGTACATTCTTCATGGATTTACTTTTGCCCCTATATTTGTAGGCCGCTCGGGCCCATAGTAAGCTTTGCCCCTGGGCCTGTGTTAGTCTCTACACACGCTTTTTAAGACAATAACTGGATAGAATGTCACTCAGAATTATACGTTATTTTAAAGTAACGTTTGTCGCCATAATGCATAAATGTAGTTCTTGTAAGTGGAAACCATTGATTTCTAAATTGTTATAATACCTTAAAGAGGATATTAGAAAATATCAACCACAGTCTTTGTGAATTTGATGCTTCAGATGATTGCCTGAATTATCCCCATAATGGCCGCCCGTTCACTACACGGGACAGAGACAATGATGCCTGGGATGACGGTAACTGTGCGCAGCAGTCCCTCGGGGCCTGGTGGTATAACAAGTGTTATGAGTCTAACCTTAATGGGGTCTACAACAAAGAGAGCACTCAGGGTATCATCTGGTACAGATGGAAGGGGTGGTTCACCTCCATGTCAGCCACCAGGATGATGCTCAAAACTAAACAATAACTGCAGAAAATAATGCATAAACTAGAAAATGACCAGATGAAATAATGCTCAAAACTAGGATATTTAATGACGCTCAAAAGTGAGAATTAGTTTTCAGAACATTGCTTGAAATTTGACTTTGACTCTATGAAAAGGTATTAATGCAAAGAGAAGAAAAAACTGGATAAAATTATTTTCAAGGGTAAGAAAACACTGAATAACTATGATTTCAAATGTGAAAGGAAAATGATACTCAAAACTAAAAGAGCACTTCAAAGAATTGTGCTCAGAACTAACCTGTCAAAACTGCCACTTGTCAGTTTTTCACAAATAAAAAGTGATGCGATACAATGTAATGTGAATAATGTATTGTCCACCATAGCAGTGTTGTATGATTGTTTGAATAAAGGTCAAAAACAAGAAATAGCGTCAAGAGTTACTACCTGGGCCCACTGACTTCCGGTGTTTAAGGACTGTGGTGTTGCTAGCAGGTCAACATGGTTGACAGCCTTGAGATTGATTTAAGGATAACGTTTTATTTTTTAATTGTTTGTGTTGTTAAACAACGTTGATAAATCATGATATAAATGTCCAAATGACCACACATGGTAACGAGACACAATGGCTACTTCTTTCAGCCTTTGTTCAGAAACCTCAGGAATCATAGTGTCCACACTGGTAGTGTCCAAAGAAGTGGGAAATATAGCGTCACTAATAATATCTCTGTTTGATTCCTATAGATCCGCACTAGCCAATTGCAGAAAAGGAATCTAGCAAAACATCTGTACAGTGGGTTTTTTTCTAAAGTGTTTTATTAAGGTGAACAGTATTTATGTTCAATAACATAAACTGCCTCTGGGCTCGGCATTGCCTTTTTGATGTCCAGGCCTTATCTTTTTAAAGGTTGAGCGCATTATGTACAATTATATCATAAAATATACAGTATGACGTGCATTTGGAAATCTAGTCATATGTGAATAACAGATTTATATCATGTAATACTTTGCTTTGAGATGTCCGTATGGTATATCCCTATAAAATGTGTCATGGCCAAACTTTGACTACCCAACCCATCTCTACATGCTTTATTGAGTAGTTTAAAGCTGCAACTTGACCTCCTCAGATCTAGACCTCCTCCGACCGTAGCATAAAGTTATCATTTATGGAACAATCATTTGTTTTTCTTCAAGGCAGAGCAAAATAACATAGCATATCAGGCCTCTCTATATAGCATACTGGATAGACTAAAAATACAGATATTGATCATTCTGTGGCGGGAAGGAAAGCCACCTCTTGCAGGGTCCAATACCAATAATACCTCTTGTGTTAGAAGATGGAACTAATATGTCTTAGTCTTGCATGGCTCTTACACTTTGGAGCTTAGAGCAATTGCTGCACACTTATGGTGGAGGTCTACATAGAACCAATTAATAGGGAAGTATAATTATAATGTATGATCTGCATGAATACACATGAAAACCATTAGGGTTGTGGGTTGGAATAGTGCTTCCATTCTGCATATAAATAGTCCCTGAGCATAATTATATATATATATATATATATATATATATATATAGAGAGAGAGAGAGAGAGAGAGAGAGAGAGAGAGAGAGAGAGAGAGAGAGAGAGAGAGAGAGAGAGAGAGAGGGGGGAGAGGTAGATCACCTGTAGCCTAATAGGAGGCAGCATGGAGTAAGCAACCTGCAGATCATTATGTTATTCAGTTTACAGTTGGTTTACTTTTATTCTCATGGGAGGTATTGTGCCTATTTTCATATAGGAAGAAGAACTTATATAATTCAAGAGTCAACCTATCCACATTTAAGTCTGATAAGATTCCTGACAAGTTAAAATCGAAAATTCTCTGCTCTGAGCTAAATTTCCAGCTTTAATGTCATTACCAACTCCATAGAGCTAGAGAGAGAAGAGAAAGGAGACTGCAGGCAGCAGGGTCTGTCCTCTGCTGGCGTCCTCTAGTGAGCTGTGGGGGAAACTAGTCAGAACCCTCTGTGTAGGGTGGCCAGAGGGGCTGGCTGATCGTCCCGGCCTATGTTAAATCACCCTTATATGATGTTCTCTTATTTTGGCTAGAGAGCAGGCAAAGACATCTAGTAACTTGGTAAATTGAGATATTGGATGGGTCTGTTTTACATACTGCCTGGAGTAAGCATAATAGATTATACAACATACTGTAATTTATGGGCTTTGGGAGAATCGGCACTGATTGTTTGAAAATCCATGTATCAACGAGATTCTTAATTTGTCTGAAGCATCTTGGATGCATTTAGGCCATTGAGGATCTTAGATTCACCTAGAAAGCTTATAATTTTATCCCTTTCAGATAAAAGGTCTACAAGGAAATGGTGTTTATTATATTCAAGTCATCTTTCCGATAATAATGGGTGAGATTTCTTCAAAAGTTCACACAGAAAAGTAAAAGTGTCAACTGTGTCTCCCACGTGGCTCTGGTAAAATAGAGAGTCAAACAGCTAATGACTCTGCTTATATGAAGGGTCAACTTAAGTTGACTCTCTACTTTCAGTGTCAACTTGAGTTGACTCTCTACTATCAGTGTCAACTTGAGTTGACTCTCTACTATCAGGATCAACCCAGTGTTGACCCTTCTTATAAGCAGAGTCAATAGCTGTTTGACACTCCATTTTATCAGAGCCACGTCGGAGACACAGTTGACTCCTTTACTTCTCTGTGTGTTGCTGTCCTAAATGAATGCTTAGGGCCTACTGTCTGGGTACCCAGAGTATGTCCATTTCTTTGGGCTAGTTTGTGCCCAATAGAAGCAAAATAGGTATTGATATAATCTGTTGTGTTTCCAAAGGGTATAATGTGTACCTGTATCTTGCAATTGTGAGACAAAAGTGAGGTATGGCAGCTTTAGAGTTTATAATCTTATTTATGCCGGCCCAATAGGCTTTGGGTTTGTGTCTGTTCGTTTCAATTTCATTCAAATAATATCCCCTTCTTGCTTTCATACAGAGTAACCGAGCTTTCTCGAAATATGAGATCCGCCAATTATCTTCATTCCTCGTTCTTTTATACTTTCCGTATTCGACATAATAGGCGCACACACCCCTAACAAGCGCACACCCCCTGTTTTTAGCCGATTCTTATACTAGAAATAACCAAAAATATCTCAATTTTTTACCCCAATTAAACTCTTAACTACTAAAAGGTGTCCATGATCATTTTTTAAGCCACTGTGCGCTTATTACGTCAAATACGGTATTACAAGCAGTGTTATTTTCTGTTATGATTCTAAGTAGGTTATTATCCAACCGTGGTTCTTTTTTGTTTCCTGCAATTAAATGTTTTTATTGGGCACGTAAAGTTGAGGAGAAAGGTAATTGGATTTTTCTTACGAATCTCAGGCTATTTCAGAGTTATTGGCTTGCCAGAATTGATTACAGTTACTATTCTGAAGCCCGCTTACAAAATTGTATAATGCATATAGGATTGGTCTATAAAGGTAAATGGTGTTTTGGGTGAGCTGTTATGTTTTCTACGGACATAAATGTTTTGATCAGCTGTGGATAGTTAACCAATATTGAATGGCTAACGCCCTCACAAGGGGTTGTATGGCTCAATATCGGCACGAGTGCGTAGCACGAGTGACGATATTGAGCCATACAACCCCGAGTGAGGGTGTTAGCCATTCAATATTAGGTTTATTATACGATTTATTGATTCAAATGTCCTTATTTACCTTTAAAACGTCCTAATTTCGCCATTTTGAAGGATTATTGACTGAATATCACTCGAACACCAGTAGTGCCATGTTGTTTTGACCTCCCACCAACCCTGCTCGCTGATTGGTGGAGTTAAAACGGGACAGCCAATGAGAGGACACGATACAAAAAGGCTTTGGCACCTGAGCGCGGGGCGCATTCGTTAGATAGACTAGAACATAGCCAGCGTTTCCCCTGCTGTGTATCATATCTGCCGTGGCCGAGCGGTCAGCGCGTATGGCTCATACGCAGGGGGTAGGGCCTACCCGGTTCGAACCTGAGGGTGGACTAGTGGAAACGTAGCAATTTTAAAGGGCCTATATGTATGTGAAAACCCCCCCTAAAATTATTTTAACGACTAGGTAAATAAAGTCCAACTACTACCTTTATAGTAAAAAAAAAATTATAAAAAAATATTGATTTTCAAAGAAACTATACCAAAAAATGTCTTTTCTTCTGTAACTCGGTAAATAATGGTCCTACAGGGCTGGAAATCCGCCTGTAGACTCCTTGTTACGCCTCCTCCCTCTACCAGCGCCTTCACGGCGTGGTGGTTAGCACGTCGGACTTCAAGTCTTGAAGTAGCGTGTTCGAGTCTCCATGAAACTTCGGATTTTATGGGGGACGAAATTTCGGAATGACTCCCGTCAACCGGAAGAGTGCCGATATCCACCGGAAGAGTGCCGATATCACTAGATATCGGCACGGGGATATCACCTAAAAAGCACGATGAGTCATTCAATCGTATAATAATCACAGATACTATATTGTGTAATGTGTTGCAAGTTTGTAAATATAAGATCTATTGTGGTGTGCTCCCCATTGAGATTATGATTTATCTTGTAATATCTTTGATGAGTTGTTGACGCCCAATGCAGCATGACATTGTTATCAACATTAGCCTTTCCTGTTTGGGACTAGTGTTAAGATTATATCAAAACTGGGAGATGGTCTCAAAACACACGTCAATCTAGATGGTCCCATGATCAGAATGGTTTGACCCTGAAAAGCTTATTTTCAGCTAATCAAAGTATCTGCCTTATGTGAATTTAGCTTTCTTTGTGGTGCCTTCTTCTAACATTCTCTCTGGTACGCTACCATCTATTTAAATGCTAATCATAATATATTATTCAAAATAGCATATCATTTAAACCTTATTGAACTTGAATACACACCACTCAGAACTGACCTCGCCGATTTATGAGAATACGTTCGAGCTGTCAACAAAATCGGGTAGTGAAGGCTTAGCTACAGGTGGGGCTCCACTAGCCGATTTCATTCACAAATCGGGGCTATTCTCACGAATCTGACTCAGTTATATACCATAACAATTATATGCCTTAAGCAGGGAGGCACTATAGACCCTGCCATAGGTTTATGTTTGTCAATAATGTTTATGTTTATAAACAAGTGGAAAATAGAATTGCCAAGGCTATACAACACACTTTAGGTCCCAATTTAAGCCCGGATTTTGCATCTCAGGCTGATCTGGGCCTCCGATTTCATACCAAACAGGTTTGATTTTCATTTATCTGATGTTCCCCCATTCACAGGGCTCTAATCGGCCGATTTATGCACAAGGAAATATGTTTTTGTTTTGACCTGATCAGACTGTAAAGACCTATATGATCGGTTTGTGAGAATGACCCAAAAAATCGGGTAGAGAAGTCCTAGCTTATGTATACAATTGACCGATATAACACAATGCTGTGCACGATATAAACTAATGACTCTACAATGATATAATCAACTAAATAGAGCATGTTTTAGTCCCATCTATCTCACCAGGGGGCAGTCCCAGTTGGTCTTTTATAGACTTGGAAGTTGGATTGACCAAGGACGGGATGGGTATATTTGTGCAGCCCAAAGAATATTGATAAGTCCTTGACATCTTCTTAGATGTAATTTAACACGTAAACGTCATTTAAACTATGTTAAAGGGAGCTATCAGTACCATCGTGAATGAATAGCTTTAGATTTTGACTTGGAGACGGCGTACAATATACCTCTCTTGTATTTCCATATTCCAAAATGAGTAAGTTCATGTATGAGGTTTGGGGGAGGGGATACATATATGAATATTCCATGTGGACGAATGAGTGTTAGACAAACAAACAATTGGTAGAAAGTGTTTATTGCTTTGGTCCACAATATGACACGGACCCTAATCTGCATACAAATTCTGCTCTGTTGCTTCCTTATGTTTTGCAGAGTTGTGAAGAGTTGAATAAGGCATTTCAATTATATCATCTAGACAGTCCTCCGCAGATCCTCTTTGAACTCTCAATGCAATTAAAAATTAGGCCCATGCTACTCTTATCACAACATACATACCCAAATGATTTGAGATGCATACTACTCACACATAGATGGATGATAATGGTAACAAACACCCCTGTGGTACACGGTTTGAAGGGGAGATTATTGTATTATAATTAGATAACGTTCTATTCAGGTCAGTGGGGTAATACACCATTACTTTCCATTTTACACCACAAGCTAGTTGACAAGCATAAGCAACATATAAATTAAATCAATGAGTCTAAAAGTGTTTAACTACAACATCTGTGCATGCATGAGATATGAGCTTGTTAATGGAAACATGGTCCTTATTTAATATCACAATAATAAATAATAACAATAATGATGATAATAGCGTTATATTTAGTGATGCGGTCCTTCAAAGGGGTTGCTTTTGTAGAAATGATTGTCTTTTGAGAGTCCTTTTTGTGAAATGGTCCCCTCGCATCTAAGCAGTGACATGTAGATACATAGGTGTTAAAGAGGTATGGAAGCGGTCTCAGAAGAGTATAGAATATACACAATACCATATAAGTCCAAAATTACCAGACCCATCTATGATTGGTATTATATCAGCGGGACCTGCAGAGCGAGGCAGATAATTCAAACTTCACAAAAATTGTAATAATGGTGTAGTGGATTTATCGTGGTTTAAACTGACTGTAAGTTTGCCCTGCTTAATGCATTAGGAATCGATTATAATAGATCTTCCTTATGTAATTTATATGTATCTACGCCCTTGCTGAATCTTGCTTCTCGACAGTATGGTGATAAATAGCATCTATAGCAGATTGCTGACTTTATAATACACTATCATAAAGAAACTGTACATTTCAGGGTGATTCAAATTATACCATCTCTTAGATGGAACCCGTCAGAATTCAGCTACATGATTGTAATACTAATTGAAAGCATCCTGTCACCTTCAACTAGGTGAAGTCTCATGTAAGCCGTTTGTTCATGGCGTATAGTTTTCGTAATAATCAATATCCCTGGAGACTCACCACTCCTTTTTCCACAATAGTGTTATATTATCATTATAAAGTATGATAATTATAAACACCTCTTAAGTAGCCATACGCCGAAATGTATTATAACAGTTTGGTACACAGAGATGTGACTACATGTCAGATGTGTATCGTGCATTGCTTAACATTTGTAATTTTCAACAGCTTTGTGAATTCATAAATAAAGTCAACACCAATCCATCTAGTTTTATCTTCCTGTCATCATTGTTTGAAATTCTGAAATAGAGAAGGGTGATTATCAAGTATAATTTCCAATAATAAATCAACAGAAACCAAGACATGCTGAGTAGGTGCGTATGAGTAAGCCATATTCTAACATTGACAATGTGAGGTGATATATGGCTAGGGCATTAGCATGAACCTGGGTGTTTTATGTTTGATCTTGACCAGGAAAGGTCAGCTTGTTTGGCTGAGTGCCCATTTTTTTGAAGGGCTTCCGTGAATTGATATTCAAAGCACGATCAAGGGGCATAGTTTTAACTCACATGCTAACATCATTATGCTAGCCTTTACTTAATATCACAGATGCGTGCATCTGGAGAGTTTAAATCAAACCCTCAATCATTAGTAATTGATGAAAATCATTTTAAATAGCCTAATTGATATTTGGATTTACTATTGGAATGGATTGATTTGATACAAACGTTATAATAAGGCCACTCAGAAAAAAGATTCTGGGGATATTTGGACTTTTCGAGACCAATTTTCACATTTTAGTAATTCTGAGTTTATTGATTATTATTATTGTTATAATCCAAGTTATTCCTAGCTGACTGCATTACTGACAGCATAACCTTTAATTTGATACCAAATTTACCAATATTCTTCCAATTGTAGCATCTTTTTCATCAAAAATGTTTTAAAAAATATAAAAAAAGTTTCCCCAAATAATTTTTTTGATTGACCTGATGTTTGGTAAATCAGATCACTTACCTTCATAATTTACTTTGCCATCACCATCAATATCAGCCTCCCTGATCATCTCCTCTACTTCTTCATCCGTCAACTTCTCACCAAGGTTAGCCATGACATGACGCAACTCTGTCGCTGAGATGAAGCCGTCGCCATCTTTGTCAAAGACACGGAATGCTTCCCGCATCTCCTCCTCTGTGTCGGTTTCCTTCATCTTACGAGACATCATGGCCAAGAACTCCTCAAAGTCAATGGTTCCATTTCCTGGTAGCATTGTAGTAATGTATGTAGGTTAATATCATTGTCAGAAATAAAACTGGGTGTACAGTAACGTTGAAACATTTACAACTTCTTTACTAAAAATAATCTCAATTCTCGCCTCGTGAAAATAGAGGAGTACTGCTGCACTCACGATACTCTGGAGGATATTAATATTTTGTTTTTGTTGATGTTTTCCATAAAAGCATCAGTTCAATAATAACATAGGTGACGAATTAAATTGGGCATTCTAAAATCTAAAGTTACTATTTGTTACATGGTGGATAGGAGAGTTACTTGTGTACTGGAATCGCCATATATTCACCCCCCCCCCCGAATGAAAAACAATGTAGTTGTAATCTATGGCATAATTATAACATCATTAAATTAAAGCTATCTTAATCTGTTTTCACAATGTAATGAATTCAAAGGTCCGCTCAGCAGAGTCTTCTTAAGTCGTTCTCCACTCGTTATACCATGAGTCGCTCGCCCTGGGATTATGGCCTTCTGTGATACAACCCAGCCTCAACTCGTAGTTTTAACATTGTACACAGATTATAGTGACGTGAGCCTTTGTGTATATATCTTACCATCAGCATCTACTTCGTTGATCATGTCTTGGAGTTCGGCTTCTGTGGGGTTCTGACCTAGAGACCTCATAACGGTTCCCAGCTCCTTGGTTGTGATAGTACCATCT
The DNA here is from genome assembly GCA_947462335.1 of Harmothoe impar. Lineage (NCBI taxonomy): Eukaryota > Metazoa > Annelida > Polychaeta > Phyllodocida > Polynoidae > Harmothoe > Harmothoe impar. The sequence goes on along the minus strand of OX381707.1, from coordinate 62,509,526 downwards.
CCATCTTTGTCAAATAGACTGAAAGCCTCCTTAAACTCTGAAAGAAATAATTATAAAACTGTTAGAACAAGAGTATAGTATCTATAGTGGATGTTGTGACCCAGTGATGCTATGTGTAAGACATTGCTAATAAATCTACTTACAAGAACCAGTCGGTATTCTCCCTATCGCTTATTTACAGCTGGATTAATTGAGAACTACTTAATTAAGTCAACCATACAACCAGGTACTGTTTTTCTTATCACCTGGATTCGATCAAAAAATGGCCTGTGTGTACGTGGCCACTGACCCAGTAAACATAAAAACGTTAAACAGCATTTCATAACGTTATATAGCGTTTCTCTAAGGCTCTTTACTTACTATGGCGTAACGTTGTATAAAGTTTTAAAACTTTATTTTGACGTAAAATAACGTTTTTGTTAGCTGGGGAGTTTACTTATCCTCTGAGTACAGAGTGTGTCTATCGGGTCGAATTGATTTTGACGGGTAACGGTTCACTTCACCTGGGGCAAAGAATTGATTAATCATTCTTCAGTGTAACTTATAATAAAGTTCATCCATGGATATTATGATGGAGTCTGCCATCAATCAAATTAAATATTCATATTAGTTATGATTATAATTATTGCTACATACTCATTTTATTGGTTACATTGAAATTAAGGTACATGTATCTATGTACAATTGTCCAGCAGGGTTTCCATTTATTACGGTCTATAACCCGTCATTAGCACGGGGCTAGGTGCTGTGACCGACCCATATATGTCACAGGTTGGGATAGTTTATGGACGTTTGTTATGTGTGACTCACCACTGTTATACTGTAAACAGATGCGTCTGTGTCAAGAACAGTCCAGCATCGATTCATATCATGAAAGGGAATTATACTTTGTGGTAAAATTATTGACCGTTAAAGAATGGGATTATTTTAACACAGACAGGGAAAACCAGTTATATATTTTGGGGCTTGTACTACTATAGAGCACTCCTGGCAAAAGTCGATAAACTGCAGCTGAATTTGACACATAACTATTGGTATACTACTGTTGTCATGTTCAAAACATCATCCATTATATAAGGGAGTCAGATGAACAATCCTCCTTTCAGCTGCATATCTATGGACATCATGTCGCACTACTGAATTTCTGACCTTATTCATGAAACATATTGATCCAGATAAGTAGCTTGCCTCTAAAATATTGGCTAGCAGTTGGTCATGGACGCATGGTCGGCTGTTGACTTGGCAAATGACCTTTTTTTTTACCATCCAGACCTAGTCTAAGGAAATAATTTACTAATTCATTTGTTGACTGGTACGCCAATGTTCTGCTCCACATAAGGCATGGCCTGGGCATCATCATGATGGGACTTTAAAAGGGTGTTAGAGGGACTTGACTTTGGGAGACCAAACATCAACTTAGGACAGAGTTCTCAAGTTTAGAGGAAGTCAGAATAACGTAATCTAGGTGATCTGACCCTACAGGGGGAGGGCTGCTCCCAAGGGAAGTATTGAATATACCTAGATATTTATGGGTGGATTGATATTTTCATAGCCTAGCGAAGGAAATAGAGAGCAATGCAATGCCTTAGTTTTCCCCAGATTGCTGGGGGGGGTCTTGTGCAAAACATACTCTGGCCACCCATATGGCTGGGATTTGGAGGGGAATATCCCCCTCCTCCCTCTTTGTCTTTCTCTCTCCTTCTCAAGTTTCTCTCGTCAGTGGGCCTATATATGTAGGCAATATGTTCCTCTATTATGTAACACAGATTCCATACAACTGGCATTTTGCATTTCGCTAGGTCAGCGGGATCGGGGGCACACATTTACTCTGCCTTGTTTTTCTTAGAGGTAGCCGCGTACATTCATAAGGTGACCAAGCAGAGGTTTCCATGGGACGGTAACTGTGTGTTCTAAGCTGAAAAACACGCGGATTGCCACTCTAATGCAAACCCCAGCTTTGGGCAATGTTGACCATTACATTTGAAGCTCAAACGACAGCAGAGGGTTCTAGCTATCAAACTCATATCTAAGGACCACTTCAGTCTCATATATATCCTCTAAGGAGTTAAGAGGAAACATATTAAAAGGGACTCTGTTTGCACAAAGTACCATTAGGCTCTACTTGTGAACACACCTAAGGAGGTGCCTGTATTAAGCCTGACCGGACCATGCTAGGCTGAGCAGTCCAGCAACTTCTGCAGTATACAGTGGTATAAGTCTAATTCTGGGATGACTCCTCCCCCGAAGGTGCATGCCTTCATATATATGCACAGTAGCCAATGTTAAATTCTTTTGTCAACTGCATAATATATTTTTAATCTCTTAGCATGGAGGTACTATTTTAAAGCTGGTCTGTGTTGGAGGAGATGAAATTCGATTTTTGAAAAGGCATTTTATTTTAAACTATCCATGTACTACCTAATGCGCTAGGAAAGAGGGTAAAATCCTGTACTGCAATTACTCTTTTGCAAGATATTATTACAGTAAGATATATGTATAGTTGGTCAGTATATCACTATTGTTCTGTACCTTATTAAAATTTGATTACTAAAGGGTCTCTATATGATATGCCTACTGTCTGTACTTTATTCTGATATTGACTATTAATGAAAACCTTAACTTGTTGTGTATATTCAGTCAATAAAAGCGTTTTTCAAACTCAAAGCTCAACTTCAAACTTTTATATCTGTAATTCGATATCTGTATTTATCACTCACCTGCTATTTGCTCCTCTGTTAATTCTGCCGCGTTCTAGAAATACAAATGGCTTAATTGTTATCAACAATATGTGGTTGTGTATATATAGGGTTATAGCTGCCACACACATTTAATCAATATGAACGTGTTGAAATGAAGTTTAACATATATCAGTTAGAGCCATAAAGGGCTACCTGTAACAGCTGACAATTGATGCATAAAGTGCTATGGGATATCGATGTCAAAACCATGGGTTGGAGCCGTTGATAATCCCGCCCCATTACGTTTTCATTTTGTCTGACACAGGGATATTAGATATGGGATTCGTTGGAAACAGTACTTTGCCCTACTTGGATATAAAAGTATACTTTAAAGTATAATATTAAACCACTTCTGCTATTGCCTAAGAATCCATACACATGAGGCACCTCATTACATTATATGCAATATATGTTATGATTATTTGTTGTAATACCTGTTCCCTGTCCACCAAACGTATATCAGTTAAATATATAAATCTCTTGTCTTCTGGGATAGACATGTCCCATTTTATACAGGTCATCTTGGGATGGCAGAAGATATATGATGTTTAGAATAACTTGCATATAAACTGAACAAGCGTCCGCCCTTCATAAGCAAGGACCAATTTCAGGTAATGTGAGTGTACTTGTATTCAGGCTATGAATCAGGTGAATGGACGTTATTTAATAATCCTATAAAGAACATTATGTGGTTAACCCCCATACACAACGTATGCCCAGTCTTGCAGGAGGGGTGGGCAGCTGAAGTGTTGATTCCTAACGAGGCATAACATGTGTGTTCCACCTTCCTTACTGAACATGCACCGACCAATTATCTAAGGTTGAAAGCATGCAGTCCGGTGGAAGGAATTAAGCTAAGCCACCAACACTGCAACTCCAAGACCAGTAACAGCTTCTATGCCTGACTTCACTAGGACAAATCCCACTGAAAACAGGTACAATAATTACTAAGCCTTGTTGTGCATGTAGAATGATGATTATTGTAACAAAAAGGAACCCAAAGGTCTTAGCATAGTCCATAGAAGAGAGTCCTTTCAAAGTAAGTATAGGACTAGTGTATTGGCTTTTAGGATCTAAGAGTTTTTAGGTTTGTGCTTAACAATAGCCACTCTTCATGTGCTAATTTGAGTCTGCCCTGAGGGAGTTGGGTGCCCTGTTCAAGTGTTGGCCCAACACATTTGGTGACCAAGTAATCCAGGGTACCAGAGCCATAGATGTGCCCCAGTGCCCAGCTAACAAAAAACGTTATTTTACGTCAAAATAACGTTTTTTAAATTTTATATAACGTTATGCCATAGTAAGGAGCCTTAGAGAGACGTTATATAACGTCATGTAACGGTATAAAATGTTGTAAAATGTTTTTTTTGTTTACTGGGTATTACAGTCTCTACCTACTCACATGTTGTCATCCCCGTCCCATGTACTATACATGGTGTGTTATGCTTGAATTAATCATCAATCACTCGCAAACAAGCAACATTGGAAGGCACACCGTCTGGCCATCCCCCTTTATGTAAATAATAGAGGTTCTCATTTGTTATTCCCAGGCAGTTTGGCCATTAAAGTCATAACTTTCAATTATCCATCTGAGAGGTGATTTGTGGTCTATTGCCCACCTCACGACTGAATGTAATCACGTGGCAGAGTAGTCATAAGTCTACTATGGGACCCCAAACATTTGGCTAGCAGCCATGAATTAAGGCTAAAATACACAACACCTTTGTTGCCGGACTCACCAAGCACATGGGTATTGAAATATAGCACATAGTGTCCAGCAAAACCAGTGTTTGCCTAACTTATCAAAAACACCCCTGGACCATGTTATGGACCTTATTGACCATGCATGAGGTATCAAAGGACATATGCCGCTGGACATATCCCAGGTGGCTGGAGTGAGATTATTGTGAGATTGTGAAGACCTGCAGGCAATCAGGGCTGGCTGCATGTATGTACTGGTATGTATGTATTTATATATATATATATATATATATATATATATATATATATATACATACATGCAACCCGGTTTGTGGGATCTTTCGCTGTTCTCAGACCCACACAGTGGGGTCATTCCAAAATTGTGGGATCTTTTACAAAACCCCACAACCCACCCGGGCTAAAATGATCCTATGTTCTATGATATGAAAAGATTTTTGGTTAAAAACATTTTTTTATGAAAACCCCACAATGTTTTCAAGTTTATTATTGGTTCCCTAACCTGCTCCCAGGTGTCTCTACCCATCACAAACCACAGCTAGAGTATATATATATATACATCCTGTGTGGTCATGCCTGAGTGAGCACATGAAGGTCAAGCTGCCTCAGAGAGGGTAGTACATCAGGATCTCATAATAGAGGGAGATATCACAAATATCATATATACAGTCTAATACCATCAGATATGGACTTAATCAATAAGAAATAAAATTAAACTGGTTAAGTATCATTTTGCCAAACACATAAACACTCAATGAATGATAATTATGGTACAATGTCAGGATCCCACAAACAATGTAGAAAAATTACAAAGGATCCCACTATCCAGGAGCGGAACTGACACACATTAATATATATGCACATATATATATTGTGGGATCCTAGGTTTCTATTGAGAATCCCACAAGCTCAGGTCTAAAAGCAGTGAGGTTTAGAAGGGTGCAGATGACAACAGAGGTTGTCAGGGGGTGTGGCAGGGTGTACATGCCGACTTGAGAATATCAGGGGTGGTGGCAGGGTGTACATGCCGACTTGAGAATATCAGGGGGTGTGGCAGGGTGTATACTGTGAAAGTACTTTATTTCGCAGGGTATATAATAATTATTTTCATGAAAAATGCGCGAATATTTTATATGCTTAAGTATGGGTAAATACCCTCGAAATTGTTGATTTTTAGGCGAAAATTTACACCCGTAAAAATAAGTGCTTTCACAGTTTGTCGACTTGAGGATATCAGAGGCTGTGTCAGGGTGTACATGCTGACTTGAGGGTGTGTGGCATGCTGTAGATGCCGACTTGAGGACATCAGGGTTTTTCGCAAGGTGTATCATGCTGACTTGAGGATATTGGGGGGAGTGGCAGGTGGTGTATAACGCTGACTTCAATTCAATTTCAATCTAACTGTTTGTTATACTGAATGTTTATTTATTATAGTGAATATGCAGGGTGTATATGCCGACTAGAGGACATCAGGGGGTGTGGCAGGGTGTACATGCCGACTAGAAGATATCAGGGGGTGTGGCAGGGTGTACATGCCGACTAGAGGATATCAGGGGGTGTGGCAGGGTGCAGATGCTGACTTTAGGACATCAGGGGGTGTGGCAGGGTGTAGATGCCGACTTGGGGACATCAGGGGGTGTGGCAGGGTGTAGATGCCAACTTGGGGACATCAGGGGGTGTGGCAGGGTGTAGATGCCGCCTTTAGGACATCTGGGGGTGTGGCAGGGTGCAGATGCCAACTTTAGGACATCAGGGGGTGTGGCAGGGTGTAGATGCCGACTTGGGCACATCAGGGGGTGTGGCAGGGTGTAGATGCCGACTTGGGGACATCAAGGGGTGTGGCAGGGTGTACATGCTGACTTGGGGACATCAGGGGGTGTGGCAGGGTGTAGATGCCGACTTGGGGACATCAGGGGGTGTGGCAGGGTGTAGATGCCAACTTGGGGACATCAGGGGGTGTGGCAGGGTGTAGATGCCGCCTTTAGGACATCTGGGGGTGTGGCAGGGTGCAGATGCCAACTTTAGGACATCAGGGGGTGTGGCAGGGTGTAGATGCCGACTTGGGCACATCAGGGTGTGTGGCATGCTGTAGATGCCGACTTGAGGACATCAGGGTTTTTCGCAAGGTGTATCATGCTGACTTGAGGATATTGGGGGGAGTGGCAGGTGGTGTATAACGCTGACTTCAATTCAATTTCAATCTAACTGTTTGTTATACTGAATGTTTATTTATTATAGTGAATATTGAGAATAGCAGTGGTGTGGCAGGGTGTATGTCCTGATTTGAGGACATCAGGAGGTGTGGCAGGGTGTAGATGACGACAGACATTTCAGGGGGTGTGGCAGGGTGTAGATGCTGACATAAGAATATCAGGGGGTGTGGCAGGGTGTAGATGCCGACTTTAGGACATCAGGGGGTGTGACAGGGTGTACATGCTGACTTGAGGACATCAGGGAGTGTGGCAGGGTGTACATGCCGACTTGAGGACATCAGGGAGTGTGGCAGGGTGTACATGCCGACTTGAGGACATCAGGGGGTGTGGCAGGGTGTACATGCTGACTTGAGGACATCAGGGGGTGTGGCAGGGTGTACATGCCAACTTGAGGATAACAGGGTGTGGTGTGGTTTGGATGACGACAGAGGAGGGGGGGGGGGGGGGGGGGTAGGGCCTGTGGCATGGTGCAAATGATGACATAGGAATGTCAGGGGTTGTGGCAGGGTGTATATGACAAAAAAGAAGATGTCAGGGTGTGTTGCATGCTGTAGATGCCGACTTGATGATATCAGGGGGTGTGGCAGGGTGTACATGCCGACTTGATGATATCAGGGGGTGTGGCAGGGTGTCCATGCACACTTGAGGAATTTCAAGGGGTGTGGTAGGGTGTAGATGACAAGTGAGGAGTGGCAGGGGGTGTGGCAGGGTGTGCATGTCGACTTTAGGGCATCAAGGGGTGTGACAGGGTTTGCATGCCGACTTGAGAATATCAGGGTGTGTGGCAGGGTGTAGATGCCGACTTGGGGACATCAGGGGGTGTGGCAGGGTGTACATGCCAACTTGAGAATATCAGGGAGTGTGGCAGGGTGTACATGCCAACTTTAGGAAATGACAGGTGTGGCAGGGTGTAGATGCTGACTTAAGGACATCAGGGTGTGGGGCAGAGTGTAGATGCCGCCTACATCAGGGGGTGTGGCAGGGTGCAGATGCCGACTTGATGATATCAGGGGGTGTGGCAGGGTGTACATGCCGACTAGAGGGCATCAGGGGGTGTGGCAGGGTGTACATGCCGACTAGAGGGCATCAGGGGGTGTGGCAGGGTGCAGATGCCGACTAGAGGATATCAGGGGGTGTGGCAGGGTGCAGATGCCGACTAGAGGGCATCAGGGGGTGTGGCAGGGTGTACATGCCGCCTACATCAGGGGGTGTGGCAGGGTGCAGATGCCGACTAGAGGGCATCAGGGGGTGTGGCAGGGTGTACATGCCGACTAGAGGGCATCAGGGGGTGTGGCAGGGTGCAGATGCCGACTAGAGGATATCAGGGGGTGTGGCAGGGTGCAGATACCGACTAGAGGGCATCAGGGGGTGTGGCAGGGTGTAGATGCCGACTAGAGGATATCAGGGGGTGTGGCAGGGTGTACATGCCGACTAGAGGACATCAGGGGGTGTGGCAGGGTGTATATGCCGACTAGAGGACATCAGGGGGTGTGGCAGGGTGTACATGCCGACTAGAAGATATCAGGGGGTGTGGCAGGGTGTACATGCCGACTAGAGGATATCAGGGGGTGTGGCAGGGTGCAGATGCTGACTTTAGGACATCAGGGGGTGTGGCAGGGTGTAGATGCCGACTTGGGGACATCAGGGGGTGTGGCAGGGTGTAGATGCCAACTTGGGGACATCAGGGGGTGTGGCAGGGTGTAGATGCCGCCTTTAGGACATCTGGGGGTGTGGCAGGGTGCAGATGCCAACTTTAGGACATCAGGGGGTGTGGCAGGGTGTAGATGCCGACTTGGGCACATCAGGGGGTGTGGCAGGGTGTAGATGCCGACTTGGGGACATCAAGGGGTGTGGCAGGGTGTACATGCTGACTTGGGGACATCAGGGGGTGTGGCAGGGTGTACATGCCGACTTTAGGACATCAGGGGGTGTGGCAGGGTGTACATGCCGACTTGAGGACATCAGGGGGTGTGGCAGGGTGTACATGCTGACTTAAGGACATCAGGGGGTGTGGCAGGGTGTAGATGCCAACTTGGGGACATCAGGGGGTGTGGCAGGGTGTAGATGCCGCCTTTAGGACATCTGGGGGTGTGGCAGGGTGCAGATGCCAACTTTAGGACATCAGGGGGTGTGGCAGGGTGTAGATGCCGACTTGGGGACATCAGGGGGTGTGGCAGGGTGTAGATGCCGACTTGGGGACATCAAGGGGTGTGGCAGGGTGTACATGCTGACTTGGGGACATCAGGGGGTGTGGCAGGGTGCAGATGCCAACTTTAGGACATCAGGGGGTGTGGCAGGGTGTAGGCCTAGATGCTGACTTGGGGACATCAGGGGGTGTGGCAGGGTGTAGATGCCGACTTGGGGACATCAGGGGGTGTGGCAGGGTGTAGATGCCGACTTGGGGACATCAGGGGGTGTGGCAGGGTGTAGATGCCGACTTGGGGAATCAGGGGGTGTGGCAGGGTGTGCATGCCGACTGTGGGACATCAGGGGGTGTGGCAGGGTGTACATGCTGACATTATCACTAATATATATGCACATATATATTTTGTGGGATCCTAGGTTCCTTTTGAGAATCCCACAAGCTCAGGTCAAAAGCAGTGAGGTTTAGAAGGGTGCAGATGACAACAGAGGTTGTCAGGGGGTGTGGCAGGGTGTACATGCCAACTTGAGGATTTTAGGGGGTGTGGCAGGGTGTACATACCGATTTGAGCATCAGGGGATGTGGCAGGCTGTAGATGACAACTGGGAAATGTCAGGGGTTGTGGTGTGGTTTAGATGACGACAGAGGGGGGGGGGCAGGGGCTGTGGCATGGTGCAAATGATCATAGAAATCTCAGGGGTTGTGGCAGGGTGTATATGACAAAAAAGAAGATGTCAGAGTGTGTTGCATGCTGTAGATGCCGACTTGAGGACATCTGGGTGTATAGTAAGGTGTATCATGCTGACTTGAGGATATTAGAGGTGGGTGTGTGGCTGGGGGTGTATAATGGTGACTTCAATTCATATATGTCGACTTGAGGATATCAGAGGCTGTGGCAGGGTGTACATGCAGACCTGAGGATATCAGGGGGTGTGGCAGGGTGTACATGCACACTTGAGGAATTTCAAGGGGTGTGGCAGGGTGTACATGACAAGTGAGGAGTGGCAGGGGGTGTGGCAGGGTGTACATGCCGACTTGAGGATATCAAGGGGTGTGGCAGGGTGTACATGCTGACTTGAGGATATCAGGGGGTGTGGCAGGATGTGCATGCCGACTATAGGGTATCGGGGGTGTGGCAGGGTGAACATGCAAATCATAGTGTACCAGGGAGTGTGGCAGGGTGTAGATGTCGACTTGGGGACATCAGGGGTGTGGCAGGGTGTAGATGCAGACTTGAGGATAACAGGGGGTGTGAAATGGTTTAGATGACGACAGAGGGGGGGTGGTAGGGCGTGTGGCATGGTGCAAATGATGACATAGGAATGTCAGGGTGTGTGGCAGGGTGTAGATGCCAACTTTAGGACATCAGGGGGTGTGGCAGGGTGTAGATGCCGACTTTAGGACATCAGGGGGTGTGGCAGTGTGTAGATGCCGACATTAGGACATCAGGGGGTGTGGCAGGGTGTAGATGCCGACTTTAGGACATCAAGGCTGAAGAGTGTCAGGCGGTGTGGCATTTGTAGATAATAACTGAGGAGTGTGAGGGGTGAGGTCCCGGGGGTGAGGTAGGATGTAGAAAATGATGCAGGAATGTCAGGGGGTGTGGCATTGTGTAGGTGACGACTGAGGAGTGTCAGGGTGTGTGGCACTAAGTAGCTGATGATGTAGAAGGGTCAGGGGGTGTAACAGGGTGCATATGACAACGAAGGGGTGGCAGGGGGTGTGGCAGGGATTAAGATGACGACTTTAAGACATCAGGGGATGTAGCAGGGTGTAGATGCCAACTTTAGGGCATTAGAGGGTGTGGCAGGGTGTAGATGCCGACTTTAGGGCATTAGGGGGTGTGGCAGGGTGTAGATGCCGACTTTAGGGCATTAGGATGTGTGGCAGGGTATAGATGCCAACTTTAGGACATCAGGGGGTGTGGCAGTGTGTAGATGCCGACATTAGGACATCAGGGGGTGTGGCAGGGTCTAGATGCCGACTTTAGGACATCAAGGGGTGTGGCAGTGTGTAGATGACAACCGAGAAATGTAAAGGGTGTGGCAGGGTGTAGATGCCGACTTTAGGGCATTAGGGGGTGTGGCAGGGTGTAGATGCCGACTTTAGGGCATTAGGGGGTGTGGCAGGGTGTAGATGCCGACTTTAGGGCATTAGGGGATGTGGCAGTGTGTAGATGCCGACTTTAGGACATCAGGGGGTGTGGCAGTGTGTAGATGCAGACTTTAGGGCAATAGGGGTGTGGCAGGGTGTAGGTGCTGATTTGAGGACATCAGGAGGTGTGGCAGGGTGTAGATGACGACAGACATTTCAGGGGATGTGGCAGGGTGTGGATGCCGATTTTAGGATATCAAGGGGTGTGGCAGGATGTAGATGTCGACTGTAGGCTATCAGGGGGTGTATCAAGTATAGAAGGATCCCATAGGCCTGGGTTATAACTCACTTACTAAAAGACCCAAAGATCCAGTAGACACAATTTTCTCTTTGTTTTAATCAAATGAGACACACCTTTTACAAATAGACTGCTTGAATTTATATTCCTGAATCCAAAGTTGACTATGCATCTACTAAGTAGAGACAGAGATGGTTGGTGACTACAGCTGTAGGAAGTATCCCATATGGGAGTTCTGCCCCTCCCCCCTCTCCTCCTTTGCTAATCCAAAACCAACACTAAGTAAACATACCCCTGTATTAGGCCTAATTAGGTCAAGGG